>OX371225.1:272504338-273704338 GCA_947310385.1 Nephrotoma appendiculata | reverse complement strand
CAATATACGGTACAGTTCGCTAATGCTCAATGCCCTTCTTATTGATCATATCTTACGACTTTTGCTTTAAAAAATATATGTAACGAAAATGTGAAAAATCCTCCATTAAAGCCAGAAATACCTCAAACTGTCAATCGAATTCATTTGCAATGACCAAATTATGCACACAACATCCTCGTTCACGAAATCCATTTCATTATTTTTTGAATGTTTTTCACTTGTGCGACCTTCTGATGTCCGAGTCGATCTTGCCTTGTGTGAAATGAAATTTTCTAAATGGCCAGATTTGCGATGGCTTTATTCAGCTGCGATAATACGATGTTCCCTCAACTTTGAACAACGTTTTAAACAGCCTGTCACGTCGAGCTTCCACTGCATAAATTCAGTAGTTCGCAGCCCTTGCTATTCTATTGCAATCGATAGCCTTGAACCATGACCTTCCATGACGATAATGAATTCGTATGAATTTCCGGCACATGAAGCTCATCCACGATGCGTCTATGAATTCATGAATCATTTCATGAATGCATATCCCACCATTATATTCGACAATGTTTCCACAAGGTCCTCGAACTTTTCAACACCCAACTATCCTTATCTCCACTTGATGTCGGGGCATGACACACAAATACATCGTTTAAAACATTTTTCTGTTTCTTGTTATCTGAATTGTTCTTTTTATTCTCCTGTGTAGTCGCGTGACCACTCCCGCCACAATGAAAACAATTGCCTTTAGCTTGCTACTATCGCACTTAAGTATTCCTTTGTTGTTCTGTTTCGATATACGGCTCGTTTATTAAATTGGATTCTATTTCGATAAATTACGGATAACGCTTCCGTTTTTTCAATCTGACGAAGTTTAGTAGTTATAGTTTGGCTGTCCGCACTTTTGATTAAGAAGCACTGTGAAAATGGTTATATTCAGCATGCAAGGACATTAAAATCCTTGTCTTAACTATTGAATCGGAAACCACTTCACCTTGATCTTTTGTTCAACGACTTTCATGGGTTTTGAACATCGACCGGCTGCTTTGAAAACTGAGATGCCGCTGTTTTTCTCTCTCTCTCTCTCTCTGGCACTATATCGCATCAAGGGATTTGGCCGCCTCAAATGAGGTTTCATAATCACATTTTCATTTCGGATAATGAGTGTTAATTCATTGATCCTAAACCAGCCGTCCAATTTTTTCCTTGTCACCACGGGGAATCGAACCCGGGACCTCCGGCTGCTGGAGCAAGCATGCTGACCACTTTGCCACCGGGGCGATGCCGTTGTTGCAGGTAACAATATTTGCCTTCGATGGTTGCTCATACATACTTTTGAACATTGGCCACATTGAAGTTGTTGAATTACAATTTATGGCAGCAGTGGCTGCTACGCTGCTGAAATTGCACATCTTGCCTTCAAACCATTCTGTTTCCATGTCTTAATATTCATCGCACAATCTGCGTTCAAATTCAATCGAACAATTGATTGGCCTCTAAAATTTGGTGCACCTAAAATTTCCATATTAGTCCATTTCATACCACCATCCAAAATCCAAATAATTACAAATCACAAAAAAAACAATCACACGTAATAAACACTATTCCTTTCTCGACGCTTTTCAACAATTTCACAACACTTTGCGGATATTGAAATCTCACATTTTTTAAACACATACACATTCAGATACACACACGTATCCCAGTCAATTCGCGCCCGGCGAACCAGCAACCTATTTCCATGTTTAGCCAATCCGATTGATTGATCTCTTGGTTCTTTGTTTTTGGTTCTTTCCCCCTGTATTTTATTGATTTCGCCAAACTGGTACGCTAAATAGCTGGGCTGATATCTTTTATTTTCGATTGTATTCTGGACAAGATATCTTCGTAACAGCTAAGATCGGTTTGGTGGATTATCTTAAAATTTCTACTGATTATGTTTCTATTTCCTTCTTTTGTCGAAATTAACGTCTTACTGATAGATATTTATAGACGTTACCATGGTCTAAAGACACAAGCTGGAAAGAAATGAGCTTTACTTAGTGATGTTAGGTTCTTCTTCCGAAGTTGGTATTGTTTCGCTGCTTGATGATGCTAGTAATTCCTTCAGTTGTTCGAAGGCTATAATATAGAACAGGAATTCTGTATCTTCCTTGAGAAATTCCGCTTTGTTTAGGTTGACTTGAAGATTTGCCTTAGTTAATTTATTGAACACATTTTCGACATCAATTATTGATTTTTATTTTAGCTTGTCCTTTTTATCTAGATGATTGTACCTAACTTCAATGTTGTGAACTTGAGTCGAAATTTTCTCCTACACCTGAATGTCGATGCCAAGCCAATGGAGAGATGGTTAAAATGTTTCGTTTCCTATCTATCATTGCTCCTACATTTTGCAAGATAACATATCCATTTATACTGTCGAACGAGGTTAGTCCAGGTAGTATGAAGAAGTCTAATGGACTGTCATTTCCAAATATTTTGAAAAGGGGTAACCGCACCCGTTTTTGATTTATGAGTATTTCACTTCCGGCTGATTACACGAACAGCGATTTGTCTACGGGCACCTTTAACAACCTCTTACCTACGAGGAACTAGGATATTATTTTGTTGTGGCAATGGTATTCTAGGTAGGGTAGACTAGAGGCCTTGTCTTCGTAATTTGTGATGTAGTTTTCATATTTACCTTCATCTTCCTATGTTTCGTCTCTCTGCTCCGAGTGAAAAACTCTTTATTGCTTCTGAGCCCTTATACTGACCTCCGAGTTAAGTTTTCTTTTAAAGTTTGGTCGATTCATTTATTCGATCTTTCTGGTTTCACCGATTTGACAATAATTTCCATTGGTATTGATGGCTTCGGTTGTTGCGGCCGTTGTGGTATTTATATTTCCTGGTTGTTGGATTATGTCGTATCCCATGTTCCTTTGTTACAGTGTCCCTGAAAAGATGCAAGAAGTTAATCACCATGTTTAAACATATCCGTGGGGATTATGTTGGAATCTGGTGTGTTTGTTCTAATGTTGCAGTAACCGTGGCCGAATTAGAGAACATCAGCCAACATAACTAATGTGATACGGTTAAAACAAGTTTAATTAATCACGGCCATTTCTAGATTTTTATGATAAGAACTAATTCCAATTTAAAAAACGATGAAATCTGTTAAAAAACAAACCGCCATGACCCGCTACATTTTTATTTTACCTTTAAGGTGAAAGGAATAGAATTAGAATGAACATGTGACAAAATTCGTAATCGTTTCATGCTAATTTTAACCTAACCTATTTAAACATTTAGTATGTTCTTGTAAACCCTAATAAAATTTTATTAGGCCATACACCTAACATATACTATAGTTGCAATTTCGGCCACATGGGGTGATAAATTAACATTTTATATTTCAAACTGTTAACATATGTCCTAGTCACAAAGTACGAGGAAAACAGTATTCGATTGTGGCAAGCCTATATACGTCATGTCATGCCAATTCGAAATTAGCAAAAATTGATTATTGCGACATTCAAATAAATATCAGCGTAAAAAATCAATCATTAAGATCTATAACCGTACTAAAATTATGACTCAGTTTTGTAACAGTCCTGAACCCCATTTTCCGAGTTAAGTGGCATTGAATTATATTTGTCGAATGACTATTACGTTAAGATAGTCTGTACTACAAAACAAAATACTAACGAACTTAAAAATTTGTAAAAGAAAGCATAAACTGAAAGCATATTATATTGCTGTCGAACCCTTAAAAAATCGGACACACCTCTTGACTAAAAGAATTTTTTCAATGTACAAAACTTATAAATTTTTTAGACTTTGATTTAATAATTAGGAGGTAAATATGCAAAATATATAAATAAAAAATCAATATCCACGTTTTTTTTTTGTTTTGAGAGGTTAAAGAATTAGCCTCGAAATTAATCCGATTAAAAAATAATCCTTACCGGATATATATGTATGTGTACGTATACAACCAAACCAACGCCATGTCTATAACACTGATAAATTTACCAATGCAGACATTAATCGAAATATCCCACCCCATAAAAAATCATAAGGCCCAAAATAAATTGGTGGCATTAGCTTGGTGTTGCGTGATTATACACCATCAGCGCAAACATTACATGATTTTTTGTTGTGGTCTGTGTGTTTGTGTTATCTAAAACAAAAGTCATTCGAGGTTTTGTTTTGTTAATCACCTAAATAAGACGTTTTTGTTCAAGATTAGCGTTTATTTCTAATACATGTTACAGATAAAATTATAACGGGTTATTTTATGTACCTACTTGTTGCGATTCCTGATACTAAACTACACCAATCTCACTGATATGTCTCACTTGCAACTGAAACAATTGCTATTTTAATTTATTATGACAAGAAATAACAAGTTCAGTCTAAAACAAAAAAAAAATGAAATCAAAATTTTGTTTTTTTTGTTTAACGGTTTACTGCGATCTGATAAATTTTTAAGTTGTTGTTTACGGGGTGATCCATTTTAAATATTCAATTAACATATAATGTACTGTATACTTTATTAGGGTCGTAATAATTCAACGTCAACCCTTGTTTCACCACAACTCTCGGTTACCTGGGCCTTTCCACAAGATCAACAATTGGCACTACAACAACAACAACTAGAATCGCAACAACAACAACAACACGCGCAACTCAATAAACGTGACTCGACCGAAAGTGGACCACGGTGTAGCGTCACAACAAATAAAATCTTTGATATCTCACCGGGTACACCATGCGACGGTGGCAATGAATCGGACGAAGATGATTACTCCTTAAGTGTTTCTGCTATTATGCAGAGACGTGCCAGTACACGAGGTAGTAAACGTAAAAGTTTTCGCGGTTCACGACGTACATCGAGCCCGATGGGTCACATTATTGGATTGGGCAATTTAAATGAAAGACGACGATCGAGTGTGTTTACGACAAGCTCGGGAGAGTAAGTGCAGCACAAAATAACACTTTCGTTTTATTATTAATTTGATTAAATTTTTTTAATTTTTTCAGGACGGCCATCTCATTTGACGATGGCACAAATCAGGATTCAACACAGGAGCAAATTTTCGAAAATATTCGGCTGCACAAAGAGGTGTTGCAGTCGGTGAAACTTCAACCATGGAGCATGCGACGTAAATTACGATTAGTTAGGCAAGCACGTGAATACGTTGCACGGCATGAGGGTGCATTACAGGAACGTTTTGCAATGTCACGCAGCACAAAAGATTTACTCACCCGATTTAGAATAGTTTTAGCGGCGGTATGTAACTCGTGCTCAACGAGATTCGCATAACATTTAAAAATTTATTTTATTACAGCGATTGCAACACTTGCGACGCGAACTCGCAAATTTATCAACGGTTTTGATACCGTGGGAACGCCGCATCAAAGAAATTGAATCCCATTTTGGTTCTGTGGTCGCATCATACTTTACATTTTTGCGATGGTTGTTTTGGGTGAATGTTGTGATTGCGGTCGTATTGACAGCGTTCGTTGTTACACCCGAGTTGTTTGCACAGGAGCTGGGTAACAAAGAACAGCGCAACGTAATGCTGCCGGAGGAGCAATCGATTGCACCTAATTTAATTACGATTTGGGATTTTGAAGGATACTTAAAGTATTCACCATTATTTTATGGATATTATTCGCCAACGGCGGCCCAAAGCCAGTTAAACTATAATTTACCGATGGCCTATTTTTTAACGGGCCTAGTGGCCTACGTTTATAGTTTTGTGGCGACATTGAGAAAGTAAGTAAAATTGAGAGCGCTTTATCGAATTTCTTTAATTTGTGCGTACATTTTAGGATGGCAGAAAATTCGAGACTATCAAAACTCTCGTCGAAGGATGATGAATGTGTATTTACGTGGAAATTGTTCACCGGCTGGGATTTTATGATCGGTCATGCAGAAACGGCTCATAACCGGGTGGCATCTGTCGTGCTAGGATTTAAAGAGGCTCTTCTCGAAGAGGCGGAGAAAAAGCGGGCAATCCGTAATTGGAAAATCATAACTATAAGAATTTTCGTAAATATTGTAATTTTATTTCTGCTTGGCGTATCCGCATACGCTGTAGTGCTCGTCGTTAATCGTTCAGAAGAGCAGGATGCAAACAGTTCATGGTGGCGCCGAAATGAAATCACTATTGTGATCGCGCTCATCTCATACTTCTTCCCAATATTTTTCGAAGGTTTTGGCTATTTCGAAAGTTACCATCCGCGGATACAGTTACGTCGTCAATTAGCCCGGATCATGGTTTTAAATTTATTAAATTTGTATTCGTTGATATTTGCGCTGTTCGTCAAAATCGACGGGATGTCAAAAGAAATGCAAAAAATTTATGTTAACATCACCGATTACAATAAAAGAATGTCGGTGGAGGCAACGACACTTGAATCAACCAACGGTTTGTTACCATCCGACGGGCCAATGGACGTTATGGCGGAACAAGTAATGCCCGCTACCATCTCAACGATAGCGGAGATCACAACTTATTTTATAAATGAGATAACAACCAATTATTATGATTACCACAGCAGCCCGACGACACCTACATGCGTCCATACACAAGTGAATTGTAATGGCCCGTACGACATAAGCAAATCTTTTATACTCCCGCTAACGATGTTAAAATTTTTGTCGAATCGTATGCTGAAAAAATTGAATTTAAACACCAGGCGGACAACCCCTACCCAAGTTACAACCGAGTACAGTGACGACCTCGATAATTTATTTAGCACAACCGAATATCCATACTTTAGCTCGAGTAATTTGTATGATCTAAACTCGACGCTAAATTTTCTCGATCCTGATAATTCGACCGATTTTGATCATGATAATGATACCACTCCAGATGATAACTACACGCGTTTGAAACGAGAAAAGGCACAAGAAGAATACGATGACTACGCAATGACTTTGCCTTCTGTGTTAGAGGAGGTGGCGCCCACTGATAAAGAAAATATTTATGATATCATTTCGCAATTGTATTTTGACTATGAGGGAACCGATTCAGCGATAGACCCGTTATTTTCGGCGGGCGAGAATAGTTCTCTAATTCAGAATTTTACCGATTCAATTGATACGACATTCACAACATTTATTGATAGTTTCACGACCACGTTTGAAACCACATCGGTACCCTACGATTATTATGGGGGTGATATTGGTGACAATTTGGATCTGGTTAGTAAAAAAATTCCGAAAGAGCATTTACGGAATTTTTTAGAGGATATCACGACGCGATTAGGTGATCGTAATATTACGAGTAAAATTTGTTACAATGTGACGTGCCCTGAGGTTGATGAAACAACGACCGATGGCTATTTAGAAAGTTCGACTATGCCGGTATTTTTTTCGACCGAAAATATTTTCACGACCACAATGATTCCGCCTACTTCTACCATTGGAAACTTTAATGGGCACAACAAGCCAATAAGTGTCACGGAGAAACCTATAATAGTCAGACCTACGAATTATACCGCCATGATTGAAGGAACATTACGTAAATTATGCTGGGAGACTATGTTTGGCCAAGAGTTAATGAAATTAACAGTCATGGATTTGGTGAGTGATCCTTAAAGTAAATTTTAATAGCTCAATTTAAATATTTGTTTGTTCTAGCTCATGACCGTCCTATCAATTCTCATGTTGGATTTTATTCGGGCCCTTTTCGTCCGTTTTATGAATAAATTTTGGTGCTGGGACCTGGAGAAATCATTTCCCAAGTATGGGGATTTTAAAATTGCGGAGAATATTCTGCATTTAGTAAATAACCAGGGAATGGTATGGATGGGCATGTTCTTTTCACCGGGCCTAGCAATTCTGAATCTCGCCAAATTGGTGATAATATTGTATATGCGATCATGGGCCGTGCTCACCTGTAACGTGCCTCATGAAGTTGTTTTCCGGGCATCCCGTTCCAATAATTTTTATTTAGCATTGCTCCTCACGATGCTTTTCTTGTGCGTATTGCCCGTTGCTTTCGCCATCGTATGGCTTCAACCATCGTGGCACTGCGGCCCATTTTCAACAAAGAAACGAATTTATTTATTTTTGACGGACACCTTAGAGCAATCATTACCAGAGTAATTATTATCATAGAGATCAGAGATAGAATTACGACTGATTTTAAATATTTTCCTCCGTTTCAGGATACTCAAGAAGCCATTGAATTATGTTGCTTCGGCTAGCACCGTAATTCCTCTTCTCGTCCTTCTAATTCTGATAATTTATTATTTAATCTCGCTGACAAATGCGTTACGCGAGGCCAATCAAGATTTAAAAATGCAGCTACGTCGAGAACGAACTGAAGAAAGGCGCAAAATGTTTAAGATTGCTGAAAATAATCCCACGAACGATTCCCAAAATGCGCCAAATGCTTTGTCGGCTCGTTGGAAAAAAGTATTGGAAAATACATCACCTCTGACACCGACCGGAGCCAATCTGCCGGAAATCGACGAGGGCAAGGCTCAAGCGAGGAAAGAATTACTGGCTAGAATTATGAAAAAAGCATTACGAAAAAGTTCTGGTACTTCGGACGACTACAGCCATTTAGTGCATACGGCTGATGACGCTACAGATACTGAGCAGCATGAATCTCTTCCACACGATAAGGACTACCGGCACGAAAAGCTGCGTCAGAAGAAAGGACGCGGTACACATGGTCACGATCATAACAAGCTTATCGATCACAATAAATCAAAAGAAGTTACCACTTGGCTGGCGCTCGTTAAATCTGCTGGTAAAGATAAACCTCACAAGGAAGTACCACATGATACGGCGGCACCTGACTATACAGATTCGAATTATAACGCAGGAATTCAACATAAAAATTTCAAAAATAATGTCAACTTTCAAAATTCTACCAATTACGAGGCGGAGAATCGTGCGAACACCGAAAAATCGGCGAATAGGGCAGCCCCAGAATATTCGGTTGTCAACGAAAAGTTATCAAAAATTGCAAACACAGAACCCGAAGTATTTAAATTCGATGATGTGTTGGTAGCACTGAAAAAAGAACGCGACACCAAGAAGCAACTCGAGAAAGAGAAACAATTGAAAGAGGAAGAAGATGAGTATCTAAGCGACGATATGTCCAGTTATCGTGAAATAAATCTCACAAATTTCGAAAAAACGGTACAACCGAACAGTAGCGAATCGAATCCGATCGATTCGAATACGGCAGAGGCTGACGAACCGATCAAAAAACACAAAGAAGAGAATAAATCAACGCGACGAAAAAAACTCAATTCATTTTTGAATTTGGTACGTGAGGCAGTTCAAAATAAAAAAGCGGAAGGTGATATGAGCCCCGATGGTGCGACCGCCAGTAGTGATTCACCGAAAAATGCATCTAAAGCATTTAATTTAACGCGACACAGTGAATCGTACCGCGACAAGGATAAAACATCGGGATCCAAAAAACATTTGAAAAAATCGTCAACAGGTTCGGCTGGCACCTTGGAGCGCAAACAGAGCCAACAGGATTCGTTGAGTTCAATGCAACCAGAAAATATCCCGGTGATCACAATCAGCAAAACGGGAAGTGTCGAAAATATTCTAAGCACGGATACAGCTAAAGCGACGAGCAATAAACAAACCAAATCGAAGCATAATGATTCGCGGAAGCATGACAAAAAATCGAGTAGCACAAACAAACGAAGGGGTTCGTAAGAATTTTTGAAATCGTCATGTAATGACGTAATTTATTTTGCTATCCAAAATTATAATTTTTGGATAAATTTGCACAAACATTTTTAAGGAATTCTTGACGCACATTGTGTGTGGTTCCGCTCGTAAAAGGAGCTTTTGTGATTATTTTAGGATAGCAGCAGCACCTTGCCATGATATGCGGGACAATTCAAGCAAACAACATTAATTATTAATAAAGTAAACATTTAAGAATTTTCAAGTTAATAAAATATATTAATGTAAAATTTTAAATTGTATTTAAATTTTTGTTGTTGTTAGACAGTAGCTATCAGGATAGTATCGCATAGAATATACTGTTTCGATATTATAATGACATCTAGGATTTAACGAAAATATTTTAATTTGTGGAACCTATTAAAACGTTGGTTTGAATCACTACTTAATAGTATTAGTTCAACATTTTTTGTTAGATGGCAGCATAAACACAATATTGTGTACGACATCTTTTTAAAATGGTTTTAACTAAAGAAGTGGAACGTAATAACAGAAAGTTCACATCAAAATTAAGCTGGCGTTGTGCCCCGTTTGTGCATTAAAATTTAAAACATTTGTTGAAAGAATTTACAAATATCAAAAGCAAAGTTCATTGTGACGTTCTATAGTCTTGTGTTGTGTTGATGATAACTTTTTAGAATGAACTTTGGTTGAAACATCAAATTTTATTAATAAACTAAATTGGCGTTAGTTTGGACCAGTCAAAGATAGGTGTCATTAGTATCGTATTTACTATTAGCATTATTATGTAAGTTGTTTAATTTAAAATTACAAACATAATGCTGATTTATCTCTTAAATCTAGTCTTATAGCCTGGACAGATTACGGATTAGAGAAACTGGTTTAGCAAAATTCGGTCAAGTACTCTAGGAAATAAAATTCAATTCAGTTCGAGACACTACGAATAATTCAAAATCTACCAGCAAATTTAAGTTTTTCCATAGAGTCTTTGATTCAATTTTGTCTGTCAAGGCTATAACGATTGATTACATTACACTTAACCAAACCAGCACTTCTACATTCCACTTTTTTCAAAATAATCTCCTAAGCATCTCTGATGGTAGAATAATGCATCTGATCTAAGTTTGCAGCTTAGAAGTACATAAATATTAGGCATATTTATGTTAATAAACCCTAGAGACATCAATAAATAATTAGTATAAACTAACCATTCATTTATGCTGTGTGCCTTACTCGATTACACTGACTAAACTAAATTACAAAGCACTATTGGCCTTTTAATCACCGACTAGTTAGCGCCACTTTTCTATGCGAGCGAAATGTGATTTTGTTTATACGAGACAAAGTCTCAACACATTTAATTATTATAAATAATATTTGTTACAAACTAATTGAACATTTTCATCTATGAAGTTTATATTACATTAAAACTAGTTTTTTGAGAAGTAGATCATCTTTCGTTCTAGTTCCAAAATATTCCGTCAGATGTCGGCGACTTTGCGTTAATAGACGAATAAACTAGTTATTATTATAAAGCAAAATATACATAAGAAGACTCATGTAGGGATTCCGAGGTTAATCTATTTTACTATTGGCAATCTGTATAAGCCTAACAAGAACAATAAACTATAAAATAACTATACCGATATGTTCATAAGATTAGTATATATGGATTAAATATAGAAAAAAATTAAATTTTGCTTATAGAAATATGTATATTAAAACTATCCAATAAGATTAATCTCGGAAAAATTGGCTTATAAAATTTGCACTACTTGATTTCTCTTATATATTTATTGCTCGATGTTATTATTGACGATTGTAAAAGTTGGAAAACGCAGCTAGCGGAAAAAATAAAAATTACATTAGCTATCTTTCAATCCACGGTTCCACACTTTAATTCTTTCAGCGTGATTCTTCTTCGTTTCTTTCCCCTTCACCAACAAATTAATTTTTTGGCGGGGAAATTGTTGATTCTGTTTTCGTCAATATTTTTTTTTGATTCACTGATTTCTTCGCTCTATTACGTAATAAATATTTAAAGGGTTTTTTTTGTCGTTTTTGGGTTAATTTTAGTTTAATGTTTGCTTCGAGTGCAAAAAATATATTTTTTCAACCAAGGAAGCAATTTTTGCAGCAAATAATATTTTTTACTATTCGAATAAATCAAAAAATATAATTTTACGCACATACATAAAAAAGAAAGGCTATAGATCATGTTTAGTACATAAACTTCACCCTTTATCCCACCAGACGTCAGCTAAATACGGGGTACATTTTCAATGTTTACATTTTTTTTATATGGAGTTTAGGCGAAAATAGACTTGATAAAATTTAGAATCTTTGTATGAAAAGTGCCAAATTTCGATATTCAAAATAAAATTATTTAATTAAAACACAATTAGACATATATTTTTTGAAAAATATTAATTAGTAACCATTAGGGTATGTGTGGAAATAATGTTTAAATAGCAACAAGTTTTCCAAATTTGTGAGGTTATATCGAAATGTTTATTGACATTTAATTGTGTTGAATTGGATAAAGCTAACGAAAATTTATAATGGTGAAATATTGCTGTGTGCCCCAATGTACAAACAAGATTGTGAAAAATTTTGGAATACGTTTTCATGTATTTCCGAAAAATAAAACAAATTGTAGGAAATGGTTGTTGCTTCTTAGAATAAAAAATAAAGGCCAGACCAAGTTATGGGTGATTATGTTTGTAGTGCGCACTTTTCTCTAAACGATTATAAAATCGATTTCAACGATTATAAAATTTATTTGCCATCTTAAAATTAGAATTTGTGTTGCCTTTAAGAATACTAATCTTAACGTCGACCAACCAAAATAAACAATTTGACATAACCTCACAAAACTTCAATAATTGTTAAAGTTTGTACATCATTTTCTTAAATATCCAAGTAATATTATTTATACATTTTTTTAAAAATCATCTATGCATATATTATAAATAAAAAGCATTTGTTTTAGCATCGAATCATAGTACATTTCATTAATTTTTTTCCAATTTTGTAATAGCCGTTTATGCCTAAACTCCATATAAAAAAAATGTAAACATTAAAAATGTACCCCGTATGATATTGACATCTGGTGGTACTAAATTGAATAATTATCACGATCTATAGTAAAAAAAAGTGTGTACCAAAAAAATCGTTCGAATTGTTTTGTTTGCTTATAATAAAAAATAGAAATAAAAATGATTAATTTAAAATATAATTTATATTTAATTTAATATATAATTTAAAATAAAATATATTAATTAAATATTACAGTTTTAAATTAATTATTTTTATTTTTAATATGTATAAGCAAACAAAACAACCACCTATAAATGCGCAAGAAATCAAATGTGGACGTCGATTGATTTTTTGAAATCAGAGAATCACGACGAAAGAATTAAAGTGTGGCGAGGGCCAATGACATTTCGTTATAACAAAAAACACGCATATTTTCAAATTTTTCCCGCTAGTTGTACTCGTGATCCTCCAATCGTCAATAGACAAATATATTTATAGGTTAATATTTTGATATTTTGTAGGTTAATTTTTATTTTCATAAAGTATGCCGTGCTAAAATTTCAAGGGAAAAAAAATCCCGCAATGAGCTTATTTTTAATGCACTAGATGTCACATTCTCAACTTTAACAGTTGTCTATTGACGATTGGAGCATCACGGATTCCACGTAGCAGATTTTTTTTGAACAATGATAGCTACAAATTTTGCATAAAAAAAATAAAGAATCGGCAACATTCGCGTTAATTCATCTTTTTACTGTGGTGGCTTTGCTTGGTTTAATTTTGTTTAAATATATTAATTAAAAATGATATAGGTTTTGTATAGTTAGTGATTTTGATGCTTATGTAATATGAAAAACATGAATCTATATATTCACTTGATTTTTCGGCATATCGATCAAACATGTCACTTTTTGTAGTTAAGCTAGTTTCAATCTGATCCACCAGCGGTGCTTTTCCAACTTTTACAATCGTTAATTGAGACTAGGCATAAAGCAAAATATATATAAGAGGAACCATGTAGAGTTTCTGAGGTTAATCTATTTTACTTTTGGCAATCTGTATAGGCCTAACAAGAACAATAAACTATAAAATAACTATGCCGATATGTTTATAAGATACGTATATATGGATTAAATATAGAAAAATATTAAATTTGTGTATATAAATATATTAAAACTATAAAATAAGATTAACCTCGGAAAAACCTGCCCATAAAATTTGCACTACTTGATTTCTCTTATATATTTATTGCTCGATGGACTAGGGAAAGTATAGAAAACATTACCAGTGGGAAAAATTGAAGCTTGCTTCAGAAACACCCGAGACACTTTTTACATTTTTAAATTGATAATTTTAATACTAATTGTGGATAAGTTTATAGTTTCTATATTTAAATGCAGTATACAAATAATATTAAACTTTCTAAGATCACTTTTCATAGATAATTCATAGAAAAGCCCGACTAAACTCTTTTTCGTAGTAATAATTTTTTCCGCGAGAGCACAGGGGTATAAGTCTCAATAGAGAACTGTTTGTAGATCTGACGGCAAAAAAATTAACCTGATTGGGTCTTTTTTGTATGTTAATTTTTATTTTCATAAAGTATGCCGTGCTAAAATTTCATATAAAAAAGACCCAATCAGCTTATTTTTAATGCGCCAGATGTCACTACCCCGGACATTTATAGTTCTCAATAGTATTTTGTGATTAAATTCAGGCCAGAAGTTCATGAAATATAAAAAGAGATGTCACTAAAAGGAAATCTTTTAACTTATATATGTTTGATAGTTTATATTAGTTTATCTGTAAATAAATAGCCAACGATTAAAGAACTATGTGGCTGACACTGTGGCGACACCACGACATCAACGCATTTGTTGATTGGGGAAATTAGCGGTGTTCACCCCAGGATTCATCTCATCTCGGTGTTCATCCCATGATAGCGATGATAAAGTAGAGCGACTGTAAAAAGGAGATACACACGAACAGCGCGACAAGTTAGAAGTTAAAATATGTAATTGTCTTATTAAAATAAAATAAAAATAATAATTAAACAAATATTCGAATCGTATATATTAATATAGTGTTCATCGAAAGTACCAGCGATATATACGCGCTAAATATAAATCAATCTGATTGGCACTTGAGCGATACAGTACTCGAGTTGAATACTGTGGGTTATCATATTCCAGTCTAACCGATCCAGTAGGATAATAAAATAGCTGGACCCAACGATATAAACCCCCATAATTTGGTGACCCCGACGTGATCCTGACCAACGGGAAATAAACACGTAAATCATCGAACGAACACGCGACGAAATTTTCGAGTCATTCTAACCTAAAAAAAAACACGCGACCACGTGATTGTCAGCATACTAATTCAGCACGTACAATTTTTTATCGAAAAAGTACGACGAAACAACATTGTGGGGACAAAATAAAACACGCAAGCCAGTTCTACAGCTGTTACTCCGAAATTTTTGTACGCAAAAATCATCAGAAATTATAATACAAAATGTGCGGTGACGAAGCGGATAAAACAAAAACAAAACAGGAGAACAACGATGGGCAGTCCTTCACCAATATATACAAGCTGTCGGTGAAACATACCGTATTCAATCGTGACGATCCGGAAATATGGTTTTTGCAACTAGAAGTCCAGTTTCAATTAAGCGGAATATCAGCCGATCAAACGAAATATGCTCATTTAGTAGCCGCTCTCGATTCGGAAACCATAAAGTGTGTACGCGAATTATTACTTAATCCACCGAATACGGATAAATACGATACTTTGAAAGCCGCTATCAAAGATCGATTATGCGATTCCAACCGAATGAAATTAAACCGTCTGCTATCCGGGTTACAACTTGGTGACAAAAAACCGTCGCAATTGCTGCGGGAAATGCAGGCATTAGCTGCAGATCAAATTACCGAGGCCGTACTACGCGATTTATGGTTACAACGACTGCCGAATCATATCCAAGAGATTTTATCATGTGTGGACGAGGGTGAATTATTGAAGCTCGCTGCTTCGGCAGATAAAATAAGTGAAATAAATCGACCTATGGGTTTGTACAACGTCTCTCAAACGCCACATTCGTCATCCAAAGAGCAACCAGAACAGTCTTTTGCAGCGCGGATCGACGCTTTATCAAAACGTTTCGATCAATGCATCAGCAACGATCGCAAACCTCGGGACACACAACGGAGATCATGTAGCGAAAAACCCCGTTCGCGAAGCAAGTCACGATCCGAATCCCAAGTTAGGAGGTTCCCAAACTGCTGGTACCACGCTAAATATGGTGACCAGGCCAAACATTGTGCGAAACTTTGCACGTATCGCCAGGGCACTAACGCTCCGGAAAACTAGTAGGTACCTCACTAAATACGGCGAGTGACGGCAGTACTTCAAATAGCCGTCTAATAGTTGTTGACTCAACAACAAAACGACAATTCTTGATAGACACTGGTGCCGAAATATCCGTCGTAACACCAACTCTGCGAGACGAGTTAATCAAATCGGATATAAAATTATTTGCCGCCAATTCAACACTCATCGAAACATTTGGTACAAAGCATCTAACTCTGAATTTAGGGTTTCGACGACCGTTCGTTTGAAAATTCGTGATCGCCAAGGTCGACAGATGCATTATCGGTGCCGATTTTCTCTTGCACTACGGTTTATTGGTGGATGAAGAAACAAAAAGATAATCGATCCATTGATTACCTTATCAGTCCGCGGGATTTCAGTCGTACTGCAACCCTACCAATTAACTACCATCAAGTTGGACGAAATCAGTCCACAGATTCAAAACTTGATACAAGAGTTCAATACTGTATTCCAAGAAACACCGTTGCTCAATACGGTCAAACATAGTGTTACTCATAAAATTGAGACCGAGGGACAACCATGTTCCGCAAAAGTTCGCCGTCTCAACACACAAAAAATGCGGATCGCCAGACAAGAAATCGACCTCTGGTTAAGTCAAGGGATATGCCTCGCGTCGAAGAGCAATTGGGCCAGTCCCATTCATATCGCGAAGAAGAAAGACGGTGGTTGGCGACTCTGCGGCGATTACCGCGGGTTAAATCAAAAAACGAAACCTGATCGGTACCCCATACCATTCGTCACGGATTTTAATCACCAGCTAGACGGATGCCAACTATTTTCAAAAATCGATCTTATTCGGGCGTATCATCAGATACCAGTCGATGAAGCAGACATAGAAAAAACAGCCATGTGCACACCGTTTGGATTGTTTGAGTTCCCGCGCATGACGTTTGGATTACGAAACGCGGCTCAAACATTCCAACGGCTAATACATTCCATTTTTCGTGACACCAAGTTCGTCTTCCCATATATCGACGACATCTTAGTTGCGTCCAACGATTTAGAACAACACGTGCAACATCTGAAGATCGTATTTCAACGGCTACAGGAGGCCGGCCTTGTAGTCAACGCAAACAAATGTGTTTTCGGCGCAGACCAAATCAGCTTTCTAGGCTTCGACATCTCAGCCACCGGCATCAAACCAGCTCAATCCAGAGTGGAAGCAATAGTAAACTTCACACGACCCACCACAACCAAAGGTATACAACGGTTTTTAGGCATGATGAACTATTACCGTACGTTTCTGCCAAACGCGGCTTTAGAACAAGAATTTTTATACGAGTTCATCAAAGGTCGGAAGAAAAATGATAACAGCGAAATAAAATGGCACGAGGAAGCAGATCAAGCATTTGAGCAATGCAAGGTACGACTAGCCGAAACTGTCCAGCTCGCTCATCCATCGCCTATCCACAAACTTGCTATAATGGTCGACGCATCCAATCGATCGATCGGAGCAGTGGTGCAACAACATGAATCCGGAAGCTGGAATCCATTAAGTTTTTTCTCACGACGACTTACGAGCGCAGAACAAAACTACAGTACGTACGATCGAGAGTTGCTGGCCGCGTACGCAGCACTTAAACATTTCAAGCATTTTATCGATGGTCGGGAATTTGTGCTATACACTGACCATAAACCAATCACATATGCCTTGAAACAAAACCTGGAGAAAGCGTCACCTCGGCAACGTAGGCCTTTGGATCTCATCGCCCAATACACAAACAACATCCAACATATCGCCGGGAAGGATAATGTCGTGGCGGACGCGCTATCACGAGTCGATTCATTAGCAATCCTAGGTAACATCGATTACTCTCTAATGGCTGAGGAACAAGCTGAAGACGACGAACTCGAAGCATTAATCGCGAACAACAAGAGTTTGAAATTTCAAAAGATGCCAGTCATTGGAACAGACAGATTTTTATTCTGTGACGTGTCAACAAGCACACCTAGACCATATGTTCCACAGAAACTTAGACGTCAGGTATTCGAAACATACCACAACGTGGCACACCCAGGAATACGAAGCACGACCAAGTTTATCCGAAAAAAATCATTTGGCCGGCACTGAACGTCGATGTTCGTCAATGGGCAAAATCATGTATGAATTGTCAAAGGTGTAAAGTCAACATGTGAAAAGTCAATGCGGAAATTATCCGATTGTTAGCAACCGATTCGCGGAAATTCACATCGACATCGTGGGACCCTTGGAGCCATCCGAAAATCAACGGTATTGTCTGACAATCATAGATCGTTTTACTCGGTGGCCGGAAGCAACGCCGATTCCGGATATTAAAGCAGAAACAGTGGCATATGCACTGTTGACAACATGGATCAGTCGTTTTGGAGTACCCTTTGTTATCGTCTCTGACAGAGGGGCTCAATTCGAATCCGAGTTATTCGACAATTTAGCGAACTTAATGGGATTCCAACGCAAATGTACAACATCCTACAATCCAGCATGCAACGGCATGGTCGAGAGATGGCATCGCAGTCTAAAGGCGTCAATAATGTGTGTTAACAATCAGCAATGGACCAAGACACTACCGCTTGTGTTACTAGGTTTGAGAACTGTATTCCGCGACGATTTCGAAGCATCGTCAGCCGAATTGGTCTACGGCGAAAATTTACGTTTGCCAGGGGACATGATTCAACCAACTTCATTCACGACACAAAATCGGGTCATTGATCAAATGCGGAATTACTTCAAGGCCGTACAGCCGTCACGGCCATCCAGACATTCGAAAGAAACTGACGTCTTCGTTTTCAAGGATCTCACCAGCTGTTGACACGTTCTAATCCGAACAGACCATGTGCGTAAACCCTTGCAACCTCCATACGAAGGTCCGTATCGAGTAGTTCGACGGACGGAAAAATATTACACAGTTATCGTCAAAGGGGTTGAGTCCAACGTGTCAATAAACCGGTTGAAGCCATCTTTACGGAAAACGAAGAACCAAATCATCTCGGAAATAAGGATCAAGTGAGTAACGACACCCCAAATGAAACTTCCAAAACAGCGCAAGTCAGCCGACTTCTGTCACGAAGACACCGAACAGCCTAACATCAGGAAACGACAACAACTCTGGTAAGAAACGTGTAACTTTCAACCTAGACGACGCACCTACCAGAGCAGCAATCACGTCAGCCCGGTCTGGGCGCACTATTAGAAGACCATCGCGTTTCAATTAATCGCTCCCTGCTTTCGCTAGGGGTGGGGTAGTGTGGCAACACCACGACATCAACGCATTTGTTGATTGGGCAAATTAGCGGTGTTCACCCCAGGATTCATCTCATCTCGGTGTTCATCCCATGATAGCGATGATAAAGTAGAGCGACGGTAAAAAGGAGATACACACGAACAGCGCGACAAGTTAGAAGTTAAAATATGTAATTGTCTTATTAAAATAAAATAAAAATAATAATTAAACAAATATTCGAATCGTATATATTAATATAGTGTTCATCGAAAGTACTAGCGATATATACGCGCTAAATATAAATCAATCTGATTGGCATTCGAGCGATACAGTACTCGAGTTGAATATTGTGGGTTATCATATTCCAGTCTAACCGATCCAGTAGGATAATAAAATAGCTGGACCCAACGATATAAACCCCCATAACACAACATCAAAATGATAATTCTAAACTCAAGTGAGTTCTCGACATTTTTCTCGACTGTTATTAGAATTTTTAGTATGTTATTTTTAAATTCTAATTTTCTGTATAAAAACTGTATATAAACGGGCGAAAATTACAAAACTAATATTATTTAATAAAATAGAATGAGCTTTGCTAATAAACCACTGCCATTTACCACTATAACGTTTACTCACCGTACACCAGTTACAAATAAAAGCCATAGTGGTGACCCGACGTCACCTATGAGGACACATTAATTATAATTTTTATCAATTCTGTCATCAATCCGTTACAGCCTATTTGTTGACAATAAGCCGCAGTCAATCGCCTAGCATTCAAATCTACATACAACTGGAGTACAACCGTTGCCTTCAGACGACCATATTTCCAAAATCGCACGTCTATAAAGACAGCAGGAGAGTGATGCATATTTTCGTACATCTCGATGGATGTTGCTGAAATTCAAAGATCAACTCAATGAGAGTCAGCAACTAAAATCACCAAACACAAGTCCTACTTCGGATATCAAGAGCGTAGTCCAGGAATAAATTAGGGAAATCCTGCTAATTACAGTAAATAATTCATCATCAGCGTCAAAATCGGGAACCTTAAAATTTACTCCGTTGGTGTCACAGGATCCCCAATCTACTTCTCGCTTTGAATGACCGAGTTGTTAATGATGCCATTACAGGCCCTAAATCAAGTACACCGAATACCAATTTAAAAATTGCCATTCTAGAGAGGTTATGCGAGTTTCAACAAACGCAAACAGATTGTTACAGGGGTTTTGAGTGGTCTGAAATCATCGAAGCTATTCCGTCACATAAAAAATAAATGGACGAAGTAACGACCGACGATGATGAATTCATCAAGATGAACCGGCTGAAACACCGACCAAACCGCACACAGGAAATATTAGATTCAATCACGGATTCATTAAATACAACCAAATCACCTTAATGTAACTATAGGCCAACCAGAAGGAGAGTCAGGACAAACCTTCTATCCTGTTTTAATTAAATGAAATTAACGATCGTAGTGCTGAGATGGTATGTCGGTCAAAAAGTAAATAATTCAGCAGACATTCCACTACTTCAATAAGTTCAGAAGCCAGAAATTATAATCCAACTTGCTATTTTTAATCCTACATCGAAAACCCATTGTTTAACGACACTGATGCTGATATCTTCGTAATCCCCGTTAATCACAACGATAAAAAGAACATCGACTTTAATCTCAAGCTATTTGCAGCCAATGGATCAACAGTCAGAACTTTTGTCGAATAGATTTATATCTCGATCTTAGAAGGCATTTTACGTGGGCATTCATTTTGGCAGATGTTACGTTGCCGATCATCGGGACAGTCTTTCTCAAATACTCAGGTTTGTTAGTGATTTCTAGAACAACCGTTTAGTCCCCCCATTAATCTCACTACGAGTACAAGCAATTGCGTCAGCAATAAAAGCTTTAAAATTAAGGATGATTAGAGTGTCGCTCTTATTAGAGAAGCTCAAATTCCATGCGGCGATCCCCATAACTGAGTAAACTACTTGAGGTAAAGTATCGGGCACGATTATGTTGTTTAGAGCGCCTAAACAACAGAACCGTGCCCGATACTTTACCTCAAGGAGTTTACTCAGTTACGAGGATATACAGTGTTTTCAAATATCGATTTGGTGCGTGTTTAGCACCAGATCCCGATCAAAGAAGCAGCTATTCCAAAATCCGCAATATCAACATCTTTCAGACTATTCGAATTCACTCGTATGCTCAAGTTCATTGCTGGACGACCTTACCTGTTAATTGTACCCATTAACTTTGTATTCAGATTTGACTATTCAACTGGGAAAAACAGTATTTATTTACCACCGGATTTCAGTAGGTTGGCATTTGAATCTGTACATAACCTGTCACATACAGGAGATTCAACGAAATAGAATTAGACATTATTGGTCCATTACCAGAAAAGGACAACGTTACTGCGTAACACTCAAAGATCGCTTTACAAGATGGACAAAATCAAAACCTGTTCCAGATGTCAGTGCAACAACCATAGCCATAGCAGTATTTAACGCTTGTATCTCTTCGCACACTCTAAGCCTCCATTATGTGGCACCAAGAACTCGTTTTTGGAGAATAGATTCGGATTCCTACCCAGCTCGTCAAACTTAAAAAGCATTTCGAATATATGCGATCATCCTCACGAAAATTCTATAATTCATTTCACTGCACGGCATATTAAATCACAAAATAAATATTATATAAATTCAGAGACATCTAGTTGTCAGCACTGTTATTAGGAATTTGGAATGCCATTTCACTATGTAATTAGTTTTTAGAATGTTATTTTTAAATTCTAGTTGTCATCCTCTGCACTTTTGTTTTTTAGGTTAGTCCGCCAGGTCTAATTTTTTATACCTGTACGAACGATGGTAACGTTGCTGATACGTAATCAAAAAATGCGCCATTCTCGTAGTAATTGTTCTCTGACGTGCAATTCTAAACGAATCGTTCTCAATCGTTACTCGGTCAGATGCTAATTGATGTACAAAAGTATATCCGCAACAAAGCAGCGCCGAAGAACTCGGATAATAATAAACTCCAAACATTTCAGATATAGAGGCAGTAAATTATAGTTATTCAGCGTTTAACCAAGCCGATTAAACTCTAAGTTCAGTTCGCTAACATAGAGGTAGCGAATAGTTGGAACTGTGTTTCTTTTAGCACTTTATAAATATTTAATTTAATTTTGAGTTATATATTCCATTAAAATTTTAATGTTAGCGTAGCTACCTCAGTAGTCGAATTTGAGTACGATTAGGTAGCAACAAAATTGGAAACCGGAAGTTCGTCCAGATCTAGATAGTTACATCGATTAATTTTCTTGGGAGGAATGTTGTTCTATACTCGAAAATGTTGAATGTGTTATTTTTTTATAGAGCAAAGGTCAAAATTATAAAATATTATTGAATACCTAAGTTTATCAATATGAAACCTGTAAGTAAAATACTAAAAGTTTTATCGATGGCACCTTCGTTCGAAAAAGGGAAAAATGATTTATTGTTCCAAAACCGCTGTATCGCCAGCATCGATTAAAACATTTAACCCTCGTCATAATTTGTGCAGTTGAAAATTTGGGAATTAGGTTTCCCTTTTAGTTATATTTTTTACGCATGGATTGATGCTGGACGTATTTCCCTTAATGTGTGGTATAGTAAGAATGAGTTTTGTACAATTTGTTTGACAAATATTATAGAGGCTAAAATTCTAGTGAAGCATTTCGAGTGGCGACCGGTTATGTTAAAAAGTTTTCCATTTAAGGCATTTCATGTTGCCGTAATTAAGACATGTTTGTATGCTAATGAAGTTTATCCAAACTAATCCAACAAAAAGAACACAATTATTGGATGAATTATTTATAGGCTGCGGGCCAATAGTCGGGTAAATCGTTTACTATGGTAAAAATCGGATTTAGAACAAATTTTTCGATCAGTCTCCCATAGAGTTTTTGAAAAATAAATGAATTTACAGAAAAATTTACTAAAAATTGATTTTTACCTGACTATTGGCCCGCAGCCTTAGAATGACTTTGGAATGTCCTTAAGGCCCATTAAAAAATCACATTTTTCAATCCCATGGAATACCCTGTCAGACCTAATAGAAAATCATATAACTTATTAGGGACACTCCTTTGAGTCGAAGCAGTCCATCTACTCGTATATCATTGAAGTTCATGCTAACTATTAGAGGCTATTGGTGTTGGTATGGTGCACTAAATAAGTGCAGGTGAGGAATTATTTAAATTGTACACAATTTTTAAGATCTTAACTCACATACTTTAAGAAAGTTGATCACAGAAAGACAACTCTAACGCTTTTTAGCTGAACTTTTTGAGTGATATGACACGGTAACTTCGGCTGGTATGAATTCAAAGAGTGGTAACAGATAATTAGTTAAACTTCTCAGTGACAATTTACCATTCTTTCTCCTTTACCAACGGTAGGGAAAGCTGAATCAGTCGTAAGAATAGTTAAAAGCCTAATACAAAACGAGAAGTAAGTTGCAGACATCCGGTAAGTCTATTACTTTGGTGTAAAACCCCCAATACAACAAATTCAAGTCCAGCTCAAAGAATGTTGTCAAGAAGAACGTTAACTTCAATTTTCAACCTGAACTAGTTAAAGATGTTTCCGATAAACTAGAAGATAATCGGTGTACTGCTAAATCCTATTATGATGAACACCCGAAAAATTTACTGCCTTTGAATATTGCATAATCAGTATTCGTCCAATTGTATCCCGTAACGAATAAATTATGGTCCCAACACTCATCAACAAAATTACTGATACCACCTATGCAGGCAATGATGATGATTCATCTTATCGGCGAGACTTAAATTACGTGAAGCTTGTCTTTCTGAGAACGCGTGTACGCCGTTAGCAAAATAGGTATCGCGAAGCAAACATTTTTGGGATCATTGAATTTCACAATTATTTATTAATAAGTAATATAATTATCTTTATCTTCTCAGGTAAAAGGTTACGCTACTCGCCACAAGGAATAGTGTTTTTTTTTAATAATTTAATAATAGTACGTAACAGTACAATATATAAGAAATAGCGGAGATTCATTTAACATTTCAAAATTCTAAAATTCCCAACACTGAGTTTGTTGATTTTAGAGGCCAAGCAATTTGACAATTTTAGGAACACTTAGATTTTATTCTACTGCAACTGTTATAGCTTGTATGGAGACATTGAGCCAAAACGCAAACCACATATTTTTAGATCACGGTCTTTAAACTGAATTTTTTACCCATGCGACGTTATCGTAATCCACAAATCCATTTGTCCATTGTATTACTTTACTCTGTTTTTAGGGAAAACAGTTGTCAAAAAAATTGGCGGAACGCTTAATTCTACCAATATAGTGATGTAGTGAAAAGTTGCTCCAGATTTACTTCAATTTACTTAAGAATTGGGCAAAATTTATTCAAGTAAGTAGTAAATTAAACATAAGTTTTATGATCCTAATTTGTTAGTTTGGAAAGTGAAATCAAATTACACCTTTTCCAATTGTAATTCAGAAAGTATCAAATGTAATTCAGATTAGTCAATTGTAATTTAGAAAGTATCAATTGTAGTTCAGAAAGTATCAGTTGTAGTTCAGAAAGTATTAATTGTAATTCAGAAAGTATCAATTGTAGTTCAGAACATGTTAACGTTATTTGAATTACAATATGTACTT
This sequence comes from Nephrotoma appendiculata, assembly GCA_947310385.1. Classification (NCBI taxonomy): domain Eukaryota; kingdom Metazoa; phylum Arthropoda; class Insecta; order Diptera; family Tipulidae; genus Nephrotoma; species Nephrotoma appendiculata. The sequence continues at coordinate 273,679,344 of OX371225.1, read as the reverse complement.
AATTTTACTGCATTAGCATTATACATAAAAAAAATGATCATTTTAAACATAGTAACCAAAAATATGTGTCATATTCTATGTTTAAAAAAAAAGACTTTTTAATTAATTTGTTTTATTTCTTCTGAAAACTTAAATCGTTTAATCCCATATTTTTTAATGGAGTTTAAAGACAATTGCGTTATTTGTTGCACTTCAATGACACGGAATAAAGTAATAAGGCTATTACCATGCAGACATCTACTGCATACAAAGTGTCAAAGAGATATGGACAATGTACCGGATGCTATATGTCCTATTTGCAGATCTGTTCTGACTGCAACTGAAAGCACAGAACGAAAAAAGTACAAAAAAAATACTATGTAATGCAGATCGTGAAAGAATCGTGAATTGTGCCAATAAAGGTGATAATTGGGTGTCCTTAGCTGCGACGTTGGACATCAAGTACAAGACAGCGTTTCATTGGATTCGATCAGGGCAACACAAAATGTTAGCAAGAGGAGGTATAAAACATCGAATTTTGAATGAGGCACAAATTGATTCGCTTGTTTCATGGGTAGAACTGGAATGCAGCTGTACATTGTACAGCTGTACATTGTACATTTCGAATGTCGAAATGTTCTGAACTACAATTGATACTTTCTGAATTACAACTGATACTTTCTGAATTACAATTGGAAAAGATGTAGTTTTATAAAAATTATAAATATTAGAAAACTATATCATATATGACATTTTATGCAGGAGGAATCTATTTTTAATGAATATCATATATGATCATATCAAATGTGACTATTAAGGTGCCGTACGCTACGAACACAAACCATAAGTGTTCGTTCATTCGTTCGGTCATTTTTTCGACCAATCATCTCTTGTGGAAAAATCCATAAGAAAAAAATCGTCAGTTTTGAGCAATATGATTGTTCGAAAAAATTGTCAGAACACACGAACGAATACCAACAATAGCTGTTTTGCTTTCGCAAAGCCGATTAGCTTTAATATTAGACGCCAATTTTGGTTTCAGCAATATTTGTTTGTGAATAACAGAAAATAATTGGTCATCATAGTTGGCTTTTATGTCAGTAGTAATTGTAATCTGAATCGGTTTTATGAAAATCTTTTTTTTTTTTAGTTTTTTTTAAAGTCAGCTCTACTTTAATTACTACTGATAAATACGACACCTATGATGAACAATTATTTTCTGTTACTGGAAATTCACGAACAAATATTGCTGAAACCAAAATTGGCGACAAGTATTAAAGCTAATCGGCTTTGCGAAAGCAACACAGCTTAAATCCGGTCTTAAAAGCAAAACATACTCTTCCATCAATTTTTTTTCCTATTCGAGTACAACTAACGGAAAGTTTTTTTTCACTAAACCGTGGCAACTATAGGCACGACAAAAGTCCCCATATAAATACTTTCAACTACTAACATTCCAGTAATCCGTCTAGCCTTATAATAATGATATCCGCATTGTGACTCACTCCGAGATAACACATAAAGTTGGCCCAAAGATTACAATGAATCTTTTGGAAAGGTGAAGCGTACTCTAGCCTCTGCCGCCCTTTTGACACATCCGTTGAACGATACTCAGTTTACTAATTAAAAATTTTCGCCATTGTGTCGAAAGTCAAAATAATTCTATATTTTCCGATACCTTGAACCACCTCACAATAGTGATTGTGTTAATTTGAGAACGTAATTCTCGGAAGTTACGACATCTATAGATCGTATTGCTAAATTTACTACCGACATTCACTACCAAGTGAAAACAATGCGGTAAGCGGCTACTGTTTGTCTCGTTCTGATGAAACTATTCATACTCGTGTTCTTCTTCTTACTCGAACAGCAGCAACGCGACAACAAATTGCAGAAATTAAGTAGGTAAACAAGTTTACATTTATTACACCCCGGCTGGACGGATGCGAGAACGCGAGAACTTATTGCTTCGAAATAATTATGACCAGAAATGTATAGTGATGCAAGCAACTAGGCGAAATCTCGTATCCCATGACAAAATTTCAAAGTCACTGAATTTCCGGTAGATATTTCCCAATCGGAATATATGCCCCTATTCTGAGAATCAATAAGTAATGAATTCGCCACTGTAAAAATATGGATGTTGCTGCGCTCCCCTTGCTTAGTCCTCTGAGGGGCTCTAAATTTGAACTTCAGGGGACGTAGGAGCCGGGATCAGCAAATTAAACTATACTAAAAATAAAAATATTTGCACTATTTTGGTATGCGAGATTTTGTAGTTGTAACATTTTGTAGTTGTAAGATTTATTAATCTAAAGCAATATTTTGACATGTAATACTTTATATCGATTCCAAAAAAATTATTTCACTATGGATTCATTATTTCATTATAAAATAATCAAAATAATTATTTCGGAAAACAAAATTTTCAAACCGGGATTTCCTAAAAATCGGGATTTTTTTTATTCAAAACTGAGATCTTGAAAATTGGAATTTTGAAAACTAGGATTTTAAAAACCTGAATTTTGAAAACCAGGATTTTGAAAACCAGGATTTTGAAAACCGGGGTTTCGTTACACATCCATTTTACAGATGTCAAACACCAGATTAGTATAGTTGACGACATTCGTTAATTTCTTAAAAAAAAAAAAAAAAAAAAAATTGGCTCAGTTAAAGTCCAAACCAGACAAATGTGTGAGTAAAATAACATAGTATGTAATGGCGTTTTTGATTGTCTTTCTAATTAAAAATAAAAATAAAATTTCAATTACACAGTCAGAAGAGCAGACAAGGTAGGAATCATAATAGCTATCGGGTTTCTAATAAAATTAATTTTTCAGCGGATATTTACTTTTTGAATTTGCAGATATCTTGGAAGCTACCGAGTAAATTTCAAATGCAGTTAAATATTGTTGTACTTAGATAGTTTTTCAACGATCATGGAATTTCTTTAATTAAATTATTTTCTACACTGCTCGGCAAAAAACCCGGACACTACATTTTTTCAGTAAATATTTGTGTTAACGGTAACTCACATTATTCGCGTTATGGTTGTACGAAATAATATAATGTGCGCCAAAATTACCGAAAAACGGATATTGATATATCTTCATCTTTATTTAAATAAAAACCAACAATCAATCTAAGTGGTCGATACTCTAGTATCGAGTATTTCCGCCACGAGCTCTGATCACATCTAGCATTCTTTTTGGCATACTGTGCGCAAGGTTTGCAACGTACTCCTGAGGTATCATTTCCCATTCTTCCTGCAAAGCTGATTGAAGATGATTCAAGGTTTCTGGAACGACTTCTCTTTGTCTTAAACGACGCCCTAGCAAATTCCACATGTGCTCAATGGGATTAAGGTCAGGGCTGTGAGCGGGCCAAACAATTCGATCAATTCCCACCTCATCCAAATAATTGTTAACCACGTTTGCAACGTGGGGCCTGGCGTCATCATGCATTAGTTTATATTGCTGTCCAATAAATGGGGCGTATGGAACCACAAATTCTTCTAGACATTCCACGATATACCTTTGGGCAGTTATAGTGCCGCCGCGTAGAAATACAAGGTCCGTACGGGCGTCTATAGAAATGCCTGCCCACACCATTAGTGAGCGACCATGAAATGGGACTCTTGGGGATGTGGCACATTGTGAATATCGCTCACCGGATCTCCGCCATACTCTTTCCCGTCCATCTGGTGATCGCAGACGGAACCTTGATTTATCAGTGAACAACACGGACTTCCAGTCGTGCGTAGTCCAACTGACGTGGTTACGAGCAAAAGTCAAACGGTTTCTTCGATGAGCTGGGAGAAGCTCTGGCCTTGTAGCAGCTCTCTTGGACTGCAATCCATGTTCATTTAATCTTCGCGATGCTGTGCTAACTGAAATATTGACACGACGTACCTGTGCCAATCGACCAGCGACGATTCTAGCTGTTTGGAAACGATCTCGCAGTACCATTGATACTATAAACCGATCGTCCCGCTCGTTTGTTGCTCTTTTACAACCTGATCCAACCGTTCGCTCATACTAATCAGTTTCACGATATCGTTTAATAGCGCCTTGAACTGTACTTCGAGGAAAATTTAGGTGGGCAGCAATATAACGCACGCTACGGCCTATAATAATAACTAAGCACTATTAACGTTAACTGTAATAATAATACTAACAATAAATGCTACTTTAAATGTTTCAAAACAATTGATAGATGCCAATTTATTTAGAAACGTAACAATTGAAATTTTGAATATTTTTCATTTATTACACTTCGTTACTGTGATTAGATTTTAAATAAAAAAAAATACGGTTTCTGTTACACCTATTTTTTGGTTGGTACTATTTAATATGACAGTACCTTTAAAATAGCGTAATTGCTCTAGAAATTGAAGATTTACGAATAAATTCAAGTGTCCAGGTTTTTTTGACGAGCAGTGTAGGTTGTTTCGGGAGACTGTACATTGGTAAAGGTTTTGATTAGCTGCTTGTTCTAGGTTGGATAAATAATTATCGCTTGTTGTTCTTTTTATGATTTATGATTTATTTAATACGATTGGGATTTTTGGTTATCAAGGATCCTACAGTTGTGCTAGCTACTTATTAGTAATTCTGTCATCTTACAGATTCCTGATTGCTTTAAAAGTTTTATTTAATTCTGGTTTAATTTGTTTAGGTATTTGGGGTTCTAAAACTGTGCCAAACATCCATTATTGATATGTTACCTTACATATTTCAGGTTTTCTGTTTTTGAAACCAGATTTCATTTTTATAAATAAACATAATTGTATTAGATTTGGGATGGCATGGACAAGTGACCTTCACATTTAATGATTTTTTTATTTAACTATTTTTTATAAATAAATCCATTAAATCAACAGATTCGCAAAGATTCTATCCGTTGAAGATGAAAAGGTCGTGCGTTCCTGTCCTGCTTTGATACGAGTATTACAATATTTGGTGATTTCTGGATTCGATTTATTTTAATTTTCTTTCATTTAATTTGTTTTAAGTGAACCAAATTAATTTACTTAATACTAATCATAACATTACATTTATGTATAATTTAACTCATAATAATGACATTTTATTTCAAGAAATTTACTTCAACTTAATTAATTATAAATTTTTTTAGGATGCTGATTGCTAAAAAATCCAAAAAAAAATCAAAAATAATTATGTTGTCTTGTGATAACCGTCTTATATTACATTTCAACTAAAAATTTACTAACTATTGACTACTTAGGTGTCTGAAACCGGGTCAATAAATATAATAATTAACAAACCTTTCCTATCCCTTCACCTTGTTATATGTAAAGGAGTGTGTGGATGGGCCCGGCGTCAACCGGGAATCTTACTTAGGTTTGGTCGGACATTCCAATCAATCAATCAGTAGTATGTAATGGCGTTTTGATAAAAAAATTAGCTTGATTTGAAGTAGAACCAACACAATTGTGTGTATAGTTGTAGCATTTTTTCGGAAGAAAATAAGTTAGAAAGGAATGCGCAAATGTGTAAGTTGGTTCAAAACACAAACAAAAATAAATTTTTGAAATGATTCTTTTGCCTTACCCACACAATTGTGTGGGCAGGCAGGAGAACGGTTTTATATCTTAAAAACAATATTTTTTCTGTGTAAATCGCAGACAAACTATTTGTTTCGACTGTACGTATAATGTATTTCATTATCAGCTTTTAGGCGTATATAAAAGCAAACAACGTTAACCAAATAAATTTTATCTAAAAGCTCAAGAATGCAATTGGCATTGCATCGACCCTCATCGAACTGATTACGGAAAGAATGAACCCGTCTCTAGAATGCTGTACGAAGCTAATCAGCACTGCCATTTTATCGATTTTAATATGATGAAACGCACGTTGAAAAAACTTTGTAATTTTCTTGTATAGTTTGATATTTTATTTAACTTATTTGTTTTTAGTTTTTTTTTTTTTTGTTTCATTTTATTTTGCTTTACTTTATCTTTTATCTATTTTTTTTTTTAATCTATCAAATCTGTTTGTACTAAGCAGACTCGACTTCCTTTTTCCTACCGTCTGCGACGAGTCTCGAAGTCTTAATGTGTAGCTTACGTCTTCAAATTTGGTGCTGTAAAGTTATAGAACAAGACTTACGTTTATAGAGCCCAGTTACATTTTGTGAATACCAGTTTAGTACATATCGGAAATTTTACATTTATAAACTTCTTCTACATACAGTTTGTGAATTAGACCAATAATTTGACCGGCCAAATGGCACAGTGGTTAAAGCTTTGGCGTTTGGATCGGGAGGTACCGGGTTCGAATCCCGATAGAGGCAGGATGCAAAGTGAAATTTCATCGACAGATTTACAATCTATGGTGAAATGTATCACATCTATGACCCCCTGTCGGTGTGCAAAACCCATGGGCCGACCCATCTTCCATGCCAGTATAGGCTGGCATGGAGCTTGAAATGTGCAGATGGTCTTAAATCGGTCCTATAGCCGTACGTCCTCGAGTTGGCCGAGAGGCGTAAAGTAAGGACGTAAAAAGCATTACCGCGGAAGAGCAGGGTGAGCCTTGAGCCCGAAAACAGATCGCATAGTTAACAAAAAAAAAAAAAAAAAAAAAAAACCAATATTTGCTTTTAAATTCTGTATATTATTCGAATTTTCCGCCAACACATCTTAACCATCTTAATATTTATTTTCCTACTAAGGGAATAATTCTGAATCAATTTACCTAGTTGGAATTTTTTTTTAAACCTAGTACACAGCTGACGTGAAATGAAATTTTTCATACAAAAATGAAAACGAAAATGAAAATTCCGCTGCTAAATTTTATTTTGCGATACGCAGTTTAGCTAGAGAAATTGGTATGTTTCGTATTAAAATATTGATGTCTTTGTTTAACTATACACATTTTTATCTGCGCAGGTAGGATAAAAGTAAGCTAAATTTTTGACGTTTCATAATTATTTGTATTTGTTGTTGCGCTGTGTATCAAGTGTTTTTCAATGTGGCGAATGAAAATTTTGTTAAGAAAGCGATGATCTTATCGAACGGTTCCCCAAGTAAATCAAAGCCTATAACACCTTGAAGTAATGCATCCCAATATTTCCGGGGATATCATCAACGATCAAACACAAACATAGAAAATTCTCATTTCGCTAAATTTAAATTTTATGAATATGTAATATACAAAACAGAATCTACGAATAATTTTCCGAAACTAAATTCCAGAAAACAAAACTTAATTTAACAATGATCGCTTGCCTTTTTCCATTTTTGCTGCCAAACTTCAATGATACACTAATGAATATGTTATCACGTAACCCTTTACTGCACGATATCTTATTTTAAGGAACAAAAACTATTTTGATATGTATTTCTAATCACTGATAACGAGAATCACCTTTAAAAATGGGAGAAAAATTTATTTTTCATGGAAATCACGGTTTTTCATATATCCCTTTACCGGCCTGCCTACACAATTATGTGGGTCAGGCAAACGAATCATGTGAAAAATTTATGGTTCTTTGTGTTTTGAACCAACTTACACATTTGTGAATTCTTTTTTAACTTATTTTCGTCCGAGAAAAACACTATAACCACAGAGTATGAAAATTTACACAGAGTAACGAAGCAGAGGAAAAAATTTCATCAAAAAATGCATGGGTTACGCAATTTAAATCGATCATACAATACACTTACGCAACATTGTTTTATTTTTTGAGTATTGAATATTGTCATACTCTTGGCTATTTATAGAAAACGACAAAAATTACTTTAAATAAAAATGCGTAAATGTGTTTTTAACGCAATTAAATTGCGTAACCCATGCATTTTTTTTGATGAAATTTTTTCCTCTGTTTCGTTACTCTGTGTAAATTTTCATACTCTTTGCTATAACTATACACACAATTGTGTTAGTTCAATGCCTTCTAAACTACAGGCCATTTACCACTCTTTTTTTCGCACATGACGTCAATTTAAGTCTAAACCGAGACTGCGCAATAATAATTTTTAGATATTTACACTAACAAAGCAACTAGAGAAAGCAACAACAACGTCGACTTAGCGTGTTGTCATCATTTGGTGCAAGCGGCCTGTAGTTTAGAAGGCATTGCTTAGTTCTACTTTCAATCAAGCGAAATTTTTTATCAACAACGTCATTACATACTATGTTTTTTTACTCACACTTTTGTGTGGTTTGGGCTTCAATTGAGCCAAATTTTTTTTCCTTGGTCGGCAAAGGGATATATCACATATATCATGCAGCAAGGACAGAAAAAATATTTATGTCGCAGTAATAAATAAAAAATAGCAAACGCTAAATAAGTCAATTTATTTCAAAAGAATTGAATAAAACTTAAAATATAAATAAATAAAATATTATATTGTCACATATAATAAAATAAATATTTGAACTATTTAAAAAAGTAAATAATTTATAATTAAGAAACACAAAATTTCAAAATTTTTCAGTCTTTAGTTTATCGTGTTTTCTCACGAATGGAATATGTTTCTGTATATTTCATAAAAGATTCTGGATCTGCATACTTCATTAAAGTTCCCGAAATTTCTGCTTTAAAATCTGTCAGATCTAACAGATTCTTCTCGGGCGTGCCACATTCTTTTTCTACTCGTTTGTAAAGTATCCAAGCATTTGCTACTGTGAGATTAAGCATATGGTACAAAACTCTCATATACCATTTTTTGTATCTTATTTTAATTTGATAACGTCTTAAATTGGAGTCCAGCAGGTCTTCACCCTCCATAAATTTATTATATTCCTTCACTATAGCGGGACAGTCAACATTGATAGTGACAGAATTTTTCTACCATCTCGTCGACAAATGCAATGGAATTCTATGCATTTCCACTAAACTATACAGTTATTTGGTTTCCCTCGATATTAGACACCATCTCAAACGAATAGCCTCTTTGTTGCGTTTTCCAATATGAATCATCCGGCAGTTTGGAATTTGGTAAATTAATGGAATAGACGGTTAATAATGGAATAGACGAATAATAGTTATTAAAAAATAACTTATAATTCATGTTTGAAGGAATTATTCGTGCAAGACGAATTACAACATTGCAAGCCGCTCCCAAATTTAACCCAGACCTTGGTCGCTTTTCGAGATTATTTTCTTGACCATTATATAATTCTAAAAATATAGGCAAAACCGGAAATTCCACGAGAATTTTAAATTTATGATTTATGAGATTTAGTAGGCATATACTGTTTCAACAATGATCGCGTTTTTGTTGTTCACAATTTCGTCATTTACCGATAAACATCCTTCCAAAGGTACTTTTTGAAAACTTTGAATTAACTTGTTGAGCAGTGGCCTTATTTTGTACAATCGGTCGTGGTCGGGGTGAGTTCTAGGAAGCACTCTCTCATTATTATTAAAATGAATGTTTTGACTAATTGCCTAAAATTTTCTTAATGGCATCGTTTCTTGGACCATGGCATTATCCAATTTCGGAGGTTGTCTTCGGGGTCTAGGTTATATTCGAGTGTTGGTGATTTTTGCAACTGAAGTAAACAGGCATATCCCGATAAAATTCGTCACATCTTTGGAAGTAATAGATTTGGTATTATTCGGATTTTTCTGAAATCCGTATAAATTGTCTCTTCAATAACATTTGCCACTATACTCTCGCCGAAGAAATAATTGAAAAATGATAATGGTGTACTTATATTTATTAGGTCTTCCGTAAGATCAGAGATTTTAATTTTTATGGTTGGGTTTTTGTTTTGTATTTTCAGACTTCGAAAGTGTCTCATCGAGTAGCTAAGTAATTCCATCCGACGAGCCCGAAAATTCATTCATTTCTCAACATTTTAATCGATGGATTGATTGTGAAACCATTTCATTAGTTATCAAAAGCCAAAAATCGTTAAAAAGTCAAGCGCTAAGATTTAAAAACCACCAATCGAAAATCACACAAAAAGTTATCGTAACTAAATCGTTTATAACACAATAAAAGCCCCATAATACCGAAATTATATTGTATCCAACCTTGTTAATAGCTATTTTTACAAATTATAAAACCGATTTAATCTCATAATCCGCAATAAAAGCAAAAACATAACCATCATTTACATTTTTTTTGTATGTGTGTGTGTTCTGTTTACAATCAAAATAATGTATACCCTCTAAACACCCTGTGTTTACAATATATAGATAGTCCCATCCTTACCGATTCCCCTGCGCCGATTTTCATCTCTCTAAATCACTTATTGTAAATAACTGAAGAACTCAAACATACAAAATACAAATCCACTTGTTGAGCTTTTTCTCTAATCAATTTAACATAAAATGGAAAATTATCTTCCCTTTCATTAGTCATTCAAATTTCGTTTTCGTTTTTCGCATCCCTCTGATGAATCATTTTCGATGTGCTTTTCTTATTTTCCTTTTTGTATTCGACGGTTCGTCGGCTCTCGTATATTAAATATTTTATAAGCAAAATGCAATAAAAGGCGACCCAGATAACAAACAGTTGGAACGCGCACCGCCGCACTAATTATAAGTGAATTATATGCTCTCACGCGCATCCCCCTAATATGTAAATAGGGCAGAATTATGCAATAGAACATTATTATGAACTCGAGACCCGCTCACACCAACCTTACCAACTAATTTTTTTTTTGATTGATTGATTATCGAAATTCTGGGGAAAACATGATAAATGGAAATTTTATGCCGAACTCATTTATTCAAGTATTTTTTTTTTTGTACTTGATGGTTGGAAAACTTATAGATCGAAATTCGGATTCGACGAACGTCACCCAGGTTTGTTTATTTTTATTTATACGTTTAATATAAAGAGGATGGCTAGGTCTAGATTTTGTTGTGCCGGTGCGACATTCATTAATCATCATATCTTAGTTTAGAAGGAGCGTAAATTAACCAAACAATTTTCATAAAATTGGAGATGATATTATCGGGAGAACCCTTCGAAAATACAGAGACAATTTTTTGTTTATTTATAATATCGACAGGGGTATTTTTTATTGGAAAAACTAATTTATTCTAATTTTAGGTATACAAGAATCCGAACTTATCAACGTTATGGGAGCCATAATCTTTTGTCGTCCCCAAAGAATTCGTTAAATTTATTTTTAAAAATTGCGATTATACCCATTGTACCAGTAACAGTAAAATCTACATATTTCCGGTAATTTTAAATGCATTTACAAGGTCAATGGAACGTAAGCTTAAAAAGTGTACCGATGTGTCGCTTGTCGCAAAAACTATTTATAAAAGAAATAAATGTTGCCTATGAATGATTTGACGTTGTAGCTTAATCTTCGGTAAAATATGTTTGTGCTCTAAAGTTTTGAAATCACCGGGTTATATATGTGGTGTCCCAGAAATATAGAATCATTTGAAACTGGGTGCAAGGGGAAGTAATTTTCTATTAAAATACGCAAATAAACTGTTTTCATTTTGTTTATGGTTTGGCCGAAGACCTAGCGATGTCAAGGATGGTTTCATACCTTTAGATCGCTGTGCTAGAAGACTTGGTTTGGAGGTGAACAGTAGAAAAACCTAGTTTTTAGCAACACCCAGGAATATCTCTATGACAAAACTCGAAATTGGCGACCCTTATTTTGAAAACATTGAACATTTCAAGTAGGGGACAGTTATAAATCGTTGAATGATATGCAGGCAGAAATAAAAGCCCGAATCGCTCCCGGTTTTCTACACCCAATCAAAATTATTGCAATTTAACATCTATAACAGTCTACACGATGCTTGCATTATGTAAAGCACTAATAAGACCTGTGGGAAGATGATTCGTTTCATCTTTGGTCCAATTAACATTGTGAATAACGAATATCGGATTAGTATTGTTTCGAATGATGCTAAATTATAACACGCAGCAATAACCACTGATAACATATTTGTGTCGTTATGTCAAAAAAGTTGGGTGAATCGTCGGCCGTAATCAATTACTTACCTGTATCCAGATTGCTTACCTGTATCCTGATGTTTCTCACCCTGAAACACATCGTAACAACATAAATACCTAAAAGGAGGAAGCATACCGGCCGTACAAAGCGTGTAGAAAGGTGGCGTACATCATCCTGGAAACAATTATCCGATCCAAGAAAACTGGACGTCATCAAAATCAACCTACAACACAAATTTCATTGTATGTTTTCATTGTTTAAATTAGTAACGGGTGATTTTTTAAGAGCTTGAGAACTTTTTTTTAAAAAAAACGCATAAAATTTGCAAAATCTCATCGGTTCTTTATTTGAAACGTTAGATTGGTCCATGACATTTACTTTTTGAAGATAATTTCATTTAAATGTTGACCGCGGCTGCGTCTTAGGTGGTCCATTCGGAAAGTCCAATTTTGGGCAACTTTTTCGAGCATTTCGGCCGGAATAGCCCGAATTTCTTCGGAAATGTTGTCTTCCAAAACTGGAATAGTTGCTGGCTTATTTCTGTAGACTTTAGACTTGACGTAGCCCCACAAAAAATAGTCTAAAGGCGTCAAATCGCATGATCTTGGTGGCCAACTTACCGGGCCATTTCTTGAGATGAATTGTTCTCCGAAGTTTTCCCTCAAAATGGCCATAGAATCGCGAGCTGTGTGGCATGTAGCGCCATCTTGTTGAAACCACATGTCAACTAAGTTCAGTTCTTCCATTTTTGGCAACAAAAAGTTTGTTAGCATCGAACGATAGCGATCGCCATTCACCGTAACGTTGCGTCCAACAGCATCTTTGAAAAAATACGGTCCAATGATTCCACCAGCGTACAAACCACACCAAACAGTGCATTTTTCGGGATGCATGGGCAGTTCTTGAACGGCTTCTGGTTGCTCTTCACTCCAAATGCGGCAATTTTGCTTATTTACGTAGCCATTCAACCAGAAATGAGCCTCATCGCTGAACAAAATTTGTCGATAAAAAAGCGGATTTTCTGCCAACTTTTCTAGGGCCCATTCACTGAAAATTCGACGTTGTGGCAGATCGTTCGGCTTCAGTTCTTGCAGGAGCTGTATTTTATACGGTTTTACACCAAGATCTTTGCGTAAAATCTTCCATGTCGTCGAATAACACAAACCCAATTGCTGCGAACGGCGACGAATCGACATTTCACGGTCTTCAGCAACACTCTCAGAAACAGACGCAATATTCTCTTCTGTACGCACTGTACGCATTCGTGTGGTTGGTTTAATGTCCAATAAAGTAAACTGAGTGCGAAACTTGGTCACAATCGCATTAATTGTTTGCTCACTTGGTCGATTATGTAGACCATCAATCGGACGTAAATCGCGAAACACTTTTCGAACCGAACACTGATTTTTGTAATATAATTCAATTATTTGCAAGCGTTGCTCGTTAGTAAGTCTATTCATTATGAAATGTCAAAGCATACTGAGCATCTTTCTCTTTGACACCTTGTCTGAAATCCCGCGTGATCTGTCAAATACTAATGCATGAAAATCCTAACCACAAAAAAATCACCCTTTATTAATATTTATACATACTTATATTGTGTATATCTAATTATTGATGGTTCCCTGCATTAAAGTATCTAAAATAAGTAGAGTTAATAATTCCGTAACAATTCATAATATTGTTGATTAATTTGCTCACCGTAAATTTGGTTTGTTTAGTGTTTTGACATTTGTTTTAATTTGTTTGCATTGTAAAACCAACTCACTACCAAACTCATGATTGATAAGACAGATATCTACTTTATCAGCTAAGGTGATGTGAATGCAGCGATTCTGAGTTTGTGTGTAGAGCTTTCACTGTATTGGTTTTTTTGTTTTTAGCTGTATAACCAAAAATCAATGCTTAAAAATTTCATTCCCATCTTGTCAACCAAGTAAATTAAATGTAATTTAAAATAAATTAAAATAAATGTAATTTAAAATAAATTAAAGTTAAAAATAACAATTCGGCATCCGTTTTTTCTATGGTCCTTCGAGCCGGATCCGGATTTGTGTATTATTTCGTGCATACTTCGAAGTAATTGTAAATTCGCGTGTACGTGTACCTGCAACTTGTTTATTACGTCTAATCGGACGCCATTAATCGACCGCGTGGAAAACACACTGCGATATAGAGAAATCCAGTTTGAGTTAGTGATTGGAGCCATTTTGTGCATATCAAGCCGCTGCTGAACTAATTTTCCGGAATTATCGATTAATTGATTGCTGCATTCACGCCGGTGTTATAGTGTTTTGAAGATCGTATATTTGGATTGGAGCTACAACGAGACCGAACATTTATTAAATAAGTGGGCTTTAACTGGGTGCATCTGCGTATAAATCCGAATAGTTGGTACAGGTATAATATATAAATTATGACGACTCTTGCCGTTCAGTCGCGTGGCCGAATTCTTGGGTCGTTAACGACGATAAGAAAGTTTACATCCGCCATAACCAAGGATACTGCGTATTACGAAATTGAAGTTAGGTTGCAAAGGCTAGAGACATTGTGGAACGAATTCTACCAGTACGAAGACCAAATTGCGTTAGCTCTCGCAACTAATACCAATCTTCCGTTAGAGTTGAAGCAAGAAGAATTTGAAGTCAAATTTTTTGAAGTTAAGGCCATACTACTGAAGAATCTTCAGGAGAGGAAACCACCTGTCGGTCCGGCTACTAGTAAAACATCATTAGACACCTTACTAGACCAACAACGCGTATTCCTTGAAGGTCTAGCAGGCGATCAATGATCGTACGATAAATCAATCATCGGATTCGTTCAAATTACCCCGAGTCCACATCGGCAAATTCACGGGAGAATATGAAGCCTGGCCGGCATTCTACGATTTGTATACTTCTTCGGTGCACAATGTCGAAGGCATTTCAAAGGTGCACAAATTTCAAATCCTAAGGGGATCACTTTTGGGGCCGCCACTCGACATTATTAAAATTTTTTTAATAACTGAGACAAATTATAGTGATGCGTGGGAGAAATTGGTGATGCGGTACAATAAAAAAGACCCATCCTAAATTCCTATATTGATCGATTTATTAATCAAACCGCAGCAGTCAATGGGTCAGTAAGATCCCTTCGCCAGATCACAGACACCTCCGATGAAATCTTAAGGGGCATTAAGGCGTTAGGTGGAGCCGCCGAAAATAGAGACCCGTGGCTCATCCAAATATTACTGAAGAAGTTGGATGAAGAGACACGTCTCGTATGGGCAAAGGACACCATAGGTGATTACTTTCCAACTATCCATAAATTTTTGGATTTCTTAAATAATCAGTGCTACTCCAAGGAAAGTGCGGTATGTGACAAGAAACCGGGAACTAAAGGTGTGAGTGTTGTTAAATCGATGTATGCCGCTAGAGAGAGTGTAAAATGTCCTTGCTGCCAACGTCCGCATTATCTATACCGATGTCTTAAGTTCAAGGGAATGCCAGCTCAAAAAAGACGCACTTTGGTCAACCAACTGGGAGTATGTTATAATTGCCTTCGAGAAGGTCACAGCGTCAGTACATGCCCAACGGATTACTCGTGTCGCATATGTAAATTTAAGCATCATACATTCCTGCATTTGGAATCGGAATCCTTACCATCCGATTTGCAATCACCAATCAGTACCGTCATTTGAACTGAACAGTCAATAGGCACCAAAGCAACTCCGATTGAGGGTCCATCGAATAACACAACGAATGGTACTAACACCACAACTAACAGCAAGGTCAGCTTACCCATTACAGCAACCACAACGAAGACCGCGCTCAATGCCACCATATCTCGTTCGGCCTTATTACCAACAGCACTGGTGTACGTCCGCGATTCGGCTGGAAAAAACCATTTAGCCCGCGCATTGTTAGACTCGGGATCGCAGTCAACGTTTATAACTGAAGGTCTAGTGAACAAATTAAATATCCAACGATCAGCTTCAAACGTTCGAGTAAGCGGTATTTCTGGACTGAAGGGTGAAGTAACTAAAGGATTAGTCAAACTAACGCTACAATCGAGATTCACTACGAACGACTGCTTCCACACGGAGGCGTTTATACTAACAAAATTAACAGCTTTCATTCCGCAATCAAGGAAAGACATACGAGTCTTAGATGACGTGAATAAACACCGCCTGCAGTTAGCTGATCCTACATATTATAAGCAAAGTAAAATAGATATCCTGCTTGGTGCGGATATATTTTTCGAATTACTGAAGGCGGATAAATTAAGAATCAACGATCATCTCATAGCGCAATCAACATCATTTGGATGGGTCATTGCTGGAAACTGGCCTAACCAATCGAGTCACTCGACGTCATATTCCACAGTCATACAAGACAACGATACCCATCGAGTATTGGAACAATTTTGGAAGTTGGATCCCAATCGCATCAAGTATGTCTGAAGTTCAATTAAAGTGCGAGAAACACTACGTAGACAACTATCAACGGAGCTCGGAAGGCAGGTACGTCGTTAGGCTACCATTTGAAACAAATTCTGGGGAGTTAGGTCACTCACGCTCAGCCGCCGTCAACCGATTATTATCGATGGAACGCAGATTTCGAAAGGATCCCATCCTGAAGGAACAATACGTAACCTTTGTGAACGAATACCTTCAGTTGAATCACATGGAAGAGATACCACCCGATGAGGTTTTATGCGATGACGCGGATTGTTTTTACTTGCCACACCATGCCGTGATTAAGAACGATAGCACAAGTACGAAGTTGCGTGTGGTGTTTGACGGGTCGTGTAAGTCCGGATCCGGAATATCACTTAACGAGAAACTGTTGGTTGGGCCTACCATACAAAAGGATTTAATATCCGTATTGATGATGTTTAGAAAACAAGCTATTGCATTTTCCTCCGATGTCGAGAAAATGTTTAGGCAGGTTAAGATCAATCGTTTAGATCAAGATTTTCAACGCATAGTGTGGAGAAGCACTGCGTCTGAACCCATGAAAACCTTCAGATTAACCACCGTCACATATGGCACGTCATGTGCGCCATTCTTGGCCATTAGGACGCTGCACCAAATTGCAGAAGACAACAGAGACACCTATCCAATCGGATCTGTGATACTGAAGAAAGATTTTTACGTGGATGATTGCCTGTCGGGAGCTGATTCCTTAGAGGAAGCAGAGTGTGCCGTTCGAGAGATATGTGAAGTGCTGAGTAAAAATGGCCTTACGCTACGAAAATGGAGATCCAACTCGCCCAATTTAATGAAAAACATTCCAATGGAGAACCGAGATGAAAACAGTTTAAACTTAGATGATTGTTCTGGAACCGTCAAAACGTTGGGACTGCAATGGAATCCATCAAAGGACACATTCTCGTATAAGATATTTGGGGAATCTAAACCGGTCGTATCCAAACGCGAGATGTTATTGCAAATTGCCCGAGTTTTTGATCCGTTAGGCTGGATCTCTCCTGTTATTATCGTGTTATAACAAAGGTTATGGATTCGTAAATTAAATTGGGATGATCCACTTCCAAAAGATCTAGCGGAACAATGGCAAACGAACCAAACGTCTTTACGCGATTTGAAGCAAATAGAAGTGCCACGATTTTTGAAGATACACCGTGGAACCACCGGTATACAATTACATGGCTTCTGTGACGCCTCCGAGAGTGCATATGGAGCGGTTATTTATATTCGCGTCACTAACAGCAAAGGAATGATAGATACCAGGCTAGTCGTTTCCAAAACCAAGGTTGCGCCCATAAAGCAAATATCGTTGCCAAGGTTAGAGTTATGTGAAGCGGTTCTGTTGATCAGATTGATGAAGTTCACTAGACATGCATTGGAAATCGAAGATGCACCATGTTGGGCGTGGACAGATTCCGAGATAGTCTTGGCTTGGGTGTCCGACGTCCCAAGGCGCTGGAAATGTTTTATAGGTAACCGAACGGCAGAAATTTTGGAAGTCATTCCCCGAATGAGATGGGGTCACGTCACATCTAAGGAAAACCCAGCAGACGTTGCATCAAGAGGTGTGACTCCGAGGCAACTCGTGAATTGCAGTCAATGGTGGAATGGGCCTCAGTGGTTATCCAAGAGAATTGAAGATTGGCCGAAGAGTGTGAAAACTAGTCATACTAATTTAGATGAACGAACTGTTTCAATGACGGCACAAGTTAAGATAGATTCACCACACTTGCTCAAGGATCTTTTCATAAGGATTGAATCTTTCACCAAGATAAAACGAATACTGGCTAAGATTTTGCGCGTTATAAAATTATATCGATCGTTCGATACTATGGAACTGGTCAAAAGGGCGGAAAACGCGTGTATAAGGTGGGTTCAGTCGGAAGAATTCGAAGATGAAATACATGACCTCAATCGAGACAAAGCAGTTAACACGAAAAGCAAATTAATCTCATTATGTCCGTTTATCGATCAAGACGGCATCTTACGATTCGGGGGAAGATTGGAAAACTTACAGGTATCATTCGACAAAAAACATCCGATAATACTACCAAAATCGCACCTGTTAACCGACAAAATTATAAGAGAAGCTCACATTCGGTATTTGCACCCAGGGCCTACGTTACAAATTAGCATCTTGCGGCAAAGGTATTGGATCCTCAATTGTCGAAATGCAGTGCGTCGTCAAATTAATAACTGTGTGGTTTGTCGCAGACTAAGAGCGTCCTCGTCACAACAATTAATGGGCAATTTACCGGCTTCCAGAATAACGCCCAGTCGTCCGTTTCTTCACACTGGCGTAGATTATGCTGGACCATTACATCTCAAATCCAGAACCGGAAGAGGTTGCATCCCGATTATTAAAGGCTACATTTGTATATTTATATGTTTCGCCACGAAGGCTATTCATATTGAGCTCAGTCATGACATGACATCGGAAGCATTTATTTCAGCACTTCGTCGATTCACAGCTCGAAGAGGAGTGCCCAGGGAGATATCATCAGACAACGGTACCAATTTTGTTGGAGCGAAAAGACAATTGGGAGAATTATATCATTTATATCAACAAAATACAAAATGTAAATCAATCCAAAATTTTCTTTTGCAGAACGAAATCCGATTCACATTTAACCCTCCTAGTGGCCCTCATTTTGGAGGACTTTGGGAGTCTGGAGTAAAATCAATTAAACATCACCTAAATCGAGTGACAAACGGGATCGTTATGACGGCATGGGAAATGGAAACTCTACTAGTCCAAATTGAAGGCCTCCTTAATTCTAGGCCCCTATGTCCGTTAACCGATAACATCGATAGCCTCGACGTAAGCGATTACCACAATTCCCGAACCATCGTTAGAACATATCACGAGCAATCGATTGTCCAGATAGCAAAATGTTCAAGCCAGGTTGCACGGCTTTTAGAGACAGTGGCAGACAAATTACTTACACACGCTACAACAGCAGCGGAAATGGAACCGAGTCCAGGAGAACATAAAAATTGGTGATCTCGTAATCATTAAAGACGAGAACTTACCACCATCTAAATGGTCAATGGGCCGCGTTGTCATCCTGCATCCGGAATGATGGTTTAGTACGAGTAGCATCGCTAAAGATGGCAACGGGTATTACAAAGAGACCAATAGTTAAGCTATGTAAATTATTCGCGTCTGATGAGTCTAGTTAACAATAACCACTGATAACATATTTGTGTCGTTATGTCAAAAAAGTTGGATGAATCGTCGGCCGTAATCAATTACTTACCTGTATCCAGATTGCTTACCTGTATCCTGATGTTTCTCACCCTGAAACACATCGTAACAACATAAATACCTAAAAGGAGGAAGCATACCGGCCGTACAAAGCGTGTAGAAAGGTGGCGTACATCATCCTGGAAACAATTATCCGATCCAAGAAAACTGGACGTCATCAAAATCAACCTACAACACAAATTTCATTGTATGTTTTCATTGTTTAAATTAGTATTAATACTTATACATACTTATATTGTGTATATCTAATTATTGATGGTTCCCTGCATTAAAGTATCTAAAATAAGTAGAGTTAATAATTCCGTAACAATTCATAATATTGTTGATTAATTTGCTCACCGTAAATTTGGTTTGTTTAGTGTTTTGACATTTGTTTTAATTTGTTTGCATTGTAAAACCAACTCACTACCAAACTCATGATTGATAAGACAGATATCTACCTTATCAGCTAAGGTGATGTGAATGCAGCGATTCTGAGTTTGTGTGTAGAGCTTTCACTGTATTGGTTTTTTTGTTTTTAGCTGTATAACCAAAAATCAATGCTTAAAAATTTCATTCCCATCTTGTCAACCAAGTAAATTAAATGTAATTTAAAATAAATTAAAATAAATGTAATTTAAAATAAATTAAAGTTAAAAATAACAATTCGGCATCCGTTTTTTCTAAGTATTGACAACAAAATAAAACAACTTCTTGAAGATAGCGATGTCATCGGATTTATCAACTGCGCTGGTGTGACGACGTCGAACAAATCCTATGCATATTAGGATGTCGAAACTGGAGGACGAAGGAGATGATACGAGACGGATGGAGGACCTGAAGTGCAGACCTTCATGGGATGCGAAAGCTAGAGAGAGAGAGAGAAAGAGAGAGAGAGAGAGAGAGAGAGAGAGAGAGAGAGAGAGAGAGAGAGAGAGAGAGAGAGAGAGAGAGAGAGAGAGAGAGAGAGAGAGAGAGAGAGATAGAGAGAGAGAGATAGAGAGATAGAGAGAGAGAGAGAAAGAGAGAGAGAGAAAGAGTGTTTTTTCGGTTTCAATACGATCTGGAAGGGTGTACCGTTTCAACAAAAAACAATATAATCATCTTCTGTCAAATAGAAACATCGGTTCTCTGAAGTCTATATGTTTCCCAAAAATTATGGTTGATTTTAACTATGTGACGCTGATGAATTCATATTAGTAGTTCGTACATACTCCATCGTTAGCAATGCGGCTTATCCCCACCGTTAATATGGCATGGTTAGTGTAATATGGTATGACACGGGTTTCTTTGCAGGAGAATACCAGATGCGCTACACCAATTGGGAACGCTTTCCTAATTACAGAGTCAAAACGCGCATGAAATGCATACAACGCAGCAGAAAACCCTGGTTAGGTTATCCGGATAGAGCTAGAAGGTTTAGGCAGCTTGATCTAGACGAAAATAGTATAGTTGAAACGGTGATGTGCAGTGCCAAGATGCGATAACAAAAGAAAAGTGGAATTAGTTGGCGTTATATATGGTCTAAAGTAGGGAATCCATTACCAGACGAGAAATCCAATACCAGGATACGGTATTAAAACCGGTATTCAAAGAAATTATTTGAATCACAGTTTTGTTGAAAAAATATTCAAATTTTTATTGAAACTTTGGGTTATTCTGGGTGATGATAGCCAGATATTGTTTTACCTCGATTAATTAATAATTAAATTAAACATAAGGAAAATTCATTAAAATATATTTCAATAAAAATTTTTGTTTGTCTATTCTGTAGAACACTATAGAATATCGTTACTTATCTCCTTTGAAAGGCTCTCTTAAAAAACAAAGAGCATCCAAAGTTGTGTCATCCATTCTGCATCGCATGTTTTTTAAAATTTCGTTGCCCGCAGAAAAAGCCCTTTCGAATTCAACGCTGGTTGGGCGAACCGTTAAAAGAAGTTTATAAACCGGGAGATATTATCCCCGTACACCTTCCGCTCAAACACAAATGAGACTTATTTTTTTAGGAATTTGGTTAGATCCCCTGCGCGTTCTAGTTGTGTCCCAACAACTTTATAGTTTTTTTTGTTTCAAAATGGCTTCGTCTAATCTCTTCTTCATTAATGCCCCTATCATGGTTATCACCTACTGTAACAAACGGCTCTCTTTACGTGCAATTCCTAAATGCTCGCGCAGAGAAAAGCGGTTACATCATTCTTACCGGTTTGTCATGATGCCCCTAAAAGAAGGCTATATAAAAGTATTTCAACGTGAAATGTTGTTTGATCGACTGTAATGACAAAAAAAACGTTCAGTGCGTATAATGTTCATGTTCGTTCGCTTACATCGAATATGTTTGTCTCGTTCGTCTGAACTAGCTGTCGCCGCCCGATTATGTATTTGCTTGAAAACAAAAAAAAACAGCAACTTTATAATTCATTTGGTAATTGCACGCGGTGGAGTATTTGTCTACTATAGTGATATTGTTGTTTAGAAAGTGGTTTCATTAACCAATTAAATTAAAGAAAAATAAGGTGCCATATAGGGACTTACAATTAAGTGTAGTCCAGCTTTATTACTAATCGGAATATAGCGACCGGCATAGAATTGCGATTGGCAAGGCCGTATTAATAAACGGAAGCATATAAATACATTGGGGCCGCCAAACAACCACGTCAAAATATAACCGTGGATTGTGACCACATTTTATAACCGTGTTGGATAAGGCCCAAGGACGAGCGCCGCATCTTACGGGATTAACTATTATACATATGTGTTTGTGCTAAAATAGTTGTGCAGAGTGTATTCAAAAGTAGTAATTTCAAAAAAAAAAAGAAATCGCCCAACGAGCGAATCATTGGTTGTATAGTTACATATCAGTTGTCTAAAGTATTTTAAAAATTATATCTAAGATCAAACCTCTAGTATCGGGAATACGTAATTTATAGTTTTCGGTTAAAAAAAAAAAAAAAAAAAAAAAAAAATTTCTGGTAGTAAAATTTTCTTTTTGTAAAAAAAAAAATAAATTCTAGGTTTAGTTTTACGAGTCCCAGTTACTCGAAACTACCTCAACGTTCCAGAGCGCTCCGGTGGTTGATTGGTAAGTCTCTCAATTATTATATTTATTTGTTTTTTTTTTGTATCAAAAAGGTGTAGATTTCTCTGCCATTTTCTTAAATAGTATAATTATTTAAATAAAATCTTTTGACGTAACGTATTCGGGTCTGATCATAACGTTTTACGCTGTCATATTAGAGGTCCGTTTTTCATTGGTTTTTTTTAAAGCACCGTTCGATAATCAACGACTACCGTTAGATAAAATAATATTTGTTTTTTTTTGTTGTTGATTAAAATCGTTAGAGTTAAGATGATAAAATGTAACTCAAAAATTATTTGTTAATGTTACTAAAAGTTTAATTTATTAAAATAAATATGTATGGTATAAATATTGAAAATTTGTGCGTTTGCTAATCAAAATGCGTGCTTAAGCGTGTAATTATAGTGTGGGGAAGTATCATAACGAACGATAGTTGCGTTTGCGAATGTGGTGACGCCAGAAATATGAATTTGTGCACATGACGGTTTATTAGTGATGTGGTTGGTGTTATGTTATTAGTTGAACCCTGTCATCCCTGAGCACTCAGGAAATAACGTAGAAGCAAGCATGTGCACCACAACACCAACGCGTTACAAAAATGGCGCCCGAGCAGGGACCTGAATAGGTCAACACGTGTCTGAAAATGGTATTGCTTAACATCATTTGATAATAATTAGTAATAGCGATTCTTCAGGTTGCTCCAATAAAGCATCCAAGGAGCTTCACTCCTCAACTACAGGCTATCGATAATACCGCGTTTTAATTATTTCTAATCACATTTATTCCTAATTAAAGCGGTTGATCAGTCCTTCTTTTAGTTGGCCCTTCAGGCTATAACGTATTACCGTTGTTTTTGTTTTATTTGTAGTCTATTCATTTGATTGAATCGGTGGAAATTAACAGTTGAAAACGGATAGAATATGTACTAATTGATTTATTTGTAATTCAAATTTTTCTTAATGCATTTCTTAATCGGTTCCCTTTAGTTACCGTCGTTACAATCAGATTGGATTAGTAGTTTAATTTTATTTCATTAATAGCTTCAAGACTTTTGGTTTTAGTATATATAGGGTTACTATTTCTTTATATCCATTGATACTTCACGTTATTCGATTGAATCTTGATGATTTCTAGGTATCTCTTATTAATTGTTTGTATTTCAATTAGGTTATTTTGATATAGCAGTATTCCTGTCTTAGTTTGAGTAATTTTATATTTTTTTTTTGATACTTTACACATTCGCAAGTCGCAAAGCAACTATTCGATTCTTATGATCTTCCCTATATTAAATCGTATTGAATATATATATATATATGTATATATATATATGTATATATATATATATATATATATATATATATATATATATATATATATATATATATATATATATATATAAAAAGAAGTTAATTATTGTTATTATTTTCGCCTCTTATTAAAAGTAGCACACATCTAAAAACAGGTTTTTTATACTTTATGCTACTACATACTTATTACTTACGATATTTTAAAAGTATTAATTTTTTTTTAAATTGGTAATTGAGTTACATTTAATTTTCTCGTTATAACTCGCATACTATTGATCGAAATGTATTTTGAAGAATATTTTGGTTGTTTGGGGGATGAAGAGGTTCTAGTGGAATATTCGGTTCATAATATTTCGCCAAACGATCCCGAGGCCAAAAACAGCCTAAAAGTAGCAGTTGAGTATGAATTTGGCAACCCAAAACTTCATTTAGGTAAATCACATTTACTCAGCAATCCTGAGTTAGAAATTAATCGGGCACGGGAAACCCATGCATTTTTAGACAAATCGATGGCATTTGTTCATTGGCAAAAGCGTTTGCAGCGACTAAAAAACTCTTTTGGTGAAATAGGTGGCGTAACTAATTTTATGTCCAAATTTCGTAGATTGGGTCAAGAAGCGCAAAACCTTCTAGAGGAGTTAAGCATTCCTGAAACTACTATTACAGTGCCAAATACGAAGAGTAGCCTTACGGTGCAAGATCTCAGTGACGGTGAAGAAACAAATGTTAATAATGGAAATGACCATAGTCAAACCATTGATACTTCAGCCAAAGCTGAACCATGTGCAAGCAACACACAGACAGTACAAAATTACATCCAACCGAGTCTCCCAGCAACAAGTGGTGCGACCACATTAATGACCCCAATAACAAATGTGACGTTCAGTGGGGATGGATTTCCGCGAGCATTCATAGATTGCCTTCTATCATACATAGTTTTGTAACAGATACAGCGGAAAAATGGCTATGGGCTTATACCCGCGATAACCCTGATGCCCAATGGTCAGAGATGAGGGATGCATTTCTTTCACGGTTTTCCAGCCATGAAACCGAGAAAGACAAACGACGTTTTATTGAAAGGTATAAACAAAACAATTCTTCTTTTAACGAATATTCTCTCGAAGTACAGAGTCGTAATGGTCGATTGAGCAATAGGTTTACAGAATCTGAATTAATCGAAATTTTAAGAGAGAATATGCATCCCGCGCTTCGCACGGTAACGCTCCAAATGACCTTTGACACAGTAGAATATGTGCGAACAGTATGCCAGCAATACGAACGGTTATGGGCAAAGTCGGGTTTTGATCTTATGAAATCAGTAGAAGCCGGGCTTCGTCGGCCGGAGATACACGAAATACAAGCTCTGGAAGAAACTATCGACGCGGCTCCCATTTCGAATATGGTGCATAACGCCGAAGTAGGTGCTGTTAGCAAAAATAATAGTAGTAATGACCCAAAATCGTCAACCTACCTCATTTGTTGGAATTGTCACGATTTAGGGCATCGCTACCAAGACTGTGGTAAAGAATTCTTGGAGATATTTTGATTCGGGTGTGGGAAAACAGGTGTTCGCAAGCCCAAGTGCAGTAATTGTGTAAAGTATTCCATGGGAAACCGACGCCCGAACGTAGCGCATCCTGGGGTAGCTCGTTCGGGAGCAACGCAAGCGCCTCCCGGGAGCTAGTTTCGCCAATTCCAAATATAGTTGCAATGTTACCCGAACACGACCAATCAAATCCAATAAGACAAGAGGTCATGGTCAACCAATTTACAGTCCAAAATCTTCCAAAATCAATAGAGTTTCATAATTTGTCAAATAATGAGGCATTTAGATCCGCTACGGCTAGCATTAGTACCCAAACCGAAATTATTCAAAATATTAGTGATAACATCCAGGTCCCATCAGTAAAACACCAGACGAATAAAACCCGCAATCAAAATTATTGGGGACAGCGCAAACTCCTATACAAAGTGTGCAGTAACACGATTATAAGATTACCGGATGATCCACGTCCACACGTGGAGATACAAATACGTGGGACTAAAATTACAGGTCTCTTAGATAGCGGAGCCTCGATTAGTATCCTAGGTAGAGATTCTCTCTCTTTAATAGAGAAGTTGTCCCTTAATTTAATTAAAATTAAATCCGTGATCAAAACCGCAGATGGCACTCGAAAAGATATATTAGGATTTGTGGAAGTACCCGTCGCATATGATAATAGAGTTGAATCTATGAAGCTGTATGTAGTACCTAGTTTGGAAAGCGCTCTCTATTTGGGAATCGGTTTTTGGGCAAAATTTGATCTCGCACCTCGAGTAGTTGGTAGATTATCCGATTTGACTTTGAACGCAGACCGGCATCAATTATCTGAGTTTGAGAACAATGAATTAGAAAAGATACAAGCTATGTTCCCCTCTTTTGAAACCAATGGATTAGGTAGACCTAATTTACTTGAACATACTATTGACGTTGGGCAAACATTACCTATTAAACAACGGTATTATAATGTCTCCCCTGCCATTCAAGATATAATGTATCAAGAACTTGATAGAATGCTACAATTAGGAGTTATAGAGGAGAGTGCCAGTGCGTGGAGCTCTCCGGTGGTACTAGTAAGAAAACCTAACGGAAAATCCAGATTATGTCTGGATTCTCGTAAATTAAACAGTGTAACCACGAAAGACGCCTACCCTCTACCCCTAATAGATCGACTGATAGGTAAACTACATGAAACAAAGTACATCTCGGCCATAGATTTAAAGGACGCATTTTGGCAGGTGCCGTTAGCCCAATCGTCGCGTGATAAAACGGCATTCACAGTACCTGGTAGGCCACTCTACCAGTTTATTGTGATGCCGTTTGGCTTATGTAATGCGGCCCAAACTATGTCTCGCTTAATGGATCGAGTTATACCACATAAGTACCATGATAAAATTTTTGTATACTTGGACGACTTATTAATTATTTCGGCGAAACTCCAAGAGCATTTTGACCTTCTAAAATTAGTAGCGAAACTTCTATCGGATGCCAAGCTTACAATTAACCTAAGCAAGAGCAATTTTGTGATGCAGGAAATCAAATATCTGGGTTTTCTGGTTGGTGAGGATGGTCTTCGGACCGATCCTGCCAAAGTAGATGCTATATGTAAGTTCCCAAGCCCAACGAACATTAAACAGACTAGAAGATTCTTAGGCATGGCGGGATGGTATCGAAAGTTTATCCCCAACTATGCTGAATTGACTTCCCCCATCACTAATTTGCTCAAAAAAAGAATCAAATTTGAATGGAACGCCGACGCCCAAACATCTTTCGAAAAATTAAAAGTCTTACTAACCACGGCTCCTGTTTTGACTAACGCGGATTATACTAAACCATTCCACATTCGATGTGATGCCAGCACAGAAGGCGTAGGTGGAGTGTTATACCAATTCGACGCAGAAGGAAACGAAAGACCAATATCGTTTATATCCCAAAAACTAAATAAAGCGCAAAAAAATTATAGCGTAACCGAATTGGAGTGTTTGGCGGCTCTAATAAGTATTCAGGAATTTCGGCCTTATGTGGAGGGTTTTCATTTTACGGTAGTGACGGATCACGCCAGTCTCAAGTGGCTCATGAGTCAAAAGGACTTAAGCGGCAGACTGGCGAGATGGAGCCTTAAGTTGCAGGCATATGATTTTAATATCGAACATCAACGTGGAGCACTAAACGTTGTCCCGGACGCTCTATCAAGGGCATTTTGTGACACAAATACCGAATTTCAAGAGCAAACCTCTTTATTGGCGGCTGTCGAGTCAGACTCCCCTTTATTCGCAGATGATGAGTATGTGACGTTGACTGACAAAATTAAAGCAAGTCTTAATAACTATCCTAATCACCGTATCCACGACAATAAACTGTACATTCGATTCGAACCAACTAATCGTATAGATCTGACCGAAAATTCTGTTTGGAAACTGTGGATTCCACAAGGTATGTCAGAAACATTAATCGCTCAGCATCACTGCAATCCCTTAGCTTCTCACGGGGGTTGTAAAAAGACTCTAGAACGGTTAAGAAGGTACTACTTTTGGCCTGGGATGCGAAAACAAGTAATGGATTTCATAGACACGTGTGAGATCTGCAAATCGGTAAAACCTCCCAACGGAATACTAAGACCTCCGATGGGCCCAGCCACATTCAAAGAACGACCGTTCCAGAAACTTTATATCGATCTACTAGGCCCGTATCCCCGCTCTAAAAACGGAAATACGGTGGTGTTGATAGTTCTCGATAGATTAACCAAGTTTGTCGTTCTGAAACCGCTAACCAAAGCTATAACAAGCAAAATAATCTCTTTTCTGAGAAATGAAATATTTTTTGTATTCGGCGTGCCTGAAGTGGTACATTCAGACAATGGTACTCAATTTATGAGCAAAGAATTTAAAAACCTGATTTCCGAGTTTGGGATAACGCATATGCGCACAGCAATTTACTCACCCCAGTCCAACGCGTCGGAACGAGTAAATCATTCGATTGTGGGAGCGATTAGATCATATGTTAAATCAGACCATCGCTCGTGGGATCTATACTTGGGTGAAATAGGAGGGGCTTTGCGTAGTTCCATTCATGAGTCGGCTTTATTTACACCACATGCCATGCTTTTTGGATACCATCGGATTAATCACGCAAATGAATACAAGTTGCTACGTCAAATTCAGTGTTTAGACGAAGGCCAAGTCGAAGTCGAATACTTGTCCTACAAAATGCAAGATATACATGCACAAGTACGTAAAAACCTTTCGAAAGCTTATGATAAATACGCACACGATTATAATTTACGATCGCGAAGCAGGGCCTTCGAGCCAGGATCAACGGTCTTTGTTCGGGAGCACCCCCGGACTAATGCCAGTGCGCATTATTGCGCTAAATTTGCCCCTAAGTTCCGCAAGGCGCGAGTTCGCAGTCGAATCGGGAACGTAAACTACGAGATTGAAACTGACGAGGGAAAACTACTTGGTGTGTACCATGCAAAAGATATTAAACGTTCATAAATCTTATCCCATTAGGAGATGCTTGACCTCTACAATACGATAACGATCTTAGTTTTGCTTTCATTATTATTCTTCAACATTTGTATTAAATATGGTTTACCCCAATTCAAACATAGTTGCGTTGTAACAAACGGCTCTCTTTACGTGTAATTCCTAAATGCTCGCGCAGAGAAAAGCGGTTACATCATTCTTACCGGTTTGTCATGATGCCCCTAAAAGAAGGCTATATAAAAGTATTTCAACGTGAAATGTTGTTTGATCGACTGTAATGACAAAAAAAACGTTCAGTGCGTATAATGTTCATGTTCGTTCGCTTACATCGAATATGTTTGTCTCGTTCGTCTGAACTAGCTGTCGCCGCCCGATTATGTATTTGCTTGAAAACAAAAAAAAACAGCAACTTTATAATTCATTTGGTAATTGCACGTGGTGGAGTATTTGTCTACTATAGTGATATTGTTGTTTAGCAAGTGGTTTCATTAACCAATTAAGTTGAAGAAAAATAAGGTGCCATAGATTAAATCAGCTAGGGACTTACAATTAAGTGTAGTCCAGCTTTATTACTAATCGGAATATAGCGACCGGCATAGAATTGCGATTGGCAAGGCCGTATTAATAAACGGAAGCATATAAATACATTGGGGCCGCCAAACAACCACGTCAAAATATAACCGTGGATTGTGACCACATTTTATAACCGTGTTGGATAAGGCCCAAGGACGAGCGCCGCATCTTACGGGATTAACTATTATACATATGTGTTTGTGCTAAAATAGTTGTGCAGAGTGTATTCAAAAGTAGTAATTTCAAAAAAAAAAAAGAAATCGCCCAACGAGCGAATCATTGGTTGTATAGTTACATATCAGTTGTCTAAAGTATTTTAAAAATTATATCTAAGATCAAACCTCTAGTATCGGGAATACGTAATTTATAGTTTTCGGTTAAAAAAAAAAAAAAAAAAAAAAAAAAAAATTTCTGGTAGTAAAATTTTCTTTTTGTAAAAAAAAAAAATAAATTCTAGGTTTAGTTTTACGAGTCCAAGTTACTCGAAACTACCTCAACGTTCCAGAGCGCTCCGGTGGTTGATTGGTAAGTCTCTCAATTATTATATTTATTTGTTTTTTTTTTGCATCAAAAAGGTGTAGATTTCTCTGCCATTTTCTTAAATAGTATAATTATTTAAATAAAATCTTTTGACGTAACGTATTCGGGTCTGATCATAACGTTTTACGCTGTCATATTAGAGGTCCGTTTTTCATTGGTTTTTTTTAAAGCACCGTTCGATAATCAACGACTACCGTTAGATAAAATAATATTTGTTTTTTTTGTTGTTGATTAAAATCGTTAGAGTTAAGATGATAAAATGTAACTCAAAAATTATTTGTTCATGTTACTAAAAGTTTAATTTATTAAAATAAATATGTATGGTATAAATATTGAAAATTTGTGCGTTTGCTAATCAAAATGCGTGCTTAAGCGTATAATTATAGTGTGGGGAAGTATCATAACGAACGATGGTTGCGTTTGCGAATGTGGTGACGACAGAAATATGAATTTGTGCACATGACGGTTTATTAGTGATGCGGTTGGTGTTATGTTATTAGTTGAACCCTGTCATCCCTGAGCACTCAGGAAATAACGTAGAAGCAAGCATGTGCACCACAACACCAACGCGTTACACTACGCGTCACTTTGCGATGTCAAGTCGCCGCGTTCGCATTTTGGTATTATGATTCTCGCCGTTTTATGTAGAGCAATTTTTTTTGAATTTAATAGTACAAAAAATGGTTGTCAGTGATAATGTAAGTTTGTGTATTTTATAATAATAATTATTATAATTTTTTTTCAAAATATTGTATTATAAAAAATTATTTCAACAAACTAATATGTAAATACATAAACAAACACATAATATGTCAAAACTTTTAACAATAACACTGTGGGCAGCTAATAAAAAATTTAAAAAGGACGCTCGTCACCGCATACTCTATTTCGCAAAAATAAAGGCGAGAACCATGATACCAAAATTATGCTCACACGAATCTGAGTGTCACGGCGAGAGAGTGATTAAGCGATGGTGAGGCGTGAACCATGGTATATATTTTCAGACTTTTCTTCTCAACCTCAACCTCACTGACATCTGAATCTAGAACTTCTTACGGCCGCTCTACTTACGAGAGCTCTGTTTTGCTTCCAAAGTCCCATTTGGGACAGTGAATTGAGAATATGTACTTGTTTTTGATACACAGGGAAAATTATAATTTATTAGGTTTACATTTTTTTTTGTTGCCGCAATTTGAATATTATCTTCAAGAGCTATACGCAGATATTAAATTAGATAGGACAACTCCGTTTTTCTTGCACGTATGCGTTCTTTGAACATACTAAGAAGTGTTCCGCTTAGTCTATCAAACATAAATTTGATCAGCGTGTCTGCCGAAAGTAAGTTCGGGGCTTTGCGACATAGTGACTGAACGGTTAATTTTTTCAAAATCGGCTTCGGTAAAATGTATACCTAGTTTTACTAGGTATGCAAGTAGAAACCCGGCTGTGAATTTCATTGCTGTTCATTGCTAGAATATCATTGCTGTTTTTATGACATAAGCTTCAGTCATTTGCAAGCTGTCGTTCCGTGTGCATCAGTTTTAAGAGATGGATGTCGATAAGCAACATTTACACCATTGCATTCTAATCTGTTTTCAAATGAAAAAAATGCTATGGAATTGATTAATACGACTTTGAGTGAACATTCGGTGAGTTATTTAGCAGTAAAAAAATGGTTTGCAAGATGTAGTAATGGCAATTTTAGTCTTGAGGATGATCCACGTCCAGGTGCAGTAAGACAATTTGGAGGCGAAGAACTTAACGTTTTACTGATTAGACATCTGCATGAATTTGTTTTCTCGGTACAAAATAAAGAATTTTTTACGCAAAATCATTACGGGTGATTTAAAGTGGGTTTTGGACGATAATCCTAAACGCAGAAAATCATGGGATGATGGCCAGTATCATTGTAACATTTTGCACAACCTAAAAATTAATTTATACTTGTGCTCCATGTTGAAGAATTGACCCACACAAGGACTCTGGAATGGTTGTCGCCGGCTAAGCATCAGGGGAAAGTCATGGGGTTTTCCAGAGTATGTGTGGATCTGTTGTAACCGCGAAAGGATTAGTTCTGATTATCTACCTATCTGGATGGTATACCTACCGTTTCCCTAATTCATTCTCAATCACTAAAATTTATTTCATCTTACAAATTTATTAAAATGAAAATGGTATAAATCATTTATTGGGAATTCATAAAAATAATATGTAATTCGCCTGTAATACCACTAAACTGCTATAAAACTACTTCTAATGCTACTACTTACATCTAGATGTCTCTAATTTCACAAAAATTACGCTAAATAAAATTTACGATGAATTGACCTGCTGAAGTGACCAGTCTGCGCTTAATTAGGCCCAACACGCGAAATCGTAACAATATTAGTTTTTCAAAAATGTTTTCCTTAAAAAGATCATCTGAAATTAAGGGTTGAAATAAGGGGTTTCTATTGCTTATTTTGACCGATGGGGTGCAGGCACAATCATGAAACTTGGTCAGTATGTTTAGTACAACAAGTTTAAGTGATTTCATTATTAAAAGGTGGGATTGCCAAAAATCACTGATGTGGTAAATGGTTGGATATAGCCGCCCGACAGCCAGTCATGACTGATTCTGGAAGGAGAACTAAATTATTTTTGGAATGCACAGTTTAGCACAACTGAACTAAATTAAAACATATACATACTTCATTGTTTAAAAGGATCTATGGGATTTCTGGTGTGAATCGCGTCAGAAACGCCACATTATCTCCTAAAATACATAATGCAGACATTTTACAGTTTGACGCAGAAAATGGCACCATCAAGTACTACTCGACAAAAAAAGAAACCCGCGCAATTTCAAAATAGGATTTCTGGCGTGGCACATACCCACAGGATAGGATTTTGAATGTTGCACTCCATATGACGGTGTTTTGTATGAAACTTTTTGAACAGATAGGACATACTATATAGGAGTCATGAAGATTACAATACATATACAAATCAAACCGTTAAAAAATAGTATTTCATAAATCGAGCTATTTAAAAGAACACACACACACATATAAACACAACACAATACTAAACCCACATCAATTGCTATAAAATTCACTAATCACCCCGTTTTATTAAAACATTAAATAAATTAGATAAACGAGCTTATCAAACAGAAAAGCTCAAGAAGATCAAAACCGATTTTTTTTTCCAAAAACCACAGAAAAATTTGGCTTTCTGATGAAATTATATCGGGACGACGCAAACATAAAAAAAAAACGAAATTTAATGAACTTTTGATGTTACCGTGTCGTATAAATTTTATCTGCTCATTTAATAACAACACCTATCCTGTTATTATCTACAGACGTACAAACAAAATTTTCGTACCACGGTGTATAAATTTTAATTTCTCGACACAAAGGTGAATAAACGGATTAAATTTTGGGGGCATTTTTTTTTATTTTGTAAAACCGACACAAAAATTGTTCACCCGATTTATTTAAAAAAATAAAATCGTGAACTTTAAATT
The DNA here is from genome assembly GCA_947310385.1 of Nephrotoma appendiculata. Taxonomy (NCBI): domain Eukaryota; kingdom Metazoa; phylum Arthropoda; class Insecta; order Diptera; family Tipulidae; genus Nephrotoma; species Nephrotoma appendiculata. The sequence continues at coordinate 273,645,700 of OX371225.1, read as the reverse complement.
ATTAAATTTTTGTTCTACTACTGGTGCTACTATTTTATTACTGTTGTTACTATTTGGTCTACATACACTGTACTGGTGTACAGTAGTAGTTAGTATAATGCCATATGAAATTATACGAGAAATATGACAATATTAAATTAGAACGAACACCCACCCATAGGTGTATTATGTATTTGTGGCAGGATACATTATTGTAGCGCACCAGAGATAGAAAAAGTGTTTGCTAATTTATGTATTCACAGCACTCTGCACTATATGAAACCTTAAATATATTCCACTAAAATTTTTATTAATAATTAATGGTTTCTGGTTTGTGATAAAAACTATTCTGAATTTTAAAAATTTTAATTTATCAGTAAATAAAGTTATGTCAGTCAGATAATTTGTCTGCAAGTGGTTTTTATAAAACGTCACTCTCATCTACACAAATCTATCACAAATGGTAAATTACTCGTAGTATTAATTTATTTAGTAGGTTTTAGATGAAAATACATAACTTTGAAATGAAACAGATAGACTTAATGATTCATAACATTAAATTGTGGATCTGTGTAGTTGCTAATTTATAAGGCGAATTTAGATTTAACGATACATTAGGATAGTGTTTGTGCAGATAAAATTCTAAACAGTACCTGTCAAATGAGCTTTGGCCTTTTAGATTAAATTTGGGCCTATCATATACAGGGTGGGGTTTTTTTTTTAAAAAGGCCAGATTTTTATCTCGGGAACGGTGCTAGTGACGTTTCCTTAAATTAGAGCTTATACGTTTTAGTGTTGTGTTTTATTAAGCGATTAAAAGTAAATATTTTTGCTTACAAATTTTTTTTGTAAAGTGTATGATTTCAGAAATATCAGCAAAATTTGATATTTGTTAAAGCAAACAAGTTTTCGCTAATGTAGAACTTAAATAAAAATTTGTGTGTTAAATAAAATTTTAAGGAATTAGAAAAATAAAATTTGTTTCATAAAAATGTTTATAAATTTAATAAATGTTCAAAATGCCCTCCTTTTGATTCCAAACATTATCTTTGTTTCATATTTTCTGCGGTGATAGGCCGATTAAAACAAGCTTAGTCTATCACTCTTCCCATAAATAAAACTCCATACATGTTAAATCGGATGATCTTGTTGGAAATGAAGTAGGGCCATTTTTTTCCAATCCCCTTATTCGGAAACATCAAATTTAGTTGTCGTCGGGAACTTGTACCAAAATGGGGAGGGGTACAATCCAACTGCAGCCACATTCCTTCTTGTCTTCCTTGCAACGAAATGTTTTCCATTAAATTGGAAAAATAAAAAATTCACAAATTTTTGTGTTGTTAATGTACCAACAAAGGCTTTTAAAAAAATACGAGCATTCTAGAACCTGATCCATTTTATTAACACTGGGTACATTCATTGGTCAATATTCAGTTTGAATACCGTATTCCCACATCTTAGCGTAACGAATTGAATTGGTCCATCAGTGACCACTTCGAAGGTGATATACTATACTTTCCATTCTACCAATCGACTGGTGGTGAAATTGTCGTTGGCTCTCAACCACTTTGGGTGTTATTGTGTGATTGATGGCTGATTAACATGTGCCCGTTGGGCATAAAAGTCGTGAATTTAAGCATGCCTCATTGGCATGGCAATGTTGTCAATTCTTCGAACGTGAGTAAAGTTTCCCCTATGATGTGACATAATAATCATGCTTAGGCCCTTTCCCAAGCACCGACTTATTTCACTTCCACAAACTTATTGACTTATTTGACGCCATCTTGAATAAGTCGGTCAAGTCGTTCCAATTCATTGTATGTACCGACTTATTTGTGACGTAATAACAAAAATAACGTAATAACAAACGCAATTTCTATTATATGGAAGAAAACATTTTCTTGACATGTTGGTCGTTGCCACTAGATTTGAAAAATGAACTGCATGTATTACATTTAGCCAAGGCACATTTTTGGAGAGATTTCTGTGTAGACATACTTATTCAAATAAGTCTCCTCGGGAGGTAACTTATTTGAATAAGTCGGTGTCCACAAACAAGTCGGTGTTTGGGAAATAGCCTTCATCGATTTTACCCCTGCTTCCCACAAGCCGCCGAAATGCGGCAAAGCAAGAGGAATGAAGTTCCAGGTAGTATCATCCCGAGTCAATAAAGCAGCGATCTCAGAACTTACATCTGTCGTGTTCTGCCTTTACAAGAATGTTGACAGTTGACGATTAGCTCCGACGAAGTTGCACAATTTCTGTATATGCTTTGAATTTTGACCTTTTCACGCGGTGAACATTTCAACGATGATTCCATTTGAGGTGAGCTCGAAAAAGATACAAATTTGACATATTATTTTAATTTCAGTACAAAAGTTAACTGATACCGCAAAATTACAAGTTTGGGCGTTTAAAACACGTAAATTATGTTAAAAATAATAATTAAAATTAATTTAATAAAAAAATCAAATTTGTGGCTCTCGAAAAGGGTTCTATTTGAAACACGATGTTTTAAAACGCGATTTTTCAAAACGCGATATGGTACAAAACGCGATATGGTAGAAAACGTGATATTTTTTATCATTAAATCGAATTATTGATATTGAACAAAAGTGTTCGTGTCCAATATATAAAGGGTAATTTATTAAAGATTAGACGAAAATTTTCAAAGTGTCCAAGTTACAATATAAAGAGGTTGTCATACAGAATATTATTACCATTTTTTTTTACCATTTTTGTAAAAATAAAAATATAAAATTTCAAGGGACTGAATGAAAGTGTCTAAGATACAGAAATACCCAACATTGAAGGTTTTAATAAAATTCAATTTTTCATTAAATTTGCACCTGATATAAATTGACGGCCGAAAATTTTAACTGCGTGGTTATACTTCCGAATAGGTTATATATCTCCAAAAATTCTGAAAATCGGTATACTAAGGTACTTTAAAATACTGATAACGAATATGGCCATGCAAATATCCAGAAACGACCCCAAGTAGCTCCCAATGATCCCAAGTGGCCCTAAATGCCCCAAATGGTTTTAAAAGACAACCCAAACGCGAAAAAATATTTTCTTTTTTCGAAGCACAAATGCTTTTATGATTATTTTAAATCATTTTACACCTTAAGATTGAGGGCTACCGCCCCACATCCCAACTTTTATACAAATAAAAAAATTTACTGTTATTTCAATTATTTTATTTCGATTTTTATAAACCACATAGGGGACATTTAGGTTTAGTTTAAAGGTTATATCAGGCGGGTCAGCTCCGGTCGCTTCGCAATGTACATTTTGGAAAAGGGGAAATTTAATTTCATTTTATAGGAGTTTAAAAATCGATATTAGCAGGAGTATAGGATCGGGTTATATCAGGTGAGCGCTTCGCTCCTTAGTTAGAAAAAAAAACTTCAGTTTATAGGAATTTAGAAATCGATAAGAGCGAGAGTATAGGACCGGGTTATAGCAAACGAATCGCTGCGCTCCCGTCATTTCGCAATGTGCATTCTGGAAAAGGGGAAATTTAATTTCAGTTTATAAGAATTTAAAAATGGATAGGAGCGGAAGTATAGGATCGGGTTACATCAAGCGGGTGGCTGCGCTCCCTTCGCTTCGCAATGTACATTCTGGAGAAGGGGAAATTTAATTTCAGTTTATAAGAATTTAAAAATCAATAGGAGCGGGAGTTTAGGATCGGGTTAAATCAGGCGGGTGATGGGGAAATTTAATTTTAGTTTATAGGAATTTAAAAATCGATAGGAGTGGGAGTTTAGGATCGGGTTATATCAGAAGAAATTTAATTTCAGTTTAAAGAATTTAAAAACCGATATTAGCGGGAGTATAGGATCGGGTTATATCAGGTGAGGGCTTTGCTCCTTAGTTAGAAAAAAAAAACTTCAGTTTATAGCAATTTCAAAATCGATAAGAGTGGGAGTATAGGATCGGTTTATATCAGATGAGCACTTCGCTCCTTAGTTAGAAAGAAAAACTTCAGCAGTTCGAGAGTATAGCAACGGATCATACCAGGCGGGTCACTGCGACCCAGTCGCGTCGCTCCTTAGTTAGAAAAAATTTCAGTTTATAGGAATTTAAAAATCGATAAAAGCGGGAGTATAGGACCGGGTGATATCAGGCGGGTCGTTGCGCTCCGTCGCTTCGCAATGCACATTCTTCTGTACCATATCGCGTTTTGTACCATATCGCGTTTTGAAATATCGTGTTTTAAAATATCGCGTTTTGTACCATATCGCGTTTTGAAATATCGCATTTTGAAATATCGCGTTTTGTACCATTTCTCGTTTTGTCATATCTCGTTTCGAAATATCGCGTTTTGAAATATCGCGTTTCGAGCGGCTCCGTTATATTCAATATATTTTTGCTAGAGAACTTTGGTTAATATGGATGCAGTTAAAAACAGAAATAACAGAGTAGTAAACCGCTTTGTGATGTTCCTCAATGCAATAATTATAAGCCAGACGATGTGTCGATGCATTCAATTCTGAGAGAGGATTTGGCAAACAAAAATGAACTTCAAAGATGGATGATCGCACTTAAAATGGGTAAACCATTTCCAAAGTATTTTTAATATGTATAGTGAGCATTTCAAAACTGATGAGTTGCTGTGCCCTGTAAGTCGGCTGAATGTATCTAAATAAGAAAATGAGATTAGAAAAGGAGCTTTTCCTTCTAAAAATTTACCAACATCGTCTATTTTACCGCAACTACAAGGAGATGAAGGGAAAAGTCGGATCGTTTAATCTCGTCAAAATTTGTAAGTGATAATACATATTTTTCATTTAGTTATTCTTTTTATGTTTATATTTGTAATTTTGTTTTATACTTTTAGTGCTTGCGTTGAGACGCCCGTTGAATCGGAGAGTTGCGATGTTTGTGTTGCACATGATGAAGAAGATATAATGGGAACCAATCCAATTTCATTTGCAGTTCAATGTTCATTAACCCTTTGCCTTAAAACAATATATGGGGGACGTGATCGTACTGCTGTGCCTAAAATGAGAACCTCGTATGTAATACGTGATGATTCTTTCTGCCCAAAAGTGAAAAGCTCGTATCAGACACGTGATTGTTTTTACGCGATAATGTTTTTGTTTTTGCGTTATTGTTTGTTACAGTTGCAATATAAGAGTTGCGTTCATCATTCAAGTTAAAGCAAGTTTAGAAAATACAGTTTTTGTGATGCCTTTATGAGACACGGACACCAAACTTAACACAAAAACTCGAATCCGCACACTTGCAATTTTAAATGCCATGGTAGCAGTTTGTAAAATAATTAGACCATACGAAAATTGTACAATATCGTTAAGAAATCGGATTTTACTGACCATGTTTAGGCTTAAAAGCAACTGCTCTTTCGCTGAAATAACGATCGACTTTGAAATTTCGCACAAAAGTGCTAAGCATTATTTTGTAGATACAACACAATTATTAGCAAAAGCAATGAAATCGACGATTCGCTGGCAGACAAGGGAGAAAAATGTTAAAAGTCTTCTGTATTACTTTAAAAAATTTCAAAATGTAAGAACCGTTTTGGATTGTACGGATAAAAAACAATTACGTTTAGTTGCTTAAAACGTCGCACTTCGGCATATTGCCATTATGTAGCCCCTTCAGGATTAATACATTTTATCAGTCCCTTTGTAGCTGGGAAAACTTCAGATAAGGCCATATTCAACCTAACTATTTTGATAGAAAAATTAAAACCCGATGATGCGGTTATGGTTGATAAGGGATTTATGATTGGGAACGAATTATTAAATGCTGGCTTCGAAATGATAAGACCTGACTTTTTATACTATATATTCAATCTGAATCCGAAGTACGAAGAAACACCCGAATTGTCAGTGCTCGTATTCATGTTGAACGTCGAATATCGCAAGACTTAAGGTCTTCGGAATATTATCAAATAAGGTTGTATTATCTGTCTTGCCTTATATAGATGGCATTATGCCGGTAATATGTGCTATTTCTAATTTAGATACTCCTATATTAAAAGATGACAAATTTATTTTATATAAAATATTAAAATATAGATAATAAAAAAAATATGTATTACATTTATTATCATAAATACGATTTAGTGCTTTCTTATTTTTAGAAAACCAATATATTCTTAAAATTCATACAAGGGCCCTATCATGAATTCCGCCGCACAACAATTTTCACACGAAATCGTGAATTTGGTATCACCATACACGACATCTTTTCGCCGTCTATCCGATAGCGACAAAAGTTCCGCCGTCAAAAAGGTGGCGGATATTGTTTTGATTGACAATTCTTTATAAAATATTAATACAAATAACCCAAATAATAAAAATAATCCAAAAATATTTAATTCAACACTAAAACCACAAATATAAAAGTTGAAGCGGGTCGAAAAGAACATATCGAAATATTTTACGATTCACCGCCGAAATCATGATAGGGCCCCAGTTTTTGTTTATATTGTACCTAAAAATATAATTTTTATCAGTCTTACATTATTCAGGTAAGTTATATTAAATTTAACAATAGTGGTACAAACAATTCATTACAAAATAATAATTAAAATTAAAAACAAAATAAAATAAGAATATTGCCTTCAGTCTTACATAAATAAATCACACTTTTCTTAAAAATAAAAATTATTGTTAAAAAATAAACATATACAAAACCAAAGTTTCAAAATAAATTGCACATAAAGTTTTAATAAATGTTTCTAAAAAATGGAAATCTTTTGGTACAATTACAGCTTCAAACACGTTATCAAACGAAGGATATATGCATAAAACGGGTCCCATTTGAAACGCGATATTTTAATATCAAAACGCAATATTTTAAAATGCGATATTTCAAAACACGATAGAGTACAAAACGCGATATGGTACAAAACGCGATATGTCGCGTTGAAATATCAAATTTTGAAATATTTCGTTTTGTACCATATCTTGTTTTGTCATATCTCGTTTCGAAATATCGCGTTTTAAAATATTGCGTTTCGAGCGGATCTAACATAAAACACAGAAATATAAATTTGTAATAGCAAGACCCAATTGAATTTGCCCGTAATGTTGGTGTTTTTTGTTCAACTCATAATTTTGTTGACTGTTTACAAATAGGTGTGGCAAAGATGGCAGTAAATCCGTAGTCGTAAACAAATTTCTGTTAATTGGACATTTTATTTCGAGGAGCTTTCCACTGATCACCTTTAAAAATAATTCCATCCGGACTATCTCCAAGAAATGGCAAACCGGGCGATATAATTAGTCCTGTTTGAAAAAGTAAGCAGTATTGCCCAATTTTCACTTTGGCCAACTTTTCAGCGAACTGGCCGTATTTTGTAGCTTTATTACACAAGGAATTTTTTTCATAAATCGACTTATACTTTTTTTACCCCAGTTTTGGTTTTTATTTACAGAATAAGTATAAAGGTTGAATGCTATACTCCCGGTTACTCGCAGTTTTCGCTCTACTAACCATTGCGCAATGGTTTGTCTTATTGTTGATTTACATATAAGAATTGCCTCGCTGTTTGTTTTGACCACTTTACAATTATATTGAATTGGTGTAGCGGAATTAATACACTTATTTAAAAATGAAACAAATTCTTTAAGGCCATCTTGTCAAATAATAAAATTATAAAAATCGTCTTAGCTTGTTTCGTTTGTTTGAAAATTTTGCTCCTGATGATTTGATCGGTTACCTGCAATCATTTTGGCCAACTCCGATTCCGGGGCGGCTAGAGAAAAATAAATTTTTAATTTTACATTTTTAGTTTTACATTTTAGTTTTAATTTACTTACCATTAATAAACATTGATTTAAATGCAAGTTCCTGTTCTGTCGATATAATATCATCGTATTGTGATTTAATTTTTGTGCGTACATAGCACAAATCTTGAATAATCACTGTACTGTACTCTGATGAAATAATTTTTCCAGTTTTACCCCATTGTTGCTTGAGCTTTGTACAGCTTATGCTTTCAAGGTGCGGTTTTCTTACAAATAAATATATAATTCTAACTAAAACTATATTTGCTAAAACCCATGTAGGTAAAAAAGCACAATTTTCATGTTATTATCAATTACCGATACATTTTTAGTAAGCAAGCCGCTACGTGTTTAGATTTTTCGCCTTGGCCGGCCTTACACGTACAAATACATTTCCAGTTTTTGCTCGATTTCTCCAACTGTTTCATGTGTATATAACATATAATTATATATATATATATAATTATAAAGGTTGTTAGGCTTTTTATGTTATTAAAATGCGGATGTTTACTGGTATAGAGCCTATTTATTTAAAATTGATAACAATTATAGCATCGACGTTTCACACAGATATTCTGTGCATCATCAGGACGAAAAACTAAAATATTTTTACAACAAATATGAAAACGATAAAAATTAATTAATTGACAATAAATGAGAAAATTAAAATTTAAAAAAATAAGAACTTACAATTATATAAAGAACAAATTATTTTTATAAAAAATATATATAAAAATCTTTTTTTTAAAATTGAAAAACAGAACCAAAAAAATTGAAAAGTCAAACTGTTATGAAAAAAATTTTTCTTTACAATAGAAAAGATGGTTTGATATTATTGAAAAACTAAACACATTTTATAGGAAAAACCTAATTATAGAAAAAGAAAACGTCATTGACATTATAAACGCATGACATACAAAAAATGGACAAGTTCAATAAAAGATCCTTATAATTAGAATACAACATTATAAATATATTAAAAGAACTGATTAGGAATTTTTTTTTTTTTTTTTGTTTTTTTTTTTTTACAATAAATGATTGTAGGTATTTTGCAAAGTTATACAATCAGTTTGTTTGTTTAATCCATAACCATCCTTCTTAATATGGATCATTTCCAAAAACCTTCTCGTTGAACAATTTGCCTCATTTTCTAGAATTTCAACATTATCAGGAAATAAATCGTGTTTAGTGTCATGTAAATGTACAGAAAGAGCACTAGCATTATTCCGATCTAATTTATTAAGTGTAATATTTTGTGCATCTTTTTTATGTTGGTAAAATCTGGTACCCAAAAGTTGTTTAGTTTGACCGATATAAGACTTTTTGCATTGACAAGTGCATTTATAAACTACATTTCTTTTCTTCAATAATTCTACAGGATCTTTTAGAGGTGAAAATAACGACCTACCTAAATTTAGATGAGCTTTTCCAACCACTTTAAAATTAAATTTACCTAAACAATAAGTTAATTGTTCATGTAACGATTTAATATACGGAATAGTTACATAATTAACTAGAACATTATTATTTAATGGTGGATCAAAAACGACAGGTTGAAAAAATCTAGAATTTTGATAAATAATTGGATTAACTAAAGAATTGATAAAAGAAATAGGATAATTGTTATTTGAAAGTGTAGTTTTTAAAAGTCGTAAATTATCTAAATGGAAAATGGGATCAGATAACTGGAAAATTTTATTTGCTAATAATTTAACAGTGTTTCTTTTATAAGATAAAGGTAGATGAGAATTAAAATTTAAATATCTCCCCGACCAGGTTGATTTATGAAACCAATTTGTTATCAATGATCCATCTTCATTACGGATTATTAGTAAATCCAAAAATGCTATTTTATTATTACATTCTAATTCTTTTGTAAATTTAATATTATGGTTAAAATCATTAAAAGTTTGAAAAAATATATCAATTTTATCATTCGGAATTGCGGTAATTATTTATTTATTTATTACACTTAATAAATTAGATCGGAATAATGCTAGTGCTCTTTCTGTACATTTACATGACACTAAACACGATTTATTTCCTGATAATGTTGAAATTCTAGAAAATGAGGCAAATTGTTCAACGAGAAGGTTTTTGGAAATGATCCATATTAAGAAGGATGGTTATGGATTAAACAAACAAACTGATTGTATAACTTTGCAAAATACCTACAATCATTTATTGTAAAAAAAAAAAAAACAAAAAAAAAAAAAAAATTCCTAATCAGTTCTTTTAATATATTTATAATGTTGTATTCTAATTATAAGGATCTTTTATTGAACTTGTCCATTTTTTGTATGTCATGCGTTTATAATGTCAATGACGTTTTCTTTTTCTATAATTAGGTTTTTCCTATAAAATGTGTTTAGTTTTTCAATAATATCAAACCATCTTTTCTATTGTAAAGAAAAATTTTTTTCATAACAGTTTGACTTTTCAATTTTTTTGGTTCTGTTTTTCAATTTTAAAAAAAAGATTTTTATATATATTTTTTATAAAAATAATTTGTTCTTTATATAATTGTAAGTTCTTATTTTTTTAAATTTTAATTTTCTCATTTATTGTCAATTAATTAATTTTTATCGTTTTCATATTTGTTGTAAAAATATTTTAGTTTTTCGTCCTGATGATGCACAGAATATCTGTGTGAAACGTCGATGCTATAATTGTTATCAATTTTAAATAAATAGGCTCTATACCAGTAAACATCCGCATTTTAATATATATATATATATATATATATATATATATATATATATATATATATATATATATATATATATATATGTAGGATTATTATTAAATTTAAACAAGTGAAACGCTCGACTCAACTATTTAATATTAACATTTATTGGCAAAACATTTTAAGTATTAATTAATATTACACGAAGATCATCTGCGCACAACTGACTGTATTAATTCATTTCCTCGACGACCACCATTTCTTCTTGTTTTTATGTACATTCCATGTTTGGTGTGCTTTTTCGTTGTGTGTGTACTTGAACGTTACATTATATTCTTTAATACAGTTTGCCATGCATAATTGCGTTCACAACTAGCTACATTCATCTGCTTCCTCATTCCCACTCGGCCGTCCTGCGTTCTCGTCCGGCTCGGGTGAGCTAGAGAGTACAACTTCATCTGAAGAATCGTTATCACTTTCATCAGATATTCCTTGGAACCACCTTTTCATAAATTCCGCCGATGTTGTAGTATTGATGGGACCTTCGGATACTCCAACTTTTTTGACCTCATAACGGTCATGAGGATTGACTTTTGTCACCTCATATGGACCTAAATACCTGTTTTGTAGCTTCAAGCCTGAACCAAATTGTGTTCGTTTTATTACAACCCATTCACCTTTGTTATAGGTCGTGCCCTTGCGCCGTCGTTTATTATAAGTTCGAAGATTTTCACTTTGGATTTTATCGATTGATTTTCGAGCACGTTCTCGTAACTCACACCTATCGTCAATGAACTCGTTTATAGCTTCTTCATCAAGTATTTCCCGTATTTTAATACTATCCGTTGTTTTCATTTTCACACCAAATAAAACTTCGAAAGGAGTCATTCGAATAGATCTTTGCCATGTGTTGTTAATAAATGATTGTACTGATCCGACGTGCTTCCACCAATCATCAGGTTTATCTCTCGACAATTTCGTTAATACAGCAATTATAGTTTTATTCAATATCTCGACCTGCCCGTTTCCGGTTGGTACACCGGTTGTTATTGTATGATGGTTTATAAACTCCTTCTTGCAATATTCGATAAATTCACCAGATGTAAAAGCAGTACCTTTATCAGTCACAATGTACTCAGGATTTCCAAATACTTCCTTTTGTATAATTAACTTTTTTATAACTTCGGCAGAGGTGGTAGTCTTTACTGGATACAACCAAACGAACTTGCTAAATCCATCAATTATGCTTAGTATATATCGATACGCCTTCTTAGTAGCCACCAAGTTTCCTAGATGGTCCATGTGATAACATACTAACGGACGATCTCCTTTTGCAATAGGATGAAGGAAACCATCTTGTTTACCTTGCTTACGATTAGCTAAAATACAAGTTATACAATTATCAATAAAACGTTTTACCTTTTTATCTGATTCACGTAAATATAATTCTCGAGCAATCAACTCTGCGGTTCTCTTTGTACCAAAATGGCCATGCTCATGACAGGATCGGATAACTTCGTACTCCATTGCTTTTGGGACAACCAAGAGTCTTTCTCCTTTGATTATTTTAAATAGGACTCCATTATTGGTCACATAATTTTCGTAATCAGCTTGCTTACTCAAAACTTCGAGTATAGTTTTAGTATAAGCATCGGATTTCTGAGCAGCTTTAATACGGTTAGTCACATCACTCGTTACTGCCATTACAACAGGAGCTCGGCTAAGTGCATCCACATGTCTCATCTTAAATGCTGGTCTATGTTCAAGCCTATAGTCGAATTCTTGCAGTTGCAAAGCCCAGCCTGCAATCCTTGACGTTAGCTCTCTTCGCTCCATTGTTCCTTTGAAAGCTGCACAATCAGTCACAATAACAAAGGAAAGCCCAAGTAAGTAATGTCTCATTTTTTTCAGTGCCGTAACAATCGCTAGTACTTCGAGCTCATAACTAGGATATTTTTCCTCGCGAAGTTCTGTTTTTCTGCTATAGTACATGACAGGGTGAAATTGCTCGTCTTCACTATCCCTTTGCATAAGAATTGCCCCTAGTCCTATTTTCGAGGCATCCGTGTGTAGTTCGGTTTCTGCATTCATTGAATATATCCCTAGTATGGGATGACTTATAAGAGCCTCTTTCAACTTTTTGAAAGCTTCATATTCTTCGTTTCCAAACTTAAACTCGTTCCCCTTTCGTAATAAATTCGTCAAGGGACGAGCAATTATAGCGTATGATTCAACAAATCGTCGAAAATAACTTGTCAATCCAATGAATTGTTGAATTTGTTTTACTGTGCCAGGCTCAGGAAATTTAGAAATCGCCATTTTCTTTCTCACTGACGGTTGGATTGTACCATTCTCAACTTGATATCCGAGGTATTCAACGGATGGTGAAAGAAATTCGCATTTGGTCCACTTTATTTGTAATCCATTTTCTTCTGCAATACATAATATTTTCATCAATTTATCCAAACCTTCTTCCTCCGTCAAACTTGGAATAATCAGGTCATCCATATAACATAATGAGTGGAAAATATTATTTATAAAGCGCTGGAATACCGCTGGTGAGTTACATAGCCCAAATGGTACAAACAGGAACTCGTAGTGACCAAACGGTGTTATAAAAGCTGTATATTTTCTTGAATCCTCAGCGACACGTACGTGGAAAAATCCGTTTCGTAAGTCCAAAGTAGTGAAGTATTTCGCGTCTTTTAACTGGTCGATCTGGTCGTCAATAAGCGGTAATGGATATCGGTCCTTTACAATAACCTTATTCAATTTTCGGTAATCCACGCATAACCGTTTTGAACCATCTCTTTTATTTGCTAGGACTACAGGACTGGCATAGTCCGATACACTTGGCCTTATAATACATTCGTCAAGCCATTCATCTATCTGCTTACGCACTAAATCTAACTCAAGAGGGGACAACCGCCGAGGTTTCTGATAAATTGGCGTATTATCAGATAATACAATTCTCATTTCCACATCGTTATCTGGAGCTCTGATTCGTGGTTTATAATTCGCAATTCGTTTGCGAATTTCATCCGAGATGAGTCGATTTTTTATGTGAGACGTATTTATTGGTAACTCATCTTCCTTAGCGTCACACATAAGGCAATTATCCGGGAACGCCTTCTTCATTATCACCGCTTCTGGTGTAATTAATGTTATCGTTTGGTCGATGAGTTCCTTTCCCAAAATAATCGCATGTGTCATCATGGTATCAGGCACTACGTGAAACACTGTGTCATAAATTTCACCATCAATGTTGACTTTCGCACAAAATCTGCCTAGCGTAACATTTCGACTTGACCCAACCCCTTCAAAAGTTTTTAGAACATTCTCAAGTTCTGGAGCACCCAAGGTTAAGTGCATTTTTGCGGTAACTAAATTTAAATCACTGCCACAATCAACGAGACCAATTGCTTCATGACCATTCAGCAACAAAAATTTCATCGTATTTGATGACACCGTAGATTTGGATTGAGTCGCGTACACGGTACCTTTTGGCGAAAAATTTTGCCCAACTTTATTATCCATTTTCGATTTAGGACACTTGGGTGATATATGTCCAAATTCTCCACATTTAAAACATTTCGGGCCTTTTTCTTTATCTCCACAATCTTTTCTATTGTGGCCTTTCTCGCCGCACGAGTAGCACTGATTATTCTTGAATTGCCTTTTATCGCGTTTGATATTATGCTTTTCAACATCTTTACTCCCAATTTTTGACTTCATTTCCTCATATAATTCCAGTTTCCTTTTGAATTCGTCAATCGTAGTTGCACCGTATAATATAGATTTATTCATTTCAAAATCGGCAATACCATCAATGCAATATTGAATTATAGCATCATCTTCGAGACCACCGTTAGTACCTATTTGCCGCATAGAAATCAAATAAGAACGGTACGATTCTTTGGTATCCTTTTTCCTCTCCCTCATTTTCTTGTGAATAGTCGCACTACTTTCCAATTTACTAAATTCCTTCTTTAAAAATGAAGTCAATTTGTCCCACGTACTTGTATCCACAGCAATTTTTAAACTTTCCTTCGCAGATTTCTCCAGCAACCTTTTACCATATATCGTCTTTTGTACATCGTTCCATCCTAACCAAATGGCGGCTTCGTTCACATCAGCGATCCATTTCTCAATCTTATATTCATCTTCGCCAGAAAATTTTGAAAGGGATTCTTCAACATCTCGTAAGTGAAAATTAGGTTGTCTCGTTTGTTGCTTGTATGTTTCGGATTTTTCACTTTCAACGTCACTATTATCATCGGCATGACTAGAGTTTGATCGCGTTTTTCGAAAATTTATTTTTAATTCCTGTTCTCGTTTCATCAGTTGTAATTCCCTCTCTTTCAGCTCCAGTTATTTTTCCAGTAACCTTGCTTTCTCGGATATGCCATTATCAACTGTGCTGTGTCTATTATTGGTCGTAGGCTCACGATCAAAATGTCTAGCAAAGCTTTCTGCCATTTTCTGGTAAAATGAATCATTATCCATGCCACTGTCGTATTGTTTTCTTTTGCTTTTCGGCATAGTATTTTGTACAATGTATTCCTTTTATGTCAACTTCCAAAATGACTAACGAATAGTTCCGTTTCTTTTCACACACAACCAGTCAATCACGCCTTCTGCTATGCTCAAGGTCGTATTTTTCGTTTATTAAAATTTAGTTAAGTCTCACTTATTTCGACGTTATTTATTTTGTAACCGCATAAACAAACCTCTAGTTTCGTTTGCCTATTTCACTCCAATAATATACCAATATTTCGCGCAATATAAGATGTTCACTATATGTTTTAAATAACCGCACATCACCACGTTATAATCATCCGTTCTTGATTTACACGTTCTGCATCAAATTTCACCATAAACTATTATCCGATCATACGCAATGACTAGTTTAAATTTGACCAAATTAACCAACACAAGATTCAGGAACTGAATGGTTTTCTTAAACCGATAGTATCTACGAACAGTACTTATAATTGTATATTTACTCAATCAGCAGATTAAACACCGTTACAAACTATATTAGCATTAAGCACCGCAATCCGCAATATAGGTATTCTTTTTTATTGTTGCAAATTAACTTTTTTCACAATATAAATCAACATGTATCCCACTTCTGACACCATGTAGGATTATTATTAAATTTAAACAAGTGAAACGCTCGACTCAACTATTTAATATTAACATTTATTGGCAAAACATTTTAAGTATTAATTAATATTACACGAAGATCATCTGCGCACAACTGACTGTATTAATTCATTTCCTCGACGACCACCATTTCTTCTTGTTTTTATGTACATTCCATGTTTGGTGTGCTTTTTCGTTGTGTGTGTACTTGAACGTTACATTATATTCTTTAATACAGTTTGCCATGCATAATTGCGTTCACAACTAGCTACATTCATCTGCTTCCTCATTCCCACTTATATATATATATATATATATATATTAGGGTGGTCCAAATTTTCGAAAGTTCCAATTTCTAACGGGACACCCCCTAGAAATGTGAGGTTAAGCTAAAAACTTAACCAGAAAAAATATTGGGTCGATCGAAGGTCGTTTAGAGGTCGCGACTTGAGCGCGAAGTTCGATAAAAACGGTATTTTTTTCGATTTTTCACTTTCAAACGAACAGAAAAATTATTTAAAAAAAATTCTCAGACTAAATAAAAATCACGGTCAATAGAGGAGGATAAGTGGATAATTACCTTTCCAAAACATCAAAGATATCGAAAATCGGTTAACAAATAGCGAGATTATTGCCAAATTTCCAAAATATAAAAACAAGTCAAATTATTACTATATATTTTTTTTTATTATTAATGCATAATGTTTCTTCTATACAATGATATTATAAATTAATTTTTAGTATTAAAATAATCAATCTAAGTTGATATTCTACCCATTAAGGCTGTTTTGGTGTATGTTGGAAACTTCTGTGTGTAGTCCTTTACGACTTGTAGTAAATATTGCATGTCATCTTCATTTCTTGTCAATTTCTTATTATAATCTTGTATTAATTTAACACCACGTTCTGCGATATCATTTACGACTTTTATTTGACTGATAATCTTCATTCCGTTCTTGAAATTATCATCCCGAGGCCACATATCCGGATCTTTGTTCAAGAAATCTGTAGAAATATTGAACCTTTTAAAAAGATCGCCAGTGTTTGGTGAACAAAATCTGCTAGTTGTTTCGTAATAAATGTTTTTACATCATCAATTTTCAACTCGACGCGCTTAATTGACTCGGCCTCTACATCCCTCTTCATATCCAACTGTTGCACCATTCTTCTTTTCTCCGCACTAGAGACGTTTTCGTCGAAAAAAGAGAATGCGATGCTTTCGTCGGATAAATACCACAATTGGCCACATATTTTATTCAGTACAGCCATCGCCAACTTTTCGTCATGTGTTTTGTACAAATAAATATCTCGTAAATAGTTGAAATCCAGCTGTGGTGCTTTAGCAGCTTTTGTGCAATGGAACCAAATTTCCACATAAAATCTTACGACAAAAATGCAAATGTCCCGTAAATTCTTCTGTTCTTGTGCTGTTAACTTAAATTCCTCCCGAAAGATAAATACTTTCAATACGTAAATGGCTTTGGACATCCAGCGAGCATGATGCATAGGCCCCGGTAGGCGGAAATGGACATTTTCAGTTGGTATCATGCCCAAAAAAATTAGAGTAATTTCCAATAATTCTTTGTAGTCATCACGAGCATGTTCTTTTGCCAATTCGTTGTTACAAAAACCCGCTAATTCCGCTTTCACATCATTTAATTGTATATGAACGTTGGGATCATCTATGCCTGCTTTAAAATTATTCTTATTCAAGGAATTCCAGTCATTCTTGAATCTCACAAATAATGGAACATTTACTCCTGATGTATTGCCCATTTTCGATTCAAATGCAGCGCGTAATGTAATTTCACATATGTGATGTCGACAAGGAAGATATAATAAACTTCGTTCCAGTTTCTGCTCTAAAATAATAGCTGCTCCATTTAGTCTTCCAGTATTTGAATATGTTGTATCGAAGCAAGCCGCCACGACATTGTCAGCTATTCTCCAATCAATTAAGCTTTGGAAAACAGCCTCCGCCATTTCCAAACCAGTTGCTCTTGATATTTTGGGAACGCCCAATAATTGTTCTCCATCTATATGGGAAATAATCACCGGCAAACGATCCACGGTCTCCGTTCCAGATATCTCCGGAAGTAATTTTCCATCCCAATGTACTACGCCTGTCGTAAACTTGAAAGTCGATTTAATTGATTCTGCTATTTCTACTCTATTTGTTTCACGAAGACGCTTCAGTGTTGTTCGACTCAAAACGAGGTCATCAATAGAATGTCCAAGACTTTCGGCAACGGCACTGATTAAATGCATTGCTGCACGATCTGTAATCTTCCACTTATCCAAAGCTGACAATATTCTAGGAGTAATGAAACATTTGCTTCCTATAGAGGCTCCTTCTGCGCTTAGCACGGGCAAATCAATACTTTCGAAGCTCATGTCGTTATCAGATGTCCTTTCGCTGTCACTCTCCGATGATGAAAATAATGTTTGTGAGTCTATTGGAATTGATTTACGTTTTTCTTCAAGATGTCTTCGTTTACGATTTTTTTCTGCCATCAGACGTTCCGATTTCCGCTTTTCTTTTTCGATTTCATATTGCCTGACTCCAGCCAAATATCCGGGGCGCCCTTTCTCACGCTGTGACAAGAGAAATCGCTTGTCGTCTTCACTAGTCATCATCGATAAGGCATTAGTATGGGCGATATCGAAAATATCATCCAGTTTACTAGTAAAGGCAATTTCTCTTTCGCGGTAAACTTTTAAAGGTTTATTTTTATTCTTTAGTAGATTTTTCCACTCATCATGCAATTGTTCCAATTTTTCAATAGAATGTTGTTCCTTTTTCACTGGAATTCGTGCTTTTGCCCAAAAAATAGACACTTCCTGGATTGTCAGAGCTGCACTTTCACGAATAGTTAATTTTACAGTACGGTGATTGTAAAAAAAAGACACAACACTTGCTTTTTTGATGGTAACTTAGCACCAATAATTTGACAGTACTCCTCCCCAAGAAGATAAATTTCTGTAGTGGACCGTAAATTAGCTGTCATTTTATCAACTGTAATAGCACTTTCTTAAAAATATTAATAAAACTGTTAAAATGACTAGATTTAATTTCTACAAATTTGTGTCCTTTTCTCGAGAGATTTGGATTTAAACTGAAATTAATTTGCATTTATTTTGTTTATATAGTATATGATACAATGAAATATATTGGCTATATCAGATCATAATTAGTGCAGTAGGCGGATTTAAATTTTAAATACAATAACTAATGAGTCAAATGAGTCATAAGGACTTAACATAGTTGGGTTTTATTATAATGGCATCATAAATCACAACTATGGTAACTTCTCATGACTCATACGGTTTTTATGACATCATAAAACATTCCTTTGTTTATTCTTTGTACCTCCTTTTTATTTATTTATTTTTTTTTTTGTAGTTTTGAAGATAATTTCCAGGATTTAAAAAAAAATCGTTTATTATTTAAGTTTTTAATAGTTTCGAAAATTGGCAATAATCTCGCTATTTGTTAACCGATTTTCGATATCTTTGATGTTTTGGAAAGGTAATTATCTCCTCTATTGACCGTGATTTTTATTTATTCTAAGAAAAAATTTTAAATAATTTTTCTGTTCGTTTGAACGTGAAAAATCGAAAAAACACCGTTTTTATTGAACTTCGCGCTCAAGTCACGACCTCTAAACGACCTTCGATCGACCCAATATTTTTTCTGGTTAAGTTTTTAGCATAACCTCACATTTCTAGGGGGTGTCCCGTTAAATATCTCAACACTTTTTTTTCCCCATATAAACGTGGGCCACCCTAATATATATATATATATATATATATATATATATATATATATATATATATATATATATATATATATATATATATATATATATATATATATATATATATATATATATATATATATATATACTCGTATATACAGAAGTTGTATAAGTAGAATTTTTATTTGATGCAAAACAAACGGGTTAAAATAAAATAACAGTCGATACTGATTGAATACAAAAACTAGAATGTTTTATTTCTGCATTTTTATAATTACTTATACATAATTTCAGTTTTATTCATTATCATTCAATCCTTACTGTGGTTAGAAATTAGTGCTTTCCACTTATATATATTAGCATACGGCCAACTTTCAAAAATTTAATAAACACATTTTACTAAACACTTGTTTTTCTATTTCGCAAAAAATTAGATTTTTGAATATTTTAATTAGAAAATTTGTTCAAAAAGTTTAAAACATCACTCGATCGATTTCGACTTGTAAGGTCATCATCAGGATCTACTGATTTGTAAAAGTAAAAATTTACTTGTATATAGTAGAAAAAAGGCAAAAAAGAAATCGCGATCCGAAACGGATTTTTCACCAATTACGAATCCCACCTTGTTCTATTCTCACGTTCGCAATATACCGTGAATTTTACTCAGCCGATGTTTAATCGCTTACCTGCTATCATCCTCCCCTTTTTCATTATCAATTTTTCCGTATAAACAACGAATGGTTGGGACGGCAAATAGATTAATTTTTATTCCTTTTTTTGTTTGTCGTTTTTTTTGCCTTTTTTCTACTATATTTAACTAAAATTTTACTTTTACAAATCAGTAGATACTTCTGATGACCTTACAAGTTGAAATCGATCGAGTGATTTTTTAATTTTTTTGAACAAATTTTTAATTAAAATATTCAGAAATCTGATTTTTTGCGAAATAGAAAACAGGTGTTTAATAAAATGTGTTTATTAAGTGTAAGTGTTTTTCGCCAAGGGAATTTTCAACAATTTATTAAAAATTAACGTTAAAAGTGTTATGTTTGGAAAAGGTCTCATTTGAAGAGGTTTGTAAGCGGTCTATATCTTGAGAAAATATACATAGTATCAACAAATGCTATATCATACAGCCGAAAATTGCCGATAAAGAAGTTTAAAAATTATCAAGCTTTAAATGGTTTATAATTGTTGTTAAAGTGGTTTACAATTCAAGGCTATGGGGACTCGATAGCTCATGACCATAGGTAAATTTTGATTATAGGTAAGGTAGAATCTGTTGGGGTTACAGAGGTGAAATTTTGATTTTCCCCATTTTGACATCGATAAAATCGTTCATCATTCGAGATTTTGCCATATAGACTCCAATTTGACAATGCCGATTCGATAGCCTGGCATAGTCAGATTTTATCATCAGAAGAAGGGAAAGACTCACCCCTAACATATAATCAAAATCTACCTATGCTCATGGGCTATTGAATCGGCATAGTCAGTCACCGTTGACTGACATAATATTGAGTTTCAAACAATTCTAATGACAATTACAAACCATTTATTGTTTGATAATTTTTAATCAACATTAAAAGGCCGAAGGATATCACATCAAAGATTTAATTGTCATTACAAATGGAAATAAAAAATTAAAACCATTTTCCCTTTGCCATGCCGGAACACATATGATTTCTCATCCCTTTAAATCAATCTACAAAAAAGTCATGAATATTTATATATTATACCAGAATCCACCTAAATATAAGTCCTGCTCACACCTCTCCTCTACATACACATACACATACACATAGATACACATACACACACATTCATACATACACATACACATACATGCATACATACACATACTCATACACATACTCATACACATACCCATACATATATACATACATACATATTATATACATACATACATATTAAATACACACATCTATATATATATATACATATATACATATATACATATATATATATATATATACACATACACATATATATATATATACACATATATATACACATATATATATATATACATATATATATATATATACACACATATATATATATTACAAATTAAAAGAATTAATCATAAACATTTATACATTAAAGTATATTAATATGATAATATATCAAATTAATTTTAAAATATTAAAATGATTATAAAAAGGTAAAAACAATCAATCATATTATATAAATATACAAACTAAACATATACATAAGTATAAATACATATGAACCTACACACACACGCATAAACATACACACATGCATATGCACACAAATCCACACATATGCATATATCAGGGTTTAAAAAAGTCGCTCGTCAAAATGTATTGTTCACTCTACACCGATCGAACAGTGTCATGTCCCTATTCCATGGAAAAAATCCGCTGTCACCAAAAATAAAAGCGAGAAAAAAATATAGATTTTACTGGTTGTGTACGAAACAAAACATGTTGTCAGTAAAATTTTATTGAGAGAATAGTTATGATGTTGGTAGTTTACTGCCATAATACTACCATAAAAAATGTAAATTGGAGTATTTTTTATGGCAATATTTTTCACACCTGTACAAAAAATGTATGTAAAGATAAGAAATTTTTCTCACGCTCATACAAATAAGTCGCCCGCCATTTTTATACTCAGATGTCGATTTGTTTTTTTTTGTGTTGAAATTTGTTAACGTTAGAGGTTTTTTGTGGTATAGGATATTAAAATTAAAATATATAAAAAAAAATCGAATTGTACGAAAATAATGTACAAATTAAAAATTTTAAGAAATTTGTAGGTTATGCGAAAATGTAAAACCATAAAATTTTACTATAAAATGAAATAAAAAATATTTCTGTTCTTTGTCACTCTTATGAAATTTAAAGTTTTTTTTTTGCGTATTATCAGTAAAAAAAATTACTGTCAGCAAATCCTTCCACGGAATTAATGCATTATTTGTAAAACTGATCAACAAGAATAATGTAAAGGAACAAAAAATATTCTGTTTAATGGTTCACGCATGCGATCAAAAAACGATTCCCGAATCAAAGGAAAATTAAATCATTGAAAACATATACAAATTTCCCCGCCTGAGATGAAATTATTTTAACTTTGGGAAAATTTTGATCGGAAGCATCCAACATAATAAAAAAAACAAATTATGAGTAATAATGCGAAATAATTACGCTCAAAGATTAGCTTGATTCGCGAATCGTTCCCCGATCGCACACGTGAACCAAGCATTACCATTCACTTATCAAGAATAAAGTAAAAAGAAATGATATGTATCATCTATTCGATCGTTCAATACAGGCAACCCCAGTATGCAATTATTCCACTGTGTGGAAAAAACTGCTCATATGTCGTACAAAATTCCGTACTACAAAATATCAAATACACAAAAATATTGATTTTGGAGAAAAATAATTGTTTTTCTCTTTCTATATCGCGGTAATATTATTTTCGTTTTGTATCTTTTATTTTCAGTTTCTTCTGACAAGTCGACGTGCACGGTTGCACTACATAATTAAATTTTTTTTCTTTAAAGTGTTGTGTTTCGTTTTAATGTTTTCTATTTGTTAAAGTAAATAGTTTTAAATTTAAGTATAAAATAATAATTATTAAGTAATTTAGTGATCGCGATGTACAAATTTGGACTAAAAAGGTAATAGAAATCTGTCTCACAATGGCGTCGTCGCGAAATACATTTACGTTGTAAATTTTCAATGCATTTTTTTCTTTTCAAGATCGGTTGTGCTTGTTGGGATGTTCAATTGGATACGCGTATGGTGAACAAACCAGACATATGGTGAACGTGCTTAAAATTTAATTTATAAAATTTGTGTTATAAAATTTAATTGTGTATTTTTGTACTAATAAAAAATTAATATTTATTTTATTATAAATGGAAAATTTTGTTTTATTACAAATAAGAACTATTATTTATTCCAATAGGAAAATATATACAAACACGTGCCTTTTGTTTCTGTGGTTTTTTTCTCTTTTTAGTTGGGATTCACACCGACACCGGAATTTTTGTGACACTTTTCTTTGGCGGGGAGTTCGAATTTCCGCGTGATACACATGGTTCTTTCCATAGAAGCAGTGTGGTTTTAGAACGCGAATGTAAATGGAATTCCGTCGGCATTGCATATTGGGACAATACATTTTATCCAATCAGTACTACAATGAATTTTCGCTTTCTTATTAGAATAGAAAAGTAAAACCAAAATACCAATAGATCCCGTTCACTAACACAAAAAATAAGATCAACCTTTTTAGTTTCTCATTATTCGCTCACTAGACACTTTTCGTTTTTTACTGCATAATATTTCTGAAAATTCATTTTACTATTCAAGAGCGAAGAGAAATTATCATAAAAAATTCATTTAAAAATGAACGGAAAATGAATTATAAGCAACTGAAGAGTATTTTTATTTTCATCCTTTTTGTCTTATTTGACTTTAAACTAAACTGCGTGAATGTACGTATATATATCCATACACACACACACAATCATAAACCATACGACACATATTAAAATGCGCATATTAAAAAATATTTACATTAATAAAATTAAAATGTATATAAATTTTTTATAAAAAAGTAAAAATTAAACAAAATATAAATTAAACAAAGTATAAATAAAAAATATGAAACATAAAAAACACTTAGCTTGTGAAGCGTTCACCACTGCTGCGTCAGTGCGTCACACAAATAATAAAATAATTAGTTATAATAATTTAGATATTTTCACGTTAATTCACGTTTTAATTTACTAATATTTATTTATTAACACTTTATATTAATTATTTAATTTAATTAAAAAACTTTTATATATAACATATTATTTATTTAAAACAGAAAAAAAATTTAAGTTTTAATTTTCTATACAGAGAAAGACAAAAACACGTCTTTCTCGTACGACGATCGATCGCCGACCGTTGTGGGTTGATGTGGGGAAGTGGTATTAAATAAAATTTCATCACTCATAGTAATGAAATTTTGTTTCAGGACATTTACTAATTGATCAATTACTTTTTAGGATGTTGCTTGCTGATTGTTTGTATCCCGAAGAACAAAAATAATTGTGCCGTCTTGTGCTTGACTAACTATTGACTACTTAGGTGTCTGTAACCGGGTCAAGTCTCTCATACCTAACAACCTTTCCTATCCCTCCATCTTGTTGTATGTAGGGGGGGTGTACGATTGCCCCGGCGTGTCCGGGATCCTTGCATGGTCTTGGCCGTACATTCAAATCAATATAATTGAACTCATAATAATGACATTTTATTTCAGGAAATTTACTGCAACTTAATTAATTATAAATTTTAATTATAATAATCAATTTTTTTTAGGATGCTGATTGCTGAATATATCCAAAATAATCAAAAATAATTGTGTTGTCTCGTGCTAACCGTCTTATATTACATTTCAACTAACAATTTACTAACTATTGACTACTTAGGTGTCTGAAACCGGGTCAATTTCCATAATAATTAACTAACCTTTCCTATCCTTCCATCTTGTTATATGTAAAAGAGTGTGCGGATGGGCCCGGCGTCAACCGGGAATCTTACTTAGGTTTGGTCGCACATTCCAATCAATCAATCAATCAATTACAAACCATTTATTGTTTGATAATTTTTAATCTTCTTTATCGACTACTTTCGGCTGTATGAAACAGATATGGCATTTTATCCCTATAACCACATCAGACCCACGCGTAGCCTATAATCAAAATTTAACTAGGATTTTGGGCTATCGAATCGGCATAGTCAGATTGGTGTTCATCTGGCAACATCTCGAATGATGGATTATTTTATCATCGAAACAACGGTAAATGGAACATTTCACCCCTAAGTCCTCATCAAACCCACTCCAAACATATAATCAAATTCTACTTAGGCTCATGGTTCATCAAATTGGTACCGTCAAATCGGTGTTCATCTATCAAAATCTTAATATACAAACCTTTCATCGCTAAACGTGACTGCCTTGCATGGCTTTTATATAGATGTCTGTAATTGACATTTTTTTTTTAGAGAATTGGTAATCCATTTGTAACTTTAAAATCTGTATTGTCGGTATTTTTCGGTTGATTATTAAAGTTAATCTTGTTCATACCATTACCATTTTTCGACTGGGATAGCAAATGCACTATCTGCATTACCATTACGATTCTCTAGTTTTCGGCTACCAGGTGAATGGCTACAGGGCCGGCACGTCGGACAGGATTCATCTGCCAAAACTTGCTTAAAAAGACGGATCGATAACAAGTTACACCTGGTCAAGAATGCTCGGAACACGCTTAGAATGTCCATCACCATCACTTATGAACGAATATTAAATTTTATGAAAATGTAAACGAAGAAAAAATTTAGAAAATTCATTAAGAAATTTACGAATGTGGAAAATATTAAATGTTGGTACTTACAGAGAAATAATCAGAATGTTGAATATAAACTATCTTAAGGCAGGTTATCTTAAGTTAAATCTCAAATGTTTTCCGATTAATTTCATAATCTTTTTCGCATACCACGAGTATTATCATCCGATGTCAATCGACTCGATAATTTTAGCATTAGCGTATTTAGTTAGCGGACCCAAAAAAAAATTATTTAATTTTATTTAATAAGTTGAATGTTAACAGCAGCAAGATTTGTTTTCTCCTGATCACCCCTATTTTCGATCACCTCTCGTTTTATTTTTAAATGTGCCTAATGCAGTAAGGGCTGTAAAACAAAACCGTCAATTAAAGTACATATGAAGCGCATTCATCCAAACGGCCCCACAAATGCAAAAGTTGCCATATTTTCTCACCACCTATCAGCGAACAAATCATGATAGAATCGACTAGCACTTCATCAACGTATACATAAGCCCGAATTTCAAAATTCAATATGCAACCCAAACGGCCGGAAAACCATTTATGTGTACGCAGTATGGAATGTGTGATACAGGCTTTATTTTTAAATAGACACAAATCAAAGAAAGACCAAAATACTTTAACAAAAGCAACACTAGATTTGAGAAGTCGATAGAATGTACCCGTCACATGAAGATACATTGCTCCTTTTACCATGTTAATTCCATCGGCCTGACTTGCTGCGATACTATCTGAGTAAACATGCTAGCAAATAATTATCTTACACATGCGAGATTTATTTTAAATCGTTCGTTTATATATTTTCGGTAAATATAAATTTTAATATTTCAGCGGGAACGGATTAAAAACGAATCGTAAAATACTTCGAGATTCAAAACTCAGAACATGAAAGTAAGTAGAAAATTAAAAATCGCTCACCAGCAGAACTAGACAAAACACTATTCCTATTTCCTATTTTAAGACAATCGAGGCAGAGTATTGGTGGGTGATATTTACGAAAATGTTAAAGTGGATAAGAACGAAATAGAACACATGCAAATGAATGAAACCTGTTTGTAACAAATCAATATACTTTAGTTTAGATTTAATCACCTGATCACACGCAAAGAGCAGCCGCATTGCTGTTTTAGGATGAATAACACAGGATAAATTATAAATCCGCAAAATTCCATAAATTTTTTTAAATATCTGATTTTAATTAATAAATTACTACGATCCAGATCCTACACACAAAGTCCTTTATAATAATAGATAATAATAATGCTAAAGACTTATGTAATACACAGAGCTAATAAAAAGCCACAAACATAAATTATAAAGAGAGACGAGACTCTTTCGCATTTTATTGTCTTGTTATACGGAGGCAGAAATGGAAAATGGCTTTGATACATAATTTATACAGAAATAATCCGTTGTGCAATAATAATTTTCCTCATTTTGGTTCTGCGTTCTGCATTTGTATAATATATAAATCTACTTTGCCGTTCTCGTTATTTTCCCAGTTTATATAAATTACGATTATTTTAAGGTGTATCATTTACATACAAACATAGTCGTAATATTTAAATGAAAATTATGTTCAAATACATTCAAGTATATTAAAAAAAGAAAAATGTTGAACACAAGAAGCAAAACAAACGACACAAAATAACATTCAATTTTCTTTCTAATCAATCATTTTCTAATTTCCCTTTTTGCGCTCTGGATCTCCTTTTACATTTTCCATTCGCACACACATACACACACACACTCGCTACAAAACAACAAAAATCTTTAATTTCAAACAGAAATTTTGTTTGTGTACGTCGAGTTGTAATATATTTGCGTTTATTTTTCATTTAAAAAATTTTCCATTTTTTTTTTCTCCTCAGTCCATTAATTATAAATCTTTTTACAAAATAAACAAACATTTTGTCACAAGAATATAAAAAAATGACAATTCATCTTAAAAAGCATAAAAAACAAACTGAAAAGCACACACAAAACAAAAGCAAATAAAATTGAAAGACGTATTCACGACAAGGAGAGAAAACACGACTACGGGGCGGGAGTGAAACTGGAAAATTGTGAGTAATGAAAAGCAACATCAAAAAAAAATGTAAAAAAACTAAAATTAAAAAATAATAACAATACTATTAGTAATGGTAATAGTAGTAATAATAGTAGTCATACAATATTTATCTACGAACATTTCTTGGAGGAGAAAGCGCGCGTATTTCATAAAAAAAGCTCAGCACACAACACAGAGAATTTGTTATGGGAACAAAAATGAAAATATTTGTATAAACAAGTTTTCAGCTCGAAATACACACAGCACACAACAGAGCAAAATAAAAATCACCGGAAAATGAAAATGAAACAGAGAAACAAAAAATAAAAAAAGAAAAACTATGCGAGACTGTGAAAATATATACCAAATGGTTGATTTGCAGTATAGTTCTCCCTTGGGCAACAGCACAGTGAGCTTATATCCTTTTGTTGTTACAAAAGATTTGTCGACGTGGAATGTCAAGATTTTGTCATATATACCTGTACAGAGAAAATTTCTGTGATTAATTATACAGCATCTTCGGGGAGAAATTTTTGTGTAAAGATATTAAGAATTAAAAGCCAGCGTACACACACACACACATACACACCGTAATAAACGGAAAATTCTAATAATAATAAAAATTAAAATCACAACTTTTCTTGCCCATAGGACACTGAGGAATACTGGTTATAACAATTCATTTTCTAGTAACCATTTCTGCGGCGAGTCACGAATTGATTGGTCGAGTGTCGGTCGACCAAAGTTGGTTGAATTGGATATTTTGTATGCCTCTATAAACATTTCAAAATTGGTACGTTAATTTTCAATTGTGTTACCGTGAAAAAATCGAAACTATACTGTCTACATATACATTATATGTGCAAGTCGAAAGTAATAATCAGTAGTTTCTTTAATTCTGAATACACGACAAATAGAACATGATAAATTAGCATATCACCAAACAATTAAACACATTTTTGTTATTTTCGTAGTAGCTACTAGTAGTTTCTCTTATCTTAACCTCCCTTATGGCTTCACGTATACTATTAAAAATACATTCTTACCATGCGTGTGACATACGTTTCAAAAAAATCCGAAGTTGTGAAATACGTCCCAAAAAAATTCCCAAATTTGTTGCATGCAAATCCCAAATTTGTTGCACAGAAATCTGAATGATATAAGGATTGATTTGGAATAAATGATAAATGATTGATTTTCAGCGCGTTTTTTCCAAAGATTTTATTGCAAAGAATTTGTGTGTTACTGTCGGTGTTTCATTAGTATATTGTATGTTATAACCTTACGAGTATATGTTGGAAATATAAATAACGAATCAAATCACAAAATTTGCGCATTAGAATATAAAATAAAAAATCATACCACTAAACTATAATAAGAAAATTCTGGATTGCTCATGAAACGGCCTCTTACTATTCCTAGCATCGGCGATATAATTAAAGTCTTTTACAAAAGGGTTGCTGCAACAAATCTTAATTAACACAACAATTTGTTCAATACATTTCAAAAGATTAACATGTGGGTAGGTTTTCCGGAATGCTTATGATATGGTCTCTTACAGGGACAAACGAATCGAACGATCCCTGGGGTCGGCAATATAAATAACGGATCTTTTACAAAAGTGTTCCACCTTTTATTAATGAAATCACTTAGACTAGTTGAAAACTAGACTAGTTCTGATCAGCTAAATGTTACATTTAGATGTCCTGTTGATGTTACATTGGCATTAAAAGAATATTATCCTGGTATCAGTACCAAAAACTCTGTAGAGTTGTCAATGGGATTCTTTAAATTACCACCTGATATATCATCCCTGCCTGTAATTGATAATACATATTATCTAACTTTTACCAAAGCAGATAAGCGCTTATTAATGGACCAGTACACCTTATCATCTTCTAGTAAGGTCTTAACTATTCATGAGGCACATTATAGTATAACGTCACCTAATGTTATCTGCGTCAGAACAAACACTCATCCGATTAAACTATTCGGTAGTTTACCACACGCAATAGTTGCAATATCGAGGCACACAGGTTCATTTTAATATTTCGCACCTGTAGAAGGTGATTTACTCCATTCGTTCGTGATGAAGGCGCGACATTTTAACACCAGTTTTCATGCCATTCATTAATCACCAAATACTACCAAACCATCTATTAAACCGTGCAAAAATCAGTTAAAGATGTGAGTACAATCTATTACCAGAATGTAAATAAAATGGCATCAAAAGCATCCAAATTCTATCAATTTGTTCATCAAACAAACTACCCTATATATGTAATCGGGGAAAGTAATCTCAGCCCAGGTATTCATAGAATACTTTGGGCAGAATTATATTGTTTACAGATGTGATCGTACTCCTGAAACGAGTACTAAGGAATCAAGCGGTGGCGTATTGATAGCCATACATTCAAATCTAGAGAGTTCTCCTGTTACATTAGTTCCATCCAGACTTGAGCAGATTTGTGTGAAGATCAAAATAGGCAAACGATATCTTTTAATATATACAGTGTACATACCACCTCGGTCAAATTGCGACTGCTATGCCAGCTGCGTCGATGCGATTGATGAAGTCCTGAAAACAATTAATTCATCGTATCAAGTTCTTTTACTGGGTGACTTTAACCTTCCAAATATCAACTGGAAACATGACATGGAGTTTAACTACGTTCTTCCATGTAATATCAATATCGATGCAGAGTCCCTATTCGTCGATGCCATGCTTGGTTTTAACTTCAACCAAATTAATATGATTGCTAATAACATCACCAATGACGAGGATGCTTTCAAAGTAACTGAATCAATGAATCCATTTGTTGTAAACGATATCAGCCACAAACCTTTGGACATTGATTTTGAATGTCCAAAGGTTTGTGGCTGATACTACTACGTGGCTGATACCAACCTACTGTCACCAGCAGAAATCAGAACACCTTCCAAGAATGAAATACAACTTCTAGAAAGCAAATTACGCCGGTATGCAAATTTATTTAGAAGCAACAAATTGGGATCTAATTTTAAATGTTGACAATGTGAACGAGAATATTGATAAATTTTATAACTTCATTCACCAAGGCTTTGAACTCCATGTGCCTTTTTTCAATAAAGCACCGAGAACTCTTACTTCGTGGTTCGATGACCTGCTGACGAATTTAAAAAACCGATAATGTAAAGTCTATACTAAAATGATGAAATCTCGATTGGAAACCGACAAACTAGCGTTTTTACAACGCAGTGATGAATTTGATGACTATTTCAATTTTAAGTACAGGTCTTACCTTGCAAGTATTGAAACAAAAATTAAATTAAATCCTAAAGAATTTTGAAAATACTTTCGATCCAAACGGGAAATCGAGGGATATCCTTCCAATATGATTTATAATAATACCAGCTCGTCGAAAGCAAATGTGATAGCAGACATGTTTGCAGCATTTTTCCAATCACTCTATAGCTCTTGTGATAATATGGGATGCACTGATCAAATAGGCAACAACAATACATCTATTATTCCTCCTGTCATACATGAAGAGAATTTTCTATCAGCCTTAAAGGAATTTGGAGATGGATCTGGGCCGGATGATATACCCGCCTTTATATTAAAAAGGTTTGCGAGTAGCTTCATAAATCCACTCTGCAAACTTTTTAACCAATCAATAATCACAGCTGAGTTTCCTGATAAATGGAAAATTTCAAAAATAACACCTATCTTTAAATCGAGGATGTCTCATGCTACAGAGGAATTTCAACATCTTCATCAATTAAAAAATTATTTGAGCTGATTGTGTACAATGCTTTCAAATCTACATTGATACGTCGCATCTCTATCTACCAACACGGTTTCATGCCTGGAAGATCGACATCTACCAATCTGGTCGAATTTACCTATAAAGGGTTATATGAGAAAGAAAATCATCATCAATTAGATGTAGCGTATACATATTTTAGCAAGGCATTTGACTCTATTTCCCACCTCAAAGCACTTCAAAGTACTGCGACTGCAATATGTATTAATTGGGAATGAGAAATCCAACTTTATCAATGTGACCTCCGGTGTCCCTAAAGGATCTCATATTGAACCCTGGATTTTTATTGTGTTCATCGATAGAATAGACAGGTTAATTAAGCACTCAAATGTTCTAATATTTGCTGATTACGTAAATTTTTTTCATACAATTAAACATGAGCATGATGTTGATAAACTGCAAGATGACCTCAACAGACTTAGTGATTGGTGTGTCCAAAATTCATTACATCTCAATATTAAGAAATGTAAAATTATGTCATTTCATCGAAAAAAATATCCATATAAAATAAATGGCGCGGAAGTTGCAAGAGTTACGAGAGACTATTGATCTGGGAGTCACATTTGTTGAAAACGTTAGTTTTAACCGTCATATAGATAAATGTATTGCTAAATCTAACTCCATGTTTGGCTTTATTAAGCGGTGGACTGGAGAATTCACGGATATACATACTCTACGCACATTATATTATACTTATGTAAGATCTCAAGTGTAGTATGCAGCAACGGTTTGGAGCCCCTCTTACGCTGTGCACTTACTCTACAAGGCCTTACTCTACAAGGTGCAAAGAATATAAAATATGCACACTTGAAAACAGGCGTCTTCTTCTTGCTGCCGCTTTCATCGGAAATGTCCTTCTCGGCCACATCGATTCATCCTTTATACTAGAAAAAATATCCATAAATGTCCCAAGCAGGACTTTGCGTAATCATCAATTTTTGGCGCTGGAACAATGCAACTAACTATGGCGATAACAATCCCATTAATCGATCAGAAAAATCATTCAATACCGTAGCTGATCAATTTGATTTTAATTTATCAAACAACTATTTTAAAAACAAGCTAAAATCTTATTTTTTAAATTTTTAATTAAGTCCTTCGACAGTTTCATATTTGAAGTACTAACTTTTAATTTAAATAATTGTTTTATTTATAATTTCTACTTATTTATAATCTAAAGGATCCATGACACGGTCAATATTAACGTCAATACCAGTAATGTCATTATCTCTTAAAACATGCATCAGTACTACTTCATTATTTTTCAACATTACACAATCATTTTTAATTGACATTAATTTCAACATTACTGTTGTCATTATTGCTAAGTGTACATTATTTGCTAAGTGTATTGCTAAGAAATCAATTTGAGAAGCTTTTGCTAATGGTCCAACCTTTTCTGGTAAGGGAGGATACCACCATGAGGAAACGCATTTCTGTCAATGAAAGATTGGCTTTGACATTGAGGTATATTGCAACAGGAAGAAATTTCGAAGACTTAAAGTTTTCGACTATAATATCACCATCTTCAATAAGTAAAGCCATTCTTGAGACATGCGAAATTCTCATTTATGTCTTGCAAGACTACGTAAAGGTATAAGTATTACTTTGTTTAAAGTGTATTAAATAAAACTTCAGACTAAATTCATTAGTAAATAATTCATTTAATAATTTCAATAATTCATTAGTTATAATAAATTTTATTTTTTTATGTATAAATTAAAATTTTTATTCTTTAAAATTTTTGAAAATTTTTTGAATTATTTGAGACGCTTCTTCATTAACAGGTGATATTGAGATAGGTGAGGTAGATTCTGGACAAGTTGAGATAGTATATGATGGTGTTACCACTGTCCATTGCCTCTTATCTTCATTAATTTTTACAGAATCTATATCAAGGTTCCTCAAAGCTGCATGAAACAACACGTCATTGACAGCTTTTTCTGCAAAAATTCTCTGTTTGGAATCTAACTTAATTAGCTGTTCACCCCAAGCCTGACAAATTGTTGGTATTTTTTGTTTTTAATCTTGGAAATCATCTAAGTATTTACATGCTTTATGAAGAAGCTCATTACGCATAGCCGTTTTCCTACATTTCTTTGTTTGTTGGTTTGTAATGGTCGTATTTGTGGTGGCAGAATAGACGATCTTGATGCTGAGAATGTCGCTCGTATCGGCGATCGTTCTCTGTGGTCACTTTCACTAGTCTGAAAAAAATTAATAAATTTTTGTATTTCCTTCGTTGGACATAATCTAATTTTTAAGTTTAATTTGATATTTATTATTTTTAGTTTTTAGTTTCCGAATACTCCCGAAGAATGGGTTAATATTTCCAAAGATTTTGGAAATTTACACAACTTTTATAATATATTGGGAGCAATGGATGGGAAGCATATTGCCATTACAAAACCACGCAGTTCAGGTGCCCTGTATTACAACTATAAAGGATTTTATAGCATCGTTTTGTTGGCGATCGTCAATGCACGGAAGGAGTTTATTATGGTTGACGCTGGAATAAATAGCCGAATTTCAGATTGAGGCGTATTTAATTATTTTGAATTTGGGCAGCGTTTGCAACAAAATTCACCCAACTTGCCGATATCTACTCGTTACCCAACATAAACGCAAAATTTCTAATTGCTTTCGTAGCGGACGAGGCGTTTGCGTTACACGTCAATGTAATGAAACCATTCGCTCAAAAATCATTAAATAAAGCTCGGCATGTCTATAATAATATATTGTCAAAAGCTCGTGTGATTGTTGAAAATGCATTTGGGATTTTAGCATCAAGATTCGGCGTTTTTCAAAAAGCCATCTGTCTAGAACCCAAAAATGCTCTAACAATAACCATGCCAGCTTGTTATCTTCATAATTTCCTGGTGAAGGAGAATAACAAAGTATATTTGGCACCAAATAATACAGGGACTACATATGATTACCAACTTGTGAATTTACAAACAACTCAAAATAGAAATAGTCCATCAGAAGCTAAGGAAGTACGTGAAAACTTTGCCATTATTATAATAATGAGGGAAAATATAATGCATAGCTAGCTAGTTGTATAAAATAAACTTTTTTTTTATATAAAATAAATAAATAATTAACACCTAATTTTGTTTATAAATTAATAAATACTATATACTATACCTCGTTCACTTCCTGCACATTGCTACTCTGCACATTGCTGGATGCCAATATTTTTTTTAATTCCTTTCTATAATTAGTACGTAGCGTATTAATTTTTCGCCTAACATCTGTGCGGTTTGCTGTTGGCTTGTTTTTTCTATCTATCTCCAAAAGTTTATCCAAACCTGCATTTCGCTTACTTTTAATTATGTAATTTGGATTTGTTGGATTCCATAGTTCTGGCAAGATTCGTAATTTTCTATAAATTGTCGAAGACCGACTTCTTCGATATTCCTCTCGCTTCCATATTCGATGGATGTTTCAATATTAGATAATTCTAACTCGCTTATTTCGATTGTCTCGTAGATATCGTTCGCACATAAAACACTCATTTTTAAATTTATAACTATAAATATTTTTATATTATACTAATCAAAAAATTTAAAAGAAAATTGACAATTGTAGTTAACAAACCATACTACAGAGTGTGTAATGAAGAGTATAATGATGTAAACCCACACACGGTCATTTAATAATAACAATATCCCCACCAAGTCTCAGTAATGATGTATCAAAATCAGAAAATTCGGATACTCGTCAATACCGCACATCATTACTTGTTTCATCACATTCAACGATCAATATTAATGTCATACTTAGAAGGTATTGACGTTAATATTGACCGTGTAATGGTTGCTTAAGTGTGAATAGATT
Source organism: Nephrotoma appendiculata (assembly GCA_947310385.1). Classification (NCBI taxonomy): domain Eukaryota; kingdom Metazoa; phylum Arthropoda; class Insecta; order Diptera; family Tipulidae; genus Nephrotoma; species Nephrotoma appendiculata. Next base: position 273,610,267 of record OX371225.1, on the reverse strand, counting down.
ATTTTTTGTTTTTTACATTTTGAATTCTTAAATTTTATTTTGTCTTCTTTTTTAATATATTCTATATTTTACTTTCTTAAATTTGAAATCATAATTTCAATGTACTAAATCGATTTCGTTTTAAATTAAATAAATAAATAAAAGACATCAAAAGAGATCAAATTTCATGATTTGGCCTACTCCGAATCAGCCAAAACCGCACTTACAAGACCCTTCCTTCAACCCTAATTTTAAAGACATTTTTTTTGAAAAATTGTATATGGGTGATTTCTGGAAATCTCACCTTTTATTAATGAAATCACTAATCACTGAACCGTAACTATTAGTTTTGTAATAGTTTTTATTTTATTATATTTGAAAGTTTGAATTATTAGTCCAAATATTTTTAAATAAAATTGACGAACTCTAATGTTTTGTTTAGTAAAACATGGCATTCTGTGAAATTTTTTAAGAAAACATGACCTGTCCAAACGTATGAAGACTCCCGGAAGATTTCTTCAGATGTCTTTAGACATCAGGAATCGCTCGACTCATTTGTTCTGTTCAGAGAACGTATCACGAGCGTTCTAGAAAACCATCCACATGTCAATCTTTCGAAATTTGTTGAACATATTTGTTAATTGAAACTTGTTGCAAAAACCTATTGATTTTGAAACATTCATTGCACGCAAGCAACAAATTTGGGATTTTTTTGGGACATATTTCACTTGGGTTTCTTACTAGCAGTTAATAACAAAAATTAGTTATGTATATGTTGTGGGCCACACCTGACCACCTGACTTTCTTGTGGAATTTAATTCTCATATTTCCAAATTTTATTCATTATTTTCGATTCCTATATTTTTGATATCGCGTCGTTTCTTTTGTTTTCATAAGCTTCCGGTACAACGATTTCCCGAAATTTCTCTGGATCTAGAATCTGCTAAGTTATCGGAAAACCTTAAAGTATGACGTTTAATGCAGATAACTAAACTTGTTTTATCTGTTCTAATAAAATAACAGATTATTATCGAAAATCGTTATTTCCGTTTAAATTTTGGAAAAATGATTTAGATCGACTTTGTTACAAATTTAATTTAGAAAAATTTTGTTCTTAATTTTTTCGCACATGCTATACTTTTTAAACTATTTTCAATGTAGAAGCAAAAATAAAGCAAAATCGGCGAGTATAATTGGCGTTAAGCGCCAAATTTAGCCCGAATGAGTAATAACTGCAGTAGAAGTTAATTAAGTTCCCCGTAGCAAAATTAACAATTGAAGAGAAGTTCGAGGACATTTATGTAGGCCAACTGAAGAGATAATGGAAATGACCGGTAACATCAAAGAAGAAACTAACTGACTGATTTATTAGTATTCCAAGATTGAAAACTTTTACAACAAACGTCTTAGTAAAGTAATTAAAATAATATCTGAAGGACTTGATATTTTAATAAACAAAGATCCCGACCAAGAATAAAGTGCCTGAATATCAAACAAAGTTAAGACAAGCATCAGCTGTGACAATGACATCTGGAACACAAGAAAGTTGCAAAACCCTAAATTGTTGTATTCAAAGCGAGATTCCGACTAAAGCCGAAAACTAAGTAGTGATGCAACATACGTTTCTCAATAGGATTTGGCTGTTAAAATTGATTATAAATTACACAGATTTTAGAATATTTTATGACTTTTTGATTGATGTGTCGTTTTCCGATAAGAGTTGTTGAAAGGTCTTTGAACGCTGAAAAAACATTAGCACCCCACTTGGTTAGGCAATGGCTTAATTCCATTTATAGAACGCGCGGTTTTGTGTCAATCATATTGGTTATTTTCGTAGAGTTCCATACATACTATTCGTTTGAGAAAGGTCTTTGTTACATCTGATTTACTCATTTTTCAAAATCACATACAAACTCATTTTATAATCCTAGCCGCTATTTAACATATTTGTACAAAGTGAGTTGTAACCCATTCGGCTAACAAATGGCTTAGGTTAAGTTGACTATTTTCCAGAGGCATGTTCAACATTTATACTAGGATCCTATTTTCATCATTAATCTGAGTTACATCCCCTGCGATTGACAAATGACATAGTTCTATAATGGAGTAAGACGCAACATTAGGGCTAACAAATTGCCCAGTCATGATCCATTGCATTCGTTGCCTGACCCTAAAATATCCCCTCTCAAATTTTTTTATCAAAATTGTTCGAATCGTATTTTTTTAAAAATAGGGACCCAGATCCTATATTTGAGAAGTCCTATATTTGAGAAAACATCGAAGCAACATAGTACAGATTCGTGCAACATGGCATTTATAACGCAACATGGTGCCAGATCCAGCAATATTCCACACCATGATGCAACATTTTGCAACCTTGGCCCAACATTTTTTATCAAAATCATTTAAAGAGAACCGAGCTCACCAAACAACCTATATTAAACGGACTTTCCTGAAATTAGGACACATTGAATTCGATTGGTTTTTGAAATCTCCTGTTTGTCAATTTTTATTAAAATCGTTCAAGCCAATCTATATAAAAATAGGGACACGGATCCTATTTGAGTACCCTCTAAACAAATTTTCTGGGATTAAGAACTCATCGCAATAGATTCTTAACACTCGATACTAAGTTATATCCCACGAGTTCACCAAGAACTCACTCAGCAAACTCGGCATAATGCTTATAGTATTCACATTCCATGGAAAAATCTAAATAAAATAAATTAAATGTAATTAGAATCTTAAAATTCACATTCCATGTGAATTAACTTAAACTTGTATTTTAAAAATACAAAAACAGTTCTTGTAAACGATTCGAAGAGTAAAGACATAATTATAACGAAGTAAAAAGGTATTTTATTTAAATCACGAAGGAACGCTTACCCGCGAAACAAAAAAAAGTTGTTATTGAACCGGCACGCACCGATAACTGGTGCAGTTGAAAAACCAAATATACAAAAATTAATTATTAAACGCATAAAAATTACGCGTGTTTCTAAAAAAAAAAAATAATAATTAAAAGTGTAAAAGAAAAAACTAAAGAAAACCGTGAATAATAAAATTTTGTGTAACATAATAATTAATAGACTGTGTATAAGTGAACTTAAATACAATAAAAAAAATCAATTTCTGTGTGGTGGAAAAAAGTATCATAGTGAACATTCGACGAACCTAGAGCCTGATCAACTTTAAAACGTACGATGAACTACTACTGGATATTTACGATTTTAGCATGGTGAGTTTTTATAGTAAACTATTCCTCTCATATTAAAATCTAATTACCAATCACATAAATTCGTTATAAAATTGTGTTGAATCTTAACTTCAAGACACCATCAAAATATACGAATCGTCGTAGTATTTTGAACAAAAATTTTTATTATTATTTTTGATTTATATAAAGAAGTGTTCATAGTGATAAATTGTATGTCACAAGACGACATTAAATTACATAAACTTGTCGTCTCCCCTATTCAATTAGGAAAAAAATTAAAAGAGTACAAATTACTTAAAAAAAAATTAGAAATGGATCAAGAAATCGAAAGAACGATTAAATTGTTCCAACTGCCGGATGCGGTAAAACATATTAAACCATTCGATGGCGATAAAAATTCTATATATTTCTTTATTAACAGTATAGACAATATACTAAAATTGTGTGATAAAATTAGGGACACCGATTATTATGGGATTATCCTTAGCGGGATAAGAAACAAAATAATCGGGAAAGCGAGTAATGTTCTACTAACTAATCAGTTGACAATAACGACTGGGAAGGGATTAAAAATGTGTTAATTCTAAATTTTGCCGATAAACGTGATGAAACCACGTTAATGTTTGAACTACACAATCTCATTAAAAATAATTTAAGTGCAAGTGAACTGTATCAAAAGGTAACCGAAACAATCACGTTATTAACTAATCAACTAAAATTACAAAAGTTAGAAAAATGTGTGATGGAGGCTAAATTAGAATTATATGTTAAAATGGGTTTAACGATATTCATTGGCAGGATCCAACAACCGACGGGATCATGGTTAAGAGCCAGACAGCCAAAAACCTTGAATGAGGCATTGGAATTCGTTACCCAAGAAAACAACATTTTAAAAATAAAAGAGCCCATAAAGAATTTGGAAAAAACGGAGAAAAAACCTTTTAAACACTATAAACCATTTATTAAAAATTATAATCCTAGTAATACACCTGGTGCTCAATCTAATAAAAGTTTTACACAATCACCTTCTAGCAGTCTACCGCAAAATAATTATAACTCCCACAAAAATAATAATTTCTATAGAACACCAATAAAAACTGAACCTCAGCAATAAAGGAAAAATAATCAAACACAATCATACAATATAGAAACAGAGGTGGATGACGAGGATTTTCAGCCTCGTGCCTCGGAGAATTAAACAACTTAAACTTGCAAAAGTCAAACTTACCCTATGTAGTTTTGACTTTAGATAGCGAAAAACTTAAATTTCTTGTCGACACAGGGGCTAATAAATCATATATTAATCCTAAATTCGTCTCAAATTAAAATAAAATTTCCAAAATTAGCATGAAAATAACTAGCGTATTTAAAACCTCTGTGATTACAGAAAAAACTTCATTAAAATTCGATGAAATTTCGGAACCCATCGAAATATTTCTATTCAATTTTCATAAAACATTTGATGGCTTAATAGGTTACGAAACTCTATCTTAATTGAAAGCAAACGTTAATCTAAAAGATCAAATTCTAGAAAATTCTAATTTTAAATTAAAACTGCACAATAATTTCACTTCATGCATAAAACCATTTTACATGCAACCACTGTCCAAAATAGCAGTTAAAATTCCAGTTTCCATAGAAACAGGTGAATTTTACACCACTCTAATAACTTTACGTTGCGGTACACAAAACCTGTGAACCACTTCATTCTATTATGGAAATAATAAACCTCTCAGAACAAGAAAAACAAGTCTATCTATTTCAACCACTGCAAGTTAAACAACTACACATTTCTCACAACGAAATACATTTCATAAACACAACTTTATCACATAATGAAACACGGCGATTGGAAAACATAAAAAATCTAATCGATATAAATCATCTCAATAGAGAAGAACGAACAAAATTAATAAAACAATGTTCTAAATACGAACATATCTTCTTCAAGGAAGGAGACAAACTTACCTTTTCAAACAACATCAAACATGATATACATCTTTCTGATCATAAACCGGTGTATATTAAACAGTACCGAGAGCCGGACAACTTAAAACAAGATATTAAAAATGAAATTAACAAGCTACTGAATCAAGGGATTATTCGACCATCTTATAGTTCTTGGTCATCACCAATCTGGATGGTGCCCCAAAAACCGGATTCAAATGGAAAAAAACAACGGCGTCTTGTCATTGACTATCGTCAGCTAAATAAGCAAACGATAGACGACAAATAACCATTACCAAATATAAATAGTATCTTAGACAAGCTTGGAAAATCAATGTACTTTACAACAATTGATTTGGCGTCTGGTTTCCATCAGATCGAAATCAATTCTGCTGATATTAGTAAGACTGGATTTTCTATTGAAGGAGGGCCCTACGAATTTGTTCGCATGCCTTTCGGCCTCAAGAATGCTCCAAGCACGTTCCAACGTGTAATGGACAATATTCTTGGCGAACTTCAGGGAAACCACGTTCTATGCTACATGGACGACATCGTAGTGTTCAGCACAAGTCTTCAAGAGCACATTGAAGATCTCCATAAAGTATTCAAAAAATTAAGTCAGGCAAATCTTAAGATACAAATTAATAAAACTCATTTTATGAAAAAAGAAATAAGATTCTTGGGTCATATAATATCTCAGGACGGGGTCAAACCCAATCCTTTAAAAATTGAAGCCATTCAGAAGTTCAAAATTCCCAAAACACCAAATGCAATCAAAAGCTTTCTTGGATTAATTGGTTATTATCGCAAGTTTATAAAAGACTTTGCGAAAATAACCAAACCGTTCACATCATGTTTGCAAAAATCAGTAAAAATCGTATTAAATGACGATTACTTAAATTGTTTTGAAAAATGTAAAAAACTATTAACTTCCGAACCAATACTCCAATATCCGGATTTTAATAAAAATTTCATCTTCACTATCGACGCATCCAACATTGCGTTAGGGGCTATCTTGTCTCATGGGCAAATTAACAATGATTTAGCAATTTATTATGCTTCTCGCACGTTATCTAAAACGGAGCAAAATTATAGTACCATAGAGAAAGAACTTCTTGGTATTGTATGGTCTATTAAGTATTTTCGACCTTACCTTTATGGCCGAAAATTTACAATTGTAACCGACCACAAACCTCTGGTTTGGTTGTTCAATTGCAAGGACCCTACATCAAAAATAGTCCGTTGGAGACTTCGCCTCGAGGAATATGATTATCACATTGTTCATCAAAAAGGTACAGCAAACACCAATGCTGACGCTCTATCGAGATTAGAACTCAATGAGTATTTGGACAACGGAAAATTATCCCATCCTAATACCATTGATTCAATTAGAAGAGATATTCTAGTAAATAAACAAAGTAACCCCTCATTAAACGGCAGTATACCGAATAATGATGTTACAGAAAATAGCAGTAAGTCCGAAAGTTTTGGCAATAAAGCTATTAATAATATAGAAAGTGGAGAGAAACAGCAACACTCACCATTAGCTATACTAAAGCGCGTAAATAAACAAATAACATCTAAGCGTAAAATCAATATGTTTGAAAATTCCTATGATAAAGGTATAGATGAAACTTTAAATCAATTTTATAATATATCATTAGGAAACGAAAATAAATTAAAATCAAACGAAATATTGATTAATACGACAAAATCATTGTTAAATGAATTTAAAACTCAGCATATGTTTATAGTCGACGATAACCATGAGCAAATGAAAGAAACTTTCATTATTAAACATCAAGAATACAAACGATTTTTATTCAAAAGGCGTGTATTCGATAGGAATGACATCATACACATCTTGTCAAATTTTCCTAATAAAAATCACTTTACAGCTATGTACTGTAGAGACGACGTATTTAATTTAATTCAAACTGTTTTTAAGGAAAATTTTCAAGAAGCAGGAATTAAAATAGTAAGAGCTACAAAAATACGTGAGGACATTGGAGATTCGCTCAAACAAGCGGAACTTATAATAAAATGTCATAATTCCAAACACCGTGGAATTAACGAAAATTATGCTACTCTTAAACGCAATTATTATTTTCCAAAAATGAGGGAACTAATTACGGACTACGTAAAAAAATGTGAAATATGCAACCTCAATAAATATGAGAGAAACCCGAATAAAATAAAATTTGAAATTACGGAAACTCCAACATCACCAATGGAAATCATTCATTGTGATAGTTTCAGCCTAAGAAAGAAAAATTTTCTAACTATAATCGACAAATTTTCAAAATTTGCTCTTGCTTATGAAATAATTGATAGGAAATCAACAACCGTCATTTCTAAATTTAAAAACTATTTTGCACAACATGGTGTTCCAGCAAAAATCGTAATTGATAATGCTGCGGAATTCACTTCCGAACTATTCAAAAATTTTATCGAAATGCATTACATTAACTTACATTTCACAACTCCAAAGGCTAGTACAGGGAATAGCCCAATCGAAAGATTTCACTCTACTATCACTGAAATCACTCGAATTATTTATTCACAGAATAAAAAACACACTGACATTACTGACGTACAACAGCTCTATTCATTCAGCAATAAATCTAACTCCATTCGAGTTATACAAGGGTCATCTCAAAGATCTGAAACAAATACCAGATCAAATTAAGCAGCATCCTCAAGAATATCTGGAAGATGTCAGGGAAAATTATAACAACGTTAAAAATGTAGTAAGAGAGCATAACTTTAAAGTAAAAAATAACGTAATAACTAAACTTAACCAAAATAGAATAGATCCGAAGGTAGGTACCACAAGGGATAAATAGGTACCACAAGGGATAAATTAACACCTAAGTATATCAAACATGTTACGGCTCAAAATAATAAAACAAATGTTATTACAAACAAACGTTTAGTACATAAAAGCCGTATTAAAAACTAACAATACCATTACAGGTACACACCGTATTCTATTCTTCAGTCAATAGAAATCTTCGATTTAGATAATAATAAAGGGATACTGGGGTTAGACATGGGTAAATCAAGAATAATAACAGGGCATTCTAAGCTTTTACACATTATAGAACTGGATGATTTTAAAAATAATCTAGAATCGATTAATAAAAACATCGATTTAATTTCCAAAATGCAGGAAGATAAAAACTTAATAAACAGGAACGAGTAAAATTGGCAAAAATAAAAACTAGTAAACTAGCAATAGAATTATCATACTTATACCCTTTTGTCAGAAACAAAAGAGGGCTAATTAACCCATTAGGAACGGTTATCAAAAGTATAACAGGACATCTAGACAATGAAGATTACATTCAGATTCAAAATGCAATCAGTCAGCTAGAAAATGGTAATTATATAATAAATTCTCAATTTCAAAGTCAAATCAAACTAAATGAACAAATGCTTGAAAGGTTTGATAACATAACCAACTATGTTAACAATTTAGCTAGTACTATCGAAAAGGGATTAGAATCACAACGATCAGAGTCTGAAGTACAATGGCGGTACATATTAACCGACGATTACTTCCACCGTATAGACGATAACATTGAAACACTAAAGGATCAAATAAACATTGTACATGAAATCTTAACCTTTGCAAAAATTAAAGTAATTTCACGTCATATTCTTAACAGACAGGAATTAATTTACATCCATGAACACTTGGAAAAAAATAAAGTAAATTTGGCTTCGTACGAAGAAGTTTACGAATTGCTTGAACTTAAAGTGTACTATAATGGAACGAATATTATTTTAGGTATTCAAATACCACAATTTTATAACGATATATTAACATATTATCATATAAAACCCATACCAATAAATAATTCCCAACTGATAATCACAACAACCAATTCCATAATCCAAAACCATAATGTTTACATGATGATTAACAAACCATGTCTAAAAATCGAATCAACGTATTATTGCCAACGGGAGCAGATATACAATATTAATAATTGTTGTATACCTCAAATAATCAACAATCAACATGCACATTGCACCACCATTTCAATCTTCGACATCGAAGATATTGACTACATGGAACCAGAATATATCTATGTGTCAACAGCAAAAAGCATACCCATGTACTCAACCTGCAAAGTAAAAAACGCAACATTAAAAGGAAAAAAATTACCTCATTTTAACAATTGCTCTATAACAATTAATAATATAGTTTATAATAACGAAAATAGAATATCATTTTATAAAACTGTCGTAGTACAACCTTTTGACGGTATAAATGTTACTACAAATACATCGGAGCAAATAAACTTACCACGATTGGCCAATATTTCAATCAATAATTTGGAAACCATAAACCATCTTAAAAATTCTAATGAAATGAAACAAAATAATTATACTATCATTTCAGGAACATCATTTATTTTGTTTATTCTCATCTCAATAGCAGTCATTTGCTTATACAACAAGCTTAGGAAATACGCTGGGAGGAAAGACAAATCAAACCCTGAGGAAAACCGACAGAACGTGCAAGTAAATGTCTCCGTAAATGACGCCGAGGACGACGTTACACGAAGAGGGGAGGAGTTATATCCCACGAGTTCACCAAGAACTCACTCAGTAAACTCGGCATAATGCTTAGTATTCACATTCCATGGAAAAATCTAAATAAAATAAATTCAATGTAATTAGAATCTTAAAATTCACATTCCATGTGAATTAACTTAAGCTTGCATTTTAAAAATACAAAAGCAGTTCTTGTAAACGATTCGAAGAGTAAAGACATAATTATAACGAAGTAAAAGGTATTTTATTTAAATCACGAAGGAACGCTTCCCCGCGAAACAAAAAAAAGTTGTTATCGAACCGGCACGCACCGATAACTACTATTCTCACCCATTTTTATAAGAATCGTTTGTCCCGCATCTTAAGAGCCAAGTCGAAGCAACATGGTACAAAATCGTGCAATATAGTACACATGTCACAACATGGTGCGAGATCTAGCAACTTCCACAATATGATGCAACATTTTGCAACATGACACAACATACTGAAACTTCACACACCGTTCCTCAACAAGATGTAACATTAAGCAATATGACGCAAACATCCCAAAACATGGCGCATCATAACGCAAGGTGACAGGACCCCTAAATGATTTTTCCAGAAAACCGAACTCATTGTGATCGTTTCCTTGCATGGGTTTTCACCATGCGTTACAAATTTTATCAAAATTATTAAAGGGGACCCGAGTCCCACCGGAGAAACTGCTAAACGTATTATACCAAAATTAAGACTCATCACAATCCATATTCGTGTCATTGGAAAACGATTATCATCGAATTATTTTCAAAATCAATCGCCCAGACATAGAATAAGCTAGAATAGGAACGTTTGCTGATGACACAGCTATTATGACCACCGATGCTAGTATAGTTGAGTCCACGAGAAAACTTCAAAATGCTGTTGATATAATAAATAACTGGACAAAACAATGGAGAATAACACTTAACGAATCGAAATCAACACACATCAACTTTACAACTAGTAAATTAGAATATATTCCGATTAGACTGAATTCACAACAGCTACCATATTCTAACAATGCCAAGTACCTCGGCATGACGCTAGACTCTAAGCTCAAGTGGAAAGCGCATGTTAAAAAGAAAAGGAAAGAACTGAATTTAAAATTCAGAAAAATGCACTGGCTTATTGGAAGAAACTCCGAACTGACAACGCACAACAAACTGCTGTTATATAAACAAATCCTAAACCTATCTGAACGTATGGTATTCAGCTTAAGGGCTGCGCAAGGAAAACTACAGTGAAGATCATTCAAACATTTCAAAATAAAGTACTACGTAGCATTGTGAATGCTCCTTGGTACATTAGAAACGACAATCTCCATCGAGACTTAAACATGGAAAACGTCAGAGATGAAATACAAAAATTTGCAAGGGGTCATGTACTGCGACTGCAGCAGCATGACAACGAGGAGCTACGGAACCTACTGGATCGCACCAATGGACCAAAGCGCCTAAAAAGAACAAAGCCTTTAGAAGTAGTGGCTCCTTGAGCCGCTTAAATCAAAGGACTGACAGAGCTGGGATGAACTGATAGGTCTCATCCCACAAGAGTGGACTACTTAACTTATAAAACAATTACTAGATAATCCATATGATAAGTTGTAATATTATACAGAAATAAAGATTTCTTAAAAAAAAAAAAAAAATTGCCCAGAAAAAAACGATAAAGGGTCCCAGACCACACTGTAGGACCTCTTAAATAAACTTTACCGAAATTAGTACACAATGAAATCGAGTCCTGACATTTGACATCTCCCCTTTACATCTCCCCTATTTCTTAACAAAAAAACAAATACTTCCGACAAAAAATAAAGAAGGGGATTTGGGCCCCACTGGACAACAGATTTTCTTGCAACTCTTGGCACTCGAAAACCCTGCCTCAACAATTTTTTTAAAACTTGTCCGAAACGAAAAAAAATTGAAGAATGGGGTAATAACGGGCTCCACTTTAGGAAATCCATAGATTTTGTCAGGGGCACGACCATTGCCATCGATTCCTGCAATTAAACCCCCTTTACACTAATTTTTTAACAGATTCGGAATCCAGCCTAAACCAGATAAACCAGAAGAACGACGATAAATCTATTAAATTAGAAAAGAATATTTGCGTTCCAATGCCAATACAATATGGTGCAACATAACGCAACATTGTGCAACATCATGCTACATGGTGCAATATCAAGTAACATCATGCAGCATGGTGCAACAGCACCGTAAAATGGTGCAAGTAGAAATCATAAAACCTTGTAAAGGCTTCCCTGCATTGGAAAACCCATCCCCGCCAAATTTTATCAAAATCGCTCAAGACTCATAAAATGTCAAAAGAAACTTCTCTCAACAAGAGGCAATATCAAGCAAAATCACGCTACATGGTGCAATATGACGCATCATGATACAATATAGTGCAACATCCCACAACATGGTGAACGCAAGATCGTACAATTACAGATACACATTTGACAAAATGATTAAGGAATCCGGCGAAAATTTTGAATAATATAAAGAATTTGAAAGCAAATTGTATTCCGATTGGGGAAATTTCCACCGATTCCAAGAATCCGGCCCCTGGCGCTACCGGACGAAAATCTGAATGGGTTTTGTCGAAATTAACACTCATCGCAATTGATTTCTGGCACTCCAAACCACCACTCTTCAATTTTTATAAAAACTCGGAATCCTGATCTACCGGACAACCCTCTGATGGATTTTTTCTCAAATCTGGACCAATCCCATTCGATTCTAGGCAAATGGAAACTCCACTTTACCAATTTTTTTCAAAACCACGTGAGCCAAAAAATGAATAAGAAAAAGAAACCCGGGCCTCACTAGAGGACCCAAGACCCATCGCAGTTGATTTATGGTACTCATAGGCTAAAATGAAAGTTTGGCAGCTTTAATAACTTTAAGAGCGGTCATCATCGTTTAAATTTGTTTCATTTTAAGTGAAAAATGGAGAAATAACTGATATTTGTGTGTTTCGGAATAATGCTACGTTGTGGAGTAGTATTTAGAACAATGCGTCAGAACCCACACTTAAATCACAGCTTAACAATTAGTGGGAAGAAATTGCTCTACGAATTTCATTAGGGTGGGCACTGTTGCAGCTAGCACTAGCGATATGATTTTTTGGGCTTTTTACTAGAAAATTCACAACGGCTTAGTGGGGCTGGTGTAAATCTGAAACAAGGCATCACTTAATTTATTTGTTACCATTGCAACTTAGCGAACAAAACCATTGCATTTATATGTCTGCAGACTGTTAATATATTAGTCAAACTCTTATGTTAAAAGCATAAATTTCAAAAGAAAACATTCCGCATGTTCGTTTCGTATACGTTACAAGAATTCTGTTCATTACACGGTTTGCATACCACATCCACAAGTTTATGATTTCTATTGTTGGTCCACGTATTTTGTTAACATAAATAAGCGATTATACGAATCGGACTGTGAATATCTTCACAAAAATAACCGCACCACCATTTTAATTACTTAAATTCACACAAAAAAGGTATTTAGTGTGATTGAAAAAAAAAAAGGAATCCAAAGATTTTTTTATTTTTATTTTAATTTTGGTTTTGCTTCTATTCACATTCTTTAAGTATTATAATTCTCACAACCGTATATTTGCTCGGGATACAATGTTCCGGGTAAACAGAAAAACCGCGAGCCAGAAGAAATATAATACATAAAAGACCAATTTTATGTTATTTCTATGTATTTTATGTAACGCGCGAGGAAAATGAAAAGAAAAGTTTGGAAAAGAAAGTTTTTGTGAACGCGGAAGAAAATGGGAAAACTAACCGTTAAACTCACCCATTCATTTGGTACAGTAAAATTTTTATTTCTTTTGTTGTCGGATTTAGAATTGTTCGTACACAAAATTTTTACCATTATATTGTATGCTCGCACCAAAAATATTCAAATAATGAATGAATGAATCCGGATGAAAAATGAAAATGAATACAAAATAAGCTAATAATGATGTGTAGGTATACGAAAAATGAGATGATTATTTTCGGTGTGTATACAACAACAACACATCGAATCTATGATGATTGTGTATACCATGTACAGCACATACCATTCAAAAATCCCATCAGAAGTCCATAAAAAGGGTAAATTGCTAGTTTTGTCTGTTTTGTATATAAAAAAAACACACCATTTACGGAGATTTTCCACTGTGATAATCTTTATCGAAATATCACAACTTTATACCTAACGGTTTTTGCTTATTTAATTTGGTCGTATCGTATCGAGATGGTATGAATACAACGATATTATACCGTTTTGATAGTGTGGTTCCGATGCTCAACTATTCGGATTATCAGGTTGGGGTAATTCTAGTCTTTAGACGTTGAAATGAAAAACCGGAAATTTTTTTTTCATATTTTGTTATAAACGTACACATACCTATCAAAAATTATTTGTTTCATTTATTAAAAATATCACCAATTGAATTATTTATTTTATTTGGATACAGTTCCTGAATGAAAAGGATTCATTTTTGAGTGTATTATTTCCGCTGAACGATGTTTAATAATCGGATATTTTAAACGGGTAATCTTATAAGCAGGGAAAGTGTGTGGCTCTAGTATCATCGAAAATTGGGAGAGCACAAAATTATATACATAATTTTTAATTTAAGGAAATACACTTATCCCTCGATTTACACGGTACTATATTTAAGCGATTTTGTTTTTACACGGTTAACAAAATTAAAAAAAAGTTCTAATATTAAAAAAGTACTAATCATTATTTTGATGTTTAATATGTTTTAAACGCTATCATTTCTTTTCTGTAATTTTACCTCCATAAGACGCACTCAGGAAATGTCAAAATCGAGAATGATTGGAATGGAGAATTCCCTTGAGTTGAGTTGTTTTATTCATATAAATGTAACGTTTGGAAACCAATTTTCTTTAATTCTTATTATAATCTATCATAACAAAAGTACAGTAGCAACTCACTAATAATAATGTATAATAATTATATTGATTTATTATTTTTCCCTTCTTAATTGATCACTGTCCAGTGGACGATTGGAATTAAACGGTTTTAATTTTTTTGCGTTCCAATATTCGTTGTGTAAAACTTCACTGGTTTGCCCCAATTGTTTTTTTTTATATAATCTCTGAAACACTACCTGCTCTTTCGTGGTTCATTTTCCCGTTCTACTTTACGTAATTACTGCCAAATCGGAGTCGTTCGGTTATAGGACCAATTCAAGTTGAATTGTGGTTGAATACTTCAGCAAAGCCAACTGACTGTTTTACTCCTCCAAAATCATTTTAGAAACTGACTTTAAAAGTTCTAGCAAAACGCTCAGCTTGTCCGTTTGGCGCTGGATGATACGGTGCGGTCGTTAGATGAATAATTGAATTTAGCTTACACAATTTTGGGACTTCACTGGATACGAGTTGAAGTCCATTATCGGATACAATTGTTTCAGGCAATGCTTCTATTGAAAATGACGTCAACGTGATTGTTGGCGTAACATTACACATTTCCACCGTATATAGATACTTTGTTAAAAAATGGTACAGTAAAATCTATATGTATTTTTTCCCAAGGTTTTATAGCGATCGGTCAACAGGAAAATTTCCCCTTTGGATTACTGGAAGCAACTTGGCACGCTTCACATCTTTTATCTAATTGTTCAAATTTTGTCAATATTTGAGAACCAGGAGTATCGTTAAGCACGTTGTTTCATTCTTGCAACTCCCCAATGTCCTTCATGCAACATTTCAAGTATGGTTTGTTGGAGTGTAGTGCTTGTGTTATGACACCTCTGTTTGAAGTAAAACGAAAATATGGTTTAAAATCAAATCCTCTTCTATAAGTTGCTCAGGCCATCCGTTCTGAATAAAATATGAAACTTTTGATAATATTCTATCTTCTGATGTATATATTTTCGATCAATTTTGCGTTATTAGGAAATTTGTCATGATTCCATGATTGATCTGATGAACAATATGTAATTTTGATTCGTAGTCATCACAGTTGGTATCAGGACCCATATAGGCAACCATATGAAAGTGCGTCAGCGTTGGCATGCTGTGTGGTACTTTTGTATTTAATGGTACATGTATATCCTTGAAGAAGGATAGCTTATCTCTGAAGGCGATGTATTAAATGCGACGGACTAAAAAGTGGCGTTAATGGTTGATGATCGGTGAAAAGTTCAACTTTTTACCCTGACGCGAACTGGTGAATTTTCGTCACTTCGTAGATAATTATTAAAGCCTGTTTTTCAATCTGGCTATTTGCCCGTTGATTTGCATCGAGAGTTATAAGCGCAAATGCAATTGGTTTTTCTGAGCCATCTGGATACCGATGAGGAATAACAGCACCAATTCCAATCGCTGAAGCATATGTAGCTAAAATTACTAAGTTTTAATTAGTTCGTTCGACGGGGCGGCAACTGATGAACATTTAAATTTATTGTAATACGAGGGCTGCCTTTTATATTTCGGGATTAGAGATCAAAAACAAATATTAATCATCGAAAATCGCTTTATTGTTTTTCAAAATATTCCCCATGAATTCGGCTGTTTACTTTCGGGTTCATTCGCGTAAATCCGCGATTCATCACCTGTTACTATGTCATAGACGTGTTTTGAAGCACCGCGATCGTATTTTTTAAGCTTTTCTTTCGACCAATCGACACGAGCATTTTTTTTGAGCGATTGACAAATTGTGTGGAATCCAACGCGAACAAATTTTTTTGACATTCAAATGTTTATGCAACATTGAATGTATGCTGGTCCCACTAATGCCTAAGGTTGTCTCAATCTCACGATAGGTCACATGACGATCTTGCAATATCAGTTCGCGCACAGCATCAATGGTTTCCGGAACAACAACTGATTCTGGACGACCTTCACGAAATTCGTCTTGGAGTGAACTACGACCTCGATTGAATTCACCATACCATCGATAAACACTGGTCCTTGATGGAGCTTCATCGCCAAAAGTTGAATTAAGTTCATCCATGCACTGTTGCTGCCTTAATCCACGTCGAAAGTTGTAAAAAATAATCGCACGAAAATGTTCACGATTTAATTCCATTTTTTCGTCGAGATGTTGAGTTAATGAGTACTGTTAATAACAGAAATAGCGCTCGAATGTCAAAACGTTCTGAGTACGTATAATCTCAAAAATGTCAAACTTTACGATAGAGCTATCAGTTGCCAGATTGCAACACTAGGGTTGTCCAATCCCGAAATATAAAAGGCAACCCTCGTAATTTATCTAATGTTCAACTAAAAGGGAGAACTGCGTCCGGTGATGAAATATCAGCCATCATGAAATATCCGTCCAGATTGACCAAGGTAATGCTTACGAGTCTGATCAAGTATATAATGCCGATGACAACGGACTGTTTTGGAAGAAAATGCTGAAAATAACTTATCTATCCAAAAATGAAAGGTCTGCCACTGCCAGTGGATTTAAAGCAGCAAAAGATAGAGTCCACGTTGCTATTTTGTAGCAACGCATCGGGGTATCGAATGTCAAAGCCACTTTTTATTAACCGAGCTGAAAAAACACGAGCGATGAAACGCGGTACGTTAGACGACATGCACTTTAATTGAACATGGGTTTCACTAGTGCTTCGTTCCCAAAGTGAAAAGCTATTTAAAATAAAAAAGTAATCGAGTTTAAGGTGTTTTTAGTATTAGATAATTCACCAAGTCATCAATATATTTACGGCATCCAAACGTTAAATTGAGTTTAACCGCCCAACACAACATCAATGATCCAACCTCAAGACCGGGGCGTAATTTTTACTTTTAATTCATATTATATTAGAAGAACTTTTGCCGATATTTTAGGAAACATATTTGGTAATGCAACTAAAAATACAAAAATACAACTCCTAATGCAAGCTGGAAGATCTACTGGCCAGATGTAGTGAATCAGAAAAAATACTGTGCTGTCAACCGAAATGCTCTATTCAACCATCACCGATCTGGCTCACTCTCTCGGTGAATTGGATTCGAAGGTTTTAGTATTCTAAATTCTGCCGAGCTCCTAGAGTTAGTAGAGGTGTCTGACGACTTCGTATAAAATTAACTCCGATAGCTAAGAAACCGTAAAACAATTTACACTCAAACTAATTGGTGAGGGAAGAGTTGGAGAAGTTTGCAAACAATTAAACAAAAACAATTAAAAATGCACTCCCGCGCACTATTAAAAAATTTATAATAAAATGCGAAGGGGAAACAAATGTTGCGTACGGATTTTTCAACGGCTTCTAATAAAAAAAAAAAATCAATGCTCAATTCTGAAACCGATAATTATACTACAGCCGATGCGAAGTAATGCGGGGACAATACAAATCATCAGCCATTGTAGAAACGTCTATCAATGATTCCGATAGTGATGTAATTAATGTGCCAAAGAAAACCTCGACTCCTGAATTTTGAAAGCTCGGATGACAATTCAATTTAAAATTAATTTTATTTGTTTTATTTATGTAACGTGAAATTTGTTTATTTCAAATTTAAACACAATGCATTTAACAGTTGCAGTTATGTTGCAGTAAATTTACAATTTTATTGCATAAAATTTAGATTATTTGGAATAAAATAAAATTTAAACTTTTCTATGTATTTTTGTCTTCTTAGGCTGCGGGCCAATAGACGGGTAAAAGTCAATTTTAAGTAAATTTTTCGGTAAATTCATTTATTTTTCAAAAACTCTATGACAAACTAATCGAAAAATCTGTTCTAAATCCGATTTTTACCATAGTAAACGATTTACCCGACTATTGGCTCGCTAACTTAGTAATCAAATAAGCTTGCCATGTTTTACATAGTTCGAGAGAACACATTTAGGCGTATGTATTTTCCTTAGGTTCGTTAACTCAACTGTTGCGAACAAATTGCGTAGTCGAGATTACGTAGTAATTTCAGTCCGTCAGCACAATAACTGTGTACTGTAAAAGTTAGTTAGTTGTAAAAACTCAATAACTATATGATATGTAAAAAAGAGACAACGAATGTGTACCATAAGTGTGCTAGGAAATAAGCAGAATGCAAATGTTATGTCGAATGAAGTTTGGTGAAATTTATAAATAGCGTTTGCTATGTGTCATTAATTAAACTTTGAAATTGTGACAAGCTGGTGAATTCCGGTTTGCTGACAAATACCTTTTTGGGAAGTTAGCCCGTAAAATCATCCCGTAAAATGATTATAGTTAAGTATGGCAACACCATTATATATTTAAGAAATTATAATGAAACTATAACTATCACGATATAAAAATATAACGACAGTAAGAAAAATTATTATGAAAAATAATACACGAAATGGCGGCCATTATAAATAAAACCCGATTAACAAATTTTAACTTGCGCTATATATAGCCATAGTGTATAGCTGACATGATGACAAAATAAAAAATTACATAATTTGTACATGAACGAGTGGGTTTGTTTATATAAAAAGTAATAATTAAATTTGTAAACAACAACAATGTCAAAAAAATTTGGTTTCTTATAAAAATTGTCAAAATTCCAGATTAATTAATATTTAATAACTACACTTACGAATATAAATTACTGTGTACTTCAAAGTACTGTAGTACAGGGATTGACCTGTTTGTATAACAAGTGGCAAAATAACTCGCTATAGTCATCTGACTTCGTAGAAGAAGTCCATTACCAGAAACCGGACTATATAGGTTTTGTAGTTCAGGGATTGGCATGTTTAAATAATATGAGGCAAAAAAATTCTATGATGTAGTGCCTCGCTATAGTCGTTTGATTTAAAATAACAAAAGGCAAGATATTATTTGATTTAGACGAGAATTATTTGATTTAGAGCTCCGCTGTAGTCGTCTGAATTCTTAGTAGATGTCCATTACCAGAAACCGGACTATGTAGGTTTTGTAGTTAATTAAATCAAAGAAAAATCATAGAATTCTTTTTTCCTCTTATTATTTAGACAGGACAATCCCTGACCTACAAAATCTATATAGTCCGGTTTCTGGTAATGGACATCTACTAGGAACTCAGACGGCTATAGCGGAGCTCTAAATCAAAGAATTTTTTGCCCCTTGTTATTTAAATCCAAACGACTATAGCGAGGCTCTAAATCATAGAATTTTTTTGCCTCTTATTATTCAAACAGGCCAATCCCTGAACTACAAAACCTTTATAGTCCGGTTTCTGGTAATGGACATCTATTAAGAATTCAGACGATTATAGCGGAGCTCTAAATCAAAGAATTTTTTGCTCCTTGTTATTTAAATTCAATCGACTATAGCGAGGCTCTAAATCATAGAATTTTTTTGCCTCTTATTATTTTAACAGGCCAATCCCTGAACTACAAAACCTATATAAACTGGTTTCTGGTAATGAACATCTACTATGAATTCAGACGATTATAGCGGAGCTCTATCTTATAGAATTTTTTTGCCACTTGTATTAATATTTTGGTTTATTTGTTGTTGTCCTACTCGTGTACTTAATTTTCCTATATTATTAACTTTATGTATCATTTCATATTTTTTAGATATTATACACGTTTTTTGTTTTCAAAAATTGCTTATTTTCTTGTTAGAAAATTTATTGTGACATAATCTTTTCCGGGTTGTCATCAGTTTTCAATACAAATTGTTTATACATTTTTATGAATTGATACAGTAAAAAACTGTCATAACATATTTTTTTCGGGATGACATTGAAAAATATCGTGATATTTGTATGTTAGTGTTGCTATAGCATTTTTCCGGGATCGTTTACGGGCTAACTTCACAGACATCTGACAAATGGCAATGGCAAAATTATATGATTTTTTTTTCGACTAATCAATCCTCATTATCATCAAGTTTCTGAGCCCCGTACTAGGTAGTACTGAGTTTTAACTTGCTATAATTTGTATAGCATGAGCAGTTTGCTTATCGGGAGCGTTTTGAAAATCGCAAATATTAATATGTTTCTAAACTTTCAAGATATTCGACGATCGAATTATTAAATAATATTAATAAAAAATATTTATAATTTGGACTATACTATTTTGAGGGCTCTAAGAAGAACTGCTTCAAATCGAAGGTAAAATAAACATATAAAATAGTGTGATGCCAATAAATAAGTTAAATAATTTATATATTCCGGCTGTTCAAAATCCGTAGAAACCTCAGAAATATTAGTGACCCATTTAAAGCAACACCGGATGCTGAATTCAAAGGTTCAGTTCAAAGGTTGTTTCGGTTAAGTAAACCAAAATGAAGAATATTAATAAACTTTATAAAACGGCATTTGCAATTTCGGGCTAGAATGCACGGGTTAAATTCTACGAATTTTATGTACTTTACAGTTCC
Source organism: Nephrotoma appendiculata (assembly GCA_947310385.1). NCBI lineage: Eukaryota > Metazoa > Arthropoda > Insecta > Diptera > Tipulidae > Nephrotoma > Nephrotoma appendiculata. The sequence goes on along the minus strand of OX371225.1, from coordinate 273,589,209 downwards.
TTTCTGTTGGTTGCTACCAGCGACCTAAAGGACAAGAATTTTTCATAGCGATGTCGCAAATATCCGTGTCTCATCCGTGTGTTGTGGAAATATGTCATGTGGTCGAAGATAATTTGGGCAGAGAATTTGTTCAGTTCTAGCTAAACACATCAAATGACACGTAACCAGCAATTTTATAATATATACCAATTTCCTAAAGTCGCCAGCTTAATTGACAGAAAACATATTTCAATTAAAAAGCCTTGCAGTAACATTGAACACGTATATTACTCCACAAGAAAATCTGTACACAGGAAAACCGTCAAATCAATTGTTATGTAAATTTTGGAAATTTTGAATGTTAATGTTCGATACGGTCATCCCATGATAGTTTTGTCTAGAGTACTTCGCTTGTCTAGCGGAAAGTAAGAACTGAATATGACAACTGAATCAGAAATATGTGGTTGCTCGGTAAGATATTCACAAATTTTCATACATTGAAATAAATTTGAATGTTTAAACTATGTAGTTTTAAGTGATAGTTTATATGGAGGGCTTCAACCATGGCTGATGAGCCCATTAGCATCACCATCTAATGCAGAGCAGGAACAGGCTTACAACATGAGCCATAAAAAATATGGCATATTGTTGAAAGATGGAGCAGTGTCTTAAAATCTATAGATTTCGCTGTCTCAGTCGGCAACGCATATTAATGTGCACTCCTCAAAAAGCCGGTTTAAGAATAAATTGTTGTTCAATTTTGCAAAACGTGTTCATTTTAAATGGGAGTCCGTTACCTCCAGAGGAAGATGTAGCAGCTGAAATGAACCCAAATTCTGTTGTGGAAGGAGAAGAAACCAGTAATGTATCCGGTAAGGATTCTTTCTCTTTTCAGAGCAATAAGAAACGATGTAGTCCGAACATTTTTGTAATTAAAAAATAATAATAAACCCAAAATAACATATATTACTATTTTATTATCCAATATCACATGATATTTCAATTTTGAACAAAAATCAACCAAAAACTATAAATTATTTGATTAAATAAGCGCTCTATTAAAAAAATCACGATAAAAAAATTGCTGAGTTTTTTTAACGTTCATTCTGAGTTTTGCTTTCTCAGTCATCAAACCGGAATCGGTTTTATGGTTTTCTTGTACCATTTAAAATATTTAATCTGCTTGTACTAAGCAGACTCAAGCTCTGTTCTCCTTCCGTCCGCGACGGGTATCGTTTTGCTTAGCTGTTCACCTAGTTTGCCTCTTAATAATCAGATTTGATTTTAATACTAATATAGATTTTCCCGCTTGCTACTTTTCTTTAATTTCACAGGTTAAGCAGTTCGATATCCATGTTTATAATCACTGGAATTATACTCAAAAAAATAATAATAATACAGATGGAGACTCCCCGCGCGCGGTTGGGAGGGGTAATAGGTCGTTGGGAATTATTATTATACCATTTGAAGCCATGTATGACTTTTGTCATCAAACCGGAATTTCCCTGCAGTGATTATTATGATTTTTGTGTTTGCCGAAGGTATAAGTGTAGTGGAACCTATCTACCTTTTCAATATGAATTCTATGTCTCATTATACACGATTTTGTATTTGCACTTTGAAAAGTTACAATTACGATGAAAATACGAAGAATGAAGGCCAAACAATTCTAAATTACATTTGCATTAAAATTGATCCAAAAACATTTCTTAAAATTTAAATTTATTTTATCTTCGATTTTTTATTTCGAAACTTTATAAATGGCTTTAGTGTTCGGGGTGAAAACTCTTACTTAAACTTAAGTGTTGTTTTTGTTGCTAATAACAGCCCTTGTTTTGTTCTCCTCTTGAAGTGAAATGTATATATATATATATATATATATATATATATATATATATATATATATATATATATATATATATATTGAATCACTCTAAATATCACTATAAGTTGTCGTGTGCTAGTTTATTATGATTCAAATTTTAAATATTCGCTGGAATAACTACAAACAATGAAGCTATCAGATAAGAAAATTAAATCAAAATATTTTTTTTTTACTTAAACTCCTATCCATCTATGTAATGACTTGCAAAAAAACCGAATTAATGCAACGACCTTGAGATTCCATACCATGAAACAAAAACAAAGAGATATTGTTGTGTCGCGATAGCACAATCGAATGAGATACGCCACTACACTTTACACAACACCACGCACATAAAATGAAAATTTCTGACGCTTCTATAATCAATACACCTGATTTAGATTGTGTGCCTGGGAGCGATTTTTTCGAATAAATTACCGACTAAACTAAATTAATGACTGATTCATGCCATTCATTCAAAGGTGGCACTAGTATCTTTTAAATATGCTGTGCCTCCGATTGTAAACTAAATTGTAAACTAATCTTAATTATGACTTTTCATATGTCATTTTGTTTTCAACAACATCGGTTTGTTATTATTTAATATCAAGGAAATAGAAAAAATAAAACAAATATAGTAGTTAACAGATTGAAACAAGATAACCTGAACACTAATAGAAATAGTTATTCATTGATTTTTATGTATTCTTAAATTTCAGCCAGAACGAAATTTTGTATAATCCTACAATTCGTATATTTATCGTAGAATAATGTTATATGATGACAAGTTTATCAAAAAACATATTCGAGTTTCCACCAAATCTCTACTTCCTTTTCTATTTGATTTTAAACCTTTTTATTATTGTCACCGTAAATTGTTCGATCAACATCTATGCATACGATAAAAACAATAATAAAAATGACAACTAAATAGTCAAGCAACCTCAGCAGGAGTCTAAATGATAAAACCTGGTGGCTAATAGCATGACTACTCATTAATTCAGTTTTAGTTTAGTTTACAGGCACACAGTCTTAGTTTCGTCTCAGTCTCTGCGTACTATACACCAGCCCAAATATCCGTATATGGACTTTATTATTTTCAGTTGGGTGTACCCGAACAATATGTTTTTTTGGTTTAATGAATTATTTAATTTTAATGAATTATTATAATACTTTCAAGTTTTTCCTGACCCGATCTTCTCGATTGTCGGTATTTACTCTCTAATTTTATTTTTCTCCTCACCTTTGTAGCTGTCAAAAAAAATAATTGATTAATAAGTTTCCACTATGAATTTGAACTATTTGACGAGCATCTCTGCCATCTGTGACCGAATAGCTTAACCAAATAAGTCGTATGCCACTATGAAAGTGTAAAGGTGATATTCCATTATGAGATGGAACACGTAATAGGGGGAAAAATATGCAGACAAACAAATACATAACGAGCCAACCGTTACACACTATTGCGCCAAACCAAACCGACGACATGGTAAAATGTGAAACAACCATTCGCAGAATTTATTCATTCGATGGGGCCCGGTTGTAATATTTATTAGCTCAACAATTTTGATGAAATCGCGGTGATAGGGATTTTTTAATGAATGGAATGGATTGCAAAGAGTCCTAGTTTCGGGAAAATCTGATTATGAGGTCCCCCGTTGGGCCGGCTCGCATATTTTGAAAATAAATTTAGCTCGAATCATTCCGATACAGTTTGTTGAGGGGGGGGGGGGGGGGGGGTTGAGTACCAGAAATCGAAAATTATGGGTCCTTATACAACGAGGTTTTTGGTTGGGCTTGGGGCTTTCTTTTAACTTTTTATTTGGCTTGAACAATTTGGATAAAATTTGACAAACAATGTTTTCAATTGCGAGGAAATGATTATAATGGGTTCTGATTTCCGAAAAATTCATTTAGGGGTCTTCCGAAAAAGCTGTCGTGTTACGTCATGTTCCACCAGGTTGCATAATATTGCACATTCTGCGTTTCATGTTGGGCTATGTTGCGTCAAGTTGCTTCTCTTTGGGTCTTGCGTTAAATAGATGTCTTGCATTATGTTTCATCATACTGAGGAATGTTGCGCCATGTTGGGCTGGTTGGTTGCGTTCCATTGTCATGTTCTATGTTTTCGTTAATCGCGTCCTTTGAAAATGTTCGTTGTTATGATTAACAATATTGATTTCCAGCATTCACTATTTAATTAATGTTAACGCTTAATGAGCTTGGTCCCTTTTCACATATTCTTCCGCTTCAAATGAGTTTAATGTCGTCTGGTGAGCCCGGGTTCATTTCTTTAATTTTTTTAGGCTCGCACGGTTGTTTTAGGCTCGCACCATCTTTTAAATGCTTATTGACTTGAACGATTCTCATAACAATTGCGATGATAAGGGTTTTCTAATTCGAGATTACCATGAATGAGTTACGATGTCTAGATTTTCAGAAAATTTATTTAACGATCGGGGTTTTCAAGTGCTAAAAATCGATTATCAAGGGTTTTAAATTCGGAAACATTTGTTCAGGTGGTCCCCAATTAAAAGTTGGCTAGAATGATAAAAAAATGTAGAAAAAGGATTTTCGAGTGTCAGGAATCGATTGCAATGGTTCATGATACCGGAAATTTTGTATAGGGGTGAACTAATCCGTTGCTTAATCAACAATACATATTATGGTGTAATTATTTTATTAACCACTGGTAATTGATATGCATTATCAGAAGTGCATATGCAACTCTTCAAAGCAGTGCTTCCGCGGTTTATGTCGCAATACCAACATGGTTTTATATCGAAAAGTTCAGTATTGACAAATCTCATAGAAATTACCAACAATTCTATTAAAGAAATTGAGAAGCACATACAAAAGTTGAAGTAATATACACCGACATTGCAAAAGCTTTCGATTCCGCCAGCCACTGCAAAACTTTGATACACATTTTCAAGTTTGGATATTCCAGTCACTTCGTAGTCTAGTTCAAATCTTATTTGAGTAATCACATTCAATATCGATTTGAGTAATCACATCAAAGCCATCGAGTCAGTCGACGTTGCCAATAAAGTGTCTTTTCTGATTTCTACACGACATGTTGTCCAATACCATACAAAAACAATAATAATTCCATACGTATGGTATGATTGGCGCTATAGGAGCCTGGGATGGACCATTGTCGTGAACAATTTCATTTGGTATCGATAACAAATGAAAAAAATAACAAGACCAACCATACCTTAGAATTTGTGCTATAGGTAAATATTTGTAAATGGACGAATCTTCTGTATGAATTAAATTCGTATTTAAATTTATGGTTCCTAAGAACTTAAAATGTCGTTAAAGATCTTTCCTTGTAAGTAAACACCATGATGTTCACTATTTACGACAATAGTCCGAAGGCCAACCGTATGTTGAGATTGGCACAATATATACTCATATGTGTAAAGGTCACGAATGTTGATGAATGATGAATGATGTGTATGATTAATGGGAAAATCATTTCTCAATATTCTACCCGATTACAGATATAATAAAAATTCAACCGCTACTCACTATGCAATGTCAACGGAATTCCGTTTACATTCGCCTGAAAAAATCACATTCTTTCTATGGAAAGAACCATGTAAAGTACACGGAGATCCATACTACTCGCCAAAGAAAAGTGTCAGAAAAATTCCAGTGTGGGTGTGAATCCCAAATAAAAGAGCAAAAATTAAAGTGGAAATAAGGTGGAATTTCGTCGGAAACTCGGGTATATTCCTTATACATTTCCGAACTGATTTGACACACTTGAACTTTGGACAGCTTTCCATATCATTTTTACATGGGATTAATAATAATTTTCTATTGAAATTAAAAAGGAATATTTGTTGCAATTTTTATATTTTTATTCCGGTATCAAACACATATTTCCATTTTTATTTAAATTTTATAAATCCCTTTATGTAGGGTATTAATTGGCATGTTCACGTACCATCCACTTGTTCGATTTTCACACAGCATCTTAAAAAATAAAACAAAAACATTTTACGTAAAACAGTTGCGTAGATATGTAAATATCTATCTTTATCTCAATCCGATCGCAACCATTTTATAATTAAACTAAATAAAATTAATGTTACTGAAATAATTAAAAATCATTAAAATAAAACAACACGAGAAAATAAAACTAAACAAAAACACACGCATGCAGATCACATGAAAAGAAACTGAGAAGAAAATAATAAAAGATTCAACATACAAACAAAACTTATAAAAAATAAATAATAATACCGCGCAAGAGAAAGAGAAAGACAATTATTTTGCTCCAAAATATAATTTATTGCCTTTGATATTTTGTAGTACGGAATTTAGTATGGAATCAAAACATTTTTTTCCACACAGTGGGAAAATTGCATACTGTTTCCTTTAACCTTTAATAAGATAGATGTTGCTGATTGTACAAATGTAGTTTAACTTAAATATTGAACTACATAACTTTTACTTGCTGTTTTCATATCCGATTTAATATATTGTTAAAATTGAGTGTGATTCAGGCTTCACTCAACGCCTGCTGGTGTTTTTTTGCAAAAAATTTCGAAGTTCATTTCACATGGTAATTGTTGGAGATATGAATATCGGTATCGATCACTACATGGATTGAATTTTACCGAAACGTCATTGTAGTGGTGTGCATATTAGTACACTTGTTTTTTTTGTTTTGTGTTTTTGACATCATTTAAAAACACAAAATAATATGTTAGGTACATAATTTGTGAATTTATTAAATTTCACCATACCATTTAAATTAATAAAGTGTTCTATACAATTCCTAGTAAACAAATCTAAAAGTAAATTCATTATCATTAAAAAATTATTTTCATACATTCAAAAGTAAAAATAAATTTTTTTTATGCATTTGTTCGCCTTCCTTCTATCATTTCCATATTTCTACTAAGCAAACAAATAACAAAACAATACATCGATGCGATCAAGAGACACGATAATAAAAAAAATTATGAATTATGAAATATGAAAATTAATTTTATTTAAGTTTTATCTAGATATAAATGAAAAATTCACAAAAAAAATTGAAATCGAATCTATTTTCTTATCATCTGTCATTTTTTCCTTTGCTCGCGAGCAGAGGAAATGTATTGTTTCTCTACCGATAGTATCATTTATAAAATCGGGTCAACATATTGGCGAAATTTCATGTTTTGACACACACACACAATGATACAAAATGACAGCACACAATATTAAAAGTGTATATTATACACTGTATACGTATACAAAATTCAACTTGAATTGAATTTGAAAAGGCAACAGAATCCATACCCAGGTGTGCAATTTAATAATTACTCACCAATCAAGATCAAATGGGTTCCACATAATCTGACCGAAGAAAACAAAACCGTAGAGTTGACATCTGCATGAATTTGCTTTGAACGATACTAGGCCCAACTGATCAAATTAAGTGATGCTCTGGGGAAAAAAGACCATTTACGGGTCAAGGAAGGCGGACGATGATATTGCTGCATTATAACGCTCGTCCGCATACAGCAAAATCAACCCAGGAACTGATCTTTTCCTTAGGTTCGGTAGTTTTACAGCATGCGGCGTATTGTTCAGATTTGACTCTCTCTCGTATTACGACTTATTCAGAGCTATTTCATCATATTTGAAAGACCAGCGGTTCAGAATAGTTGAAGATGGGTAAAGATGACGCATGCATTTTTCATATGCCAGCGATCACGAATGCTAGACTCTAGTAACTGTTGGTCTGCCGTTGTTAGTTTCGTATCAGACATTATGGTGGTGTTACAACATCTCGAGCATATGAGGAGATATCTGTTGAAAAGTTAACAATTGAGTATTGAATAAGTAAGCGAAAAGATGCGATACCGCGAACCCCACTATTGATATAGTAACTATATCAAATCATAACTTACGTTTCTTAATTAGATCATCTAATTTTACAGGTACATTAGCTGGACTCCAGTAATAAGGGGGGCGAAATTTCAGGTACTACCCCTCCGAGTAAAGTTGTTTGCCACATATTATGATTCTTGCCAACGTAGCTGTGCCGATTTGCTTTTCGACCAAGATTTAAATTTTAAAGTACATATTTGTCAGAATTAAAATTAAATATTCTTCATATTTTCAGAGGAACAAAAGGGTCAAAATAAAGGAGAATATTTAAAACAAGTAAAAAAAAAATCAAGTATAAAATTTTCTTCTCGATTTTTTTTTTGTCTCGGATATCGATAAAATTTTTCATAAAATTAAAACATTTTATTGTTGTCTTCCTTGAGGGTGCGAAGGTTATTTCATTTTAATTTAAAACGAGATTTGTATATAAATTTGTTGTTTTGTTGGTGGTGCTCTACTCTACTACTCTAAATTTTTTTTTCTGGATATAACTCATTCCAGATCCAGGCAGTACCGCACCGATGAGAGCGTTAAAAATTTTAGAACGACAGCGACGACGACGACGTCAACAAAGAAGAAGAAGAAGAAGTAAATTTGTTACTTTTACTTATGCGGTAAAATACCAAAAAATTAAAGTAATTGAAAAATATTATTAATAATAATTTTGACATAGGGCACCCAATTTATTTATTTATAATATTTTTTTTAAGTACGACTGTGTACAAATATTATTATTAAATATATATATATTTTAATATAATTTACTTAATATTTAAGGAAAAATTATAAATAATTTTGTGGGTAAACATCTGGTGATTGAAAAATTGAAATGAAATATATTTTTTAAAATTTTCCTTTAAAAATTTTCCTTCGTTCCATAGTACAAACTGTGTAAGTACTCCAACCCCATAAGTTTGATGACGATGATGATGGTATTATACGAGCTGTATGGTACAAAATGGGGATGAAGGGGGGAGAGGTAATTTTCCATTTCGATTCGTTTTAAAATTCTATGAAATTAATTCTTATATTATTATTATTATTTCGACTAGAATTATGTTATTAAAAATACAGTGGGCGAAATAAATATAAAGGAATATTATTTCTTTGTTTTTCTAATTCAAGCTTCTCGAATCATGGAAGGTAACTCAGATAACTAAAGATCAACAATCTTCGGTTAAAATTGTTGTACCAGAACCCGGACTACACCCGTTACTATAATAAAATATAAAAAACTTGAACCACCTCTTAAATTTGACTTGAATTTCAAGTGTTGGAGTCTCCCTTCAATCCCTTTATCCAAAATACGATTAACATTGCTGTTTCAAAAACATGTCCAGTTGATTTTCATCAACATCTCCCTTTGAGCTGTCACGTGGAACACGATGCTTCTGCTATTACCTAATTTTGTCCGCTTCTGGTTGATTTATTGCGATTTGACCCTGACGCTGAAGTTTGCGTCTTGAGTTGCCATGCTCCAGAATGACTTTGTTATCCGCGAATGCAATTTCGTCAAAGTGTTAATCATGTTTGTGTTAAACACGACAGATGGACTATCGCATCTTCAGTAGACATGCTACGTCGGAATCTAAATTGTTTATCCGAGACGAATGTCTTTCGCTCCAATTTGTTAATATGTTGCCCAGCACTGATTTTAATTTCGCATTGATCGTTTTGAAGGTTTATGTAAATGTGTATTTGTTTTATTTCGAGTACTTGTCACAAATGAGAGAGAAATGATAATCTAACGGGGTTGTGCATTGGTATAAAAAAGAAAATCTGATACGACGCGGGGAGTTGTTTGTTTGAAGTGTTGAGTTAAACATTTTGTAGCTTAGAATAAACAAGTTAAGCTGAGATAACATTTAAACTTAAATTATATTAAATTATATTAAATTATAATATATAAATTGTATTATTATACATCTTAAAACTATATAATAAATAATAAATTATAAAAATAAAATTACATAAATCAAAATCTAATTATATAATCCGTATAATATTAAATTTATGTATGTAAAATTAGTGCTACGAAAATCAAAAAGCAACGCGCGATCAGGTTGCAAATTAGTGTTGATTTTTGTGATGCGGTAAATATACGAGCCGCGTACCGAACATTCGATATATATATATACATATATTTTTAAGTGGCCAAATTGTTTGTAGTGTATGAACTTTTTCTTTGATAAAACATTTTATATCTAATATACGAATTATTGCCACAAACATAAAAAGTAAAAATAATTCCAATATTATCACTATAATAAATTAGTTATTAATAATAATAATATAATTGTGAAACTAGTTATTAATAATAATAAATAATAATAAAACAAAATCTTATATCTAAATAATATAAAAATATCTAATCTAAAAATCTAAATTATAACTTATAGTATGTTATAAATTGACAGTTAAGTGATTAAATGGAACTGTTATTACGTCAATGCTAAGTACAATCGGGAAGCTTGTTGAAAGACTGTTAAAATCCCGTAAAGCAAGCAAATTCAATGAACTATATTGTACCGAGTACTTAGGTCGCTTAGTGAAAAAAAAAAAAAACAATATTAACTAACATGAGTGATATGAGTGATACAGTACCCTAGTTCGATAAATAAGATAGTTATCGGCTTTAAGCTTAAACTTGTGTGTACAAACAATTTCATTTTGTATCAAAAATAATATTATAGTTATTAATATTTAAGGACTAATTAAACGTGAATTAATCTGTGAAGAAAGTGGACATTTTCGCCGTTAACATATTGTGGCAAACGTTATATCTTGCAGAAAAAAAACATCTTACGGCCGACATATAAACCGTAGTTTATTCATCGCACTATGGTGGATTAAAAACATGAATTTGCAAATTCGTCGATTCAACTTGTAAGTGATTGAATTTTTTTTTTATATAAATATGTACATATTAACATGGATCTAAACGAAACAAATCTTCGATAATTTATGCATAACGTCGTATTAACTATAATGGCCATTTTAATATCAACTGGATTAATAAAAAAAAAAAAAATCTTTTTTTTGGTATAATTATACATAATTGCTGTTAAATTTTCATTTGATTAATTTACAAATTTATTAGTAGTTTTCCTAAATTTTTTTTGTTTTATATAAAATCGTTAATTTCATTTCATTTAGCAAATTATTTTCAATAAATTTTTTTTTCAATTCATTTCTTGTTGTGGAAATTATTATCACCATTTTTTTTTTATTGATAATTAAGCTCCGCCTTGGAAATGGTTTGCTAAATTTAAAGTTTTTTTTTAGATTTAAGTACTAACAAACTAAATTTTATCATTATATTATTTTTTTTTCTTTACAATATATAAATTTGATTTGTTTATTTCTCATACATAACTTTTGGGTTCATTTACTAAATAAAATTAATTACATTATGTCTCCATTAATTAAAACAAAATTGTCGTATTTAATTTTCTCATAAGTTTTCTTTTTGATCGAAATTATTTTCATGGTTCGTCAGGTTCTTTCTCTCTCGTATGTGATTATAGTGAAGTGTAGTGAAAGCTGAAATCATGAGATAACCTGTAAATTGTTTTTGGAGGATGTGATGAGATGTGAGGGTAAGTGATGTCGTGTGAGTATATTCCTATCATTGCCTAATTTAGTTTCCTATTCCGATTTATTCCCCTATTTTTTTTTATCCCTTCCTTTGGCGGTAAAGCACGATTACTTACGCTTCAACAACACCCACCCCATTTCCACTGAGCATTAGCTGGCAAGATGACACCGCCGTTGAAGCCTCTGAGTAAAGAACTAATCATTCAATTCTGTTAACGATCGAGTATTATTTTGGAAGGTTCTCTGTGAGCCGGACCCACTCATACTACCAGACGACCGTTACAACAGTCCACTTTATTCAATTCGCGGTGTAATGCGAATGGCTAGTAACCTCTCTAGGAGTTTCTGCATAACAAGTAGTAACATTATGAGACTATAAGATTTCGAAGAAAGTGGATCTCTAGCGTCAGGCTTCCTGAAAAGAATCATTTCACCTGTTTTACATACCTTAGGGAAGTAACAAAATTTTAAGCAGCACTTTAATAATTTTACTATGCTAGGCCCTATAATAGGCCATACAAGCTAAATTATTTCAGCGTTCAAGTTGACAGTTTTTTATAAACAAGTGAACAGTGCCAGCCAAAAAGTAAATAGTGAAAAAGTAGTGAACAGTTAAAGTGAGCATAACAAAAGCGAATTAGTTTTTATTTCAATACCCAAAACGGAAAAAACAAATAATTTGTGCAGATGTTTTAGCAGATCTATCCGAAATCATTCCGAAAAATCGGAAATTGTATTTTTGTTGCTTGAGTCAAGCAGTGTCCCGAAACACACTACACGAGTATTTAACGATTAAAGAAGTTAAAAATGAGGTAACTGGAGCGGATTAGGAAACAAAAACAACCATATCAGTACAAACGCCTACTCCAAAACATCAGAAAACCTACTTCAACATGAGAGATCTGATATAGGTACTATTGTTTCTACTCAAGGGAATGGTTGATGGGTGCCAAATTAGCAAGCCGCCAAAATAGACATGCAAGGTATAAAAATCGACCAGCAAGGCAAACAATTTGCTGAGCTTCGTAATGGATAAAATGGCCAATTGGCAGAACTACGGGCGGTTTGAAGGGTTAGACCAGAAGCTAAACCAAATCCAGCACGTGCAAGATCTCCAAGTGAAACCGCTAAGAGAAGAAATAGAGTCTCTGGAGGCCAAAGTCATCGGCTATCAAGGAACTTAAAAATAAAATTACGCAAATTTAGTGAACCAGTTGCTGGAAACACAAGGGGAATTTTAAAGATCCCATTTGAGAATTTTAAAGTGCAGTTTCAAGTGGCAGATGTCTGAGTGAGAGCTAAAATATGGGCAGTGACACGTAAGAGAATTATGTAAGAATCAACTTGAAAGCAAACGGCAAGTACGTGGAGAAAGCCTGCGAGACCTTGAGAGGGAAAAAACCAAATTGACACCACAAACATATGGGAATGCATGTGCAGATGTGTTGAATGGACTAACAGTGGGCTCGTTTATCAGTGCTGTCAAGGACGACCATTTGAAACATCATTTAAGAACGAATACTAGATGTAAACCGTAAATGAAGTATTAGCATTGGCCTTAGAATATGAGAAGTTGCACAAGCTGGATCCGAAGGATGTCAACAAGATAAAGAATATATTACGAGAGGAGTTGAGACGACTAACACAAAGCTCTTAGAGTCACAGAAAATTACAATAGTCAAGTGTTAAGCCAGGTGCCATCAATAGAGGAAGAAGATGCTTCAGATGCGGGACTATACATACGAGAGTGTACGCAACGATGGAATGATCGTTTGGCGCGGTAGCTACATGCCCACGATAAACAACATTAAAAATGGCGAAAGAAACAGGCAGCGAGAACAGCGTTTAAGAAACAACCAAGACCAGAGGCAAACGGTTGGTTCTTGCTCAGAGAGTGCAACACTGCTTAAAGAAAGTTTACGGTACGTACGTACGATTATTGAGAGTGAGTCCGGCAGAGGAGTTGATTGCTGAAGAGAGAGAAAGAGAGGGCGGTCTTGCAAATTTGGCACGCATTGGAGTTGAGAAGGAGGTGTGCTGGAATATGAGGAGGCAGAGAAAGAATCAGGGACACTATGAGTCAATAGCGAGAAGCGTCAAGGAAGACGAGAAACAACCGATTCGTCAAGCAGTAATAGACTGCAAGAATAACGTAGCTGAGCAACGACAACAAATGGATAGAGATCGATTCGCAGTAGAGAGCAACAGCACGAACGCTAGAAATAAATAATTTTATGGCTGAGCTCCAGAAAGCAGAAAAGCAGATCTGAAATGCACAATGAGATTGAAAAGGGAAATCCAAAATTATCAAAAGGATCAGCGACGATGTGTATCGGATACAAGAACGCTTTGGAGGTTGACGGAAAGTCGTGCAGAACGATAGAGTAAAGCGATACGACGATCAATTTTTGTTCCAATACTGAGAATTAGATTTTAAATTGGCCTTCAAAGTGGGGGGGGGGGGGGAGTATACAGATCAAAGCAATTGTAAACGGCGGCGATAATCATCATAGAAAATACTGAAATTAACAACGGGCGTTAATGAATATCGCAAACACAACCACATGATAGTGATTTACAAATGAATACGGAACGCAAACACAGTTGTAAGTTAACCAGTGAACAGTGGTAAATAAGCTAAAAAGTAAACAGTGCGAAAAGTAGTGACCAGTAAAAGTGAACAGTTAAAGAGAACAGTAAGAGTGAATTAGTGAACAGTGAATGTTATATCAGTGTTGATGTTTGATATAGCTTTTCGATATTTTAGTGAACTGTTATCCGCTTACCACTGGTGAGGGCTATGACAATAACAGTCTGAAGTGTTGTTTTAAACTACTTTATTTTTATTAGATTCTTTTGGTTTATATACAAAATTAATACATATAATTACAACTATCAAGTTGCTGAGCTTACAATTTTACCTAAATTAAAAAATATGTGTTTATGTTATTCATTATATGGACAATACTTTTGCTGATCTTATGAAAATAATAAGTGTATGCGCGCCGGAGATAATGGAAATATAAGCCGTCAAATAATATTTAGCTATTCGCATACTTATTGTTGCTGATTCGACACATTTGTGTCGCTAATGTTATGTGCTTGAACATATATAATAAATTATTCCCTGTTCAAACCCGTGATTGAACATACTGCGGGGCTGTACAATTGAGAGACCTTGGCCGTGGCGTTGGTCGTTGTGGTGGTGACATGTCTTCGGAGGAAACCCGGTGATTTGTCTTGCGTCTGCAGAGATATAACAAAATTATGACCAGTCCTATGATCACCATGGTGTAAGTCATCACGTAATGATGAATGTGATGCCCTCTATTAGAAGAGTCCATTGATTTAGGTAAGGCCGTTTCCTTTAATTTTTGTTGTGCAATGGCCGTTTCAAGATTAATTATGTCCTTATTTAAACTGAGGTCCGCTGAATTGTTGGTGCCTCTCTCTGATGGAATCGTCGGTAGCTCCGATAAATATGATGAGTTTTTCAGTTCACTCTGAATCTTTATTGATGCAGCAAAAGACGAATTAATCATATAGGATTTTTCGTCGATAGTTGTGAGATAAAAATGCCCGTTTTTTAAAGTACATTTCCGATCCAGACTGAGTATCCCAGAATTTTGCAGCTTCATTGTGGTTATCTGACGATCACATATTAGATCAACGATTTTTGGTGATGTTACTGAGAATAGCCATTTGTTTGTGTCTGGCATCCAATAGTTCAGTTGGTGCAATATAGTTGTTGTACAACCGTTCAAATTCTGCGCTACATGTCTTAATAGATTCATTTCACATTGTGACTGATTTGATTGTATGTTGTAAATTGGAGAAATGGTACATAAATATCCAGTATTTTTAATTTGAACGCATTGTTGTAGTTCATCGTTAGTTAGAGGAGCGAAACGTTCTCGATGCATATTTACTATGAGGTATTCTGTTGTTCGCATTATTATGTGTAATTGACCATTTTCGATTTTTGGGATTGGTACTATGTGAAATAATTGATACGTCTCCGAATATGCTAAAGGCATCTGGATGAGAAAGAGGATATGATTATTCGTGACTCTTGTCTGCACGGTTAGCAGGTTGTAAATGTGCCCAAGGCTATTATCGTCATCGCCTTCAGGGATCATCATGGTTGGTGAAATATAATCCTTAATTCGGTTGATTTCCTCTTTCAATTGTTGAGGGGCCAACAGGGCTGGATGGATATGTCCTTGATGGGCATTTATAATAACATCGATAATAACTCGTTGTTTATCTGCTATTCGCCTCATGATCATCATTATTTGAATAGTATATGTTGTAATAGATTGTACCCTGTCATAATGATCACCATCTATGGATAATTGTTGGATTTTTCCATCGAGATATAAGAACTGCTGGGCGATAATTTTAAAATGATTAGCAGTCGTCTCTCTGTCGTGTTTAAATACATTTATTGTTGAGTCTATGATTGACGTTTGATTTTGGATTAATGCCAATAAATATTCTTCATTATCTTCTGCCTTTTCCAGTTGATTCTCTATATGTGAAGCATCTCTTTGATTCATGATGCCGAACGCATCACCGAGAATGTATCCTATTGTATCACCTATGTCACGTTTCCTCAGAGCGTGGTCCTTGTTCGTTGACCTGAGTAGGGCATTTTGCGATGTAATTTCCTGCATTTGTTCAGTTAGCTGGTGTACCACTACATCACAGAGTTTTGGTCTCTTCCCCCCCGTCCACCCCGTCTGACAAGTGTTATTTAGATGACTGATGTAGTATTCTATAGCGCTGATGTCGTCCCAATATCCTGATAGGTTGTAGTTTACAATTATTTTCCACCGCAATGCCATCAGGTTAACAGTTCCGGTGTTGTGGAAATATATGCCGGCGTCCGTTGGTAGCGGTTCTACAGTGCTTTCAGATGTTCCAAGGGAGAAAAGCCCTTGCATCATGCCGAGCATCAAGATTATTAGTCTCATCGTTGGTCCTTTTTTGAATATTACCTTATTGTGATATACTTGTCTTTTCTTTTTAACTTCTCGGGGAGGTTGAACACGTAAAGGTATCGTTGGTTGTTGAGGTTGCTCGACCGGTGAATGTGTATTCGTTTGGTTGGTTTCGTTCTCATGTTCTATTGGTAGTCGTGAAAGTTTGTGAATCGGTCTTTTTATAAGAGTCCCTCCCGGGCCACGAAGTGAGACTACTCGAACCTTTTGGTCTATGCCTGGATGTATTTCCATCACTCGACCAGTTAGCCACTTTAATGGAGGAATTTTGTCCTCTTTGATGAGAACCAGGTCCCCTATCTTCATGTTTGGTTGTTCATCTGACCATTTTCTTCTATGTTGAAATTGATTTAAGTACTCGCTATGCCATCTTCTCCAGAAATCTTGTTTAATTTTTTCTACAAGTTTCCAACGTGTTATACCGTGAATGGTTGTTTCTGCTATTGCATCTTGTGGAATTGCTTTTAGAGGTGCACCGATTAAAAAGTGTCCAGGCGTTAAGAAGGTAACATCTGTAGGATCGGTTGATAGTGGTGCCAGTGGTCTTGAATTTAAGCAAGCTTCTATTAGTGAAGTAACCGTTGATAATTCTTCAAAAGTCAGTGTTGCTTCTCCAATGACTTTTATTAAGCATCTTTTTACTGACTTAACTGCCGCTTCCCATAGTCCTCCAAAATGTGGTGCAGCCGGTGGTATAAAATGCCATGTTGTTTCATCATTTGCTAATAATTGCGCAATTTCCTTATTTGAATTACGAATTAGTGCAGCTAATTCGCGTTCAAGTTGATTTTTAGCACCGACAAAGTTGGTACCATTGTCGCTATTCAAATCACTGCATAATCCTCTACGTGCAGTGAATCTTTTGTATGCCGCGATGAATGCTTCACTAGTTAGATCACTGACTGGCTCAATGTGTATGGCCTTGGTTGTCATACAAACAAAAATCGCTAAATAACCCTTGTGTGCCTTGTGACCTCTTCCCTTTGTTGTTCGAATCAGAAGAGGTCCCGCATAGTCGACTCCAGTTTTCAAAAATGGTCTTCCGGGAGTAATCCGGGCGGCTGGTAAATTACCCATTAGCTGTGTTCCTGTTTTTGCATTGAAACGATGACATCTTGTACATTTCGATATGAAATGTCTTGTTAGATTCCGACCGTGGATGATCCAGTACCTGGTGCGAAGATGAGCCAGGGTTAATTGTGTTCCTCCATGCATTGTTTGTTTATGTGCTTGTTCAATCAATAGTTTAGTAATGGGATGATCTCTTGGGACAATAATCGGATGTTTCTCGTCGTAGCTCCAAGAGGTTGTGTTTTGGACTCGGCCACCAACGCGTAAGATATCATCCTGCATGAAAGGAGACAAAGATTTAATCTTACTTTTATTTGCCACTCCTTTCTGGTTTGTAAGATCGTAAATTTCGTTCCTGAAGCGTTGCCTCTGTGCCAGTTTAATCAATACTTGGGTAGCTTTTTTTAGTTCTTCTGTCGTGGGAACTTCTTGGTTGTTTATAGTATTCCTTCGGCTTTTGTCAATAAATCTCAATACATATACTAGAATCCTTTTTATTGTATTGAAATTGGAATGCCTTCGATATAAATTCTCAATCGGGTTATTTGATGTCACTGTTGTGGCCCCAACAATCGGTTGTTTCAGTTCCAATTGATCTAGCGTTCCTTCTAGTTTCATTGGTGTTAGTTGGATTGCCGTTTTGAAGACGTGTTGAGGACCGTTCCACCATAAATTGTATATGATTAATTGATTGGCTTCAATGCCCCGGGATGCACAATCTGCGGGATTGTCGGATGATTTTACATAAAACCATTGAGATGAGGCAGTTAACTTCTGGATTTCCGAGATTCGATTTGCTACGAATGTTTTAAATTTGTGAGGCTTGTTTTTCACCCATCCCAAAACAATCATAGAATCCGTCCAAAAATAGGTTGGTGTTTTATCGAATTTCATGTCCTGTTGTACCTTGCTCATTAGATTAGCAAGCAGACTGGCTCCACATAACTCTAGCCTTGGTAGCGTTAACTTGGTTGCTATTGGTGCCACCCGGGTTTTTGATGTTAACAAAGTTGCCTTATTTAACGATCTATCGTAAAAATATATTACTGCTGCATAAGCCGCTTCTGAAGCATCACAAAATCCATGCAACTCTCCTGGTAACGTAGAGTTGAAGTTGATCCACCTTGGGATTTTGATCGCCTCTAGCTTCGGGAGAGAGGCATAGTATTGGCAGCATTTATTTTCGACGTCTTCAGGCAGCTTCTCATCCCACGTAACGCCTGAGATCCATAGAGTTTGCATTAAAATTTTGGCTTGTATTAAGGTTGGAGACAACCATCCTAATGGATCGAAAACCTTTGATGATTCGGATAACATCTTTCTTTTTGTCATGATACCATTTTTTTCGTTAAGGTTCACCTTGAATTCGAAGGTATCGGTTGTAGGGTTCCACAGCAATCCTAATGTTTTTACAGCATCGTCGTTAATTATGATCGGCTCGAGAGCTCTCGACTCTGAACCGACAGCTTCTAATAGTTGAGGATAATTAGACGCCCATTTTCTTAGATTAAATCCTCCGGTTTTAAGTGCACTGATAAGTTGGTTTTGTGCTTTTTGAGCTTCTTCGAGGGTGTTACCTCCTGATAATACGTCATCCACGTAGAAGTCGCTCATTATTATGTTGGCCGCAATCGGGAATTTCACTTTTTCATCTGTTGCTAATTGCTGCAATGTCTTGATAGCCAGATATGGCGCAGATGACATACCGAAAGTTACGGTTGTTAGCTGGTATGATTTTATAACTTCATCTGGCGTCTTCCTCCATAATATTTTCTGATATCGTTGATCATCGGGATGTACTTTTACCTGTCTATACATTTGTTCTATATCTGCTGTGTACGCCACCTTGTATTTTCTCCATCGAATTAAAATTGACATCAGATCTTCTTGTAATTTTGGACCCACGAGTTGAGTTTCATTTAGGCTAACGTTTTTATCGGTCTTAGCTGATGCGTCAAATACTACCCTTAATTTTGTTGTAGTGCTGGTGGTTTTGACTACTGCGTGGTGAGGAATGTAATATTCGTTCTGCGTATGTCCATTACTTTCAATGAGGTGTCCCTGGTTGAAATACCCTTCTATACACTCTCGATATCTAGTAGAAAATTCATTAACTACTGACAAACGTCGTTCTAGTTGAATGAACCTAGCAAGTGCTCGTTGTTTGGATGAACCGATTGATGTTATGTTTTGTTGAAACGGAATACGTACCATGTAGCGGCCGTCGGTGGTTCGACAGTAATTCTGTTGATAATGTTCTTCACACATTTTTTCTTCTTCTGTCATAAAGGTTTTGGATGATATCTCTTCCACTTCCCAGAACCGCTTTAACTGGTTTTCAATATCTACCAAGGTAACCATGGATTGGACGCTCGGGGATTTTTCGTTTACAATATTTCCAAATATGATCCATCCTAGCTCCGTTTGTTGGGCGATTGGTTCGCCTGGATTTCCTTTTATAACTTGGTTCATCAGGATATTTGGGTAATAATCCGCACCTAATAAAATGTCAATTTTATTTGGTTGGTTGTAAGTTGGATCCGCCCACAGTAGATTATTTAAATGTTCCCATCTTTGATTATCGAAATGTTGTTCAGGTAGTGGCCGAGTTATATTCGGCAATACTAATGCTTCCATTTCCATGGAGAAGTTTGAAGAAAATCGTGCTCCTACTCGAAAAGTGACTAATTTTGTGGCAGTCGTGATATCGCTATCATTTAAGCCACTAATCTCCACATGCGTTTTTATCGGCGGTTGTTTGATTTTCTTCGATGCCTCGTTGGTGATAAATGAGATTTGTGAACCGGGATCTATTAACATTCGTAACAGGGTTGGTTGTTGCTTTCCATTTTGTACCTCAACCATTGCTGTGGCCAATAGTGTACCAGATGGTTGTTCAAATTGGTTTACAAAATGATTAGTCACAATGCATGTTTCGTTTGCTTCCTTTTTTGGATTGTCATCCACCCTTTTGGTAAGCATTGTACGTTGTGGGTGATTATTAGAGTGTAGGAGAGTGTGGTGGGCTCCTTTGCATACTAAACATCGTGTTGATTTTAAACACGGTTGATGAAATTTTTCCAAACATATTTTACACAGATTGTGTTGATTGATCAATCTGCTACGTTCCAATGTAGACATTTGTTGAAACTTCAAGCAGTCTTGAAGTTCATGTGTCTGCTTGCAATTAATGCATGTCCGTTGAGCTTTTACGTGTAGATTTTTAAGTCTTGGTAATTGTGGAGTGGTGCCTGGTTGTTGAGTTGGTCCGGAATTGCGAAAGGTGAGTGATTTTGGTCTGGCGGCTTCTAAGGCTTGGAATCTGCGTTCCAAAAATGCCAGAAATTCCTCTATTGTTGGCATCTCACGAGGATCAGGAATGGTCATCTCAAACAGCCTCAAACTTTCATTATCTAGTTTTCTGATTACAATTGGAATTACTATGTAATTCCAAGATATGGTTATTACGCCCAAGTTTTTGATGGCATGCATGCTTTCCGTTAATGTATCGTATAACGATTTCATAGTTGTTGCTGATTCTGCATGCATGCTGGGGAAATTCAAAATGTGGTTGATATGTGTTGTTGCCATTTGCCGCTTATTTTGGTACCGATTTACCAATAGCTTCCAAGCATCTTGGTAATTCACCCCTGTTGCTTCCAGATGACCAATGATTCTAGCTGCACTACCTTGGACTGTTGTTTTTAGTTGGTGCATCTTGACGGTGTCGCTTAAATCGTCATTTTCGTGAACCAACTTTCTAAATAAATCGTAGAAAGCTGCCCATTTCAGAGTTTCTCCGTAAAACTGCGGTATCTCAATCCGTTTTAATTTTATCTTGCTTTTTTCACTATCGGTTGTTTGTTGTCCGCGTTCATTTTTAACCAATTTACAACGTAATGTTTCACTTTCGTTGACCAATGCAGAGTAATAATCGTCGGTAAAGTAAGTTGTACGTTCTTCTTCACCTGCATTTGCGTGCACCAATATGTCTTCGTGCAGTTGTTCTATTTGTGCTATCCTTGCATTCAGCTGTTGCAGCTTATGTTGTAGTTGGACATGATTGCCCTGCTTTCCTAACAGCTCATTTGTATCGGCTATTAACTTATAGCAAAGACGCATTTTGACCTCTTGTGTTTTGTACCGATGTGCTTGTTCTGGTTCAAGCGCGTAGTTGTTCGTAGTACTGCGGTTGCTGTTGGTACTACTATCGTTTGTAACACTACTATGGTCGGTTGTTAATGGTTTTTTTGTTGGTGATCCCGTTGGAATTTCCTCTCGTGTTGCTATTTCGAGTTTCCTTTCTATCTCACGTTTGAACGTTGTGTACAGTTGTTTTACTGTGTCCCGCTCAGCCCAGTAACTATGCGTTGGATGGTCGTCGAAGTGTTGGTCTTTCATTTCGTTGTCTGCATCCGTGTAACTGGACCACCAGTCATCTAGTTTATCCAGTTTATCTTCTAAGTAAACAGTTGTCCGTCTACTTTCGGAATCCTTGCTGTAATTGGTTTTTAACCGCTGCAGTTGTTCGACACGCGTACATTGCTTTTTGTATAAAGCATCCATATTTTTATTGTAATGTGGCTCGAAATGATTATGACCAGTAGCTCGAAGTATTTTGTATACCGCCTGTTTTTGTGGTTGTTAGGTTCGATGCCTGTTGGTTGTTGGCTCGAAATTTATATAGTCCGCCGGTTGTTGTTTTGGCGTCGAAGGACCAATGTTATATCAGTGTTGATGTTTGATATAGCTTTTCGATATTTTAGTGAACTGTTATCCGCTTACCACTGGTGAGGGCTATGACAATAACAGTCTGAAGTGTTGTTTTAAACTACTTTATTTTTATTAGATTCTTTTGGTTTATATACAAAATTAATACATATAATTACAACTATCAAGTTGCTGAGCTTACAATTTTACCTAAATTAAAAAATATGTGTTTATGTTATTCATTATATGGACAATACTTTTGCTGATCTTATGAAAATAATAAGTGTATGCGCGCCGGAGATAATGGAAATATAAGCCGTCAAATAATATTTAGCTATTCGCATACTTATTGTTGCTGATTCGACACATTTGTGTCGCTAATGTTATGTGCTTGAACATATATAATAAATTATTCCCTGTTCAAACCCGTGATTGAACAGTGAATGAGTGAAATTTTTGAATTGCTGTAGAAATTATTAGGTAGGGAAACAAAGTTTGAAACTTAAATCGTTGAATGTTTTATTTGCAAAATCGAGTACGAATCTATATCGAGCGCTCGAAATTAGTAACCAAACAAATGGCGGAAACGTAAAAAAATTTCACAGTTTTTGAATTTAAAAATTGACGAATAAACGATTGGTGCGACGCCTTCACCAAGTGAGCTTTTATCGAAAAAAAAATATGGAGAATAATGTCAGTGCGGTATTTTACTATGGACGTAAAAACTACTGTGGCTTCGCAATATATTGCTTGTTGTTTAAAAAAAAGAGAAAACATCGAAAAAATGCATTGGGAAGAGTAATCGAAAAAAGAAAATATGAAATGAAAGTTACGCACGTGGTTGAGCTGCCTCGCAAAAAAAGTGGAGACCCACATAAATGTCAATTCGAAACGTTAATCAAGTAGGCCAATCACAGGTAGCGACATGCGACAATAGCAGATGTAAAAGTCGCTTAATTTTAAGGGATACGTCAAACAATTTTTAATAGATACGGGGGCGGATGTATTGGTGCTTCCTGCATCGAGTGCTCATAAGAAACAGCATGGTTCATTAACATTAAAAGATTTTTGATTAAAGAAACCATTTACATGGATTTTCATATTAGGTGCAGATTTATTAGGGAACTTCGAACTGTAAGTAGACATACAAAATCGATGTCTCATTGATTCTACTTCTACAATGTTCTCAAAAGGAAAACTTATTTCATATCCGTCAAATTCTTTTTCTGTCGTTTCAAATTCGATTAAAAATTCTGTAGTGTACCCCTTGTTAAAAAAGTATAGACAAATAATTATCGACTCTTCAGTAAGTGTACCAATTAGGCATCTTGTAACACATCATATCGAGACTAGAGGTCATCCAGTTAAAGCTAAAGTTTGTAGACTGTCGATCGAGAAAACGCTTGTACTTTCCGCATGGTGCCGAATAAGGACGGTTCTTGGCCGGGCATTGAATGCTTCTACAATTATGCACATTATTGCACGTTTTTGCAATTCCGTATATTCAGAACTTTTCCTATCAGTTAGACGATTGTAGTATTTTTACAACGCTGGATCTGGTTAGGGCGTATCACCCGACATCGGCGGAGCAAGGCGATATTCTCAAAAATACAATTTGTACACCTTTTGGGTCTTTTGAAATTAACCGAATTACATTCGGGTTGCGACATGTGGCCCAGACATTTCAAAGGGTTATACATAAAGTTTTGGATGGAGTTTTATTTTTCCGTATATAGACGACTTACTCATAGCTTCTGAAAGCTTTGAAGAGCATTTGAAGCATATTGAAATTGTTTACGCACGTTTAAGTGACTATGGTTTTATAATTAACGTGGGTAAATGTGTTTTTGCAAAGCCCGATGTAAAATGTCTCGGTCATATCGTGAGTCAAGTGGGTATTAAACCAGCCACTGATAAGGTTGTAGCAATTTACGAACAAAAGCTACCGGAAACGGTAAAGGGCATGAGACGATTTCTCGGGATGCTAAATTTTTACCTTAGGTTCATTTCTAATACAGAAGGTAGCCAAGTCGTTCTTAATCAATTCCTAAAAAAGGTCAAAGAAAAATGATAAACGAAAAATTGAATGGGATGAACAATTGATTTCATCGCTTAATGAGATCCCATCCATTATGTAATGCACCGCTGATATTAATGGTAGATGCGTCTGATTTCCAGCCACTAGGATTATTTTCCGTAAAACTTTAAAATGTACAAAAGCGTTTAAGCACGTACGATAAGGAGTTGTTGGCTGCGTATTCGTCGTTTAAATATTTTAGGTATATGTTGGAAGTTCGTCCTATACACTAATCACAAACCTTTAGCTATTGCATTTCGCCAAAATTTATCGCCTCGCCAGTATCGCCACCTGGACTATATAAATCAGTTTACTACTGATATTAGGCATGTATCGCGCAAAGAAAATATTGTGACCGATGCGCTCTCTCATATCGAGGAAACCGCAATTAGAGGAACAACGTGATATGCAGAAACTTCTAACGCAGTTATTGCCAGATTCTGGTTTAAATTTCACAAAGATACCTCTCTGTGATTCAAAGTTACAGATTGTTTGTGGCACATCGACGGGAGTTGAAAAATCATTTGTACCGATCAAGTATCGGTAACAGATATTTCACAGTATCCATGATTTATCGCACCCAGGAATTAAACAGCAGCCACCACTCGTTGTTCTTGTTACTCTGGGCGTCAAGAACGCCTTTAATTCGGCGAGCGAATAATGCCTATGGGGAGCCCTTAAACCTCCGATTCCCCAACAACTGTTTATGCCGTTTAATGCTCTGATGTATATTTTAACATAAATGTTAATTATAGTCAAAAGTTAAGTCTCAAAATACAATGCTACGGAACTAAAACGTATTAGTTTTTTCTTTAATTTTTGATTTGATAGAATTGATTTATATATAGCATGCGCGTTTGATAGTTTATAAACATA
Organism: Nephrotoma appendiculata; assembly: GCA_947310385.1. Classification (NCBI taxonomy): domain Eukaryota; kingdom Metazoa; phylum Arthropoda; class Insecta; order Diptera; family Tipulidae; genus Nephrotoma; species Nephrotoma appendiculata. The sequence goes on along the minus strand of OX371225.1, from coordinate 273,564,134 downwards.
TTTATTTTTGTGGCTGATATTAAAATATGGCGGTTTTGCTGTGGTAACAGAATATGTTGTGATTTAACATATCGAAAATACAAAATATTTGGCGATACTTGATGCAGTAAATGTTCGTTTATTTTACAGTACCTTAATAGTTTTGGGGTTTAAATTTTTGGCCCAACTTCAAATACATAAGGAACCACAACAACTTTTTTTAAGATTTATCATTTTTGTATCATAATATTTTCTATCACGATAGTTTCATTTTTTCACGACACTTGCATTACCCCCCGATTCTGACGACAAGACTACTAAGACCATCTTAGCTAAAACTTTATTGTAAAGACTTTTTTTTAAAGACTAAAGTCTTCATTGAAATTCTGAAGGCAGTAGTCTTAAATAATATATTATAAACTCTCCAAACACTTTTGTAGAGCTGCCAAACCAAATTTAGACCATATTGTTTCAAAATTATGAACGAAAGCGACAGTTCAATTCGAAATACATATAATTATTGTTTCTTTTTAATGTCAAAATTATGACTCCTAAGACCACCTATTTCGCTGATATTAACGAAGACAATTTTTTAAGACTACTGACAGATAAGACTAGGTGCAGAATAAGATTTGAAAGTTTATAGTCTTCGCTGAGACAAAAGTTTTTGCTAAGACTGAAAATAAGTCTGTGACTCTACGTTAGAATCGGGTGGTTAGTGTTGTCAGCTTTTAAATCCGCCATTTTTGGACTAGAATTTTGGGCCAACTTTATATAGGTGTCCTTTGACAGTTTCATATTTGACTTGACAACTTTTAATTTAAATAATTGTTTTATTTATAATTCTTACTTGTTTATAATCTAAGTGTGAATAGATTATTTTTTTATATTTTATTTTTAAAATTTTATTTTTTTATTTTATTTTGTCTTCTTGTTTTAATGTATTTTATATTTTACTTTTTTTAAATTTGAAATCATAATTGCAATGTATACTAAATCGATTTCCTTTAAAATTAAATAAATTAATAAATAAATCAAGGTTTGGCACTCCCTCACATGTGGTTACTGAACAAGGACGTTAATTTGTTCCGAGTTCTTTAGGGAATCGGCAGTTTTAATGGGTTTTAAGCGGAAACAAACATCCGCTTATAATCCTCAGGCAAACGGAAATATTAAAAGGTGGCATCGTACACTTAAGACTACAATAATGTGTTATGGTTGACAAGAGTGGACAAAGGTGTTACCAACTGTATTACTTGATTTGAGGCCAGCGTACCTGGAAGATTTTAAGTGTACTTTAGCCAAATTGGTGTATGGCGAAACTCTAAGGTTGCCTGGAGATTTCGTAAGTGTATGCAATACCTCAGAATTACAAACTGATTTGGTAAAAGAGCTTAGGAATCACAAGCCAGTACATCCTGCTTACCATAATAAAACTAATTCATTTGTGTTCAAGGAATTGAGGAATTGGTTAATTCTACAAATGTGTTCGTACGTACAGCCTGTCTATGAATGACTCTTTCAGGTATTAGGTCATACTGAAAAATTTTATAAGGACAGGATTAAGGATAGAGGAATCAACGTGTCAATAGACAGATTGAAGCCTTGTTTTCAGGAGGCAACAGAGGTTTTTGACACAATAGAGGGAAAATATACGAATATCTCAGAACCCATTGTTTTGAATTCAACATTACTATTCACACCGATGCACGGAGATTCGAGGTCAAACGAGTTCACAACATTTAATCCACTGCCGTCACGGTAATTCCGACAAATACCCGGACATACCCTTTTATCGTTCTATCATTCCCTCACTGGGGAGGGAGTACTGTGGCGTCGAAATATATTGTTTATTGGGTTTTAAAAAAGAGGAAACACCTATGCGCCGACCCATCTTCCATGCCAGTATAGGCTGTCCTCGAGTTGGCTGAGTAGGCGTAAAGTAAGGACGTATAAAGCATAACCACGAAAAAGCAGGATGAGCCTTGAGCCCCAAAACAGATTGCATTGTAAATAAATAGAAAAAAAAGAGAAAACATCGAAAAAGTGCACCGGTCGGTTTATTGAGGAGAGTATTCGATAAAAGAAAGAAATAATTATTGAATGTTGAGCTGCCTGGTAAAATAAAAATTTACTTTTTTGTGATAAAAAAAGAAGTAAAAAATTAAGATTAAATTTAATAATTAAATAAAATCAGTATTTGTAATCAATTAAATATTTGTTTTTGATTTGTATTGTTGAATGCAGCTAATTGGGCGCATAATTGTGGGGCACACCAATAATAATTCAGGATCGATTCAATTGATACCGGCACCACAACTCTAATACACCAACACCATACTACTATCACCTAAAAATATATAAATATTTCCATCACTGTATTTATTTATTTTATATACATATTTGTCGTTTTTATTCTAATTTATTAATTCTAAATTAAAATGTTTTTTTTTCGTTTATGTGAATCAAAATAAATCATATACACATAAAAATATGCTTATTTCGAAAATATATGGTTTCTATAAATTTACAGCAGCAACACCAAAAAAAAAACGTTTTTAAATGCGGTAACCACTTAATTGATTTACTGTTCATTTTGGTACCCGCGTCTCCTTGGTATGTATATAAAATACATATAAAACACAGGTATTATATTACATTAAGGTATATGCCTAAATATAAGAATATCATCTTCGAAAATATTGTATGTCAAGAAATAGTATTTTAATATTATTTAGAATTAAGGTTAAGATTTTTTTTCCAATTTATTTATATTTCGAATCAACATATTGTTTCTGATGTGTTTGACATTTTTCGGAATATTATTTTTATTTGCTGTGTGTGTGTGTGTACAGTACGCATATATCGATAAATTACATAAAAATATATTTAAATGTTAGATTATTTTGAAACGATATGGTAAATGTTATGAAGGAAATGCCATTTAATTACTTGGTATAATATATTTTAAAGAAGGAGGGTGGAGGCTGTATAATGTGGGAGGAGGTATTTATATACTCATACATAACGTAAGGTAGTCGCAAAAATATGTTGTCTTTTCGAAAATTATGGTGTAATGCTGTAATAAAATTTAATTAGAAATTTTTGTTTTTACAGGTAAAATATCGACTCTGTGTGTTTTTTTTATATATGCAGAGACCAAATCTATAGAAACCACAACAATTTTGAAAATTTTGAAAGATTTTATCTACACGTTTTGTATTAGAAAGTCATATAAATTTATACGAACATTACATACAGTACGGATAAAATACCTTCGTTCTTTATTCCCTCGTATACAGATCATAAACCTACTTAGAACCATCTTTAATCTGCCCATTAAATTTTTATTACGGTTATAATATAAATTGTGACCAAGGAAATTAAAATTTAATATTTTCCCACCTTTTCATGGCACCAGTAATGGGAGTAATGAACATGACATGATATTGTTAATCAATAAAAGTATGTAAATCAACTAAGAATAATCCACATTAGGGGGGGGGGGGGGGGGGGGGTCGTGGAAACAAACATCGGTTCGTGGTTCTCCTAGCAAGAAACGTTTTATATACAGGGTATTTGGCAGGTGGACCGACAAATTCTTTGGCAGATTGTGGAGGTCATGTGGAAGCTTTCATCCCATGGAAGTGATGTCCTAAGTTTTAAGTTTTTTTTTAAATTACCCAAAATCCCACCTTTAAATGGTCATAACTTTATTGTTTGTAGTGGTAAAGACACGAAATATCTTTTATTGTATTCTGCAATGTGGTTTTATTCTAAATCATTATTTAGACAATTGGTTTAAATAAATCATTATTTAGACAATTGGTTTAAGAAAAATGACTTATGGGCTTCCAAATCCTAAAAAATGCGTAAAAGTATAACTCCTTAATGCATTAAAAAAATTAGAGGTTGTTTTGAAATTAGCTCTACCTAAGAATATACCTTTCAGCTTCATTTATTAGATTTTGTTCAAAATGATCTCCTCCACTCCGTGTGCATGCAAGGTAACTCTTTCTTATCTCCACGGTTGTTGTGCGAAGTTGTATTTCATTGTTGATTTTTTCAAATACGGCGCTTATCAGACGTAGAACTCCAAGGGTATGAGGTCTGGGGACCGTGCGGGCCAAAGAATAGGGCCACTGTTTACGCGAGACATACATAGTTCACAGCCCATTAAATTCATCCATTAAAGTAATTCCTAAATTTTGATCATTCTGGTTACACAAGCACAACATTTGAGTTTTGTGCGGTTGGTACCATTGGTGCTGGGTTTTTGTTTTTATTTTCGGTGTTTTTGCCGCGAACATTGTATATCAAGTTAGATTCAAATTGGATTTGTGTGCGCAACACAACTTAAAAAATAACTGGTTATAAATGTAATGTGCAATATTGTATAAAACATATAATTTTAAATGTAATGTGAAATCTTAGAAATCTAATGTATAGTGTACAATATTCAATCAATATAATTCTACGTTACAAATATAATTATACCGAAAACAAATAAAACTTAAATCAAATTTGTGTGTTTAAATTGTGCTACACAGACATCGCAACAAACATAAGGTTTGTCCAGCCACGTGTGCAAATATTTTGTTCCGTGCGCAATCGAGAAATCAACTTCAGTGGATTTATTATTGATTTCGTTAATGCCAGTGTATGTGGCCAATTCATGAGTGTCGCGCACTCGTGCACGGTTGCTTATGAAATTTGATTATTAATTAACGGTTAATAGTTATCGCTTGTTAATTGAATGTCGATTGTGTCGATGATTGTAGCCTCAATTATTTTCTAAATAATTGAGTTGCTACAGTTTTGTGTTTAGATATTTCTAAGATCACTACGGCTGGAAATGGTGTTTTCACTTTCCTCTAAACCCATTCCAATTAAAAAACATAATTTTGGAAAATCTTGGGGAAAACTAGCTGTAATATTCAAAAGTGGTACTACTCAAAAACGCAATAAATGTGCTTTGCACTAAGATATTTCTAAGAGGTTTCTACGGCTGAAATTGGTGTTTTCACTTTGTACTAGACCCAATCCAATTAAAAATATGGAGAGGTGTATAATGTTGACTGCTTTTTTAGGCAAAAAACACAATTTACCAGTGTTTTGGTAAAATTGTCTTGGATAATCAAAATATATTATCACTGCTTAAATTTCAGAGAACTAACAAGTCAACCGTTCTCTGTTGAAAATTTAATTTTTAAACTATTACTTTTTTGTAAATGCTATACTTTTTAACTTCATTTCAAAAATGTAAAAGCTCCCATTGAAGATGTCACTTCCGGTACACAGATTTTCACCAAATTTCACCAGGATCTCTCAATTACTATAGTTAGTTAATGGAACAAGCTTTAATATGAAATTTTATTGCAAATAGTCAATCCACAAAGACTAAGATATGTCAAAAACTTTTTTTTTGTCAAAAAATGTCATTTCCGCTTAAATTTGTTAAAATTGATTTGAATTATTGCCAAACCAATTTAGAATCTTTGAGTTCTTAGTCGCTTTTCTCGTTCATGAGATGAGTGAACATTTCAATATCCAGTTGGTTTGGGTTCCGGGTCACTCTGACGTTGAGGCGAATTGCAAGGCAGATGAATTAGCAAGGTACGGTACGACTCTCCAATTGGAACCAGAAAGAGAATGTGTAGGAAGGCGTACGTCAGGCCTATGTCTGTGCGGAAAATAGCGAGCCATAGGAGAGCAGTTGCTTTGGCTCGACAGTCCAACTTGCAGGATAGCGAAGCAAGTATGGCCTGAGCTGAGCTTGAAGCGCTCCAAGATCTTAATCACACCAAGGAATCCTCATTTAGGTAGAATTATAAGGATACTTATCGGACTCTGCATTTTCAGAGATCATGCGCGAAGGCTGGGTCTGAATCCAAATGACTTTGGCAAATGCTGCCGAAGTAAACTATGGACAGCCTCTCTGATATCGAAAGCTGCAATGTGCGAGATGTTTTACGTTATGTGAATAGCACTAGATGGTTCTAAAGAAAGTTTAATGACGTTGGATCCTGTCCTATCTCAATTGGCCAAAAGTGACCTAAGTGTGAGATATACTGTTAAAGTTAGCCGACTCGTTCCAGCCGAAAAAATGTCGATAATGCAGATTTGGACGTGACAACTAAAATGTACCAGCCGAAAAGTGTCGATAGTGCAGGTTCAACAACAACTTATATCATTCGCCTGTAAAGGTCGGTAAGGCAGATTTGCATAAATAGCCCGGAAAACAATGGGCGTATCCAGCACACTGAGATTCGCACTGTTTTTAGTGAGGCCTCACGAAATATTTTATGAAAACTTCTTTTATTTTTAGTGAGCACTTAGTGTGCTGGATATGTCCAATGACAATAAAGCAGACAAAATTTTTTGTTGTTAAACAGTAATTTCTTTTTAAATCGAAAAGTTGATTTCGGTTCATCAAGGTATGTATATTATTAAAAATTAAACTTTTTTGCGAAAACTAAATGGCATATACAAGCAATAATTCAAAAATTTCAGGTCAATTTCCATGTGAAGAGTCTGAAAATTACACAAAACTTGGAAATTTCTTAAAATTGACCGTTGAAAGTGCCATGACTGGAAATTCAAATGAAAGGTTAATTTTCATGTGGAATGGAGCGTCCCCAAAAATTCGGTTAAAAATATAAAAGATTAAATGTGAGCCGAATAATGTCGATAATGCAGATACAAATGATTTATGTCAAAAAATATTTTTTTTAGACCTTTCATTTTAATCTATATCCAGGCATGACACTTTAAAAGGTCAATTTTTAGAAATTTTCAAATTTTGTGTGTACGATATATTCAATCGAGTTTTCCCGTACTCTCCACATGAAAATCGACTTGACGTTTTTAAATGATAATTGTTAGATGGCACTTCATTTAAAAAACTCTCCAAACATGTAACTATATATGCATTTCACGTCTTTCCTCCCAAAACACCTTTTAATTTGGATTTTTATAGATAAACATTTTTTTTGCAAGAATCACAACAATCAGTTTCGAGCGGATGATATTGAAAATAATTGTATTGTTTACATTGGAATATTGTCTATATATTATTATAGAACAATACCATGTATTTTTTGTACTAGCGAATTACTGCTTAGCACATGCAATTCGATTCTTTCAAATATTTTCATCTATATATTTCATTTTCAGAACTAACTTTTCGTGTTTACAAATTTTTATATTTTACTTTGTTTTTAATTCGAGAGTACCGAAAATAGACCAATGTACAGAACCATCACAGTAAAACTTTTAGTTGGTTCGAATCAAAAATTCTTATTTTAAATTTTTTGGTTGGTTTTTGGGAACAACAAAATAAAATTTTCTAATATAAATAATTACTTTCCGGGATAAATTTTTTATCTACATTATCGACATTTTTCGGCTGAGAGGTTACCGACAAAAATCTGGCTGTCATATTTGTTTGATGTTTTAGAATCTGAATTATCAGCGTTTTTTCGGCTGGAGTCGGCTAACTTTAATAGGGTGTGTGTGATAGCAACCACTGAAACCAAACCTAACTTAACCTATAGTCGTTTTTCTCGTAAACGATATAATTTTCAAAACATTTGCCTAGAACGAAAAAACTCCTATGGAAGAGATCTCCCAATTTATGGAAGAACCTTAAGTATGAAGTATCATCCCGATCAGTAATAGAGTTAAGGAGTACTTTGAAAAGTTCGAGTCCCAGGGCACACTTTGAGAAACGCTGCTCTAGCCAAACAGAGGATTATGATCTGTGTAGTTGAGTGCTGATCTGCTACGGACTATGGTGGTGTCGGCTCACGTGCCGATTAGGCTTCGTAGATGTTGTATTTTACCATGTTAAATCGACCATGTTATTACCGTTGCTTGAGTGAGCTTTTAACGTAGTATACTACCACACATGAATATCTATGCTAATCGCGATTTAGGTCTAAATGACACCACTACAGAAATTTTGAATAACGAGAATTTACAAAAAGGTACTATCGTGGTTTTTCAAATTACTCGCCAATTTCGACCACAGTTAACTAAAAGCCGGTGTTTAATGAAGTAAAATAGCACGCCCTGAAAAGATTGTTCAGAAAATCACTTTAAAAGTTACAAATTAGAATAACTTTAGAGATTAGATTCGCAGTAAAATAATCTTTTCCATACCGATGGAGTTCGTTGGATATATGTCCGGATAATGAAGTCTCGAACTAGACTGAGTTTAATCTAAAACAATAATGATTATAGCCGAATTCCGTCACAGATATTCAGATTCATAATAAACAATTTCTGTTCAATTTATTTTATTTTGGGGCACATCCCATTACGAGATTTGGCTTCCTCGTTTCAGGTTACATAATCGTTCGAGGTTACATAATCAGTTTTTAATTTCAGATTAATGAATGTTTGGTCTATTGAATCTGGCTACGATCAACGCTTCATGAAGGTGCATGCTACAACTGGATGAGGCATATTGACATACCGGAGAAGAGCAAATTAATGTATAAAACGATCTGCTTTTCATTGAAGAGGAGGTTGCAAAAGCACTAATGAGTAGAATAAATGGCAAGGCGCCTAGACCTCATCGAAACAGAAGTGTTGAAATCAGTACGGCCCATTATTGGGAATACACTAACACATCTTTTCAATAAGTGTTTATAGTTGGGTGTGTTTCCGCAAATCTGGAAAACAGGAAGAGGTGTTGTGATCAGAAAAGGAAGAGATAGGTTACATTCTTTCGGTTACGAGCAAACTGCTGGAAAGTACCGTACAGTATGATGGAGGTATCTCTACTAAAGGAAGATACACATATGACTTCTTTCCAAATATCAGAGTAACGCTCGACACGAGAATCTCACTAGATAACGGCCTATCACAATTTGTTACTGGACACGGTAACTTCAACAGCTACCTAGTAAGATTTAGAATTAAGGAGAAAGAACTTTGCCTCTGCGGAGCAGGTATAGAATTCCCTGACTACATAACATTTGAATATGTTTTATATCAAAATGACGAAGAAGAAGACGAAGCTCCACTCTAGCCTAACCAAAGCAAATATTACATGTTTGGGTGACAAAATCACATTGGTGAATAACATTGCGATTTGCAGTTGCACGGACTTTTGTGTCCATGTCATGTAATCGAAAAATATGATACTCATATGTTGCACAACCATTCAAGATACATTGTGTTGGTAAACATTGGTTTCTGATGGAGTTATATGATTCTGGCAAGCAACAGTTTTATGTTACTTGTACCATAGTTGGTTTGGTTCCCTTGTGTTATAGTTTGTTTGGTTGGTTCCAATTTACAGCACGCATTTTGCTTATTACTCAATGGTTCGGATCGTTCTTACTTACTTTATACGTAGTTCGGCTGGCATTGTATGATTCCGGTTGCAGTAGTTTTGTATGATGGATACTCCAATTCTAGTATGACGCTAGTTTGATGAGGAACGCAAGATGATATGGCAATATCATTAAACTATTTGATTTTATGGTCTAGAATAACCTGAGTTCGAATTAATTTCACTAAAACCATATGAGAGGCCATTATGCCAGACACTAATCCTAGATGGGCCATTCGTTGGCTCCTGACAACTTTAGTGGAATTTTATACTTCCTTCAAGTGGAATTTAACACTTGATCCATTCGCGTGTTGGAGTGCAATGGCATTATCGTTTATAAAAATATTCAGAGTGGCAACATAAAATCAGGTTAACATTGAGCACCAAACATTATCGAAATGTTTCAAGCAGTGTTCTCAGCAGTGCGTTGCATAAAGCTTTAAGGTTATTTTATTGATATTAAATTTATCGAATCTGGTTTTACTTCCTCAGATGCATCTCTTAAATATAGGCAGTTTTCATTTGTTGGGGAGCCTTGAGAATGCAAGATCTTTTGGGATTGCGTTTACAACCCAGATGCCAACGCTACTAAATATAGTTCTAATTTCTATGATGATAATTTTACGCGCATTCGCAATCGACCAGTCTATAATGGTTTGATAGTTTCCTTTACAAATATTTTCTACACCTTTTTTTAATTGAATAACTGTGATCCAGTCACCTTAACTATACAATTTTATACAAGCATTTACGGTAAATGTTAATGTACTCCATAATATTTTCCTTCCGTTTTGCACAAAAAATCCTTACAAAAATGTTAAATATCATAGTATACAGTGCAGAACACAAGTATCAAAATTTATAGTCATTATATTGTACAAAGAGCCAAATGGGAAATTAAGGAAACACAAAGCAAAATATTATCGCAATCTTTAAGGTATTAAAATCGTTTTGGCAAGGTGCACGCACACCCAGGTTGTTAAAGAAAATCGACTAAAATTTGTTTTAATGTTGGCTGTTAAGCGATTTCCGAGCTTACGCAAACTATTTTATTTCTGTACACACTCAGTACCGAAGTTAATTATAAGACGAGAAAAACTATTTCGATCAAAATTTGTGCTTAAAGTTTTAATTAAATAAGCGAAAATAATCTTAAGTTCTTCTTCCTCCTTTATACATATATACGTATTATGTAATTATATAATTATGATTATTAAAATATGTACTGTGTAAATTATATAAAATTTTTCCAATCAACAAAATCCCACCTTTCCACTCTTAAACTTAAAGTGTAACGAAAATGGGGAAAAATCTTTAATTGAAGCGTTCAAAATATGTATTATTTTCTTGTGTTACGCTTTCTTTAAGGAACGTCGAAGGATTTACCAAATAAAATTATGGAAAAATATATTTTTTGTTGTATGATAAGGGTGGCCGAGGTTCTAAAGAAGAGGAGGGTTGGGTTGTGGAAAAAAGTTTTTGGATTGATGTTGTTACTGTAATAAATAGTTGAAATATGATTTTTCTCCACCCCGAATTTGTACCGAAACCTTCATCAAAATAGTAAGCTTTTTAGTCGAAATTGTCGATTTGATAGCGGACTGATCGGAATACTAAAATTCAGAACAATTAGAAAATAGGGTAATCAATCTTTTGAAATTTGAAATTTTCTAAGCAAATGACGATTGTTCTAATAAATACAAAGCGTGCATACGGGGTGTTTGAGGATGAATGACACTGACGATTGCACAAACTGTTTGCAGGGGCGAAATAAACTTACACTAATTGAAGGCCGATTCTGCTATTCTGAAATTAAACTGTAAGTTATTATTCGTTAAATCGCAGATAAATATTTTTCATTCATCAATTTATTTTCAGAATATAATTTTGATGTCATTGGTTCTGATTAATCTCTAAAACGGATGGCTTACGTGAAACTATTCGACGATACTTGACACGTGTCATGTGTCTACAAAGATTTTAGTAAATAAGATCGCGCTTAAAGCTGACTAACTATTTAAGGAGTAATTAATTTCTGTGACGTGGATACAATTAATCATTTCGTTTGTTAAATTGAAAATCAAAATTTTGACTTTCCTTTTTCCAAAAAACAAAATAAATAAGAAAAACAACCAAACGTTTAATTATTTTGTATATAGGTGGTACGTTATATTACAGAGTAATTCGAATGTGTCGCGAGGCCGCCCCACACAAAAATTTCTCAGTTTATCGCTTATTGAATTACACACTTTTGAGAGGCTAAATAATAATAACGGTTTTTATTTATATATTAGTTGTCGTTTTTATTACATTTTATTTTCTCGGATAATTAATCTTCGTGTATTTAAAAACGATAAAATAAATCATCTCCGCCTAACACCCTCAACCCCTCGTAATAATATAATATAGTTAGTATTTAGATCCTCATTGCTCATGTTATATGCGTATTTTGGGCCAAAATGTTTTTCCTGTTTTTAATTTTAAGTGTTTACCTTTTTTTTTGTTTACCCCTTTTTTATGGTTATTTAGCCAAGTTTTTTTTCGGAAAATAATTTTCTTTTCTTCGAGTAGGTGTTATGGGTATATGGTATATAGTATAATGGGTTGAGTTGGATGGGTTTATAATATGCTGTAATAGATTGCTTTAATGTTGTCAACTATTTGCGATGGTTGGTATATATGTACGAGTATAATACTGATGTAATATATACCCAAGGGGATAATTTGAAAGGAACGAAAATTTCGATGGAAAATTTGCACGTGGAATTATTAATGTCGTGTGGTACTGCACATTTGTGCTCCGCTCATAAATGAGATATTTTTGGAAACATTTTCGATTTGAAAATGACAATAGTAGATTCGTAGGAATTGTTCAGTTAGTCGGTTTGTCTCATGTTTAGTAGGGTTTTAGCTCAACTCATAGATATTTATTTTTAGGCAACGCCAGACGATAATACCAAACTTATTTTTCCGAAGTTAGCAAAATAATTACTTCTTAGACCTTACTAAACAAACGCAGTTTTGTATGAATATATGATTGAAAAATTAAGAGTGGTTAAAAACGGAAACAATTCTTTGAAAAATTTAGAGTTGCAATACACTAAAGTACATTAAAATATACCAATAGTTGCTACAGCAGTCACCGAATTGGTAGCACAAACGCTCAGGTATTTGACATGTCAAATTTAGAAAATTCATTCGATTATTCTAAGCCCCATATGAATCATGACAGGTCAAATGTTTCCTACACCATCAGACTAATCAAAATGTCATTTCTAATAAGAATCTAATGTTTCAAAAAGATTACAATCAAAGATTGCTGGTGTGGTCTTATTCATCCAAACTGGCTTGAATGATTCTATTGAATCGACATAACACCAAATTTTTCTTACAACTGATGACTTTAAGGCCAAGTAGCAAGAGATGGAAGCTGAAAGCTGTCGTGGGATCTGTTTCCAGAGACGATTCTTCATCCACAAATTCTAAATTGTTCCTGCAAAATAGTAAACCCGGCAAATCTCAGGTCTTAACAAGATACATGTTGGGCAATTTAAAGGATTTTATACACATTTTCAGAATCAAATTATGAAGATACTTAATATAAACTGCAACCGTTGGTTAGTACAAATTTAGGTGGCCACGTGGGAACAGAATAATAATTCAAAAACAGCCGAAACATATCATCCCCGCCTCCTGGCATGCCAGTATGCCTCATGCCTAGAATTCAGCGGACCAATCATTCATTGTTCAGAAATGAGGAGGCCAAATTCTTCAATGGGATGCAGCGCCAGCAAAACAAAATAAATTTAACAGATGTCGCAAATGACCAAACCTTAATGCACAATTTAAAGATGAAATATAATAAAAAATATTAAAAGACTGCGGCACACATATTAAACAGAACTAGAACAAGAAACTGGAGGACGAGAGCGATGGTCCGAGACGGATGGCGGCAAAATCCCTTCATAGGATGTGAAAGCTAGAGAGAGAGAGAGAGAGAGAGAGAGAGAGAGAGAGAGAGAGAGCAATCATATTATATTCCGTTATAGTGGTATAGCCCCACCCCGAAATGATTACATATTAACACTTTAAAGACCGCTCACACGGCATGTTTGTGATAGGATGAAGAACTGTTAGTCACCGCTCACACAAAATGGTTATGATGCTATCACCGAAATTATGATTGCAAAAAAAAAAAAAAAAAAAAAAAATTCTCTTTGTATTTATATAACGTTTTTTTAAATAATTCTTGAAAAATATTTCCGGCCCCTGGTCGGAGACTGCGCAGACGTGTGGTCATTAAAGTGTTAAAAAACGCTGATAAACTGGCTCCTTCGGATAAATGTCAATACACCCCTCATTACATATTACTTACCATGCAAGCACCAACTTTTCAAATAAAGTCATTAAAGCAACTAATTCAAACCGGAACGGCTGCTCAGCCTGAGAGGCAAACATCGCCTTCACGAGGACTTACAAAAAGGTACCAGTGTGTATTTTCAAACTACTCGCTATTTTTGACCACAGCTAACTAAAAGCCAGAGTTTAATAAAGTAAAATAGCACGACCCTAAAAATAACAAAGTATGTAGAATACTCGTTTTTAACCGCAACAACCCAACAACCATTTAGATCTGAATTGATTCGTGTGTGCTTGTACGACACAAACAGAAAGCCCGCGGTTGTAATTCATCATGTAAATAAGAAACGGACGTTAAAAACCCGCCCAGGGAACGTTAAAAACCTGGTCGATTTAAGATATTAAATTATAAAATCTGGGAAGCCTCATCGGCATGGGTGCTGACCTCGCCATACTCCATATCAGATACTACCCGTTAATGGCACAAAAATCCGAATCAAAGCACAAAATCGCCTCCGGTTAAAGTCAAAAATGTACACACATAGAAATAGAAAATGGTTGAATTTTGAATTTTCTTCGAGCCAGATAGTGCTATAGTGAATTAGTGTTTAACAAGTGTGAAAAAAACTAAAATTTAATGATATTATAGATAATTATTAGGACAATTATTAGTAATATAATGATTTCGTGTTCTGTATAGATTGCTAGGAATTTAGTGCACGTGTTTCGCCCTATCAGTGTATTGCTGAAAAATTCTGAAATCTTGGCGGCTTACCCCAAAAGCATGGAAACTTAAAAGGTATTCTGACTTAGATTCGAAAATTGGTCGGTAAAATTGGTCATACAATTATTATTGAGCTAATGCAGGCGCAAAGGGAGGAGGGGGCAAAGTTCTAGAATCATGCCTTCTCGACGGTGATCCCTGAGTAACGCCAAATGAATCAGGCGATGTAGTGGAGACGAGCAGGGGAAATCCTGTTTATATTCATGGGCACTACATATCAAGGCGGACCTTTGGCGCCTCAAAACCAATACCAAACCAGCGTCTGTTCTCCAGGTTAGGAGCGGGCGTCAGTCTTCTATCAAGCGGCTTGCTATATAAATGTGTTTCAAGGTAGGACTGGTTGCCTTAAGATTCTCACCAATACGTGACCCACACACGTAATAAGCAGGTTGAACCGTGGTTACACTCTTCATTACAGTGGCCATCAGAACGGCGGAGAATTTGGAGTTGGCTTCTTCATCCATTGGCGCGTGAAGCACCATATCATCGATTTCCGCCCTATCAACATGCGGATACGCACGGTCAGACTTCGCACTAAGAAATATAACATCATATGATCGTTAATGTGCATATGCACCCACCGAATATAAATCTGATGACATCAAAGATCTATTCTTTTTCGAGCTGGAGGAAATCATCAATAACATAACGCATTAAAATCATCGTGGGCGACTTTAATGAAAAAATTGGTAGGAGTGCAAAAAATACATCGCTCATCGGTCCTAACAGCCTGCATCTAACTAGTAACAACAACGGCCAACGCGTCACCGACCTGGCATTAATGTACAACTTAGTTGTATCAAGTACGTTTTTCCCACATAACAGAATCCACAAAGTAACGTGGAGATCGAATGATGGAAGAACGGAAAACCAAATCAATCAAGTCATGGTGTCTAAGAGACACTCAACCAGCATATGTGACGTTAGAACCTACAGAGGTGCAGACATGGACAGCGATCATATGCTTGTCGTATTTAAATATAAGTGCAAACTGTCATCTACGTTCAACAGATAAGCACAAAAAACCATTCGATGGAATGTTGATGCTCTAAAAGACCAAACGTCACTCTAGAGTTACCAATCAGCTGTCATTAATTATTTAGACCGGCCCCATAACCAGAAAGAAGCTCCTCCTAACATCCAAGAGCAGTGGCAAGCTATACAGTCAGCCATAACCACCACGGCGCAAAATACCATCGGAAGAAGACCTCCAAGGCCCCGAAATGATTGGTTCGATGATCAATGCCGAAGGGTCATCAAAAATAAACGAACACTTCGTGAAAAATGGTTGGCTCGCAACACCAGAAGCAGAAAAGAAGCGCGAACATATGAGGTTATGCATCGAAAACATCAGCTTCAAAGCTTAAGTACGAAACTCAAGGGAGTGTTTTGCTAACGCCAGGAATCTCACTAAAGACTTCCACCCAAGAAGTACAGCCATCAAAGACAGGAATGGAGAGCTGAGAACAAACGTGGCTGATGTTCTCTCAGTATGGCAAACCTACTTTCAAAATCTGCTAAATCAAAATGACGAAGTGACTCCCATTAGAGCAATAGCTCCGCCTGGTGAAGAGGTCTTTGTCAAATATCCCGCAGTGGATCGGAAACAGGAAGTAGACGCAGCTATTAGTCGATTGAAAAATGGCAAGGCACCCGGTCTCGATGGAATCCCCGCAGAATTGATTAAATTCGGAGGCTCTACTCTCGCAACAAGTTTATACGATCTCATCGTATGTATTTAGGACCAAGAAGAGTTGCCGGAGAATTGGAAGACCGCACTCATATGTCCGTTGTATAAAAAAGGCGACCGTCTTAAATGTGAAAACTATCGTGGTATAGCTCTATTGAACACTGCTTACAAAGTGTTGGCTAATGTTGTACTTGCCAGACTCATCTCTTTCACCGAAAACATCATTGGCGACTATCAATGTGGCTTTCGTCCCAATCGATCGACCACTGACCAGTGTTTTACCATGCGGATGGATCTTGGAAAAATGTTGGGAGTACTACATAACCATTCATCAACTATATATAGGCTTCCAGCAGGCATATGACAGTATAAACCGCGACAACCTTTAGGCCGCGCCCATATGCCTAGGTATTCCAGAGAAACTTGTTTCTCTGTGTAAATTAAAAACGTCTGGATCTGCATGTAGAATTGTAATTGAAGCGACTGTATCAGACTCTTTTTAAATAACATCTGGTGTTCGACAGGGAGATGCACTCGCGCCTGTGCTGGTCAATTTGGCGCTTAAATACGTAGTGAGGAAAAGCAACATTGAAACTTCGCGCTGTATATTCAATAAATCGGTCCAAATTCTTGGATATGCAGATGATATCGCGTTTCTTGGGCGAAGACCTAGCGACATCAAGGACAATTTCATGCCGCTCGATCGCTGCGCAAGAAGACTTGGTTTGGAGGTGAACAGCAGTAAAACCAAATATTTAGCAACACCTAGGAACATATCTATGGCAAATCTCGGAATTGGTGACCACAATTTTGATAGCGTCGAAAACTTTAAATACCTCGGGTCAGTTATAATATCGTCGAATGATATGCAGGCAGAAATAAAAGCCCGAATCGCTGCCGGACAACGAGTTTTCTACGCCCAATCAAAATTATTGCAATCGGAACATCTATCGCAGTCGTGCAAGCTCGCACTTTATAAAGCACTAATAAGACCTGTGCTGACTTTCGGAAGCGAGAGCTGGACCATGACCACTAACGACTGTAAATTATTATCTACCTTCGAAAGGAATGTAATCCGTTCAATCTTTGGTCCAATTAAAGTTACGAACAACGAATATCGGATTCGTATGAATCACAAAATAAAGCAACTCCTTGGAGGCAGCGATGTTATCGGATTCATCAAATCCAATCTCCACAACAACGGATGATAAATAAAGTGTTCCATCAACAACCAGCTGCAGTGCGTCGTGGAGGAAGACCCCGACTACGCTGGCGTGATGACGTCGAACAAGATCTACGAACATTAAGATGTCGAAACCGGAGGATGAGAGCTGTAGATCGAGATGGATGGAGGGCCTTAGTGCAGGCGGCGAAATCCCTTCATGGGATGTAAAAGAGCCAGAGAAAGAGAGAGAGATAGAGAGAGAGAAAGAGAGAGAGAGAGACAGAGAGAGAGAGAGAGAGAGAATGGAGGCGCGTTAAGAAAAGCTTGATAAAATTTGCGACGATTTCAATCAGGTCAATGACGAAATCTCGATGAATGGAGGTAAAAATAAATCAAGTCTTGCTAGCTCCCTCCATAAGATCTCGGAATGAGCCTGCTACCGGCTCAACAAACGACCAAACTCTCAGGCTAAATTCAAGTATTGACTAGTTGGCTAACCAGCAGAAATTATTTTTCGAAGGCTTCACTGATTTCTCAAGGGCTCAAACTGTGATTTACGGCTGCCACGCAATACAATCGAACCTTTCGATGGTAATTATGAATCTTAGATGACCTTTAGACACTTCTATTTATCTTCGATACATAATAACGATCTAATGTGCAAAAATTTTAATGCCCGATGAGTTTATTAAAAGGTCCGGCGCACCAAATAAGACGCAACTTATTTTAATGCTTGGGAGAAGATAAATGAAAGGTACACCAAACCTAAAATTTTGGTAAGCACTAATTAACAGGTTTATGAATCAGGGTACTATCAGTAAAGGAAGCAAAATGCTGAGAGAATTGACCGAAAGTGCTGACGAGGTAATTCAAGGTTTAAAGGCAATCGGCAAGAAGGCAGAAACTAGAGACGTTTGGCTAATATATATTTTAGGCGAAAAGTTGGATAACCAACATGCATGGGGCTGAATAGTCAAACGATAAAGCGTGCAACCAATACAAACTGAAGCACAAAAAATTGCTAACGCTGCACCAATTAATAACTAACGACAATTCATATCTTCGAATGCATCTTCCTAAGCAATATCATGTCCGATGTCTAAATCGAGGTATTTTCTTCACAAATATTTCCAGTTCCAACCTCTTGATCACAAAGAAAGAATGAAATTTATTGCTAGCCACAGAATCTGTATGAGTTGTTTACGCAGTGATCATAGTGAAAGGGAGTGCTTCTATTCAACACAATATCACTGCGGTCACCATCGCAATCAACGATACACCATTTGAAAGCAATCACGCGCTTGTGTTGAACACGACTTAACCTAATTTGTATTCCCACCTGACAGACAAAGCAAAACAATATTTTCAAAATCTGTTCTCAAACTATAAAAATCCAATGCATACGTTGTTACCGATACAGCATCGGTCTACATAAAAGATGCCACCGGCAAACTGCAAGTCGCAGATGCGTTCTTCAATAGCGACTGTATTATTTCAGATAACCATCCCATCACTCAGCTTACATTATTTGGTTGGATACTATGTAGGCAATTCTACGAGAAGCAAAATGATAAACAAGCGGAGATTACCAGTAATCACCTTCTTTGCCATCATACGGATTTACATACAACAATCGAAAAATCTGGGCAATTGGAGGATATCAACATCTTGCCGCAACTATCTCTAGATGATAAACGATGTGATACTATCTTTTCTGAAAATCATAGTCGCGATCCGGCAGGCAAATATGTAGTACGTTTGCCAATAATGTCAAGTACAACTATCAAATTGAGTGTTGCATTCAATGGTTCAACGAAATCAAGTTCAGACCAGTCTTTAAAATACAAATTGCTATAACTGGTCCAAAACTTCAACGAAAACCTGGCAACAAATTACGGTGGCAAGGACCGCATTGGTTATAACTTTATCGGCACACCTCTCCTTTCTTATCGACTCATGATGTACAGCTTAGTGAAAGTGAGTGTTTTGTGATCTAGAAAAACGTATAGACATTTTTCATAGACAGCTAAATTTTGATGTGTGCTATATTTTCAGATATCACTACAAACTAAGAAGGGCAACAAATTCGGATACACTAGATTTAAGTGCATAAACCACAGGGATTGAACCGCTTACATTAGACGAAATGCAAGGCGCAGATCAATTATTCATAAAATGGGCACACAACTTTACCTTTCGAGAAGAAATCGAAGTAGTTCAATCTGACTACCAACTAAAAAATCTGGCATTACGTTGGTTAACTCCACATTTAGGCGAACTTTATCAACTATTCGAACCCAAATTCTTTTTTTCTCACACAGAATAAATTAAAACATAAATCCAATCCTGCTACTGATCCACACTTCGGAGGCCTCTGGGAGGCCAACATTAAATCAACAAAGCAGCATTTGATCATTTCCATTACACTAACATTCGAGAAATTGATTACTCTGTGTCCATTAGCAGAGCTAACTTATTTACCTGCATCACGACTAAGTAGATGGCAAAACATTAAATAACGCGTTCAGGATAGAAGTCCTGGACGACGGACTATGTAACATTCCTACAACGTCACAAATGGACAATTATTGAAAAACAACCCGGTATTCAACTCGTTGTTATCAAAAAAGATAATCGACCACTGTCGAAGTGGGCCATGGGACGAGCTACTCATTTACACATAGGACGAGATGGCCTAACTAGAGCGAGTACGATCAAAACAATGAAAGAAGAGGTGCGATGGCCTGTAGCTAAAATTGTTCACTTCCAGTGAATTAATTAAACAATACATGGTGAATTATGTGAAGCATATCTTTTTTATTACCTATGGAAATTTACAATGATTATACTCTCAATATAATTTATTTAATTTCTTTTTTGGGGCAGTAATAATCTTAAAGTAGATACATATTCTTATTTACCGTTCTGTTGTTTATATAATTAAGACATTCTAATTCTTCTAATCTTCTTATTGTTATCCTTACAAATTTTTAAATTCTGAAAAACAACTAAATGTCAATATTTATTGTTATTAATATTTACTTACTGGTGTGGAAAAGATTACTTTACTATGAGCTCAGCATTATACATCTCAAAAACAAATCGGATCCCATAGCAACACCACCTAATAAGTGTGAATGTTTTATGATTTAATGACGTATACGTATCGTGTTGTCGCAAATGACCAAACCATAATGCACCAGTTAAAGATGAAATCACATTTCACAAAAATATTAAAGGACGACGGCAATCATATTACATTCCGTTATAGTGGTAGCCCCGACATGATCACATATTAAAAAACGATGATAAAACAAGTGGCTCCGACGAATGAATATTGGATGAAAGGCACAGCCTCACAGTACATGATATTGGAGATAGCAATAACCTGCCAAGGCATTACGACATATAAGCACAAACTTTTCCAATAAAATCATGAAATCAAATAATTCGCATCGCAACGGCTTCTCAGCCTGAGGGACAAGCAACGCCCTCCTGAGATTGACGAACAAAATGTACTGGTTTGAAAAAATTATGAATAACAAGAGTTATAAAAAGGTTTTTGAAATTACTCTAAAATTTCTATCACAGTTAACTAAAAGCCGGTGTTTAATGAACGAAAAAAGCACGACTCGAAATAGCTGTTCAGGAAATCACTTTAAAAGTAACAAATTTATTCTACTTACGGTGTTTGCTAGTATGACGTTAAAAGCTCGCTCAAGCAACGATAATAACATGGTAAAATACAAAATCTACGAAACCTTATCGGCACATGAGCTGACCTCACCATAGTCCTTATATGATCAGCACTACACTAACATTTATTTCGACGTTACTTAACATTTCGTCTAGGTTAAATAGTTCATGATTTACACGGATCATAATCCCCGGTTTGGCTAGAGCAATACAGTTTAAAGCTCAACATAATCGTGGATACGACATTACCTACGACGACCGATGTCGAAACGGCGTAATAAGAGAAGGGACAACAATGGCAGTTAATTTGGACTATCACCACAACCATCTATAATTTTTAAGAGCCGTAATAATAAAATGAGAGCTTTACATAAAGGGGAAGCTTTTATTGAGTTACTATAAGAAACAATAGTAATTGCAAAATTTAACAATTCACTAAATTTTAATTTTATATTTTTAATAAAATATTCAAAAAAACACAACCATATTTGAAAATAAGCCGTCCTAGTGTAGTACATAGGTAATTATTAAATTTAAACTAAAGTGAAGCAGACGTTTATTAATTTTCTATAAAAATGAGCATTCCGTTTAATTGTGTAGGTTAGTAAAGTAAGTTAATAAAGGGTGCTGCCGCAGATTCCTCTTACATCCAATTTAAAATTTAGTTTTATAAAAATTTTAACTTCTTTAGTTGATTCTGACCCCATCCACATCAGAATTTTCGAGATGAACGATAAATTTAATAGCAATCTAAACGATCACATTTATAACAAAATTAGAAACAATAATTATTATTCATATACTGTACATAATAAAATTCTTTCATCAAAATTTATTTACTGGAAATGTATGCAACATCGTTGACATCGTTGATTTTCTTAATTAAATATTATTACAAAAAACAACAAAACGTAGAAAACTTCAATTTTATGCGATTGCAAAACCAAGCTTTCAGTAATTTCAAAATCCGTTTACAGATGTCTCTATAATAAATTTTACTTGAAATTACAGAAAAGAATAAAATAATTAAACAACTATTTACGACAATAAACTATTATTAAGTTAAGAGCGAAATTTTTATAATAGTTTAACATACGAGGGTATATCAAAAAGTCTTGCAATATCATATGAAAAAAACGAGTGAGTGAGACAACAATATATTTTTCAAAACCATTTTTTGTCACGATGAAACTTCTAGAAGAACATTTCGATGTAAATTTTACGGTTCGTTTGTTTTTGTCAATTTAGTAACATGTGTTTTGAATTTTTCTTAAAATGAATGAAATTGAATATCGCGCCGTTACTAAATTTTTCTATAAAGATGGACGAAATGCAATTTATATATTCAACTATATATCAAAAGTTTACGGCGAATCTGCACCATCATATGCCACAGTAACAAAGTGGGTAAAATTATTCAAAAGTGGTTGGGAGTCATTATAAGACGATAACCGCTCGGGTCGGCCAGCAGATGCTATTAGCCATGAAAACGTAATTTTGGCTGATTCTATTGTATTGGAGGACCGGCGTATTTCTGTTCCGCGGTTAGCGTGGAGACTTTCTCTTTCATACGGTACCACATATACTATATTACATGACCACCTTCACATGTCGAAAGTAAGTGCGCGATGGGTTCCCCGTTTGTTGAATGCTGAACAAAAAAAAATGCGTGTTTAAACTTCAAAGGCGATTTTAGATATGTACAAAGCAGATCCAGAAAATTTCTTGGGTAACATAATAACAGGCGATGAAACATGGCTTCATCACTGGGATCTGGAATCCAAACAAGAATCGATGCAATGGATTAAACGTAGTGAACCACCACCAAAGAAATTCAAAACTCAACCGTCTGCTGGTAAGGTTTTGGCAACAATTTTTTGGGATGCTGAAGGAATTTTGATAATTGATTATATGCCACCGAAAACCACAATCACAGGCATATATTACGCAGAGGTTTTGCGAAAATTGAAAAAAGCGATCCGGGAAAAACGGCCAAGGAAAGTTAGGAAAAAAATCTTGCTTCTTCACGACAATACACCAGTGCGCAAGGCTAATATTGCTCAAGCTGCATTAAAGGACTGCGGCTTCGTGGAAATTCCGCATCCACCGTACAGTCTAGACTTGGCACCCAGTGACTACTTCTCTTTCCCAATTTGAAAAAAACACTAAGGGGCCGGAAATTTTCCAGTGACTATGAAGTACAGTCTGTTGTAAATGAATATTTTATGGAGCAAAAGAAATCTTTTTTTTTAGAGGGTTTAGGTAAGTTAATTGATCGATGTGACAAATGTATAAACCTTAAAGGAGATTATGTCGAAAAATAAAAATATTGCTGTCTCTCTCACTCTTTTTTTTCATATGATATTGCAAGACTTTTTGATTTGCCCTCGTAATTAATAAAAACTCAAAACAATTATAATTTTTATTTTGGCCAAAATAAAATTTTTCGTCGTAAAATATTCACCATCATAGGCTGCGGGCCAATAGTCGGGTAAATCGTTTACTATGGTAAAAATCGAATTTAGAACAGATTTTTCGATCAGTTTGCCATAGAATTTTTGAAAAATAAATGAATTTACCGAAAAATTTACTAAAAATTGACTTTTACCCGACTATTGGCCCGCAGCCATAGTTGCTGCGCGCTGAACAACAATAATATAAAATTGTCACAATTTTTCCAAATTTTTATTTTTTATTTCAATCCAATTCGTTCGTGTTGCGTTATTCTCAGTTCTAGGAGATCTCCATAATCTATTGAACTAGGGAGTATACATAATAAATTGTTAAATTTCCTAAACAAACATATGAGTTTTAAAATATCCAATTTTTTGACGCTATTGACGATGGGTAACATGACATCTAGCGGATTCTGCGTAAAGCTTTATTTAGATACAAATACATACAAAAGCTTTGATAGCTCATATTAGAATTCTAATAAGTATTTTTAAAACAAGTATTTTACATAATGTGTTGAGTTCATATTACAATAATTGGTGAAAATGAACGTTAAAGAACGTTTGTTTTGGAAAAATAATGCTGAAATTTTTGATGGAACGCTCTATACTAATTTCTTATTTGCTCTACATAAACATAAACAAATACGTCTTTCTACTAAAAAAAAATGTGTTAGACCAATTTAAATGTTTCTGCGTTACCGGACAAGTGGTGCAGTGGTTAAAGCTTCGGCACTTGGACCGGGAGGTACTTGGTTCGAATCTCATCAGAGGCTGGATGCAAAGCGAATTTTCGTCTTCGATTACGATCGTGTTTATTATGATCGTTAATAAACACTATTCATGTCAATTGTCAATGTACAGTTTGACATGGAGCTTGCAATGTGCAGGTGGTATACTGTGTAAAGATGTGTATGAGTGGTGTTCATTTTTAAAAAAATCTACATAATATAACTCAATTTTAAAATAGGCTTTTTCTGAAAAAAATAAATTAAAAATTTAAATGAAGCATTTATGTTTTATACAGCAAAAAGCTCCCAAAAATATGAAAACAATACACTGATTGGTATGAAAAAGAACAAAACGCTTTCCTTCTATGGAAAGCTCATGGAAAAAATGGCGGAATCTTACAGCTCTTATATTTAGGAGGCTCTGCTATCACACGTTCATAAAGTCAAATAAAACAAACTTATAACTTTATTTTCGAATGTCGCACATTTCTTTACCGATAGAGCTTTTTAAAATTCTTGTGGTGTTAAAATCTAATCGATAAGCAAAAATCTACTATATATATTGCAGGTATATCGATAGACAAATTTCATTATATCCATTTCAATATATCCTTATTGATATAAAGAGTTTTTGAATTTGGGCGGGTCGATATTGGCAGCCTGTGGTGGCCATGATATTTTGGTAGCGTCTGTCTAATAGCAATTTCTTTCCAAAAATAAAAAATAAATTAATTTTTTTGTATGTCAAAGAACACGATACACGATTGATTTTTTTTGGTAGTGTATCTGTGAAAAAATGACATTCCAGTTTGACTTGAGTTTACTGTCAAAAATTTTGATTGACAGATTATTACACAAATATTTACACAATTATTTTTACAAAATTATTAAAAAAATTATTTTAATACAATTAGTATAAGGCGAAATACAAATAATAATTTGATACAATGCAAGACAATTTTTATAGTGAAAAATAAATTTTGTATGTCAAAATATCACGGTCAACTAGTCAAAAAACTTATAATGTTTATGTTTATATTTGTTGTGTTTGTAAATGTCAATAAAAAATCTAACGAAATGTTGAGATTTTTAAAAATTGATTGCGATAAAAAAAAATCAATTTTTTTTTGAAAAATTTTTGATCTCAAATCAATTTTTTTGATTTATAAATCAATCTTTTTTTGGAAAGAAATTGCTATAATATTGTGTTTTTTTCAGTCACTGATGCGAAATATGCCAAATCACCATGACAAGTTACACGATTGAGCAGCACGTCCAAAGCTTCATCGGAGTGGGAGGTTCCCGAATAGTCGTGGACTTACGCAGGCTAGTCACTACAAAGGTTTCCTATAAACCCATTGTGCCTTGGGGAAATTATGTTAGTCAACTTGAAAATTGGTTTTCTTGCAACAATTTTAATCTTCTAACATTTTTCCTTAACCTCTGGACAACTGTTTATAAAAGCAGTCGAAATAGCACTCGGCAATGATGAAAGGAAAGAATCTATAACAATCGAATTCCAAATTTTGTAATCATTCCCAAAAGTTTTTGTATCTATGGTTTTTGGTATGCAAAGCACTGTTTCTGATTAAAAAATCGTTTCGCAAAATTACAAAAATGTTAAAATTTTATCTATTTAATCTATACACAAAGTACTATGATGACTTACAAAGCATAAACTCATTGTTTCCTGCCCCTTGCCCTAATTTTGACTAACAGAACTTTGTAAATACATTGATAAGACTGATAACTGCAACTCTGACTACGGTTATTGGCAAATTACTCATTCTAATGTATTTCAATTTCAACCATTGAATGTCAGCAAACAATGAAAACATTTCGTTACTCTACACATCTATATTGGAATAGTTTGTCACTTTTGACTATTATCAAAGAACTATATGTTGTTATCGCGGAAATTGGGTAATTTTTATTTTATAATTGTGTCTACATCGGTATGTTGTGTATTGTGTTATTATTATTCAGCTATATTCGTATGTATTGTTATCTCGTCGTACTCGTATGTCGTTAACATTACTCAAATATTTCCAGTTAAATGATTTATAGCGGCTGTATGTTGAGTAAAGAACATAACAGATAAATTCAATAAAGCTGATGTTTGTGAAATGATTCTTTCTGTGTACAAAATTTGGCACGTGGATACTTAAATACCTCCCTGTTATGGTTTTTTAATTAATCATTAATGTCCAAAGCTACAAAAGTATACATAATGAGTGAGAAGGACATTATAAACTAATAGGCCACTTGGAATCAACTGCTGATAATTTTAAATAGGTCTGGAGTATCGAATAATAGATACAACACGTTACTAAATCAACCATAAATTAATACAGAGTCATCAGCCACAATTATTACTTTGCACGACACAACTAATAGTGTATACACGCAATCAGAAATAAACGTCGAATCGTGGAATTCATTTCTAATTTTCAGATTCTACAATAAATTAGACAGTAAAACACGACGATTATATGAAAGTTCGTTCCAGGGCCCATTTGGATTTCAGAAAACCGAAGCACTTTTGAAGTTTCTTGAACAACGCTTCAAGTCTTTGGAAGCATCATGTATCCCAATAAATCAATTGCAACAACCAAAGCCGCAAGTGGTAAGACAAACGTTTGCCACAACAACTCTACGCGAGATTTGCATCTATTGCCAGATGAACCATACATTAGACCATTGTACACGGTTCAATCAGCTATGTCAGCAACAAATAAAAACCAAATAGTGCTTCTACATCAGCTATGTAGAAGATGCCTAATATCAGCACATCACACGTACCATTGCGGCCGAGAGACAAAATGCACGATCTGTCATGGGATACATCATACTGTTTTGCATACAGCATAGGGCGAAAAATACGTGAAACCACAAATTTGGTATATGGAACCGGAAGTCGTGTTTAAATTTTTTACCTTTTATGTTTTGAATGTATAGTAATTGTTAAAAAAAAAAATGTAGAACAAAATTTTTTTGTTGTTGTTGTTGTTGTTAAAGTTACAGGGTATCAAATTGTGGTAAAAATGATGAAAATGATTATAATAAAGTTGGTAATGGTTTAGGGCTCGTTTTTTATTTTAAATAAAATAAAACAAATTTAAAGACTGAGCTTTCGATGTCTCTTCGACATCATTTTCAAAGCTAATGAACATTTTTATATAAATTTCTTAAAAACAAATATAAAAAAGCCTATACAGTAAATACAATTTTTTCAAATAGCAAATACAAAGTAAATTTTAAAGTAAATTTTACAAACAAGTATATAAAATATGAATATGATTTTAAAACTATTAAAAAAATATAAATGAAAATTGTATATATAAATTAAACAATGAAATAAATTTAGAAAAGAAATAAAGTAGACAATAAAACGAAATTAGACAAAATAATTGTAGCAATTGCCAATGTAGGCGCAATCACTATTTATATTTATAGAATTAATGCTAGATTTAATATATAGCATCTCTAAAATTGATCTTTTCCTAACATTTCGTTCTTTTTCTAATATTTTAACATTATTTAGGCTAATTATGTGACCTGAATTCTTTAAATGTGTAGAAAGTGCACTAGTACCTTGTTCTTCATCTTTATTTACACCATTTTTATGTTGATAAATCCTTTTTTCCAAAAATTGTTTTGTCTGACCCGTATAAACAACATTACAGTCACATTTAACTTCATAAATTAAATTTGACTGCTTATTGAGTGGTATAGGATCTTTAAGTTTAGAAAAAAGACAATCATTTAAACAAGATGAAGAATTACCGACAATTTTGAAATTATAATTTTTGAACAAGTGTTTTATTTTTTCAAATAAATGTTTAACATAAAGAATTGAAAAATAATTTTTATCATTGTTAATGGGCCGAATTTCAAAATTTGTAATAAAAAATTGTTGTTTCCAAATACACTGATTTATTAATTTGGCGGGATAATGATTAGTTAACAATGTTTCTTTTAATATGTTAAAACTTTTATTGTGAAATTTGAGATCTGAAAGTATTAAAATTTTTTGAGTCAAAAAGTTTACTGTATTAATTTTATAGGAAGTAGGAAGCCATGAATGAAAATTTAAGTATCTACCAGACCAACTGCGTACACGGATCTCTGCGCAGGTCGACTTATATTTCTCCGACACTCGTGGGAAAAACATGGAAAATAGTAAGCAAAAACAAAATAAAGGGGCCGGCACCCTTCAGAAACCGGAGGAAGGGAGTAACTCTAACCGTGAAGGTGGAGCTACATCATTAGGAGCAAGGGTAAGCGACACTTTGGCATCGAAGCCAGGTGGAAGTGTATCCGTCAAAGATAAGGGGGGAGTGAAGGAGATCCCTCCTTCGAAGCGTCGATATAGGGAGAGACGGTCGGCGTTCAGAGTTCTGGAAAGACTGGCTGCGACCCCTGAGGGGCAGCTTACAGTCGAACAGCGTAAGTCTGTAGCATGGGCTAAAGAAACTGTCGGCTGTGATAGCTCGGAAAGGGCCCTTGTGTCTAAAAGACAGAGGTCCCAGGATGAGTTAGAACCGGGTGGCAGTAAGCGGGCCAAGGTGCAGGCAGACAAGACGTCGGGTGCTCCTAGGGATCTGAAACTGAAGCTATTCAGTGAGATCCTAAAGAAGCACGTGCTGGTGCTAGCCGTCATTGACAGAAGTCAAGAAGATGGGAGCATCACGTCAGAGAAGTGGAGGGTAGCGCATAATGCACTAAACTCCATTTTTCTACGGATCCTGAGAGAAAATCCGGGATCCCCTCCATCCTACAGAGATGCGGGATGGTACCAGGGGCGCGTGAAGTTGACTGCGTGCTCAGACCAGAGATCGGCTGACCTGTACAAAAGAGCAGTAGCCGAAGTAGGCGAGGTATGGCAGGGTGCGAGGCTCGAGGCAGTCTGCAGGGAGGAAATCCCGAGCAGGCCGAGGGCACGTGTATGGCTGCCAACCGAGCCGGATAAGCCGGAAGAGATCCTCGAGATCATCCGGGCCAGCAATCCCGATCTTCCGACCGAAGACTGGAGGATTGTAAAGCGAGAGGAGGCTAAGGGAGGCTTTAGATTGGCAATCATGCTGATCAATAAAGAGTCCCTGGCTTCCCTCGCAAAACTAAAGGGGGTGATCAACTTCGGGTTCGGGTCGATCACCCTTAAAATATATAAAAAAGATGAGACCGAGGCGACTACGAAAGACCAGCCTGGGAGTGACGGTGAACGGACTCAGCAGGAGATGGTCAAGCGGGCTGAGGACGGCCGGAAAAGTGCTTCGGACGCAGGAAACATCGTAACTGGAGGTAGCCTCCTCTCACTGGAGTCTGATGGGGACATCCTGTCGGGCTCTCGACGAGAGGAGGATAGCGGCCGGAACAACGAGCCAGATGGCACTATCCCGATGCAGGGGGTGCAGGTAGAGGTGAGTAAGGTTGACTACAATGTTTAGCATTGTACAAATAAACCTACATCACACGAAGGCTGCCTCGGCAGCTCTCGTGCTCAGACTGACTAAGTCTGATGACGACTTGGTGTTAATCCAAGAACCTTGGATTAGCAATAACAGGATCTGTGGCCTCAGAATGAAAGGGTATAAATTACTATACTCAAGCAACTCTGACAAGATCAGATCCTGTATTTTAGCGAAAAATAATTTGAATATTTTCTTCTTCCTCAATTTAGTAGCGGTGATGTTACAGCAATGAGTGTTGAGGCTGGCTGTGAAAAATTATGGCTGGCCTCAGCCTATATGGATCGGGAAAAGGGGATTCCACCGGATAACCTGGGGGAATTAATCCGGGAAGCAGATCACAGAAGGGTAGGTGTTATACTCGGATGTGATGCAAACGCACATCACACCATATGGGGAAGCACAGACATCAACGAGAGGGGTGAGTTATTTTTTGATTATTTATTAAATACCAACCTTTTAGTTTGCAATATTGGACGAGAACCGACATTTATTGTTAAAAATCGACAGGAGGTTCTAGATGTGACCTTTGCGTCGGAAACGATTTTTCATATGATCAGAGGGTGGAGAGTGGCGAAGGAGCACTCATTCTCTGATCATCGATATATTACATATAACCTCAACATCAAACCTGTTACCCGGAAAGCCTTCAGGAATCCCAGAAGGACAAACTGGAACAAATATAGGGAAGTGTTGGAGGAACTATTGCCGCTGGAGGTCCCGGGACCTCCGGTGACGGTAGAAGAATTAGACTGCATGGTGAATATTGTCACAAGAGCGTGCAATCTTTCATTTAATGTTGCGTGCCCCCTGTTAAAGTCTAGGGGCAGGCAGAAGCCGATATGGTGGACCAAAGAGTTGGGAACGTATCGGAGAGTGTGTAGGACAGCTTTTAACAAAGCTAAGAGCACAAGGGATGTTCGGGATTGGGACTCCTATAAGGAGGACCTAAGAAAGTACAAAAAAGAGTTGAAAAAGGCACAAAGGGGGTCCTGGAGACTCTTCTGTTGTAGGATGGAAGAGGTCTCTGAGACTTCTCGCCTTAGGAAAATTCTAGCTACTAACCCAACCAGTCCTAGTTATTTAATTAGACGGGTCATGGACAACTTCAAGTGCGGAATCATTGGAGCTCCTTATCGAGACCCATTTTCCGGGAAGATTTGAAGACTCGATGGAGCCTGGAGCTCATCGAGCAACACCTTCATTAGAGATGGAGGGCATCT
This sequence comes from Nephrotoma appendiculata, assembly GCA_947310385.1. Lineage (NCBI taxonomy): Eukaryota > Metazoa > Arthropoda > Insecta > Diptera > Tipulidae > Nephrotoma > Nephrotoma appendiculata. Next base: position 273,533,240 of record OX371225.1, on the reverse strand, counting down.
TGGACAGGGAGCGAATCCAGTGGGCGCTGAACGGTTTTAAGCCGTATAAATCGGCGGGCCCGGATCGGATTATACCAGCAGAGATCCAAAGGAATTCGGCAGTCATCCTCCCCTGGCTGGAGGGTATCTTCAGAGGGTGTCTGACACTAGCTTATATTCATAGGAAATGGATGGAGGTCAGAGTGGCCTTTATCCCGAAATCGGGAAAAAGCTCACATGCCTATCCAAAGGACCTGAGAACTATAACTCTATCATCCTTTCTGTTGAAAACCTTGGAAAGGTTGGTAGATGTAGGCACTCGATCAAAAATTGAGCCCAGGAATTGGGCAACGTCGCAGCATGCGTACTGTAAGGGTAAGTCGGTGGACACAGCTCTGCACGATCTGGTACGCATGATTGAGAAGTCAATCTACTCGCAAGAGTTCTGTATGGTAACATTTCTCGACATTGAGGGCGCCTTTAATAATGTAAAAACGGAGGCGATCATGGAAGGACTGCTACCTTTGAACGTGGATTACCCCATAATAAGGCTGATAAATCAGATGCTGGTAAGCAGGATTATTACTTCGGAAATGGGGGAGGCCACCATTAGAAGGCGGGTGGTTAGAGGAACCCCTCAAGGAGGTGTAATGTCCCCCTTTCTTTGGAGTGCGGTGATGAATGGTTTGCTGTTGGAACTGGAGAGAGAGGGGATAGGGGTTGTAGCATATGCAGACGATGTAGCGATGGCTGTCTCTGGCAAATATCTGGGTACGATTAGGGACGTTATGCAGAATGCGCTCTTGATCGTTACGAAATGGGCCAGCAAATGTGGATTAGGGATCAACCCTTCCAAGACTGAGCTGGTACTATTTACTAAGAAGTATAAAATTCCGGTAGTTAGCCCTCCTACCGTGAACGGCATTAGGCTGGCTTTTGCTGGCAGAGCAAGATTTCTGGGCATAATCTTGGATAGTAAGCTCAGCTGGAAGCCTAACATTGTGGAAAGGGTGAATAAGGCTAATGTAGCCATTTACTCGTGTAGGAACGCCATAGGTAAGAAATGGGGTCTGAAACCAGAGTTGGTGCACTGGCTCTATACTGCAGTGGTAAGACCAGTGCTGACGTACGGGATGGGCGTGTGGTGGCCAGCTCTGGAGAAGGCAACATATATAAAAATGATGGAAAAGGTGCAAAGAACGGCCTGCATGCTTATAAGCGGGGCACTTAGGTCAACACCTACACGCGCTTTGGAGGCTATGTTCCACCTTCTTCCAATCGAATTTTTTGGTAAACAGATAGCAGCCAATGTGGCTACGAGACTCTCGGCTGTCTCTCAGTGGAAGTGTCTTCACGCGGGACACTCGACGATAACTAGATCGCTAAGGGAAGAACTGGCGAATCTAGATTATATTAAGCCAACGTTGTGCTTCGATAAAGGTTTCCGGACCATCTGTCCTTCGAGAGAATCTTGGAGGAACGGATCAATACTGGAAAACGAGGCACTGCAATTTTTCACGGACGGCTCTAAGCTAGACGGTAAGGTAGGAGCCGGAGTCTTCTGTGAGAAGCTTAACGTTAATATTTCCGTCCGTCTCCCTGACTACTGCAGCGTGTACCAGGCTGAAGTGGTGGCGATAGGCGAAGTCGTGACATGGTTGAAGCATAATGTGGTATCCGTGAGGGATATCGCAATTTATGTGGACAGTCAAGCGGCGGTCAGGTCGCTGGAGGCGGTTTGTCTGAAGTCACGGGCGCTGGATTGCCGATCAGCTCTTAACGAGATGAGCGAGTATTTCAGCATCCAGATAATCTGAGTCCCTGGTCACTCGGACGTCACGGGAAACTGCAGGGCGGACGATCTAGCTAGGTACGGCACGACTCTCCAGATACAGCCGGGAAGGGCGGGTCTGGGGAAGTCTATAGCAACACTCAAATTGGCGGTCAGTAAGCAGGCAATTGCCTTGACATATGAGACGTGGACCAACTCTCTCACGTGCAGGGTAGCAAAACAGGTTTGGCCAAAACTGGACCTGAGGCGCTCCAAGGCACTAGTATCCCTAGGAAAACGAGAGTTAGGATTGGTCGTAGGGATACTGACAGGACACTGCCTTTTTGGGGAACATACAAGAAGGATGGGTCTACAGACTAATGACTTTTGTAGAAGTTGTTTGGACGAAGAGGAGGAGGAGACGTTGGATCACTTCCTGTGCTCGTGTCCGGCACTATCATGCAGAAGGCAGAAGTACTTAGGTGTGTACAGTATGGACAGCCTTTCGGAACTCGCGGGCTGTAGAGTGCGAGATATTTTACGCTACATAAGTAGCTCTGGATGGTTTCAACGGGAGTAAAGGGGAGATAGGATCCTGTGGTATCACAATGGGCCACTACTGGCCTAAGTGTGCGATAGCAGCCACTCTAACCTAACCTAACCTAACCTAACCAGACCAACTATCTTTGTGGTACCAATCAAATAAAATTTTGCCATCAGGCTCATGGATCAAAAGTAAATCTAAAAATGGAATTTTGTTGTCAACTTCCTTTTCCAAAGTAAATTTTATTCGATTAAAAATTTTGTTAAAACTGTTCAAAAATATATCAATTTTGTTTTCAGGAATAGCCGTTATAATATCATCAACAAATCGATAGTAAAATAATGGCGGAAAATCTAAAGAATTTAATGCCAAATATTCCAAATTTTCCATTAATAAATTTGCTAATATAGGGCTTATGGGAGAACCCATTGGAGAACCAAAAATTTGTTTATAATTTTTATTGTCAAAAGAAAATTCCGAATTACCTAAAACAATACTTAAACCTTCAAGAAATTGGACTTTCGTCAATTTTGATTTTGCGTTCTTTTTAATGTCTCTCCAATTTTTCTTGATAATTTCCGAAACGATATGACTATCTACATTAGTAAATAATGAAATCACGTCTAAAAAAATTAACAAAAAATTTTGGGGGTATAATGAAATTTCGAATTTTTTGTTTAAAATCTTCGGAATTTAGAACAAAAGAGTTAGTTTTTCCTTCACTAAATTTAAGAATGTTACCTAAAAATGCCAATAAACCGTATGTGGGACCATCTATTGAGTTCACAATAGGTCTGTAGGGTATATTTGGTTTATGGATTTTAGATAAACCATATAATTTAGGAACTAGTGGAATATAACTAGTTAATTTTTTCTTTGTAAATTCATCAATGTTGCCAGATTTTTGCCAATTTTTTACTAAAGTGTTTATCGTAGTTTGAATTGGAGTAGAATTATTTTTTATCAATTGTCTATAAGTTGTGTCGTCATTTAATAGGCTATTTTGTCAATATAATCATTACGTGTGGTTAATACGGTTATATTGCCTTTGTCTGCTCGAGTCACCATAATATTTGGATTATTTTTCAAAAACATTTTTGCTTGTTTAAGGCAAGATAAAATACGTTTTTCAACTGGTGAAAGTCTCTGCAACGATGAACTATTTTTAAAATTAGTCAAAACATTAACAAATTGATTACGAATTTGGGTATGACTATTTTCCGGAAAACTAAAAATCGCACTTTCAACACAAGATATAATTTTGAAATAAGGTACATAACTACCAATAATTAATGGACAAAATTTATTACCTAAACTTAAAATAAATTTAACTTTAATTGGAAGATCAATATTAGAGATATTTACTAACCAATTTTCACTAGCATTAACCGAATCTTCTGTTAAAAAGTTGATACTGTCTACAAAAATGTTATCAAATTTTGCAATTTGCTTTACCTTAATTTCATTGAAATGGAAGTTAAAAGTAAATTCCAAGTGCTGGATAAATTCCTGGATAAGATTGGATAGAACAATATCTTTTAAATATTGCTTAATGACTAGCAACATATTGGCATAACAATAATAACAATTATTTTTCAATTCCTTATGTTAAACATTTATTTGAAAAAATAAAACACTTGTTCAAAAATTATAATTTCAAAATTTTCGGTAATTCTTCATCTTGTTTAAATGATTGTCTTTTTTCTAAACTTAAAGATCCTATACCACTCAATAAGCAGTCAAATTTAATTTATGAAGTTAAATGTGACTGTAATGTTGTTTATACGGGTCAAACAAAACAATTTTTGGAAAAAAGGATTTATCAACATAAAAATGGTGTAAATAAAGATGAAGAACAAGGTACTAGTGCACTTTCTACACATTTAAAGAATTCAGGTCACATAATTAGCCTAAATAATGTTAAAATATTAGAAAAAGAACGAAATGTTAGGAAAAGATCAATTTTAGAGATGCTATTTATTAAATCTAGCATTAATTCTATAAATATAAATAGTGATTGCGCCTACATTGGCAATTGCTACAATTATTTTGTCTAATTTCGTTTTATTGTCTACTTTATTTCTTTTCTAAATTTATTTCATTGTTTAATTTATATTTACAATTTTCATTTATATTTTTTTAATAATTTTAAAATCATATTCATATTTTATATACTTGTTTGTAAAATTTACTTTAAAATTTACTTTGTATTTACTATTTGAAAAAATTATATTTACTGTATAGGCTTTTTTATATTTGTTTTTAAGAAATTTATATAAAAATTTTCATTAGCTTTGAAAATGATGTCGATGAGACATCGAAAGCTCAGTCTTTAAATTTGTTTTATTTTATTAAAATAAAAAAAAAACGAGCCCTAAACCATTACCAACTTTATTATAGTTATTATTGGCTCAATAAATAAATTTTAATTGATGAACATGATGTTGTATATATGGCTATAAAAAGAAAACTAATTATCCAATACTTATAAACGAGGGCTCATTTTAAAGATAAATAAATAGGGATTCTCAAAAAATTATAAAATTGGTACCATGTTTCAACTCTTCCTATTCAAAATGGCCGCCAAAATAGTATTTTAGAATTTTCTCAAAAACCTATTTTTTTTTTTTTTTTTTTAAATTTTTCCTCATTTAATTCTATTGAACACACCAAAAAATTGTACTTGTGTTATTTTTTGTTTTCTTGCAAAAGACGTTTGAGTATGAAGATCTACCCATTTTTTGTATATAAAATCAAAGTCAATGTGGTATTTTTTATTTTCAACTATTTTTACGATCAACTTGATAAAGTAACTGTTTAGAATTATTCAGTTCACAAATCGTTCGTAAATTACATCACCCTAGGCTTGATCATTTTTAACTTCCTTTCAGCGTTTTGCGTCTACGCGTGTTTATTTAGCAAAATTATTCCATTTGATTAAAACTTTTTGCGATTTTCAACGCTATCGGTTCAAAAGATGGAACAATCGCTTCTGATTGCAAATTGTTATATTGAATGTTTATCCTATCAAAGTGACTGCTGTAATTATAATTAGACACGTTGTCACGTGACATCATGTCACAATCTGTCATTTTATTAAACTCTTCCTCCTCCAGCGACACACATCACAATAGATAGTTTATGGATAGCCCCTAAAGCAATTAGTAGAACAATAAAATTTTGCCATGAGTCATTTATTTTGTTAGGTTTAATCACTATTTTCTGTACCTGAATATAACCTTTTGGATCGAATTTTTAAAAATTTATATGTATTCCTGAAATAATTTTTTTGAGATTCTATAGAAGGGGGAGTAGGCCTGTAAAATAATATAACCAGTGGCTTTTGTTAACATTTTTGTATAAATTAGAGTTTAAAATAATATTTCAGTTAGTTTAACTAGTGAAGTTCTATTTGAAGCATTTGCTTGTTTAAATAACAAAAAATTAATTTAAAGTAGTTCAATGTCAGGGCTCAAAAAGTGTTGTAAGCCGTTTCCTGAGACGGAATGTTCGAAAAATTTAAGAAACGTTTCTGATTAAATTAAAAGTCATTTGCCGCGCTCGGCTGAAGTAAATGAAGATTCATCGATTTGTACAACGTGTTACTTGGTATCCACTAAACGTCAAAAAATTGAAAGCGAAGTGTCACCCGTTACTGATTCATCAAATTCACCTGTTACCCCGGAGACATTATAAACACGCAGTGACGAGAATATTTCGAGTAGGAGTGAAAGTGAGGAGTCTCCATCATGACGCCGTAGCAGTTTACGTGTTCATAGAAAAATTATTGCAGTTTTTGAAAACAAAAATTCCGGATTTATATAAAGTTTATTATGTTGCTGATGGTGCGTAACACATTATTAAAACAAAAAAAAAAATATGTATATAACTAAACACAAACAGGATTTTGGAGTCGATTGTGAGTGGCATTTTCATGCAACTGCTCATGGAAAGGGACCATGCGATGGACTATTAAGAGAATGGCGTCCAGAGCCAGTCTCACCAAAGAATATGATGATACCATAGGTTTAGGTTGCAGTGGTTGACACTTAGGCCATTTTTTGGCCCATTGTGATACCACGCATTCACGCTACATCATTAACCCATTCACCTATTCACCTACTCACACAACTACAGTATTACCACAAGCACATTGCAAGCTCCATGTCAACCTGTACATTGACATGGACGGTGGGTCGGCGCTGAATTCTGCACTCCATCAGAGGGTCTTAGTTTTGTTTATTAACATCACCGATCGTAATCGATGATGAAAATTCGATTTGCATCTAGCCTCTGATGGGATTCGAACCCAGTACCTCCCGGTCCAAGTGCCGAAGCTTTAACCACTGCACCACTTGTCCGGTTGATGATACCATAACTAATGCTGAATAATTTTTCAATTGGGCTCAAACTTTGACAACTGATATGATTTTTGAATTTTGCTCAGATGCTGAATATAAGTTAAAACAAATTCAACTGGAGACTAGACTAGGGAATTTGAAAACAATAAATGGAACTCGCGATTTTCACGCAATTATACCTTCAGGAGAAGGCAAGTTAAAATGTAAAAAATATTTAAATAGTAAACCTTATCGAATTATTAAAAACATAAATCGAATTTTGGGTTAACCCGACCTCTAGATCTCGAACGAGAATTTGTTTATTTTCTATTATGTGATCGAAATCGAGATCTAGGGTTAACCATAGATTTAATTGCAGCCAAAATTTTAATTCTAAAGTCTTCTAATTTAGCGTTTAAATTAGATGCATCAGAAATGCCAGCTGGATCAACATACCCGTTAGATGCTGCAGACGACGATGGGCCGAAAGGGTTGCACGATTTAACAGCATTTAACCCTAACGGTGGCATTACCTCCATCATATTATCTGCCCGTACTGCCAACACATCTAACGTTACGTCATTTTCAAAAGTAGTCAGGATAACTTGAACCTGCGAATGCAACCTCTTCATCCAAAGTTGACTGAGCAACTTGTCGTTGAAATTACTGCCAGCGTTCAAACGTATCTGACTCAGTAATTGAGAAGGCTTTTTATCACCCAAAGTCAGGTTCGTCAGGACGTTATTTAGGCGTGACATCTCTGACTCGCCTAATACGCGAATCATTTCCTCTTTGAAAACCAAATATGGAAGTGTACCCTTATCGCGGAGAATTAAATCCGTGAATCGATCATGCAGTCTCGCGTCCAACGCTCCTACTGCATGAGAGAACTTGGTGGTCTCCGACCTGATGTTCGCGATAGCGAACTGCGATTCCAGAATCGTAAAGCAAACGGCCGGATTCTGACCATACAACGGTTGTGGAGGTCGGAATCGGACCGCTCCAATCTCCAAATTCGGATTTTGGACCCCAGTCCAACCAGGCCCTGAACCAGACTGACCAGACGACTGAGCAACTCCTGGAACCCGGAATAAATTTTGAGCTTGCAGAAACAATTGAAACTGTTCTGCGAATAAATTTTGCAGTTGCGATGCAGAATTAATTGGAGTATCAGACGACATTTATAAACTTAAATCGAAACGCGAAACAAAAATGCAAAATCGAGTAGAGGAAAAAGAATGAAATAAATAAAATGCCGGAGTTAATTTTAATTTTTAAATAAAATTTTATTTTTAAATTTGAGGCAATGAACTCAATAAAATTAAGGAAGAAAAAACTTACCCCCGATTTACTCACGTTTACAAATTTGTTGTGAATTTGTTTTCCTGATGTCCAGATGATTTGATGCCGCCTGATGTCCAGATGATTTGTCCACTGTACCGCCAACTGCTGTTGACATACCTGTTGCACTGCTTGTAAATAGTACTCCACAGTTGAATATTTAAATTTTCTTTAAAATAGAAAACGCCTGTGGTGTGCTGCCGTATCCTTGCGCATTCGTATCACGTCGGTGGTCACCAATTTAAAGGGGGAATTTATAGTGGCAGATGGTTTTATAAATAGTCGTGAAAATATATTTTTTATTATTTTTATTCTACACAAAAAATTAGCTTGATGTTTTTACTTTATTTCTTGTTGTGAAAAAAATAATAGAACATTTTTTTATTTTTGTTTCGTCACAACCTACGTTGGTAGACCGGGTTTTTTGTCTCTTTCATAATTTTAGAGAGTTCATTTGTACTTTATAAATTTGACAATTAAATTTGACATTTAAGATTATAAACATCGCCACAAATGTGATTTATGTTTAATTTAGTTTAGATAAATCAAGTAGAATTTGTTTAACCTTTATGATTAAGTTCGTTCGGTCATTTTTACGACCAATCATCTCTTGTGGAATAAAATGTCAGGACGAACGAACAAACACCAGCAATAATGGCGCCCTAATTTACTGAATATTGTTCAATTAACGTAATGGTTGGTTAAATTTAAAATTTCTTTAAGATTTGAATTAATGATCATTTATTAAAATTATCTGAATAGTTTTTAAATTTGAGAATTTTAAAGTGAGGGTGTTAAAATACACTGTCCTAATAATTCATTCCAATGTAGCAGGCATTTAATTTTGATGTTTGTTTTTTGGAAAATAAAATTTTATTCAAGTTAAATACATAAAACTACAAAGACGTGTTTTCATAATTTCAACAGGTAGACTATTCTGGAAAAGTAAAATAATTGATGTTCTTTTTTTCTTCTTAAATTTTCTTCTTTGTTTGTCTCCTCCATTTTTTACAATATAATAAAAGCAAACAAACAAAAAACGAGATATTGCTCCTAGGAGGAAGCATAGATCGGAAACTACATCCTTCCAGCGCCGCCTGTCTCTCGCGATTCAATTTCGACTGATCTGCGCCATGTGTTCAATGGGCGTCCTGGGCATTTTTGCAATGTCATTGTCCGGTTTCTGCAGGGTGTGCCCTACCCATTACCATTTCTTTCGTTTAATTTACGTGGTGATTGGCTCATTATTTGTTAGGGCAAGTAGATCCGTGTTTGAAATCGTGTTTCACCAATTATAGGTGCCACAGATGCGCCGCAGGCTCTTGTTGATAAATACTTGTAGTTTTTGAGAAATGGAGGTTCTTACTTTTCAAGTCTCACAACCATATAAGAGGACCGATTTAACGCTAGCGTTGAAGACCTATAGCTTGGTACTCCTGGAGATGTTATGAGCTCGCTCCACTTTGTTTAATGCATAGTAAGCAATTGCGCGCCTTGTTTATGCGGACTATCACGTCTGATACGGACCTGTCCGTCTTAGTAAGTGGTTTTTCTAAGTAGCTTAATTTTGCTACCCGAATTAAGAAAAGTGTTTTTTTCTGAATTTAAATAAGTAATTTTAATTCATTATGAAAATGATTTATGAAAAGTTGATTTAATATGTGCACTTCTTAATTCTTTTTCAAAATATTTTAAGAAAAGTAAAAAAACTGAAATAAAATATGTTCTTTTTTAAAAAATTATTTAGGAAATGATTTTAGAAAAGTATTAAAAAAATATGTAATTTAATTTTTCCCGGAAAATTTTGAACTTTTTTTAATTTTTTTTTTACTTAGTTTAAAATTATAAATAAGTAGTGATAATGAAATAAAATGTGTATTCAAAATCGAAATAAAACGTAAAAATGTACTTCAGTAAAAAACCCGATTATATGGCATACAATTAACCGGAACACTCAGTTAACCGAAAATTAATTTTTTAATTTATTTTGAAATTTGCAATTGTTTTTTGATGAGAGTATTAGTTGAGAATTTTGAATGGCTTTAATTTTCATATTACAGTAAAAGCCCGATTATCCGTCATCCAATTAACCGGAACACTCAGTTAACCGGAATTTTAATGTTTAGGATTGTTTTTTGCTTTTTCTTTTCTCTTTCATACTCATTTTTTAATTCATTTTCAAATTTGCAATTGTTTTTTGCAATTTTCATTAATGAAAGCATTAGTAGACAATTTTTAATGACTTTAATTTTCATATTACAGTGAAACCTCAATTATCCGGCATTTTTGTTTGTTTTTTTCTGTTTCACAAGCTAAATTATTATTATTTTTTTTATTATTTGGGGATTCACAGAAAATATAATTTCCATCACTTTTTTTTCTGTTTTATGCATTATTCTATTTGAATTGAATTAAAGTCGTATTACAGTTAGGTTAGTGAAATATTGAATATATTATTAAATTTTGGGTACTAGTATGGGTGTACTAGTATACATAGTATGTATTTATTATTTGCAATAAATATAATGAACTGATACATAAAAAAATGTTTTCTGGTACACAATTTGAAAATAAATAAACGATAATCGATAATAAATAAAATACACCCAAACCTTTTTTTACACGGTGATATGTGCCAACCGTGTAAAAAAATCAACGTTCCTACACATACTACTTTTTTAATTCATTTTTCTTAATTCAACTTTTCTTAATTCGGGTAACCGCTAAATTTCTCCACGTCTTCAATGACTATCGTTCCATTGTTGTTGATTATGGCTAATTCGCGGTTATCGGTCATTTCGATTAGCAGAAACTTCGTTTTTGGGCAGTAAAGCCTTAGGCCAAGTTTTTTAGCGTTATAAATCAACCTCTTAAGCTTACGCGTCATTTAGTCGTCGAGATCGTTTAGCTTTTGCTGTCGCCTTTGTACATCCTCTTTGTCGATTTTGAACGGGCGTTCGATAATAAATATCCAGAGAAGAGCTATTTGGACAGCATTGTTAAATCTCGGAATCCCGGAAACAGTCGTAAAAGAATTGATGTGATCCGGGCAAAACCTTGTTTAGCAATCATTTGAATTACGTTGTAAATCACAACTCAAACGTTCCGAGACCATTCTGCCCATGCCAGAAATACGATAAAATTCGAAAAATCATCATTTGAAAAATAAAATCCTTTTTTTATTGAAATAAAACACATTTGCTGGTTTAGAAAATGAAATAATTATTTATTGAAAGTATGCTCCATCTGCAGCTACAATTTTCTCTCATCTTTCAGGCAATTTACGGATTTTCGCTTTTAAAAAATCCTGGTCTTTGGAAGCGATCCAACCAATAAGCCAGCTTGATTTCTGAGCGAGAACTGAACCGATATGCAGAAAGAAGGGTTACATCTGAAAGAGCTACGTCTGGAGTAATCTGAAAGAGCTAAGGTTCCAGTCCTGTCCTTTTAAATAATTTTTCACAACATTTGAGACATGTGGTTTTACTTTGCCGTGGTGAAAAATTAATTGTTTGCATTTATTAGCCAATTCTGGGCGTTTTTCTCTATAGCTCGCTTTAAATGTACTAGTTTTCATCGGTAGATATCGTCATTGATAGTTTCACTTGATTCCAGTAGTTCATAATATACCACGCCTTTCTGATCACGCCAGATGCAGAGCACAACCTTATTGCAAGCAACAACCTTGTTACGATAGACTAAGTAGTAACCAAAAATTTTCGCGTGTAGGATTCCTATAATAAATCCATTTTTCAACTCTAGTAACTATTCGATGCAAAACCACTTTTCTTTGTTGTGTTAATAGCAGTATTTCACAAATGGTGTTACGACGTTCGAGGTCCTTTTCTTTTATTTCATGTGGAACCCAGTTGCTAGCTTCTTGAACAATTCTGGCTATTTGTAAATATTCTGCAACGTAGATCGATCAACATTTAATGCTACAGCCAATACTGATTGTGTTTGAGAAAAATCTTCAGCCAATAATGGAAACGTTACGTATTCAACATCTTTAAATTTTTTGAGTGGTTTTCCATGCTCTTTATGTTCAATGCCAAAATCATTATTTTTAAATCGTCGAAACCTGTTTTTGCACATTGTATTCGATGAAGCATGCTCACCATAGGTTTCCACAAGTAAACGATAAGTTTCCGCTGTATCAACTGGGCAGTACGACACCTATTGGGGAAGGGCGGAATCAAATTCATACACCCAATAAATTAAGAAATATTTTAATGTTTCGATTTTTTAAATCTAGTTACGCCTAAATGTTTTCTTTTTTGGTGTACTTTCACTAATACCTTTACACAATTTTGACTTGGCATTTTTTTAAGAACGACTCTCTTCACCAGGCTGTTGACAGCTATCAGTTCCTCAGAACTTACCCTGCCTCCTATGCTACTAAGTCCCGATTTCTTCCCTTACAAATCTGTGGTTCCAATTCAGTTGCTACCACTGTATTGGTTGAAACCCTTGTAGCTTACCATAACAATGGAGCTCAGGTGTTGTAGTCCGTGGATGATACTTGAAGGCTAAGCAATTCCTCTGTATTAAGGGCTGCATTCAAGGAAAAATCAACTTTTCCAGTACAGTGGGGTTTTGTGAACCTGACGAATTTAAAAACCACATACTATGTATAAACAACTTTTAAACTTGTTTTGTTACTAACATTTAAAAATTTTGAAAATTTCTGAGAATTTTTTCAACCATATTAAGAAGGGTACTGGTAGACCTATTTAAAACAAAACCTGGGCACCACTGTTAGGTATTATAAGACTCGGTTCTAGACAAAGCACATATAACAAAAAAAAAAAGATAATAAAAAAATATTTTCCTATTACTTTTCAGTTTTTTCCGGTGAATTATTTTAATATTTATAACTTTTTGTTGTTGTTGCTGTAAAAATGTATATGTATATTTTGTACTTCGGTTTGTAGAAGAAAAATAATTACAAACAACAACAAAAAGTTTTTTTTTTTGTTAAATAAACTCTAAATATCTGATTCAACACAAAATTTTCTCTCGGCTCGTCTTTTTGTTTGTATTCTGCAGCTTTTTCACTTTTTCATTAGTTTGCTTCAACTGGAGAACCCCAAAATCGTAACGCAAACTATACAGGCAACACAGAAAAAAATCAATTTACATGATCTTTTAAATATTAAATTGTTTTACACAGAGAGATGTACACATTTATTTATTTTGAATATATTGATTTTTCCGAAAAGAGGAAAATTGTTTTTCATTTTTTATGCTTATGGTTCGCTACGATACGTGTTATCTTTGTATGCTAACCTCTAAAAATACTAGATGTATATGTAGACCGAAAACTTTGCGGGGTAGAAGCCGCAATGAAATTCGGGGAACTTTTTTTTTAAAGACTCATTGGGGTACTTTACTTTTACCCGGTTCATTACCCTGTGTTCGTGTATTAAAAAAAATAAATTTTAAACTTTTTGCATTTTACATTCAACAGAAGTTTTGATGGAAACATTCTTCGGTTTTCAATGGTTTTCCAAATAATATAATCTTTTCGGAAAATGATATTCCAAAAAGCAAAAAAAAAAAACATTAAATTCAAGCTTTTCCTAATAATTTGAACTTCTATTATTGTTGTTGTTTTTACGAGCCTATAATTACTTGCAAATTGTGTTAATTGAAATATTCATAATTTCAGTTTTGGGTGTTGAATTTTAATAGAGGCGTGCTCGATTGTGTCTACTGTGTGCTACCCGAAGTATTTCTTAGTCGATTGTTGCTGGTTTTTTATTACTTTTTCCGTTTTTTGATTACTTCTTTATAATTTTAATTAAATATAAAATTAATTGGATTTTCAATAATTATGATTCTGGTGTTTGTGCATGGATGTGTTTGCGACAAAATTGGCTTTTTGTTTCCCGCAGCCAACATGCAGAAAATACAGCGCCGTCTACAAGATAACAGCATTTTAGTGCATGAATTCAAGTTGGAACACAGTAGTTATCAATACGGACCGTGTACCACGTGAGCAACATGAAACTTGTTTTAACTCCCCGACCACTAACGAAATTCCTGTTGTGGTAGTCGGCAGCGGGCAAACTACGTCTCGGGTCAAAGTGCTTCAGGCGCAAGGGGTGTCTGTCGCTTTATCGTAAACAATTTATAGTGTTTCAATGTATCGTGTGGACAAATTAAAGTGTCTTCGGTTTACAAAATTTTATTGAATTCGGCCATTTATTATTCAATTAGAATGGGATTAGGTATGTTGTATATAAATGAGATTATTAAATGATTTTCTGAAAGAAGTTCTGGAATATGGCCACCTGGAACGGAATTTGACCATCTTTAGCTTTAGATTTTTATGTTGGATAGAAATTGAATTTTAAATGATTTTTGGAAAAAGTTCTGGGATATGGCCATCCATTAGGGACAGAACTCGGTCCTTTTTAATCGATTATTATAAAATTTGATATGATTTATTAAATTGGAATTCATAAATGATTTTTGAAAGAAATTCTGGAATACGGCCATCTGGGACGAAACTCGACTGTTCAATATGAACAAGGTCATTTAACTACAGCATAATGCAGTTTTGCAGAATATCAATTTTAATTTAGCTATAAATAAAATAATTAAATTTTTACATGCAATTCTGCATTTTTGGATTTTATAAAATATTGAAATATTTACATTGATGATTTAAAATATTTAAATTGATATAATGTAAAAAACAACAACAAGAAATTATCAAATTTGTATATAAACGACAAAAAATAAACGGACAATTCAGTTCTAATCAAACTCTACTACATGCTTTTATTACAATATTCCGGTATTAGCCCTCATCAGTAGAAAACTCGGAATTAAAAGTGTATTAAAAGTATGAATTTAGTTCAAGCTGAGGCTGAATTAAACAGTGGTCCTTCGATTAAGAACAGGCGAAAACAAACGCGTATTCTACATTACAACAAGTAACACGCAAAAATTAATCAACTGGCGAACGATTCAATCAAGAAGAGCTTGCGACTCAGATTGATAAAATTTGTAGTAATTATAAGAAGGATGGCTCAGAGAGAAAGACAAAAATCTACCTCACCAACCAAATACAACAGTTAAAAGGGCTCTATACAAAATTTCAAGAAACAATTGACAAAATAAGGGAGCTGAACTTTGAGCACACGTACTTTAAAATGGTAGCACGTGTAGTGGAAAAATATAATGAATTTATTACTATAATGCATGCAAAACTAAACAACGGCCCACCACTTACACCGGTCCCATATCATCGCAGTATAAGCCAAGTGCCAACCAGAGTTCTAACAATAAAGATGCAGGTTTGGAAACAATGAATCCAGAATTGCACCAGTTAATAAAACGACAGACCATTCAGGTATTGAAACTGTCACTTGGAGTGATGCAAAAACTCATGGAACAAATAGCTCAACTCTATGAGAAAATTTGCATGCTCATTACTGATGAGGAAGAACAACGTATAAAGTACTTCACAGAACAGTACTTTGAGAACATTGACAACAAGTGTCAAGCAGTAATCCTTCAAATAACAACGAGGATAGAAGAAACCGAAAAAATTATACCAACAAACCAAACAACGGACATTAGGCTACCACGAATTCAAATCCCAATATTTGCTGGAGTTTATCAGTAGTGGACTGGATTTCGTGACACATTCACCAAGCTCATCCATGAGAATAGACAGATCAGTGATACCCATAAAATTCACTATCTAAAGGGTCAGTTGGAGGGTGCTATGGCCAAATTAATCAACCACCTCCAACCAACAGAAGAAAATTACAAAGCCGGCTGAGAAATTACGAATAGCAGATATAACAACAGAAGACTACTGATTTCAACATATTTAAATACGTTACTCAGTCAAGCATCGAGTAATTGACATCATCTTGAGGTGGCGAACACACAAACTCGTGCAAACAGCAGATGCGGAAAAGACGTTCCGGCAAATCTGAATACATCATGGTCACCAGAACTTACAACGCATATTGTGGCGAAAAAATCCATCTCAACCAATAGGAGAATACAAACTAAAAACGATTACCTATGGAACAGCTGCAAAGATCATGGAAAAAGATTTTTACGTGGATGATCTACTGAAGACTTGCACGGAGCGGAGGATTTCCATTGCACAAATGGGCGTCGAATTCACCTGAAGTCGTGACTAACGTTCCTGAGCACCTACGAGCAACCGGAATGATAATTTAAAAACCAACCACAAAATCAAAACACTAGGGATTCTCTATAGTCCTGAGGATGATACATTTGAATTTGACCTGACCAGGCTAAATCTTTCAACGGAAGAACCAACGAAACGTCTACTATTGTCCGACTCTTCAAAATTATTTGATCCTATCGGCTGGTTATCACCAATAACGATAACAGCAAAGCTGTTAATGCAAGACACTTGGAGAGCTGATACACAGTGGGATGACAAGCTACCAGAACCAATTGAAGAAAAATGGAAAATGTATAAGATCGAATTAGATGAATTAAACAAAATAAAGGTACCAAGATGGGTTGACCAAACAACGTCAACGTGAAAATCAAAGTTACATGGATTTGTAGATGCTTCGCAATAAGCATATGTAGCTGTGGTTTATTTAAGAACCACAAAACGTTCGAGCAAGTTACAACCAGTTTCGAAGCTGAAACTAAACGGAGCGCATCTGGTATCTACGCTTCTAAGATGCGCTAAAAATTCCATGAACATCCAGGATGTAAAGATGTTCGCTTGGACGGATTCCACCATAGTTTTAAGCTGGACACGAGCTGACATTACGAAGTTAGAAACCTTTGTAGCCAATCGGGTATCTCAGATTAAAGGTAATTTACCTCAGCTACAATGGAATTACGTGCCAACAAACTTAAACCCAGCTGATTTAGCAACAAGAGGATAAACAGCGTCTACCATCACCTCACAAGGCTCGATCGAGTGGACGGGACCAATATTTTTCCATGAAAGTTCTGATTCATGGCCATCAACACCTTCGTACAAGGGTCCGCAAACACAACCGCTGAATCTAAAGCAAACACACTACATGAATTAATTGATAAAATTTCAAACATTCATAAGTTGAAGCGTATATTGGTGTACTGCCAAAGGTTCATAAACGAGCATGTTCATAAACAACGGCAACAGTCGAAAGAAGTGACAGTACCAGAACTGAAACTCGCGGAAGTCCAAATAATTAGGATTTAACAACACCGATACTTCCGTAAAGAACTTCAGGCATTGATGAGTGGGATTTTATTAAATAAAAAATCCTAACTATCTGCTTTAAATCCAGTCATCAGCAAGGATTGGATATTAAGATTACACGGACGTTTACAAAATTCACAACTACCAATGAATCATAAGAAACCAATTATCTTACCGAAGGAAAGCTGAATCAGCAAGCGAATAATTGAAGATGCTCATACTACTAAAACACTTCATGGGGATATACAACTTACATTGGCAAATGTTCGTAATAAATTTTGGAAGTTAATGGTAGAAATCGGACACGTCACATTATACAGAAATGTGTTACATGTATCAGATTTAAACAAGCAACCCTCAACCAACTAATGGGTGATTTATCGTCCCGCAGAATAACTCCATCACGGTCATTCAGCAAGGTGGGTATTGATTATGCCGGGCCGATTCAACTGAGGAACAAGATAGGAAGAGGTCAAACCAAGGCCATACATGTAGAAGTATTCAACGGATTAACAACAGATGCATTTATCGCAGCTTACCAACTTTGTTGGTGCGGAACGAGTACTGAAACAATAACGCAAGAAGATTGCAACTCTAGAACCAGAAATTGCAAGGTTATTTCAACAAGATGAACCAACCTGGCATTTCATAACACCTGCTGTACCACACTTTGGATGCATATAGGAGGCAGGGGTAAAGTCAGTAAAGACTCACATGCAGAAAGTCATAGGTGAGACCGCATTGACATTATTTGAAGAAGCAACAACACTAATGGCTCAAATAGAGTCATGCTTAAACTCTCAACCATTGACTACCTTGTACGACCATCCAGAAAACTTAGAATCTTTAACACCTGCGCATTTTCTAATAGGTGGACCAATAAATGTAGTTCCAGAAAGTAATAATGACAATTGCACGCTAAGAACACGTTGGCATTTAGTACAAAAGATTGTAGATGACTTTTGGAAAAGATGTTCTAGAGACTACTTGCAGCAGTTACAACAACCTTGCAGCGCTAAAGAACTGATGCAGATTAAGAACTTCAAACATTCTACTATAGCATATATCAATCAGTAAGACGGAGCTAGTTGCCATGAGATGGACTTTGGTGGTGCAATATAATTTAAATACGTATTGGGAAGAAACAACTCAACCATACCGCTTAATAGACGAACTTGCAACTATTTGTAAAAAAATTCATTCAGTAATAGATATGGAGACGTTTAACTGTCAACTAGTAATCCAGCTATTACGATCTCAAATGAGTAGAATAGATGAAGGACAATTACAGATGTCATCCAATAAAAAAGTAACCAGAGCGAAGCGGGGGATTGGTGACACTACAGGATTAGTATTAGGTGACATGTTTGGAATATTAACACTGAGAGAAGCAGATCAATATGAAGGAGATTCTTAAACTATAGAAACCAATGAAGATCATTTATTACTGCTAATTAAGAATCAAACCTCAATGATTGATAACGCTGTAAAACTATTCAAGCACAGCCAAAATGCCACAGTACAGACAATTAACAACATTCAGAGGAGGTTGCAGCATCTAGACAAAAGCATAAATAACACACGTGTATTTAAAAGTATGACAACCAGGACTAGAGTGACAAAGGCATATGTGATAATCGAAATTGCAATTCTCTTATCATATGTCTGGTCCTATAACATTTATTCAGTAGTAACTGTGCCTAATATATTAGTAAGTGAAAGGAATACACATATAGCGCCAACAACTGAATTTATCGCCGTTGATCTTCAAAATGAACATTTTACGCAACTAATAGTCAGAGATATATCAAAATGCAACATTATCAATGATGATAATCTATTATGCGAGATACCAACAATACTGTCGGGTGTCAGGGAAGGAATCTGCTGTGAAATCACAATATTGCAACACAGGTCCAATTTACAAGACACATGTGAGATAAAATACCAAAGCGTTACATCGAATCTTTGGATAAAACTATGTATATGCATCAAATTAATGGGTATTCGTAATGACAAGCGAAACAACTGTGACGGTTGTATGTGGATCAGTTACAAACCAAAAGCAATTATCAGGGTCGGGAATAATAAAGCTAGAATCGGTGTGCGCCTTGAGGGACAATCACTTAAGCATACTGGCCTCTGATAGTTTTGAAACTACCATAGAGAATTTCGGAATTGCACATAAGAACAGCGGTAAAAAATAAATTACAATGATTGGTTTCGCGGAACGTTTTAAATCCAATCCAAACTTCATCATGAGCTACTCCAATCGTACCAGTGAAGAAACGGAATGGTGGAATACGAATTTACGCCGATTAATTAAAGTGACGCTCAATTCACAAGTTCATATGGATCGTCACCCAATCCCTCGAATCGAAGAGTTATTTTACAAATTAGAAGGTCGTCAATTTTTACAAAAGGGGATTTGAAAGATGCCTATCTACAACTCGAGCTTACTGATGAAACCAAAAAATCTCTTCTAATAAATACTCCGTGCGGATTATTCGAATATCAACGCATGCCTTTCGGAATATCTAGAGCGGTTGGTCGGCGATCGATCGTCGTACAAGAAAGACGCGTTTTTGTCTTTCTCTGTATAGAAAAATTAAAACTTAACTTTTTTGTGATTTAAATAAATAAATAATACGTTATATATAAAAGTTATTAATTAAATTAAATTAAATATATAATATAAAGTGTTAATAAATAAATATTGTGAATTAAAATTAAAATTAACGTGAAAATGTGTAAATATAAATAAAATAATTTGTGTGACGCAGCAATGATGAACGCATCACAAGCTAAGTGTTTTTTGTGTTTCATATTTTTTATTTATATTTTGTTGAATTTATATTTTTTATACAAATCCATATAAATTTTAATTTTATTAATTTAAATATGTTTTAATTTACGCTTTTTTAATATGTGTCGTAGTAGTGTTGTGGTATGGTTTACGTGTGTATGTGTATGTGTGTGGAAGCGGAGCTATATGTATTGCGTTACATTTAGAAGCAAAATATTAAAATGAGAAAAATGTGTTCAGCAACATTATGTTTTATATCCCTTTTCCTGCATGCCCACACAACTGTGTGGTTAAGGCAAAAAAAATCATGTCATAAATTTATTTTGTATGTGGTTTGAACCAACCTACACATTTGTGCATTACTTTTAAACTTATTTTCGTCCGAAAAAAACACTATCACTAAACACACAATTGTGTTGGTTGTACTTCAACTCAAGCGGGATTATTTTTTTTTTTTTTTTTTTTTATCAAAACGCCATTACATTCTATGGTTTTTTAGTCACACATTTATGTGGTTTGGACTTAATTGAGCCAAAAGTTTTTTTTTTTTTTTTTTTTTGTTTCGGTAGAAAAAGAGATATATGTACATACATTCACGCAGTCTAGTTTAAAGCCAAATAAGACAAAAAGGATAAATATAAAAATATAAATACTCTTCAGTTGCTTATCATTCATTTTCCGTTCATTTTTATATGAATTTTTTTATGTTCATTTCTCTTCGCTCTTGAATAGTAAAATGAATTTTCAGAAATGTTATGTAGTAAAAAACGAATAGTGTCTAGTGAGCGAATAATGAGAAACTAAAGAAGTTGATCTTATTTTTTGTGTTAGCGAACGGGATCTACTGCTCTTTTGGTTTTACTTTGCTATTCTAATAAGAAAGCGAAAATTCATTGTAGTACTGATTGGATAAAATGTATTGAACGATCCTGTATTGAACGATCGAATAGAGAATACATATCATTTCTTTCTGCATTATTCTTGATAAGTGAATAGTAAAACAAAATATTTTTTATTTCTTTACATTATTCTTGTTGATCAGTATTACAAATAGTGCTTTAATTCCATGGAAAGATTTGCTGACAGCAATTTTTTACTGATAATACGCAAAAAACAAAAACTTTAAAATTTCATAAGAGTGACAAAGAACAGAAATATTTTTTATTTCATTTTATAGTAAAATTTTATGGTTTTACATTTTCGCATAACCTACCAATTTCATAAAACTTTTAATTTGTACATTTTCGTACAATTCGATTTTTTTTATATATTTTAATTTTAATACCACAAAAAACCTCTAACGTTAACAAATTTCAACAAAAAAAAAAAGTGAAATCGACATTTGAGTATAAAAATGGCGGATGACTTATTTTGTATGAGTGTGAGAAAAATTTCTTATCTTCTCATACATTTTTTGTACATGTGTGAAAAATACTACCATAAAAAATACTCCAATTTACATTTTTTATGGCAGTATTATGGCAGTAAACTACCACCATCACAAATATTCTCTCAGTAAAATTTTACTGACAACATGTTTTGTTTCGTACATAACCAGTAAAATCTATATTTTTTTCTCGCTTTTATTTTTTACTGACAGCAGATTTTTCCCATGGAATGGGGACATGACACTGTTCGATTGGCGTAGAGTGAATAATACATTTTGACGAGCGACTTTTTTAAACCCGGATATATGCGTATGTGTGGATATGTGTGCATGTGCATGTATGTATGTTTATGCGTGTGTGTGTGTGTGTAGGTTCATATGTATTTATACATATGTATATGTTTAGTCATATATACGCATGTGTATATTTATAACTATATGATTGATTGTTTTTACCTTTTATAATCATTTTAATGTTTTAAAAATTAATTTGATATATTATTATATTAATATTTTTTTTAATGTATAAATGTTTCAGATTAATTTTTTTAATTTGTAATAAATATATATATGTAAATATTCATGACTTTTTTGTAGATTAATTTAAAGGGATGAGACCTCATATGTGTTACGGCATGGCAAAGGGAAAATGGTTTTAATTTTTTATTTCCATTTGTAATGACAATCAAATCTTTGATGTGATATCCTTCGGCCTTTTAATGTTGACTTTTATTTTTTTAAATTTTTTTTTAATTTTTTATAATTGCTTACTGCTGGCACTATTTTATCTAAAAGAATTTATGGCTCAATAATATTTCTCGAAACAGGTTCGTCTTTCCATGGGAATGACATTATACGAATATCGATTGATTTGCGTTCTAAATCCTAATCAATGACCTGCTCATGCACCAATGTAAAAACCCTTCCGCGTGGTTTTATCTTCCGTTCGTGTCATCACCTCATGTAAATCATGATCGTTTTTGTTTGATTGAGGAAGAAGATGCATAAAATCATTTTTGGCTGAATTGGAATTCTAGCAAATCGCAATTCTAGCAATTAGCATTAATTTTGGAGAGGCTTAAGTCAGCTGGGTCGTCTCTCAACGGGTTGTCTTGACGAGTAAGTGGAGGAATAAAAAAAATTCCTTTCCCGATTATTTTCGGATTTATTTTTGTTGAAAAACCTAGTACTTCATCTGGGATTTATGTTGGAATTCCGGTTCAGCTCAACATACCAGATCCGAACATGATTAGTTAAGAAATTGCTTAGCACGGCCAAACTTCAGAACTTCTCTAAAATCCATTTTTAAATTCACATGTAATTCTGCTTACCTAATTTGAAAATAATTGGTCTGGATATGGCCAAGTTCCATTCAGAATGATCGAATTTTAGAACTTTATCAAAAAGACACGTTAAAATCCCAATACAAGTTGATCCTAGTTTATTAGAATCCTAGTCGAGCTCTACAAGCTAAACTGTTGGAAAATTTCGATTGAAAACGGCCTGGTTCATTCATTATAGCTGAATCCGAAAATTTCGTCAAATTCGGCTTTGCACCCCGAATTTGATCATCATTTATTTAGAGTTGGCTTAGTTCCATTGAACATGCTAGAGTGCCAATCCAATTCTGCGTACCATATTTAACAGTTATTGGTTGAGGAATGGTAAAGTTCCATTGAGCATGATATAAATATCCTGTGTACTATAATTATACTTGGTAATTAATCGAATATTCTTTTCTTTGGTTAACAAATTTAATAAAATATTTGAAATTTTTGCGAATTAAATTTATTTGAAATATCTGGTTAATCTGGCATTGAATAACATTGATATTTTTCCGGGAACCATTGCCTTTGAGATGCCTTACATATGATTTTTATTTTTATTTTGCTATCTTGTGGTTGCCCGATTCAAGGGTTAAATACTAATGGTTTTTAGAGTAATTTTAATATAATTTAAATAATTAAGGTTTCAGGAAATTCTATTGTAAGCTGTGGAATTTCAGGAGGATTAAATTAATAAATGTTTATATTATTTAAGAAGCCGGAAAATATTAATTTAGAATTAAATTTCAGGAAATCTACAGGTTGACGTGAAAAATATTTCTTTGGAATATTAATTGTTGATTGTGTAGATTAGAATGGTGTTGTCATTGCATTAATAACTATCGACTTTATTTAGGGGTCTGCAACTGGGCTGATTTAATCAATTAAATTTTGCATTAATTTGTAATTACATTTCAGGAAATTTCCAGATGTACGTGAAATAATACAAATTTTTCCTCAGGTTGCTGATTTAGAGAAGCAATTGTTGAAGACCAATAACATCGTTATCCAATAAACCTATTAAGCCTATATCCTTCCTCTAGTAGATTAGTATTGTGTTGTCTTTGTGTTACTAACTATCGGCTATACCTAGGTGTCTGTAACCGGGCCGATTCTGTCCCACTTAACTAGCCTATCCAATCCTTCGGTTTTGTTATATGTAAAAAAGAGTGTACGGTGGGCCTGGCGTCACCCGGGAGCTCCTGTGTAAGAACTTGGTCGTACATTCAGAATCAATCAATCAATCAATGCCTTTCGGAATATCTAGAGCAACAGTCGCTCCATTCTGTCTTTCCCTGGGAATAGGGAATTGGGAAAAATATTTTCATAGCATTTTTGTCCAAATTGTATTTTTCTGGCCTACTGAAGGAATATGTTTAGTGGAAAAATTTTCAAAATAAAATTGATTGGGAAACATTTGTTCCACAAAATTTTTATCGGGAAAATTTTTTCTTCATCTAACTTTGGTTCAAAAATATTTACACCAAATTTATTCCCTCAGCAGGCCAGATAAGTACAATTTGGACAAAAATGTTATGAAAATATTTTTCCCAATTTTCTATTCCCAGGGAAAGCCAGAATAGTGTCACAGGCATACTTCAAATATTGATAAAGCAAATCACAGCTGATTTAGAATTTTGTGCAGTATATGTAGACGATCTCGTTACAAACTGCGACTCAACAAATGCGATTTTAATATCATTCAATGAACTGAAGTCATCAATACATGTTGCTCAATTGGTACATTTAAGCAACGATTATCCAATCATTTTAGCAACGGATGCTTTTTCGTATGGTATCGATGCCGTAATTTTTCATCGTTACCCTGACGAGACTGAACAACCAATCGTGTTTGCTTCAAAGATACTCGTTACAAAAGTCGATCAATACCTGCAAGGTCGGAAATTCGAATTGGTTGCCGACCGTAAGCCATTGGTCTCGTTATTTAACCCCAGCAAAAAATTACAGGTTCATTCAATCAACCAACTCAACGGTGGGCAATCATCCTAATGAGCTACACATTCACGAAAACGTATAAATCTAAAATACCGCGCCGACGCACTATCACGCTTACCTTGTAGATCGGATAAAAATTTTGACAAAAGCGAAGAGGCCTGTTTTCAAGCCAATGAAATTTACAACGATCGTATTCTCCATTATCCAATCGATTACAATTTACTAGCATAACACACTCGCTCCGACCCTTCTACTGCGAAGTAGTACGTAATAAATGGGTGGCCTGAAAAACTAAATGTCTCTAAATCGTCTTACTCAGATTATTTTAAGCATCGTCATTCGTCAAAGCTTGAACAAGTTTAATGATATCCTTTTTTTACAGACAGAACATCTTTGACTTGTCATCCCCTCTAGCCTAGAAGGAAAACACTGATGCTACTACATGATGGACATTGGAGTGTCACCCGTATGAAGAAATTGGCGCCTCGATATTGCTGGTGGTCAAACATCGACCGTGACATCGAAAAATACGTCAAAGAATGTGAAAACTGTCTACTTAAGGCATCGTCATCGAACAAACAATTTTCCGAATGGCTCATACCAGATGAACCACGGCAAAAAGTTCATATCGCAAATAGTGTGACAACGTATTATTGAAGTTTTTGTCGTCTTATCGTTCTATACCGTTAACAAATCTAGACAAATCACCCGCGGAACTGTTACACGGTCCACAGTCTCTCACTGTACTGTCATCAATGAATCCGTATTTTCATCGAAGAGAACATTGCACCATAGGCAATCAAATAAGATTTTTCATTTGAACTAAAAAATGAAAACAAAATTTATTTCTGATAATTCCAATGTCATCGTTGTATCTGTGATTTTTATACGCAAAAAAACAAAATATTTTTGATTGTATGCGGTTATTTACAGAAAATAAACAAGTAGTTTAAATTTTTACGTTTACATAGGATGAAATATCTCTTTTAGGTTGTCTCTGATTGCACCATATAACGACCAAATACTACGTCGAAGATAAAGTTTACGCTAAAGATTTTTCAACGAAATATCTACAAAAATGGAGAAGGCCTATATTGTCAAATTATTGGGGAGAAGAATGTAGCTTGTTAGCACAAACTATGGTATTTGGAGACGACATCAAAATCAATTACAACTAAGAATGGCTATGAAAAATTATCACATCAATAACAATTGGAAAACAAGGCGAGTAAAAAACGTACATTTTTCTAATTTTTCTTTCTCCACAGAACAAAATCATCATTAACCAATTTTGTTCAATGAGATCGTATGCGAAATAACGTGCAAGAATAATCGCGAAATGACTGAAAATCACTACAATCACCTGCAAGTGCACAAAAACAACATTCCCCGACATCAATTAGTGGTCTTTGTAGTATTTTACGAAATGAATCACCTGAGGCAACACCCGTGCGTGATAATGAAAAATGCGAATCTTCACAAGGGATAAAACAAACAATAACAAAGTCAAAAAGTTCGAAATATTTATTAGTCTCACGCAGCATTCTTGTAATAGGCTCGTTCTGGCCGTAGGTTGTGAGGAACAATTCTATAAGCTGGTATCGTTCTCAAAGCACGATTATTAACATTAAAATTTACCTTTTTGAGTAGAGTTGCAGCATCTACACCGCTAGATAACAGTTGATGAATGAACACGATGTCTGCAACAGATCGTCGCTTACTTAGCGACTTCAAGTTAATAAGCTCCAAGTGGTCGAGATAAGGTGGCATATTGTAAACGTCCACCCCAGGTAATCCGCGCAGAGCAAAGTGCAAAAATCTAAATTGTACCGCTTCAATTCTTCGTATGTGCACTTCATGGTATGGGGACAAAACCTGACTAGCATACTGGAGGAGAGACCGAACAAATGTCATATAAAGAGCTCTCGTAACATAAGGGTTCAATAATTCCATAGACCAGCGTTTTATAAATCCAAGAGTTTGCTCTGTTGACAATAAAATCGATGAGATCACTAAAGTTAAGTTCGCGGTCACAAATTACCCATAAGTCCCGTATAGTTAAAACTTTTACAACCACAGCGCTGTTGATGGTATATACTCTCGGCTAATGGAATTTGCGCGTTTTCTTGAATATGTTATGCATTGGCATTTAATCAGATTCAGATCTAGATTATTTTTAGTACACCAAATTATGATGCCGCCCCGGTGGCAAAGTGGTTAGCATGCTTGCTCCAGCGACCGGAGGTCCCGGGTTCGATTCCCGGTGGTGACAAGGAAAAAATTTCACGGCTGGTTTAGGATCAATGAATTAATCACTCATTATCCGAAATGAAAAAATGATTATGAAACCTCATATGAGGCGGCCAAATCCCTTGATGGGATATAGTGCCAGAGAGAGAGAGAGAAAAATTATGAAGTTATTGAGGTCATTCTGCAATTGGTTAACATCGGTGAAACTTGAAATTTGTGTGTAAATTTTCATATCGTCTGCATAAATGGAAATTGACGATTTTTTGATCATGAAATCGACATCGTTGATAGATAAGATGAATAAAATAGGCCCAAGATGACTGCCTTGCGGGACCCCTTAAGTAGCTATGAAAGGAGCAGATATGGTTGACGTAAAGATCACCTACTTTTCCTCAAATAAGAGTCCACCCAGAGTACGAAACCAAGAGCCCTGAGCTTAAACAAATTTATTGTATGGGAAACCCTGTCAAACGCCTTGCTGAAATCCGTGGTAATAGGTTAGGTTAGAGTGGCTGCTGTCGCACACTTAGGCCAATAATGGTCCATTGTGATACCACAGGATTTAATCTCTCCTTAAAGTATCTCGCATTCCACAGCCCGCGAGTTTCAAAAGGCTGTCCATACCGTACACACCTAAATAATTATGCCTTCTGTATGATAGTGCCGGACACGAGCATAGGAAGTGATCTAACGTCTCTTCCTCCTTTTCGCCTAAAAAACTTCTAGAAAAGTCATTCGTCTGTAGACCCAGTCTTCTCGTATGTTCCCCAAAATGGTTTTTTAGGGATACTAGTGCTTTGGAGCGCTGCACGTGGGGTAGCAAAACAGGTATTACCCTGCACGAGGGTGTTGGTCCATCTCTCGTTTGTCAAGGCGATTGCCTTTTTATTGAGCGCCGATTTAAGCGCTACTATAGGCCTCTCCAGACCTGCGCTTTCCGGCTGCATCCGGAGTGTAATACCGTACCTAGCTAGTTCGTCCGCCCTGCAGTTTCCCGTTATGTACGAGTGACCAGGGACCCAGATTATCTGGATACTGAAATACTCGCTCATCTCGTTAAGAGATGATCGGCAATCCAGCGCCACCTATGACTTCAGACGATGCCTCTAGTGACTTGACCGCCGCCTGACTGTCCACATAAATTGCGATATCCCTCACGGATACCACGTTATTCTTCAACCATATCCCGACTTCGCCTATCGCCACCACTTCAGTCTGGTACGCGCTGCAGTAGTCAGGGAGACGAACGGAAATATTAACATTAAGCTTCTCACAGAAGAATCCGGCTCCTACTTGCCGTATAAAGGATTCTCTCGAAAGACAGATGGTCCGGAAAATTTTATTGAAGCACAACGTTGGTTTAATATAATCTAGATTCACCAGTTCTTCCCTTAGCGATCTAACCATCGTCGAGTGTCCCACTTGAAGACACTTCCACTGAGAGACAGCCGAGAGTCTCGTACCCACATTGGCTGCCATCTGCTTACCAAAAAATTCGATTGGAATAATATGGAACATAACCTCTAAAGCGCGTGTAGGTGTTGATCTAAGCGCCCCGCTTATAATCATGCAGGCCGTTCTTAGCACCTTCTCCATCATCTTCCAATATGTTACCTTCTCCAGAGCTGCCCACCAAACGCCCAACCCGTACATCAGCACAGGTCATACTGCAGTATAGAGCAATTGTACCAGCTCTGGTTTTAGACCCCATCTCTTCCCTATGGCATTCTTACACGAGTAAATGGCTACATTAGCTTTATTCACTCTTTCAACAATGTTAGGCTTCCAACTTAGTTTACTGTCCAAGATTATGCCCAGAAATCTCGCTCTGTCAGCAAAAGTCATTCGAATGCCGTTCACGGTAGGAGGACTCACTACCGGAATTTTATATTTCTTAGTAAATAGTACCAGCTCTTTCTTGGAAGGGTTGATCCCTAATCCACATTTGATGGCCCATTTCGTAACGATCATAAGTGCATTCTGCATAACATCCCTAATCGTATCCAGATATTTGCCTGAGACAGCTATCGCTACATCATCCGCATATGCTACAATCCCTATCCCCTCTCTCTCCAGTTCCAACAGCAAACCATTCATCACAACACTCCAAAGAAAATTGTAATAATATCAACTGATCGTCCTCTAAGGAAGCCATGCTGATTCATTGAAAACAGTGTTTTCCATTGAAAGTAGAGGGAATCGTACACAATACTTTCGAATAGCTTGGGGATACACGACTAGAGACGTCTGATTTACATCCCTTCTTATGGGTTGGAATTATAAAAGAGTCTTTCTAAATTAATGGAAATAATCCGTAGGAGAACGAATTTTGGAACAACATTGTAAGTGGCTGCGCTAGGTTACCAACACAGTTTTTTAAAACGATACAAGGCAATCCAGCGGGGCCAGCGGAATTTATTTTTTAGCTTGTTGATGCTCCTTACCACAGTTTCAAGATCGATTTGAATAGAGCACGGAGATGCTAGAGCGCTGTTATTTATGTAACTGAAGTAGGCCGCATAGACTCGACATCATTATTGGAGTGGGCACTGGGGTTAATTAATAACTGGGTGGAGTTTCGCAATCAATGTTAACTCTACATAGTTCGCTGTAAAATGAAATTAAAAGAGGCGGATGATACAAGTCAATTGTACGGAGAACCAGAATTGTTTCTGAGACTGCAATTATTTGTGCCAGAAGAGAATACTAGTTGTCTGTTAAGATTGTTTTTAACGTTACTGATCTGCATCAAACTGGAATTAGACAAATTATCAGTAATCAAAATCTCGATTACAGATCTTTCATTCTCAGCAACGTAATGGGTATTGTCCTCGGATAGTGTCCATATAAGGTCCGGGAGGTTAAAATCTCCAACGACAAAAACATCATCTAAAATAACAGCATTATCAAAAAGGAAATCGACAGCATCTACGAGAAGGTGGTAGGTGTCCCCATGACTATTAGGGCGTATATAGCAACACAAAATATAAATGTGTTTGTTCGTATAACCTGTGTTGATTTTAGAATAAATCAACTCAAGTTTGTCGGTATTTGGGATTATCACTACTGAGCATTATCACTAACATGCACCACAATAAGAATTCCTCTACCATACAGTACACCATCAGTAACCGAAACACGGAAAACGTTATAATCTGACGTAAAGTATTCATTACTGTTAAAGTCACTAGTTAAATTTTTTTCAGGGAGTCCAAAAATATCATGAAAAAGGGCTAGAGCTTGCAAAAATACTTCAAGGGATTTTATTCGTAGTCTCCTTACGTTCTGGTAATAAAGGGACTAATAATTCAGTTTTTTTGGTTCGCATTGGTACGCGTATAATTGTTAATATCACGGAGATCGACAAATTCTTGCAGGTACGCTGATTCAGGCCATTCTGCCCATGATGCTGGGGATATTAGTAAGTCGAACATAGTTTCCGGGACCGTTACTTTAAAGAACGAGACAAGACCATTATAACGAGATATATTTTTACATTATACTTGGTTCGAGCCAACTCTAATATCAGGCAGTCGTTTGTCGTTGAGATACTAAGCCTAGAAACGAATATGTTCTTATGCTTAGAACCTACTCTGAGCCGGCAGGCAGGGGGGGTCTAATATTACTAAAATTTCCAGGGTTAACGGAGTAATTATCGGATATAAGGACCATTTGTGTTGAAGGTGTAAAATTGTTGATTGAATTAGTATGAGAGACATGAACTGCTGATGTTCTACGAGTAGGATGACTATTGATGGAGAAACACAACAATTGCAATGCCTACATCGGCAGGTGCAATAAAAGGAATAATCTCGATCAACGATAGACAAGTGAATAGGCGCGAACAAATTTAGACGGGAGGGTGAACAATGAAAGTGAATTGGTAAACAGTAATAAAGAGTGAAATTAAAGAAATTATTTAATTAATTAATTTGTTTGTTGTGAAAATCGTAAAATTTATTTCATCAAAAGTAGACGTTATGCAAAATTTTTGTTGTAGCTAAAATTATTTAAGAAATAAATAGTCGTTATTAAAATAAAATATATCGAAAATATTTATATGAGATCGTCAATGTTATATTTGGTAATGATCATACAGGACCAACATGTCTCTGTTGTGTAGGTTGCATCCCGTTGGTTTTATTAGCGAACACACAAACTTAGCCTGTAACATATAAAGATTATTATTTTCATCCCATCAAATACTTATCCTTTTAAATCCCGTCCCCCATTCCATCTGCACACAGCTGAAATCACCTAAATATCACAATTTAATAATACAAAAAAAAACAATCACAAATGACCGATGACACGGTGATACGGGCCCTTATCAGTTCTCCGTCCAGTTGCTAATGTAATTTACACCGGCCGAGAGAATGATAAGGGTTCGAATACACCTCCCTAAATATTTTTTTTTTATCAAAAAAATTAAATAAAAATAAAAATTAAATTAAATAAATAAAAACATATCCATAACATAATTTTTATGTTTAGTACGTTCGTATATACATACATTTATATGGAGTACCCATTTATGTAACCACATAATCTCGTGCAATAAGTAAAAACAGCACTCATATTAATGAACTATTGAAGATGAAATAAAATTGGAAAAAAGGTACACACGATATTATGTAGTTGTATATGTGAGGAGTGTGTTCGTCCTCTCATCATCATCAGCATCATCATCTACCAAACAACCCTCATAACTTTTTATTTTTATTTATTTTTATTACTATTATTTTGGGATGAATCTATCCTCTCCATCCATATCATACTCGTACGTACTCGTATGTATAAAACACATAAAATATGCTCGTACACATCCCAAACAACAAACTTAACAAAAATATGTTCATATTTTCAATTTATTTTATGTATTAATAATAAAAAATGGTTTACCAAACCAACACACAACAACAACAACAAACCCAAAACTAAAGAATTTTTTATGAAGAATTTTTAGTTTAGGATTTTTCAAAATTTTTTTTTTTTAGAAGTTTCAGGCAAATTGTGATTTAATTAAATCCAATTGTTCTAAATAAACACAACTAACACTTCTATATTTTTGGTAACGTAAATTACCCTTGACATCGAAAAATGTGGATACTAGGTACACGACACCTATACACCAGGAAGGGTTAACAACGACACAACTACTTTCGTTACCTCCACAACCGACATGCCGTGCCGAATGAATAAAGGTATTTTCTTTTTTATATAAATTGTGATCCTCTTTTATAAAATAATAAATCCAAATTCTAATTCACAGTCACGTGTGCAGACACAATATTATTACATTAACGAACGAAATGTGAAATTTATAAAGAGGTGGGATTTATAATGCTCGTGTATTATACTCGATCGGAACTAAAAAATTTAACAGATGTAAAAACCCCATTCGCATATTGAAACTATATTTTTGTACCGTACCGTACGTACGTACACACAACGAACACGCACACGGTACTAAATTTTAATTAGGAAATGAATGATAAAAACGACATTTATACATTATTGTTGTATTACATGAATCACATGATTAATTCGTCTTCCGGTTGCATATCCATCCATACAATATGTTTATAGTTTTGTATAGTTGTATGGTATTTGTTTCGTGTTTTGTGCAAATATTGATGGTGGTTATCAAATGAATGGCATAATTTATAAATTAAAATTATGAGAATCGCCTTAATTGGTGAAAGATTGGCATATTTCATTTTGAGCAACTTTTTATAAATTGAGCAACTAAATTATTATCGATATGCGGGCTACTTTTGAACAGGTCTGCTCAATTGGAAGTTTCATATTTCAGTTACTTCAATTGTTCTTTATTTTAGAATTGAGCTACTCTAAATAAAATAGTTTTCTGGCAAATTTTATTTTTAACTGGGCAACTTCTCTTGGTCTAAACTAGATATTACAGTAACTTCGGTTTTGAATAGTGAAACGAAAATGGTTCCGTAAATATTACATAGGCCATTAAATTGCCGGAAATATTCTTGCCGAAGTTTGACAGCAGGATGGTTAAATTTTAATTCAACTCGATACTCGAAAGAAGCACTTTGTTAATTCGAAACCAGCTCGTAGTTTTGTGTCAAATCGAATAATGTGTATTGTCGAGATAATCATATGCTAACAAACTGCACAAAATTCAGCAAACTTTGGTGCTGAAGAGCGCTTCGAATTCGTAGAAAAATATCAATTTTGACTAACTGTATATCTGGCAACATCGTGTGTCTGAATGCAAAAGCAATCCGTGTGCTTTATGTGCCTTAAAACACAACATATTGTAATTTCGGTAAACGAACTACTTCTTATACCCAAAAAAATTTCGAGCGAACCGAGTTCCATCCGAGCAACAGATAATTGCTGTAAGGACGGACAGCTATTAAATAAGAAAGTTGTACTAACGACAGCTGTGGTTTTGTTATTTGATTCAAACGGACGTTTCATACAATATCGAGCACTACTCGATTATAGGTCCCAATCAAATTTCGCAACCGAGCGTTTACGTGAAATGTTAAAAAGTCGGAAAGATAAAAAATGCAAGTAAATCATTTTTGAGTCAAATTCGATCCCTTCGTTTATACACTCGCGAGCAAATAAATCGACTCCAACCTTCAGTGCTCACAGAAAGACGAACTTTATTAAAACGGTTATGCCTGATATTTTTGCTTTAAAATGACACTATTTTCATGAAAAATTGCTAAGTATTTTGTTATAATAAATTTTGATTAAAAACGCAACCCAAATTGATGATTATGAAAAAAAATATTGGGATATCCCTTTTTCGGCCAAAATTTTTTTTTTGCTTCACACACAAATGTGTAAGTAAATAACCATAGTTTGTAATGGTTTTTGTTTTTTACATGATTCTCTTCCGCACACAATTTTTACGTACACAATTGAGATGCTCATTTCCAACAAAATCACCCAAGTAAAACTTTCTCGAATGGTGCAAAAGTTATTCCACTTTTAGTGTTTTTTAGTGAAGTCGCATGCGCACCCACCAAAAAAATAATTTAAAAGAAACCGTTCTTTTGTTTAACTTTCTCTTTTAATACGATCTAGAAGAGAGTGTGGCTGTCCAATAAAATCATTTTTTATAAGCGCTGCATTATCTTCTGTCAAATAAAAACTTTAGTTTTGTAAACTTTTTTGTTTCTCAAAACTTATCAACAAAAAGTTTTGTTGGTTTAAGTGACGCCAGCGGGAAAAGAATGTACTACAGAAAGTTGACCCACTATCAGAAAAATTTGCTACACTAATGCAGTGTTTAAAATGGTATCACACACAGGCCTATTCACAATAGAATGTTTTTTATCAATTTTTTTTCACAAAGTAAGTCGTATTTGTTAAAAAAATTCACTCAACAAAATTTCGAGTTCTAAAACAGATGCTTTGTCAGAAATAAAACAAAATGAATAAAATAATTTTTGTTTATTAGTTTTAAATATTATTGTACGGATTTCCTTCGTATTTCCCGGATTCTATAAGATTTCCCAATTTTCTTCCGATTTCCCCGGAATTTACCCCATATTTCCCGGATTGTTCTGGATTTCCCGAAATTCCGCCAGATTTCCCACGGATTTACCGAATTTCCCACGGTTTTCTCGGGTTTCTTCCGGATTTCCTACGGATTTTCCACAGATTTCCAGAATTTCCCTCGGATTGTTCCGGATTTCGTGGTTTTCTTCCAGACTTCGCGGATTCCACGGGAAATCCGGTGTAAATCCCCGAATCAGGGGAAAATTTGGAAAATTGAAAGGAAATCCGAATAATATTTATATTATTTTATTCATTTTGTTTTATTTCTGACAAAGCATCTATTTTAGAACTCGAAATTTTGTTGAGTGAATTTTTTTAACAAATACGACTTACTTTGTGAAAAAAATTGATAAAAAACATTCTATTGTGAATAGCCCTGTGTGTGATACCATTTTAAAATCTGCATTAGTGTAGCAAATTTTTCTAATAGTGGGTCAACTTTCTGTAGTTCATTCTTTTTCCGCTGGCGTCACTTAAACAGCAACAAAAAAATTTGGAAAACAAAAATAGTTTACAAAACCAAAGTTTTTTGTTTCATAGAAGATAATGCAGCTTATAAAAATGATTTTATTGGAAAGGCACACTCTTCTAGATCGTACAGTGGGGGTCATATGTAAGTAAACACACACGAAATTTTAACAAAAGGCATTTAATTTTGTTAGGGCAGTAAACATTTTAATTCATTATAATTAATAAAAACAGTTCATAAAAATAAAAACAATTCTTCCTTTAGATTTAAAATAAATTATAACATAATATTCAAGTTTTATGCTTTAAAAATAAAAAATTCATAAGTAAACAGACTGTTTAATTTCCACAATGACTCCCCATTATTTTTCGGCATTCGATCAATTTACCGGTCACTTTTTACAATCTCCCTGTGTAAAACTGCACAGGTGGACTCAATAATTTCCTTTAAATCTGAAAGATTTGTTGGTGCCTTTTCGGAAATTCTCACTTTTAGCAACGCCCATATATTTTCTATGAGCGAAAGATCGGGGCTCTGGGGTGGCCAAGTAAGAACATTTATTTCGTCGTTGGCTATGTAATTTTGAACAATTTCAGCCTTATGGATTATAGCGTTCCATTTCCAAACACCCCCACGCCATTATTCCTCTCTCAGAACCCCTCAGAGTTGTCTTTGTGCAGTTATAAGATAATGCTTCATCACATTTTATCCAAACGTACATTCGACCATGACTATGCAGTATTCGTATGATAGATTCATCGTTCCATAATATTTTATACCCAAAATTTTCTGGTTTTAAAACGTGTTCCAAATAAAAGTTGAATGTTTTCTGGCGATTAATTGGGCTTATATAAGGGAGTTTTCACGGAACCCGCCCATGCAACTTATGCTCGTGAAGCCGACGTCTAATTGTTGAGACTGAAGGGGCCTGCTTGCCTTCATTGAGTAACTTTTCTCGAATCTTTTGGGCTGATTGGAAGAGATTGTTCAAACATAAGGTTATAATTCGGGTTTCCCCCTTTTTAGTTGTTGATCGCGGTCTTCCAGTTCGTGGTACTGGTAGTTCATGGGCGCGGCCAGATTCCTTGAAGGCTTTAACGACTTTATGAATTGTCGCAATCGATTTATTTAATATTGCTGCAATATTTCGGTAGGATTCTTTTCTTTCCACTAAACGTATTATTGCCTTTCGCTCTCCAGATGACTAAACTGTATACATTGCAGATCGCATGAACAATTCGAAAAAAATTTCTTGGCTGTTTTTGTTGGAAATGAGCTCTCCCCTTCCCTGCTTCGTTTGATTTGCCAATGCTTGTAAATATAACACCCACCAAAACATTGCGTATACAACGGTTTGCATGCAGTTCCCCATTGACCTTATTAAAGTTTTGTCAAAAACTTGAGGGAACACATCCCACTCTTCATCCAACGCAATCTTGACCGGCTCAAAATCCCGAATCACAAAATCCCAACTCTCAAAATCCCGATTTTAAAAATCCCGACTTTCAAAATAACAACTTTGCTGAAACTTTAAAAATCCCGGGATTTTTTTAAAAATATTAAATATTAAATTTTGTTTTTCTCCCTTCACTTTTATTAAGAAGCCTGAAGTCATTTTTTTTAAATCGGGCTTTTGAATATCGGCTTTTGAAATTCGGGATTTTGAAAATCAGGACTTTGAAAATCGGGATTATGATTATTGATTATTTTGAAATTCGGGATTTTGTGCGTCGGGATTTTGTAATTTGGGATTTTGATTTCGGGATTTTGATTTCGGGATTTTTAAATTCGGGAAAACGAGCCCAATTCCTTGAGATCACTTATGTTAGATAGTACTGCGTTTTTGGTTCGAGCCCTCCGTTTTAGTTCGTCCCATAAAAGCTCAATTGGGTTCATGTCTCGACTAAGGGCTGGCCACTTCTTCGTCTCGAGTCAAACCACATTCATGAACTGCCAAGTGGTTTCAGCTGTGTGACACCGGGCATTGTTATGCAAATATAAGAAATTTTCCCTTATATAACCTGCGTAGGGTACTACATGATCCAAAAGAATGTCCTCGATATATCTTTCAGAGGTCAGACCTCTATGGCCCCCATCAAGTACGAAAATAAGATCTGTTTTCCCCTCAAGCGATATGCCAGCGCACACAATGCACGAACCTCCGCTGTACGAGACCGTTTCAGCAAAACAGCACCGCGTCAGTGAATAGAACGGACCTCCCTCCATTGCTCGATGTTCCAATTGACGTGTTCGCGACCAAATTTGAACGCTGTATCCGGTGGCGTGCTGTCAATTTTAGGCCTCTTATCGAGCCGTCTTAGAGTGAGGTTGGCTTCTTTCAAGCGTCTTCTTACTGTCCATTGACTAACAGCTATATCTCAAACTTGTCTTAGCTCCTGCTGAGTATTCATGATTTTGAGAAAAAAAACGAATAAAACTGGTATAGATTTATTCAGGCCAACGTCTGAGAGGAGATTGCAGCACGCCAATTGTTTTCACCGAAACATCGCATTTTGCTTCGATTGCTTTAATTTGAAAAATACTGTATATAATTTTTTTCTCTAATTTTTTCATACTTTTCTGTATGGAAAAAGTCATAAGAAATTCTATTGGGGATGCGCTATTAGTGTAGCGATATCGCGAGTGTAGAATAAACAGATCCGTAATTTTTCAACACGGACAAAATCGATATTCCTCTTGGTGCAGAAATAGATCATGAAATAATAAAAAGGGGGAAAAATTGAAATAATCAAAAATTTTCCACCGTTTTCAAATCGACTGTGTTTGGTTAGGTCGGGTGTGTTGTATCAGGTCAAGTTAATAATATTAAAACATTATCTGAAAAAATGAGTGAAATTTCAATTAAGAATTTTTTCGAGACGGAACATGTATCTCGTGATAGTCCTGAGATACAGTATAGCATTTTCATTAAAACCCAATATCAGTCAACTTGGAGAGCCAAGTGTCAAGCTCTGATCGAACATATAGTAATTAAGAATCCTGAGCTGAAGCTCGGTCATAATACACAAGAAGTAAAAATGTTGATCAAGTGAAAGAGAGAGTGACATTTAAGTTGAGAACACGCTTTTGAGAATTTTGCAACTCAAAGTGTTTTACCTGGTACTATTCTAAGCCTTGAGGGAAGAAATGAAAAATTTTATAAGTGCAGTCCAATGAGATACTCGTTAATCAGATATAATCTGTGTGATTCTGCTGAATAGCAATATAGGCGGAGTGGGTAACAGTTTAACATACTCTAGAATTTCGTAAAATCCCATTTCTATCCTAACTCCCGAATTTTGTCGTGTAATGATCGATTAAAACCAGGGCATATAATTTTGTTGACTTTTTTAAAAAAAATCAAAAAATCGGATTTTTTTGATTAAAATCAGATTGTTTTGATTTAAATCAGATTTTCTTGAATAAAAAATTATAATATTGATCTTAAATTGTAATAAATTCCCAAAAAAGAATTAAATACTTTTTTATATCAATCGGTTTATTTCATTATTTTCTTAAAATAGTAAATGGAAGGAGATAGAAACACATTCATTTAAATATCAATTAAATCAAATAATTTGAATATCAAGGAATTATCATATTTAGTAAATTTCAATGATTGTGGTGCTTCAGTATTGATGAAAAAATAAATTATAAAAATATAAAGTAATTTAAAAAATAAAATCAAGTATTTCATAATCATATGAAACAGAATAAAAAGAAAAACCTTTTATGTATTCCATTGCTTGCTGCCTTATCTATCCCTAGGCTATTTCTTAATTTTGAATGAACTAGCTGATGAAAGTGTGAAGCAAACATGTAACGTAAAGCAAACATCGATTTCCACCATTCAAAGGACGTTATATTTGTTAAGACTTCTTCTTACAAAACTGGTCTCGCAAATTGAGGAATGTTTGTTTGAAACTTTAGATACACTGTCATGAAACTCAGCGAAAAATTATCTTCCAAATATACCATAGCCATTGATTTTTCAGTTTCCGTTAATTTAAAATTTCTAAATTGCATTAATGGTGTAAGTGCAAAAGCTGCAAAAGGAGAAGGTTGCATTGCGAATAAATAGCAATCAATAAATAATTTCATTTGTGATAGATCAAGTTCGTTTTTTAATATGGCTTCTAACTCTTTCCATATTTCGACAGAATCTGCAATTTTACAAGTATTTTTGTTGCATTTTGTCCAGAGCAATTGAAATCGGCTTTAAAGTAAAACGCTAAATCCTCACAACTTCTTTTGACGAAATATCATTATTTATACAATGGTCTTTGCTCTTCACAGACTCCTACCAATATTGGCCAGTTGTTTAAATACGATTCGAGAGTGTCACAATATGAGTTCCAGCGAACTTATTTCGGAACGATCAATGCACTTCCATTAGCAGTTGTAAACCAAGCTTTCGGTTGATGATGTTTCCGGAAATATTTAAAAAGCTAAACCGTGAAAAATACAAAATAAAATAACTGACGATTTGACATGTAGTATTTTACTAACTAAGTGATTCGCCAAATAATATGGAATTAAGTTTTTATTTGTACCGAAGGTTTTAGTTTTAGAGTGCGTTCGTTTATTTTTGAATGAATTTTTATATTTTTTATCAATATGATTTAAATCAATGGTTTTAACAAAAAAATCAATTGATTTTAATCTAATTTTAATCAAATCATTTAAAACAAACATGTCTTGTTTAAAACACGGCTTTGTTTCGGCTTATAAATATCAGTTTCCTTTAGATTCCCATGTCTATTATTCATACTCATAAGTTAATTATAATCTGCTAAGGAATGGCTTAGTTTCGTTCCAGTTGCCCATATTTCAGAACTTTGTCTAAAAAACATTTTAGAACTCCAATTATATTTTACAAAGCTAATATCTCATGACTGGCTATAAAATAAACTAGTTCCGTTTTAGTTGGCCGTTTTCGCGAAATGACAATCCCATTGAAACTCGACTTTAACAACAAGAAACACAACTGGAACGACTAACTAAATTTTTATCTAAATCGTTCAACAGATATGGCACAAGATTCAAACCAAAAGTAACTATTCATTCGACATACTATCATTCAAGTGTCGATTTCGGTGAATTGTCGTTTTCGGTGTATTGTCGCTTTCCGTAAATTGTCTTACAATAATTAACCGAAAGGGACAATTCATCGAAAACGACAATTCATCTAAAACGTCAATCCACCGAAAACGACAATTCATCAATAATGTGTGAAATGAATTGCAGAAAAATGGTTTTGTTAGTCGTCCAGATGCAGTTTGATTGTTTGACCCGCGAAAAACGCTTTAACGTCATTTTAATGGGATACTTTTCATAATATTTGCAGTGATCACCGATTTGTTGATCTAAATAGAATTTGTGTGGAATTTCATATTTTTTTATGACGCGTTGCAGAATTGCATCTGAAATATCCCGATTTGGAAGTAATCGTTTGTTAGTAATTACGGAGGTCACATTGAAAAAAATGACAGACAAAATTTAGCAGTTTTAAAATTAATGGTCAGCCTCATGTTTTAGCTAAAACTTGGACCTCTTAATTCTATTCACATTCTCATTCACTATTAACTCTAATGATTGGTTAACGGGCTTCGTGGTGTTTAAGTTCTATAATGTTTGAGAAATCATATGAGCGAGACATTTCTGAGATAGGCTCAAGAAAATTAAGAAATGTTGGAGTTTTTAATTTGTACACCACTTGTCTCATGGCAAATATTCCGCTCAAAGATTTCTTGTTGTACTTTTGGTATCAAATTATGTAATGATTGACAAAATCGGTGTGTCATATGAGAGTGGGGATAGACATTTTTTGTTTCAAGCTTAAAATAACTCTAATGGATGTCTTATTCCACGTTTAGAATTCTTTGTGTAACTTCGAACGATAGACCAAAATTTGTAAATCGACTAACTCCGCTGTTTGTAAATTGAAAATGTTTGTGGATATTATATCAGCAAGCCCTCTCATCATAGCAAGTGCTAACACAAAATTCGGTGTTAGCACTTACAGAAGAAAGTGGTTGGGCTTGCTCTAGATATAATCATCAAAAGGCTGAGGCCTTCCGAACAGTCCAACGCGACATAGTTCGTCCTTCCTCGAGAAATACTCAAGCTGCTGAAAAAACAGTGTTCAAAACTTCATGACGAAAAAATGTAGCTCTTTAAATCGGCCATAAATACTCATCAATCACTCTTAAATTACTGAGGTTGTCAATATTTGTAACACCAATTCAGAGTCCTTATTTTATTAATAAGGGATTGTATTTGTTCAGGTTTTCAAGCTCATTACAGCTTCAAACTCATAATGATGGCTTTTAATTAATTCCGTAAGTGACTGACATCAGTTTATGTTTGACGTCTATTACTTAATTTTAAGTTGTAGAGAGACTGATAATTTTCTTAACTCTAAAATAAGTGTTTGTTGCCTGTATATACTAGGTTTGGCATTGGTTAAACCATCGTCACTTACATCAAGCCCATGCCTACATCAAGCATTGTCTAGGCCAATCTTGATGGTTTTCCAATTTGGTTAGTCTCCAAAGGTTATCCCCAGAAATTTCTGGAGCGACTAACATTAACTTAGTAAATCTACCTGATATAATTTACACCATTACCATTAACATAAATGGTACGATTTTTTTTAGTATGGCGTCGGGTATAGTAAACGTAACATAAATTTGACATTTGAAAATCATTCGTTTATTGATATTCAACAGCGTCACTTGAGTCCTATGTCACCGAAACACATCGAAACGTCTCGAAAACATAAAATAATTAAAATTTCTATTGGTTATTGGCTATGACGTTATTTTTATTTTTACGAAATGTCAAAATATTGTATACCATCAAGCTTCGTCGATATTGTGTAATATGATGGCATTGCGAGTCTCCACTAGCAGACTGTTCGAATATTAATGGTGTAACTCGATGGTAATGGCAGGTGGGGAGCCTGATCTATTTCTTTTTGGGCCGACGATTATTCGATAAAAATTTGTTAACCATGTGGTGTTATCTTAGGAAATTTTCTGGGATGTACCACAACAGTTTTGGCATGGCATTTCCCCAAATTTTTACATGTATTTAAAAGTCGCCTATACTGCCTTACATTTCTGTTGGACGTCCGATGCTAAATTGAATTTTTCGTGAAATATTCTAGGACGACTGAAATGTATTGGAATGTGGAGCAATCTCAAGGATTGTAAACATTGCATCAACCATCTAAGCCCTAGAATTATAGTTTTGGGAATAGCAAGTGCAAAATAAAATTTGATTCACCAGGCAGTCGTGCCTTTATTGGTCGATTAACTATTTTATTTTTTACATACCGAGTGTTTTACTTTATTTTTGTACAAATTTCTTAATTTTTGGATGCGTGCAGAACTCGGAAGATTTCTGAAATTAAAAAACAAACATAGAGTTAATATATTTTGAACGATATAGGTGAATGACTTATGGAAAACTATTAGTAGATAACCCCATCCCGTTGCTATACGCGTTTAAATACATATAAATGTCGTAAATTATTCTGCTTATATATTGCTATTATTGTACATATTATAACAAAAAATTAAATCAAACAACATAATTTACATTTTAAATTTTATTCAAGTGACCTTAATGCCCCTATATGCTATTATAATTCTTATTTTTAAACCAAACTAAATAATTAGAAGAGACACACTAAAATATTTACATAAGCCCAATGTTCAAACAATACGACATACATATCTACAATATATATCCTTTGATATCGTCACAGGGGTGACCTCTTTTAAACATATATGTTTTGTGTTTATCATCCATCCCTGGTAAATAAATGACCGCGTCACTCATATACACTGTCTAGCGTATAATATATTTATATAAAAGTGCTGGCATTTATTTTAATAAAAATTTATTAAAATCAATTCAAAATGAAAATTGTTTATAAGTATGCGACACGTGTGCTTGGTATGTGATATGTGGAAAGGAAGTACCAATATATGTATACGGGAAATGAGATCAATTCGTTGGGAATAAACACCGCGTAACACTATGTAGCTATATATAAAGATACTTCACAGAAAACCATAAATTTGCGTACA
Source organism: Nephrotoma appendiculata (assembly GCA_947310385.1). NCBI lineage: Eukaryota > Metazoa > Arthropoda > Insecta > Diptera > Tipulidae > Nephrotoma > Nephrotoma appendiculata. The sequence goes on along the minus strand of OX371225.1, from coordinate 273,490,217 downwards.
TCAAAATCCCAGCTGTATATAAAAAGTCCATTACATCGTAACATCAACTCGCACTCTAATACATAGTGAGATTATGTACTACGTATATAATACGCTGCTATCTAATCCAAATTAGATCATTAAAATATTTAATGCCGTCACAAGCAACGATACAAAATTAAATTGCCCTTGCTATGCTACAATATATCGTGTATTTATATATTGAGCAACTCTCTATATACTCGTTCCGTATAGTGTCGTAGTTTTTTAATTAAATCTAAATTTTTTATTTATCTATAAACATACAATAAAAATAAAAATACACCCAGAATTATAAATATATGTACGCAAGAAATACATAAAGACACACAATGATTTTGGTTCAATATTACCAAAGCAAACAAATTTTTTTTTTAAAACAACAATTCCAAATAGTTAATTACACTGCAAGCATTATCATCATCATCAACATAATCATGACGCTTAAATATTATGATCTCTTGTCGTCTATCCGTTCATTGTGTTTCACCTAAACTGTATAAACATGTATATATACGATTTATTTGTTTATGTTTTATAGTTATAGTTTTTAATCAATTTGTGTTCATTTCAATCAATTAAAGTTTATATCTTGAAATTGATTTTGATTTAAACGCAAAATATAAATGTTTTGGTCATGTTCATTAAATATTCGGTTGATAGTGCTTTTCTAACATAATATTTCGGTTACGATTTGGTGTGATTAATTTTGAGCTACTTTTGGATTTTATGCAAAACATTGTATATATTGACGATTATGCTTTAGATACGAGTAATTGGTGTTTTATCGTATAATTCTTCCATTTTGAGCAACTTTTTGTTGTTTGCTATTTTTGATCAAAATCTAATAGTTTCCCAATTTTACGAATTTGATCACATACTTTTTCAGCTACCCATATCTAAACTTCAAGTTTAGATTAAGTTGCTCAATTTTTATTGAGCCTTTATATTATGAAAATATTACTCAACTTAGTAAATTAGTGCCAAACCGTCTAAAATTAATAATGCCGTGGTTCAGAATTTTTTATGATTGAAATTATTGGAACAATATTTTAGTTCAATTTTGAGCTACTCTTTAATTTAAATTTATTAATATTATAGAATGAGCACGTACAAAATAATGTATATTCATTTTGAGTGACTTTTGTGTTACTAAGTGATTTGGAAACATAATATTTCGGTCACGATTTGGATTGTGATTAATTTTGAGCTACTTTTGGAGACCATTATGTGTTGGATTCGAGTTGTTTGTGTTTTTCTCGTGTAATGAGTTTTCGTTTTTAGCTGCTTTTAAATTCTCGCTATTTTTTAGCGAAATTTAACAGTTTCCCAATATTATAAAAATTATATGAATTTGATCACAAACATTTTCTAAAATGCTACCCATATCTATATTACAACTTTACATTACGTTGCTCAATTTTTATTGAGCCTTTTTATTGTCAAAATATTTCTAAATTCAGTAAATTACTGCCAAACCTTCAAAAAATTAATAATTGCGGTTCATCTTTTTTAATGAGCTACTTCTAACTTTTATTGAGCTACTCTCTAATTTAAACTTATTCATATTATAGAATGAGCACGTACAAAATAATGTTGACTCATTTTGAGCAACTTCTGTGTTATAATAAAACCTTTCCGAATTAAGAATTGATTAGAGCGCGCTGTGTTGTTAAGCTTACACACAAGGACGGTTACACTTTCTTTTAAGAGCGTTCTTTACTAAACTGAATTTGTTGTTGAACCTAAAATAACAATTTAACTTCATTTTCGTCTATTTATAAATTTTTTCTTTATCATTCAAATCTACCTAATAGACAAAATCCGTATTTGCATCCCAAATAAACCCTGGTTCTCTATCGGGAATTTTCTGAGTTGTTTTTCATAATATTTTTTTGGAAAATATTGGAAAATAATATAAAATTAAAATATACCAAAACAACCATCTAAAACTATAACATGCTTACTAAAAATTAAATACCAGTTTTGCGCGCCATCTTTTATCGAATAACCTTATTTATCACAATTGAAAATTTCCATGACAGTGTATAATTTTTTTTAACTATCTGTCAACTGTCACAATCGTTTTCCAATTATGGTGTTTAAGAAGTTGCGGTTTAACTATCGTAAATCTCGTGCTAAAAATGTGCAAACTGAGATTGAAAAATATAAAGTGTGTGAGTGTGATCCGGATCAAGATTTTTTCATAGAAATCATGAATTCTGATATGTTCTCGGCGAACATTTGATCTCGATGTACCATACGAACATTAGTATTATCACGATTAATTAGTTCACTTTTAAAGAAGAAACTCGTTAACCATAGAAATACCAACGAACAGGGCACTAAATTGACCTATACCAACCACATTATTTGACGTAAAAGCTGTTTTGATAGTTCAGTTTTACCGTGTTCTCCCTGGGCACGAGTATTCTTGGCATGTTAGATGTGACGTAATTTTGTTCTCCTGATTGCTTTTAGCCAGCTGCCAATCTGGATTACCACCCATATGCACATATGCATTTGAGCAAACGACCCACATATTTACATCACCCACTCAGGCCTTGAATGGAGATGAAAATTAGTTCATGTTCTTTAAAGTTGGTCTATATGCACGAATTAATCTAGCAACCCAAATATACCTGGTTCTCAATAAAATAAGCTCACCATATTTAAGGGGTTCCCCCCTTAAATTAGCTGCAGTAGAACCTAATTGAGAAAATGAATGTTTGGCATCGTACTGCAGTGTTAAGTTAACGTATGCATGAAAGAAATATTTGTCAGTTCAGTGAACAAAATATTTATAGTTAAACTCTACATCACATTTTAAGCAAATCAAGACCCAGAAGTTTTAAACACGAGTCGTCACAGACTCGTGGAATGACCCATGTTTGGAGCTATTTAACTTACATGCAACTATGCGTGAGAGCACTACCAATAGTAGTTAAAAATCCACGGTTGCTGACGACCCCCATTAACGTAGGAAGTCACCAGTGCTATAAAATGCTTTAGATGGAACAAATCACCAGGGCTGGACAACTCGAACGCTGAAATAATTCAACTCGCATGGTCCATCATAGAACCAGCATAATAAAGTCGATACTTGAAAACGTTAAAACTGTGAAATATCTGGGAGTTGACTTTGATGGACTTATGCGAATATCTCCCAACGTTTTAAGAGTCTGTGAAAACACTAAGAATTTATTTCACTGCCTGGCGAAAATGTTAAGAGAGGATAGCCTGGATCACAAAACATTAGTAATCTAAGCCAGATGATTCGGAAGCACTATTGACGTATTCGCGGCTGGATGGTATGATAGACTAAACTGTCATTACATTAAATCATTAGGAAGTGCTCAGAGGAATATCCCAGTGCGAGTAACATTGATATTGATAATAAGAGAAACATGACATAAGAAAAATCTTATGTCATGTTTATCTTACCAACAACAAATTTTAACATTAAAATTCTATTCACATCAATTAGGAAAATATAATTTATTAAAGAAACGGTTCATTTATCCTTTTGCAATTAAAGTCTAGTTGAGCGCGATTAATACTTCGATTCCATAAATCTTATTTCAGCAGGGACCAAGCATGTGGCTATTATTTTAAGGAAGAGCTAGGTCTATTTAATCCTTTGACAAAAAATGAAAACATTCTACAGCAGATGATGGGTACAAATATGACGAGGAAGCCATACGAACGTCCATTTTTCACTTGAGCGCCATCAATACCGATGGAAAAGTGGTCAACATGCTTGCTTCAGCGACCAGAGGTCCCGGGTCCGATTCCCGGTGGTGACAAGAAAAAAATTTCACGGCTGGGTCAGGATCAATGCAAGAATACGCTACTTAATGGGTTCATTGAACGGCACGTTAACGAATTTTCCACAAATCAGGGGCGGTTTGTTGTATCATCACAATTTTCGAATTTCGATTGGTTTATGTAACAAAACAGTACAGATAAAACTGTACTTATATCCTGTCTAACCAGTATGACAAAAATTTGAGAATATAGGATTGCAAGAAAAGTTCCATTCATTTATAACCCCTTCATATGTTTACACCACTTTGAGTGATATTCCTGCCAAATATCAGAACACGTTGCGGATTGGGTTGATCTCTACCTGAATCCCCAGTAAGAAACGCTTAAAATTGATCGTGCTATTATTAACTCTCCTTATTTGGATATTTCTGGGCATAGTACTGCACAGTACTGCAAACTATTTCAGGGCAACATCTATTTTTTGAAGAATCACATTTTAGACTACGAAAGACAATTTAGATTTGACTGGATTTCAGCAGCAAGCGGTATCCCACAAATTGGGGTATTTTTAAACGTTATTTTTAATTTGTTTAATATTTTTTTCGATTTTTCGGACAAAATATTATTTTTAATGGACACCCATACAATGTTTACGACTTTTTTAGTCGTAAAAAACAAAGAGGTCATTAACTAGCAATATTTCTACTACAAAAGTAGAAAAAATGCACCCACCTCCCATTTTTAACCCCAGGGCACTTGTGTACACAAAGTTACACAAACCCTTACGAAAATGAGGACTGCCTTAGGCAGCTTCTTGGCAGCTTAGGAATAAGTTTCCTAGTTTAATTACAAGTAACAATTTCAGGCAACAATTTGCTTTTGTGAAAAGCAATACCAGTCTCTTTCGAATTACTAGTTAAAGTACCTCGGAAGACAAACTTCTAAACTACTTCCGCTTATGTACTTTAGAAGTAGTTTTTAATAGTACGTCTTGTATGCCCCAAAAGATAAAAGTTCACTCGCTAAAATTTGCATCCTGTGTTACGATTTCTTTCGGGGTCATAACGTTGCGCTCACCTGTGATCATTTTTTTGTATTTTAAATTTCTAGAAAATTTCGTTACCATCGAATAATTAATGCATTTTACTGATGATGACATTGCCATCTACCCTCTGGCATTGTCACTAAGTTCTTTTGTGAGTGTGAATTGGCCTTTATACTCTGGTTCACGTTTTGCACTCCTACAGTATCGCGTAAACGTCAAATAATTTTGAGAGCGAGACCAGGGGTGGGATGTTGTAACATCACTTTTTTCGAAATTTATCGAAAATTTTATCTCTTTTTCCTAAAATAAAATTGCTTGCTATTTCGCTTTTTAATTTTGCTTTCTATATTGCGATCGCACGCTACTAGAATAAATTGTTTATTTATCTCTTTTTTGTTTTTCGATAAAGTATCACTCATAAAAAACGTAGGTGATGGAATAAGAGTAAAGCGACATAATGTTTCATTCGAATAAATAGAGATCGCAATAGAAACAACGCAATTGATAAATGAAAAAACCTTAAATTTTATTCGTGATGAAAGAGATGTAAATTTCGATAGTATCGAAAAAAGTGATGTTACAACATCCAACCCCAGTACGAATAGAGAAGAGTATTTTTGTGGTACGTTTTCGTTTTGGCGTGTGGATTGATGTGCGGTGTGAACGGATAGGCGAGTGACGTGCACGAAAAACGAAAAATATTATTTTGGATTTTTTTGTGGTGTGAGAATTTTTTTTAGTCTCGTTTGGAATGTTAATTGAAAAGTTTTGAAATAAAAACAAAAAAATGCGCCGAATAACCGATATATTGGTTTCGCTATACAAATTATTCACATTCGGCGACCATATTTTAGTTTGATTTTGTTTTCTCTCTCGCCTATTTTCAGCTTGATTTAGTTTTTTTTCGCTTCAAAATTTGTCACGTTTAACCCTTTCCGTTGGATTTATTATTTCCGTTGGACATTTTTTTTTTATTTGAATAAAAAAAACCGCACTGTGTATGATTCCTGGTATTCGGTCTTATTTTTTTTATCGGCTTCACTTTATTTTTGATCCGTTGCTAACCTGGTTAATTGACCAATTTTTGTTTTGTGTTTTTTTATAAGATTTAAAATAAATTTCTTTTCGGGTCCATATGTTCGAAAAGGGATTCTAATTTTATGTTGGTTCCATAGTTGCAGACTGGGCTTGTCACTCCTCGTCATCCCCTTGGCAGGATATCCACAGGGTCAGAGTGGTGAGTCCAGCTACACAGCCTCCTCGTGGCACTCCTGCAGTCTCAAGCTGTCGAAGTGTGAATTGTGGGAGATTACTCAGAGGTCTCTCCGAGTGAAGGGAGGCTTTGTCTGTTGGGGAAACGTCCCTACCCTATATTATGCTGCTTCGTTGTGCCTGGTCGTTCCTAGGTGGGCACTGATTAATTCGATGGTAAAACTCAGCTAAAAGATTTGATTGTTCAAGTAACAGTACCGCAAGGCAATAGTTCCAAAAGAACTGGAGCAGCTGAGTTGAACTAGAAATATATCACGAAAGAACTGAAGTAGCAGTACAAACTGACGAATGGAAATATGTTAAATGAACCGACTCGAGTGCGAAGACTCAATTCAGACAATGTTGCAGTGATTGATTCGCTGACGGAGCGATCAGTAAAAAGATTGTCACTCAAGCGCAGAGGTGAGTAACATAAAAAGTTTGAGGAATACTTCAGGTGCGGAAAGTTTGGTCACTACATCCGAGGATGTTGTCGCCAATGGAAATATCGTTTAATGAAGCAGCCCGATTCATTTGTTATGAACATCTTATTACGTACAGTGACTCACTGTGAAAATGGTCCACCTAACAAAAAGTTCTCAGATAATGGTAATTTTTAAAAACTTGGTTTTATTTTTTTCTGTTTCCTTTCTCAAATGGAGCGCCATACTTCAATCGAAACGCGTAAACAATTATTGATCATTACGTAAACGGAAAGTCAGGGAGAAATTGCAAAAATTGTTAGTAAGCCCTGTACAATAATTAAAAATATCATTAAAAGTTAAAATAACGACAAAATATTTATTAATAAAGTAAAACTAAGGCCGAACATTTTTTTTTTATTGGACGTGATGAACGTTGGATTGCCAACAAATCCAAAAAAGATCCACAACTGAAGAATTGCACGAAAGAAGCCATTCGTTAGTCAAACAAATAAAAAGATTAGATTCAGATTCGCCCACCACTACGTAACGAAAGATTTTTCATACTAAAAAAACCTTTTATTTACGGATGAAACTAAACATAATCTTTTTGAGTCTGATAGAAGAGTCAACGTTTGGCGAAAACCCAATAAAGATATGAATCCACAGGATTTGCGCCCCACAGTTAAAGACGGTGGCGGTCATGTGGTGGTTTTGGGGTGCTTAATATGGATAAACAGCAATACTTAAATATTTTGAAACCAAACTTAAAACAAAGCGCTGAAAAATTAAGCATTTCAGACTCGCTTCACTTATATCAAGAAAACGATCTGAAATACACGGCTGAATTGTCCAAAAGAGATCAAGACCGATTGAAATTCGAAAACCTAACATTTCAAATAAATATATAATAAAAAAAACATTTTTTAAAACAACCTTTTATTATTAAATGAACTAAAAAGTAGAAAATAAATTTTCTTGAGCCATACACTCGACTTAACATAAGTACGGCTCAAGAAAATTTATTTTCTACTTTTTAGTCTTTTATGAATTTTACTAGAGCTCAGAAATTTTTGCAAAACAGATTAATCCTTTCAATCGTACCGGTGTTATTATTGGTTAATCGTCAGGAGAAATGTTGGCTTACCACCTATTGGACCTTACGAGAGCACGTAGAACTAATTTGTGTTTTGTTATGCGCTTGTATGTAACTCTATTCAATATTTCGCATTCTAATCATTTCTGCCGAAGAATATATGACATTGATGCCACCGAAGAGTTCATCACTATGTTTCAATTGCTTCAGGCGTGAGTCGATCATGCATAGCATTTTGTAAGGGACCATTGATATCTCGTCAATGAACAGGAATTCAATGCCTTTCCATTGTAGGCGCTTGATTTTTAGGTAGTTACCAGTTGTAATGGCGTTTGGGTGGTTCTTCCGTCTTTCTGTGCGGGTAACTGTGAAGGTCTTTCCAGTTCCAGCATATCCGGTTATGAAGAGCTTCAGGCAATTATTATCACCATTCATTTGTTCCTGAACACTGTGAGTGATCTTGATGTATACTTCTCGCTGATCTACATTCATAGCTTTCTCACTGGTTGATCCGGAAGTTATACCTCTTCTTCAGCATCTAAGACTGCAGGCTCTTGTTGGAGAATGTTGAGTGCACGTGCCTGATTGAATGCATCCTCTAATTGCTTGTCTCTCTCTCTCTCTCTCTCTCTCTAAACATTTCCATGTTCGCGTGCCAAAACACTTCTTTAGCTGTCCGAATCCATGGATTCGTGCTAGCATACGTTGTTCAGCCTGTGATAACACTCGAATAACTTTAGGAATTGCACCGGGATTGAGATTATTCCAATATGCTTTCGATGGAGGTGCATCCTTGTTGCATGTCAGAAGTGTCTTGCATCGATGGCACAAGGCTAGCTGTTTTTGCAAGACAATTCAGCAGGCAAGTATGGAGCTGTAATTATGCTGATATTCCACTTGGCGACTTCGCAGATGATGTTGCAGAAGGTTTTGATGACTTGTTTGAATGCCTCGATGCTTGCATTAAACACTGCAAGTCGATGCTTGTCTCTTTCCAAACGAGCTTCACGTTGTTCGGGTGTTTCAAGCGGCTCAAACTTGTGAATGGCGTTGTTTGTCATGTTTCAATGTTGATGCAATGTTGTTGCTTCATGTTGATCAATTGATTCACTTTTTATACAGCTACCATTTACACGTTTAGCATCCTGATCTTCATAGCGCTAGTATTTCTAGACGTTTCACTTTCTTTTTATCCAATCTTCTTTTCCGTTGCGTTGAAGTTTCCTGCGACTGCACTGTGCTTCTTCCATCCCGCTTTCTGTTTCCTTCCTTTCCACTACCCTCAGTTTGTTTGTTTGTTTTATTTTATGGTTGATACCACGAGTATAGGGTTAGTGAAAGTCCACTCCTTCAGTGACCCAGTCAAAGGAGCAAGAGCTCTTATAAACTATTAGAATTTTATTTTTCAAATACATATATCGTTCAGTAAAATGTTTTTTTATAAACTTAATTACTTAATTTGAATATTCTTAGGCTGTGTCCCAAACACCGACTTATTACAGACTTATTTGCTTATTTGACGCCATCTTGAATAACTCGGACAAGTCGTTCCAATTCATTATACCGACTTATTTGTGACGTAATATCAAAAAAAATAAAAACACAAATACAATTTCTGTTATATGGAAAAAAAATTTCCTTGACATGTTGGTCGTTGCCACTAGATTTGAAAAAAAAAACTGCATGATTACATTTAGTCAAGGCACATTTTTGGAGACATTTCTGTGTAGACATATTTATTCAAATAAGTCTGCTCGCGAGGTGACTTATTTGAATAAGTCGGTGTCCACAAATAAGTCGGTGTTTGGGACACAGCCTAAGGCGGCCATTGGGATTGAACTTCAAACCATCAAATTGCTGCATATAAATTTGATACAGACAAAGTCGGCTATGAAATTTGTTTGTATGTGAGACTTTATATGGATAATTAGATATCGCTAAATATACACGAAAAGTTTAAGGTTTTACTATTTTTATGATTGAATCATGTCTTGTCCCCTCTTAGATGCATGTTTGCAAAATTTCATAGCTCTAGGTAAATCGGAAGTACGTGATAAATCGTTTGCAAGATTCCACTATCACAGACTGACATGATTTGAAGTTAAATACTCAATTCCCGTAGACGTATCATTTCATGCGACGTAACTATGGATCTTCCTGGTTAGTAGATTTTAAAATCAAAATTTACTAAATAGTTTTGTGCAAAACTCCCAATGCAAATTTTTTAAATCTCAGTTGGCTGCGTTACTTTGAATTTTTTTTTATTTATTTGTCACGTCAAAATTTTAAGTGATAGAAATTGTCATTTGAAGTGATGGCAGTCGCAAGGAAATATTTATAAAGCAGCATTCTAAGATTTAAAAAACAGCCAGAACGACTTTATTGAACAATTATTTTATAAGTTTCAATTTAATGATCTAGTTACCAAGAAGGTAAGTAGTCACATCACTTGAAGTGATGCGACTCGGGGAATAGGGGTGTAAATAAAAGGTTGTAACAATGAGTTAAACACGGTAAGATTGGAGGCATGGAATAAGATAAGTCCTGATTATAACAAGAAGCTTGTTGAATCAATTCATAATCACATAAAATTGGTTATTATAGAAAAGGGATTTCCAACAAAGTACTAAGTAAGTTAATTTTGAAATATTGTTTGCAAAATTTTTAGAATCTAACCTTTGATGGGACATTTTGATTATGCGGTTCAATTTTTTCTCCTTTTATTTATTTGTTGTTAATTTTTTATTGTTGAAACAAGAAAGCAATACTCGTAAACTTTTAAAAATACTCATTTTTGGTTTTAATGTTGCTTATTTCCTTATTTTCCACAATAAAAGCAGCTTTTAATTTACGAATGTGTTCGCCATATATTTCGACTTAAATTGTCTTCATCAGTGGCATAATCTTAAAATTATGTACATTGAGTTTAAAAATATAAATAAAAATTAAAATCATAGTTATTGTAAAATAACTATGAACTTTCACAAATTATTTTGGGTGATTTTTTGACCCACACAATATTTAACAAAATATAATTTAACATTTTAAAAGATGTATGTCGTTTTTATTTATATTTTTAAACTCAATGTACATAATTTTAAGATTATGCCACTGATGAAGACAATTTAAGTCGAAATATATGGCGAACACATTCGTAAATTAAAAGCTGTTTTTATTGTGGAAAATAAGGAAATAAGCAAATTACGTTTCAATAGCAGCGAAACACCATCATCGTATTCTCAGGTTTTAATGTTAATTGATTTCACAGAAATTTTGAATATTTTCAATTGTGGTCCATTTTCACTGTGAGTCACTGTATATGATGTTAAAATTCAACAGATATGGTTTACTCCTGATAACTAGTTTAACTACGCATTCTTAACTATTCTTCAAAAAATTGTATGATAAAAGACGATCAGCAACTACCAAACAACTCGAAAACAGTACGCATTCATAATTTTGTTGTGCGATAAGTGACTTTAAATTTTTTTTTGTATTTTTATTTAATGCTCGATACAGTAAATATATGTAAATAGGAATAGTAGTTTTGTTAAATTACGCCACTTCCGGTGACACAGGCAAAACTCTATTGTATGTACACATAACACGTAATTGTATGTATGTATACGAGACGAGTACAATGAAACATACTCATAGTTATATATGAAATTTTGAATTAGTTATGTGCTACTGATGACGACATAAATTTTGATTAGTCTCTGTATAATATGTATATGGAATGGTACTATGGTACCGCACTAGAGAGTCTAGAGATAGATCATCCTAAAATCTACAAAATACATACAAAAAAAAAAAAAAATAATAAATTTTGCATTACTTGTGAGTACATAATATAAAACTACTTAGTACGTATACTAAAAAACTAATATAAATTCAAAACGATTTTGACATTTTTATCTCTGTATGTGATAACGAAAAAATTTTCATCAACATTTTTTTTTACTCCAACCATTGCGCTCTTTAGCAACTTGGAAATATATTATACATTTTTTAAGTGATGAAATAAAAACTATTTATTAGTATTACTATATGGTGAACCATATGTTTGTAAAAAAAAAATTATTTCTAAGAATTTTTTTTTCTTTCTGGGTAATGTAAATATAGAGATTTTTAATTTGTATTAACAAAACCAAAAAAAAAAAAATTCAGTTTTGATATTAATGTTGGTAATAAAATAGTATGTTGTCATAGGAAGTGTTGGAATTATATACGAAAAGTTGTTACAATATTTGTTTGCGTGCGCGATAATAGCGGCGACGACGACGCGATTTTATTTTTTTTTTTAATCTAGAACGGGGTAAACATGTATTTGAATTGTGATTTTCCCGATTTTTATACATACTTATGGAGATTTTGTTTGCTTGTGTGTGTGTGTGTCTCAGCAAAAGATTACTGAACTAGTATATGGTACAATAAATACGTGGATTTCGTACAGCTGCTGGATTTTTATGTTTGGCGGTTTAAGAGGACATTCGCCTTGTGGTATGATTACTCAGTTTTTTGATAAGATGTTATTTCGAAAAATTTGGTTGTTTCCTCCCGGAATATATATGTGTGGTAATACGAATTTCATTTCTCTGCCATTTTGTAACATACATGAATTTCAGTGATATGGATAAGGCCACATCCACTTTTATCACAATAAAATATTATTTTTGAAATACCAATTACTAATTGAATAGTTCGTATTAGCTTCTTGGTTGATGAAATCGGCGCATACATCCCCTTTGATTACAATATAGTTACCATGCGAGTACATCTCCGGATTTTGGAAAATTTGCCATTTGCCGGTTTTTGCCGAATCTTATATTTTAACATAAAATATACTATGGACCTACAGTGATTCAATTTAAATTTAGAAAACATTACAAACCTTGAGTTTGAGAGGAACTGACAATCATTTGGCCAGAGAGTTTCTTTTAACCATGTTGTTCTATTAATTTAAGCAAATTTATAACCACCGTGTTACTGCTAGTGGTCGCAATACCGAGAAATTGATTTACAGATTTACCGATAAATCGACTCAAATTTGCTTGGTATTTCGGAACATATTAGCATAGAAAAATAAGACTACCATAGATTTTTCATTTGTATAAAACGAGGGATAAAAATGGGATTCCAATGTCATGATTGTATTTGTGATTTTACATTGTGCGCAATGTAAAGTCACAAACACAATCAAGCCATTGGAATTTAATGCGTTTTATAAAAATGAGAAATCTATGTTAAGCTTATTTTTCTATGATATTAGTGTTTTAATTACACAGCAGCAGGGTTGGTAAAAAACATGTTTTTTAAAAAAAAAAAACATTTTTATTTGTTTTAAACTGTTTTTTTTTTGTTTTAAACTGCTTTTAATGTTTTAACTGTTTTCAGGTAGTTTCTTTACGTTTATGCTAAACTTATTAGATAACATCGAAAATGGGATAAAAATCTCGTGTAACAAATCAATTCAAAGTAATAGAATTAAATTGAGCAATTTTTGCTCTAATACGATAATATGCCAGTGTATAAAACATTTAAACATACTTAAATAGGAGCAGGCCATATGTTTTAATAAGATTCAAATGAATCACAGTATGAATCACAGTATGAATTCCAGCAAACGTCTATGGGCAAGATTAAAGATTTACCACCAGCTTCATGAAACCAAGCCTTAGGCAAATGGTGATTTTTAAAATATTTCACTATCTGTGTGATATGTTGTTGGACATTGTTGAAATTGAGTGATTTCGTTATGTCCTTTGCCAAAAGATTTAGGGCGTGAGCCGAACATCCATAAGAAATGATATCCCCATCTAAATTAATTTCAATGTTTTGTCTCATATTTACCATATTAGCTGCGTTATCTGTTACGAAACTTTTAATACGGCAATTAAATTTCTCTGTGGTTTCTTGAATTTCACGAGTTGCTACATTGATCAAATTTTCTGCTGTATGTTGCATTCCACTAGTGTCTAATGTATCCACCAAAAAAACGGTACCGTCATCTTTCGTAACACAGGCACAAATGATTGGCTCGTTCGAAATATTTTCCCAGCCGTCGATTGATAAACAAACTATTTCACCTTGTAGTTGTTCCCGACAATTTAAAAGTTCCTTTTCATGAACTTCATTTAGAATTGATGAACCAATTACGTGTCGATCGGGTAATTTATAGCCAGGGCGCAATATATCACAGAATTTTTGAAATTCTACATTATTTGCCAAACGAAACGGCGAGTTTGCGGAAAAAATGAAGCGCCCACACTGTAAATCTAGAATTTCTTTCTCCTGTTTTGTTGTTTTAACGACAAATTTGTCAATGGTTGCAGAACAGGATGAATTTATTTTAGTATTTTTATAGGCAAAAGTTGCACTGGTGTTGACAATATTTCTAATTCAATCAACGAATCAACGCTGTTATCAATGGCAATGTCTTCAAGAACCACTAAAGCAGGTTGGCATTGTGCATGATGTGCCTTCATTCGTTTCACCAATCCTTGGCATTCTTGTTTGCAATTAATACATAAAACTTTAGCTTATTTCAACCCTGCTATAATAAAAGCAAAAATTGATGAATACGATCATCTAATTAAATTTAAATTGTGCTCAAAAAACATAATACGTATGTATAGTCCTACTCAGATCTTAAAAGAAATTTTTTTTTAATTGTTCTGCGCAGCTTTCAGTGATGTAGAAAAAAAAATTATAAAAATTTTGATGGGTCGCAATCATCTTAGATAGTAAACCTAAATAAAATAATAAATAACCATTAAAAAGAATTATATTTCACTTTTAATACACTAAACATTCAAAATGATCATGTATTTATGTTATTACAATGATATTTCAAGTGAAAACTAGTACATCTATAAAAAAATTGCACGCCTTTGGAAACAATGTCAACATTTAATTTTGGTACGAACTAGGGAAAATAAATAACCAAATGTCATTCATATCGAACAAAACCACAACAACATAAAAAAGCAAAATAGGTTTTCAATTTAATGGAATTATGAATTAATTCTTTGCTTATCGTATTAAATATTAATTTCAAAAGTGTCAGTGATTCTTACAAAATTAAATTATACAGTTATGTAATAAAAATACAACATAAAAATGTAAACAATAAACTGGTATTAGTTTACTTAATACATCACTGCGTATCCGCCATATTTTGCCTGCGCGAGAACTGTCAGAATTCCAGCGAGATTTGAATACTACTATACGCACCCGTTGTTTTTGGAAGTTGTTTAAAATAAACCCAAATGTTATCCTTCTACCTTCCAGTCGACATTTCCACACATTTCCGAATAATTATTAAAACACCATTCGCAAATCTATCGGTCACAATGAAATTTATGAATTCGTTAACGGTATAGTAACATTCGATTTTAAAATAACTGTTTCTAGAAAAATAAAACAATACATCCATAGAAGTTGATCGTTTTATACTAAGTTCTCTTTCTAAAAAAGAAACTACAACAATCAAATTGGTTACTTACATATGCTGACATTAATATACGTGGAAGGAGAAGAACACGTTCAAAAATATAAAAGAAGTGAGAGAGACAATGAAATAGCTATAGCAATAAATTTATCCTTCCACCACTAGTTATAATACAAGAAATGAAGAAAACCATTAAAATAAAAGACAAATTTTTGTTGTATTTTTACAGTTGCCATTACCTGTTTTCGTTATTTTAGATTTTTGTTTGAAAACTGATACAAAATTAAATATTTCACGAAAAAATAATTTTTGGTTTAAAACAGCTGATTTAAATAAAAAAAAACCATGCTGTTGTAAAACAACGTTTAAAACAAATCGTTTAAAACATACCAACCCTGCACAGCAGCATGCTTAAAATGTAGTCGGACTATTAATTGTGCTAGAGGAAGCAGAAGTGGGCTACACAATCATAAAACAAATTCACAGGCTTGTACAAGTGAAGCCAGGAAACCAGTAGTCTTAACCAGTAGTGAAGCCAGGAAACCAGGTTAACAATAATTTCACATTTCACGTGTTACGTCTAACTACAACCCGGTATGCAATTATTCCACTGTGTGGAAAAAACTGCTCAAATGTCGTACAAAATTCCATACTACAAAATATCAAAGACACAAAAATATTGATTTTGGAGAAAAATAATTTTTTTTCTCTTTCTATTTCGCGGTAATATTATTTTCGTTTTATAAGTTTCGATTGTATCTTTTACTTTCAGTTTCTTCTGACAAGTCGACGTGCACGGTTGCACTACATAATTAGTTTTTTTTACTTTAAAGTGTTGTGTTTCATTATAATGTTTTTTTTGATTTGTCTCACAATGGCGTCGTCGCGAAATACATTTACGTAGTAAATTTTCAATGATTTTTTTTTCAAGATCTCAATATGCTGGCGGATGCAATACAACGTGGCGGATGCAATACACAACTCAATTTATGAAATTTAAATATGTAAATAAATTTTCAATGTTTTTTTGTACACAAATAAAAAATAATGTGAATAAAAAATTAATATTTATTTTATTATAAATGGAAAATTTTGTTTGAATTCAAATAAGAATTAGTATTTATTCCAATTGGAAAATATATACAAACACGTGGCTTTTTGTTTCTGTGGTTTTTCTCTCTTTTTAGTTGGGATTCACACCGACACCGGAATTTTTGTGAGCGGGAGTACGAATTTCCGCGTGATAGACATGGTTCTTTCCATAGAAGCAGTGTGGTTTTAGAACGCGAATGTAAATGGATTTCCGTCGGCATTGCATATTGGGAAGTGATTGCATTTCTTTTAATAGAATCTGTACATTTTATGATTTGCAACGATTACTAAATCATAAAGGATTTAAAAACATTCCGAAGTTGACGAATACAGTAAAAAATGGTACTAGAATATACTTAGTCTATACAACCTACATTGAAAAACGTACGTATTTAAGAATAAACCAATTAAGGTGAAGCTTTTAGCATCGTTTTATGAATGTAAACGTAGATGCTCACGATTCATTTTGATTGATATCAATTCCGCAACATTGATATCAATTCCGTTGAAGAAGAATCAGATTACGAGGAAGCCGAAAATTTCGAAATAATAACACTGTGCTAGTTGAAAAATGTGACAAGCTGGGCACCCAGGAGATAAACCTAATTCAAGTACGCTGAATTCAATGGTGCTAGTCTCATTTCAAAGTTAGTCCCATTTTTCCGACATATATCGCTTTCGACATGTTTTGGCTCTGAGTCAAAAATCTGTCAAAGTATACATCATATTCACCATGATAGCTCCTGAACCATTAATATTTTCGTTATGGTTTCTTCAGCAAAGTTGTTGCGCAAGTCAAGCCCAACAACTTTGCTGGACATATCAAGACCGAAAAACCACATCCACCATATATGTTTTTTTTACTTAGGCCCAGGTTAGGTTGGAGTGGCTGCTTTCACACACTTAGACCAATAGTGGCCCGTTGTGATACCACAGGAACCTATTTCCCTTTACCCGTGTTCAAAATCATTCGGAGCCATGTACGTAGCGCAAAATATCTCGCACTCCACAGTCAGCGAGATCTGAAAGGCTGGTCATACTGTACACGCCCAAATACCTATACCTTCTACAAAGTCATTCGTCTGTAGACCTAGCCTTCTCGCATGTTCCCCAAAAAGGCAGGGTCTTGTCAGTTTTGGCAAAAGCTGAAGACTTCGGCTCTTTCCTTGCCGTTTCGAGAAACATAGGTACACAGGTAAGGGTAAATACAACTGGAAGTCGGCATACTTAGGTCAAAGAGGACGCTCATTTCAGATAAGGTACAAAGAACACATCACAAGTACATAAAATCAAATTTCGCACAACACATAAAAACTGAAAATCATACACTAAATTCAATAAAAATGTAACCTTATTGCACAGAATCAAAAAGGGCCGAAATTAGACAGGTGTACAATTTGACTCATGAGTCATGAGACATTTGTATACTGTACGTATACGAAGAAGAGATTATTTTCGAAATCGATATTTCTAAAAAAGTTAAAAAATTGGCACAATAAGTAAGAACTAAAAACTGTAATATAAAATTAAAAATAAAAAGTTTTTCATCTAAATATAAAAAGTGACAAAAAGACACAAAAAATAAAGTGAAAATCGGCTTGTGAAATAAATAATATGGATAGGTGTTTTAAGCTCAAGTGCTTTTGTTATGTGTGTGGAAAATTTACAATTATGAGAAATTGCCGCAAAATAAGTGATGAGACCGCTGATTTATATCGACTATACTTTTCACAATACCATTAGTGGTGTAAATTGGACGCCGTCTTTTGTTTGTACAACATGCATTTTCCATCTGCATAGATGGCAAAATATTGGAGCCGCAATACCATTTGGTGTCCCGATGATATGGATCGATCCACAAAGACATGATGCAGTTCAATGTTATGGGTGCACGCATTATATTCTCGGTACATACAGAAACTAAATGGTTCTTTGACATACACTGCCACGACAAATACTCAGCTACCGCTGCCGCATTCAGATGAAATACCTGTTCCGAAAAGATCAAACCCAACTGAGGAAGATTTACCAACAACATTTGAATCAAGTGAAACTGGAGAAACATCTGCATCAATATATCAACCATCAAATGTCACTGCCCCACGCAATCACACTGAAATCTAACAAAATCGTTTGGATATTATGGTACGCCTGGAACTATCGCAGCGGCAAACCATTCTTTTGTCAAAGGATTTAAAACAAGTGAACATTTTAGCTCCAAATGTTGGGATATATGAAGCAATAACTCGTCATCGTCATTTTACGAATTTTTTCAAATCAATTGAGAATAATACACTCGCTTTTTGCACTGATATCCGAGGTTTGGTATCCACAATGCACAATGCATAAATCCCAAAGATTGGCGATTGTTTATCGATTTCTCTAAAGGCAGCTTGAAGGCAGTTCTCCTTCACGTTACCAACCCAAAGAATTCCATTCCAATTGCACTCAGCACAAAACACAAAGGAAACCTATGCATCAATGAAAAAAAATCATTGATTTGACCATCAATGGAAAGTTTGTGTAGTTTTAAAACTGATAGCTCTTTTAAGTGGCATGCAATTAGGTTACACTAAAAACATGTGTTTTATGTGCTTATGGAATACACGTTTTAAAGTCGATCAAAACAACGAACGAAGCTGGGCTTTACGTGAGAACATTAGATTGCGATACGACAGCATCTTTGAGGCTCCATTTGTGCCAATTAAAAACTATTGCTACCACCACTTCATATCAAGCTTCGAGTAGTTAAAAATTTGATAGAAAATCAGGTGGAAATGCGTTCGTCGAATTGTGTCGCATTTTTGCACGGTTAAGTGGAATGAAAATAAAAGAAGGTTGGTGTTTGAATCTATTCGAATTTAAGTTTTGATTAAATGAAATTTCATCTCGCATCTTGTTTTTTATAATAAGAATACTTAATGGACCAGATATTAGTCGTTTGATGAACAATGATGCATTTGAAAATACTCTCAGTGAACGAGATCTTGTGGCATGGAAATATGTAAAAGAAATTATTAAGAATGTTCCCGGAAGGGGAACTACTCGATTCGATGATTAGCGCAGATTTATTGAAAATATGCTGACTGCATTTCATAATATAAACGCTTTTCATAATATTTTTATAAATAGAATGTCATTGAAAATACATATTTTGCATTGTCATGTGGAAATATTCGCCAAACAATCCGATGAGCGCGGCGAGCGTTTTCACCAAGTGACGGCAAGGCTTGAACATTGGTACAGCGGTAAAAAGATAGATGCACTGTTGGGTGACATATTTTATTGAAATTTGCAAGAGAAAGAAGATCCCGAAGACGACACGAACGAATCAGAAAATTAAAAGTTAAGAAAAATGTTAATTTTTTAGGAAAAAATTGAGAAAAATCACAATAAAATCTACTGAATCGATTTAATTTTCTTTTAAATAGCTTCTATTGTATCTATATTTGCTGATGCGATGCTTATTCGATCGATTTAAATTCAATAAATGGTCAAAAAATGATAAAAAACCTGTTTTTCGTAGAAATGAAAAGCAAAAAAAAAATAACACAAAAAAGTGAATGTAGATGTCGTTTTTCGGTCTTGATGCGCAACAACATTGCAACAAAAATCTTAATGGTTCAAGAGCTATCAACGTGAATATGAGTATATATTTTGACAAATTTTTGACTCAGAGCCAAAACATGTCGAAAGCGATATTTCAAAAAATGGGGACTAACTTTGAAATGGGACTAGCACCATTGAATTCAGCGTACTCGAATTAGTTTTACCCCCTGGGTGCCCAGCTTGTCACAAAAAAAAGTTTGCGATTCAAGCACAGTGTTATCAGATGAATTTTAGAATTTTAGAAAGACCATCATCACAGGAAACAGCAGCAAACCCTAGTTACTGCTACCAATTCGAGCAACTAAAAAATTTGCCCTTGCTCCTTGCCCGTCAATTCTTTACCTCGACCCATTTCAGCTTATTCACCAATTTTTTTAGTTTTTAGTGCAATAAATTATTTTTTTGGTATTTAACAGTATCTTACACAGATAATCCAAATAAAATCTTTACTGATGAAACAACAAGAATTGTTATAAAATAGTCAGCGTGGTTTGGTCCTATGTTTATCTCGCACTACAATTCTGTTCAACCACCATTTAACGATACATGCAAACTTAAATTAAAATACATACTACCTTTAGAAATTATATCGTATAGTGTATTTATACAATAAATACTTTACTAACTATTGGATAATTAGGCGTCTGTAACCGGGTCTAGTGTATCATTCATAATTAACAACCTTTCTTATCCCCCGTTGTTATAACGGGTGATTTTTTAAGAGCTTGAGAACTTTTTTTTAAAAAAAAACGCATAAAATTTGCAAAATCTCATCGGTTCTTTATTTGAAACGTTAGATTGGTCCATGACATTTACTTTTTGAAGATAATTTCATTTAAATGTTGACCGCGGCTGCGTCTTAGGTGGTCCATTCGGAAAGTCCAATTTTGGGCAACTTTTTCGAGCATTTCGGCCGGAATAGCCCGAATTTCTTCGGAAATGTTGTCTTCCAAAACTGGAATAGTTGCTGGCTTATTTCTGTAGACTTTAGAATTGACGTAGCCCCACAAAAAATAGTCTAAAGGCGTCAAATCGCATGATCTTGGTGGCCAACTTACCGGGCCATTTCTTGAGATGAATTGTTCTCCGAAGTTTTCCCTCAAAATGGCCATAGAATCGCGAGCTGTGTGGCATGTAGCGCCATCTTGTTGAAACCACATGTCAACTAAGTTCAGTTCTTCCATTTTTGGCAACAAAAAGTTTGTTAGCATCGAACGATAGCGATCGCCATTCACCGTAACGTTGCGTCCAACAGCATCTTTGAAAAAATACGGTCCAATGATTCCACCAGCGTACAAACCACACCAAACAGTGCATTTTTCGGGATGCATGGGCAGTTCTTGAACGGCTTCTGGTTGCTCTTCACTCCAAATGCGGCAATTTTGCTTATTTACGTAGCCATTCAACCAGAAATGAGCCTCATCGCTGAACAAAATTTGTCGATAAAAAAGCGGATTTTCTGCCAACTTTTCTAGGGCCCATTCACTGAAAATTCGACGTTGTGGCAGATCGTTCGGCTTCAGTTCTTGCAGGAGCTGTATTTTATACGGTTTTACACCAAGATCTTTGCGTAAAATCTTCCATGTCGTCGAATAACACAAACCCAATTGCTGCGAACGGCGACGAATCGACATTTCACGGTCTTCAGCAACACTCTCAGAAACAGACGCAATATTCTCTTCTGTACGCACTGTACGCATTCGTGTGGTTGATTTAATGTCCAATAAAGTAAACTGAGTGCGAAACTTGGTCACAATCGCATTAATTGTTTGCTCACTTGGTCGATTATGTAGACCATAAATCGGACGTAAATCGCGAAACACTTTTCGAACCGAACACTGATTTTTGTAATATAATTCAATTATTTGCAAGCGTTGCTCGTTAGTAAGTCTATTCATTATGAAATGTCAAAGCATACTGAGCATCTTTCTCTTTGACACCTTGTCTGAAATCCCGCGTGATCTGTCAAATACTAATGCATGAAAATCCTAACCACAAAAAAATCACCCTTTATATACAACGATGTACGGTAGGGATGGCGTTCCAGGGTTCAAATCATGAATTTCCGTAAATGACAAATGAAGATTTTAAACGAGTCGTACACAGATTAATGATGATGTGCCTAAGCTAGAAAAAGTTGAAAATCCGTTACCTCTGTGCAATGGAAACGAAGAAAATAAAATTAAGCTGATTTTGCGTAAATCCCGTTGTGAAATGTTATGGATCCAAACTTATTTAGAACGTTTACATTTTAATATCAACAATAGAGTAGGTAATTGTTTTTGTCTGAAGTGATCTTTTCAAGCAAAAGCGCAACAGCTAAATACAATGAAAAAGTATAAATACGAATTTTCACTAAAAAGGTCCATCAAGTGCAGCTACACAAATTAACGAAATTATGTGGCTATACTAGGATGGCCATCCGTTCTCTTTTTAGAGGACCAGTTCTTGTTGGCAACAATGGAAAAACAATAATTAATTATGACGTACTTGAAAATGAGAAAACAACAACTAATTATGAGGAGAGTAGAGAGGTTACAAGCGTGAAGAGCAGTGGCACAATTAATGAATTATATTTATTTTAGTTAAGAAAAGAAAGATTAAATATATTTAGGGTCTTGCTCTTTTTGTGCTCTCTCTGTTTCACTCGATATACATTTTTGTATTCTGTTTTAGGTTCGTACTATCTATCTAATATTTTTCTTTGTTACAAATAAAATAAATAGATATGTTTTTATCTAAGGAATTTTTCGAAAAAGTGTACCGATGGTAGCCACGATCGATCGTTAGATAGTATAAGTAATCAAGCCTCTTGAATTACAAAAATGAAGGGCGAACCCAAATGAATTAATCGGGAATTAAAAAGAGCAGCAGTTCAAAAGAGGATAATAATACTCAAACTAGTCGCATCCAAGAGTAGAATATTTATACTCTGAGTCGTGATTAAATCTCCACAGATCGTAAACACGTCGAATGCAATTATTAAAAGTTACTTCTAGCAAACGTTTCGATGAACTATCACATTCACCAAAGACTACATCACTGCAAGTGAAAATCGACACAACTAGGGATTTAATTAATTGTGTGCGTAAATCAATTGAGCAAAAGTCTTTATCAATATAAGCTTATACAAACTATAATTAATACGTTGACATACAGAATTTACATGGTCATAATGGTAAGTATCGAATTTAACTTTAATCGTAAATTGTTAACCAAGGAAACTAATAGAGAAATAATGCCTTACTTGTAATATGATTAAGAGAAAGTGAATTATTTTTAGCCCAAAAAAATATGTTTTAGTCACTGTTAAGACATGAGATGATCTCATCTAACTTCAGAACATTATTATCAATATAAAGCTGTAAATCATCTGCATAAAAGTGGAATCTACAATGTATTATGTGCCACGATAGAACATTGATATATATGGAGAAAAGAAATGGACCCAAAATAGAACCCTGAGGTAAACCAACAACCATATCACTTGAACGATGCTTGAACAATCGGGACCACATCTTACAAACTGCTTATATGATTACTCAGATAAGAATGTATTAATTGCACGGCAGATTTAAAAAATATATAATACAAGTAAAGTTTCTGCAGCAAATGAGCATGATTCACACTATCGAATGATTTTGAAAAGTCCAACAAATCCAAAATTGCAAACGAATTTTTTTTTATCAAGCACAGCAGGAATATCATCAATTATATGCACTAAAAGCGTCGTTGTGCTATGGCCAGTTTTATATCCTGAATACTAATTGGATCCCCAGTATTAGATACTATATTTTTTTAGCCAGAATCAAAAAATGTATTATCTTAAAATGAATTAAATGATAAAGTTTCAGATCCAATTTCACAGGACGAATAGCATTCAACACCATAAATACATCTACACAGTCAAACAAAAAACAGTTACTGTCAACGAATTCACAAAAATCCAAATGAGATTTTATAGGTAATTTAAATGGCCAAATTTTAATGAATAATTTTTATTTACCCGCAAATTGTTAATTAGATAAGGTTTATCATACAAAATGAAGTTCTTTAAGTTGTTGTGGTGTTGATCGTAGCCAAAGTATCAGAATTCATCACCTTCTCGTTCTCACGCAATTCTTCATTGATACCCAATTTAAAGCACACGTACTCTAAACTATTCTGACTGAAAGTTTTTGGAATCAGTTTAGAAACTCTATAGTAGTCCGTTCCCAAACACGCATTGGTAATTGCTAATATATAACTATCAGCAGTTTCCGGGGTAAATCTTAAGCAACTTGAGCAATAGAAGATGTATTACCGATATATGGTCAACTAGCCATCGGAATTGATGCAGTTGACCTCGAGGTTCCTGAGGAAATCATTTGATTCGCAGAACTAGGTGCTATAGTTGCAGCAGGTTAAGCATATGTTCTGGGACATAATGATGCAGAAGATGAAAACGAGGATGTATTGCTTCATATTTACGGTTTTCAAAGGTACAGCAGAAGAAACTTTTCACCTAATGCCTGAAGTATTCAGTTTCTCAATAACCTTAACTATTACCATTCTATTGGATGACATCTTTCCCTTTAAAACTTCAAAACATGTCTTCTGACCAGTATTTGCAGAGGGATTTGCAAAATTATTCTAAAATGTTGGATTAGTAATAAGATCACGACACTCATCACAAAACCAAAAAATGTTGGAGTATTTAAGAAAGCACTTAATAGCCTATGTATGATTTTAAAATCAAATAATATTGTTTTCTCTTGTAAGAGTGTTTCTCTCTGAAACTAAACAAATATTCTGGGATAAGCTTTCTTTGTTCTATGATTCTTTTCAATCTTTTGAGCAACAGTCTCTCAAATAATTTCGCTAGTGTTGATAGGAGTTCAATTGGCCAATAAGATTTTCTCTCATTCGGTGGCTTGCCCGGTTTCGGAATCATTATTACTTCTGTTACTTTCCACTACATTGGCATATGTTTTTTCCTGAGGATCGCATTGATTATGTGCAATAATTTACGGGTGTCTTTTTCGGGCAGCTTCTTTATTATTTACAGCGCATACCCAATAGAATTCCTTATGACTTTTTACTTACAGAAAATTATGAAAAAAAACTTGAGAAAAAAAAAAATTCTCAAGTTTTTTTTCATACTTTTCTGTAAGTAAAAAGTCACAAGGAATTCTATTGGGTATGCGCTTTTAACCAGGAGCTTTCTTTGCTTTTATGTTCTTAATTTCAACGTTTAGTTCTTTCAATGTTACAGGGCTGATATCTTCGAAGTCAGTCTGTTATTTTGTAAGATCAGATGGCCAGTACGTTGGTTTCCCTTCTGAGTTAAATTCACAATTTGAGTACTGGCCAACTGCAAGTAACTCTTTGCCTTTCGGAGAGGTTAATCTTGAACCCCAGAAGGTATTTTTTGCATTAAAGTCACCTCCGATAATGAAGTTACTTCCTAATTTCTGAAACAAGTTAATGTAGTCTTCTTTCTTTAGGTTATACCGTGGGGGGCAATATATCGCAGATATATTACAGGTGTTGTGATGACCAAATTTAACCGTCACGGTGTTTACTTGCATGGACTTGCTTTTCCTATTTTTAATTCTTCATGTTGATTGATATTATCCCTAACAAATATAGCGGTCCCTCCTCTTGCCCGTTCTGCTTGGTGTGTGGTATGGTAAAATGTGTTTGATATTATATGGCATATATCAATTTTCTCAGTATTTAAAAATAGTGGCTATTCTTAATGAGTATTTTTGATGCCTGTTTTCTGCTTCGGAATTATGAATTGAGCTATGTATTGCAGACATTATTTATTTTTAGCTATTTTGGAACATGGTATTTCAAGCAGATTGGGTCGATCCAGAATTAACTTACATATTTAGTTTATTCTGTTCTTCAAGACTATTTAAAATTGCTTGGACAGTGTTTTTGAAATTTTAGATACCGTTGGTCTCATTTTTTTCAAATTTGAAGAGGCCTGCTTCATTTCTTGCTCGATCCTTGTTTGGATGGGCGTTTGCGTGACTGATCTCTCATTTTCTGTAGCTACTTGACAACCTCTCATCCTCGGTAGCTGGCTGGATGCTACCCATTACAATTTTTACATTTTGCTGGTTCTTCTTTAGATAGTTTGCAAGTTTGTGCGTTGGATGCTTTACAGCAATTTTGACAAATCTTTGTTCGCGTGCGCAATATCGTTGCGTATGGTTATAATTTTGACATTTTTTACATTGTACTATTCTTGTACTGCCTCTTTTAACAGCTTCGATTTTTTACTCACATGTTGATTATGCCAGTTATATTGTAAATTTTTTCTATTTGCTCGGATTTATCAAACGTTAGCATGAACAGGGGATGTCTCGTTTTTTTAAACGGTTTCTAGTCGGTTCACTCCGCTAGGTCTCTTTTTTAATAATGTTCATGGCATCAAGGATTTTAAATGCTTCCATTATTGAATTACTTTCACAGGTTGGATGTAGGCCTTGATTTCAAATAATAAATATTTTCACTGGAAGAGAAAACATTCAATGTCCGAGCGCAGTGATTACTCAATCACAATCACAGAGGAATTATAAAATAATTTTTCATGTGTTACAGTGTACTTTGAATTTTTTTAAAATCGGTTTCTGGCCACCTTTAGCTATACAAATTAACAAAAAATGTTAACTGCTAAAAAGTGTCGCCGGTTACGGGTTTAAATATTACTAAAACAAGCTCATTAACAAAAAAATGGAGGGGTGAATATGATGTGACCAACACACGATATTCTTTTACGACAATTGTACATAGATCTCAAGACACTTAATTTCTAAAGCGAAAAGTGATAATAAAAATTGTCTTATGTAATCAAAAATCATTATTCCTACTAAAATTTCAGAAAACTAACAAGGGCAACCCTTGTTCAAAATTTAATCATATTTGCACAAATTGAAAAAGCTCCTACGAAAGCCTTCAATTTTGGTACGAAACCCTACACTTTCAATTTATAGAAAAAGATTTAGTATGAAGTTTTATTCCGAATAATTATTCCGCCTGGAATGTAGAGATGCCGAATTTTGGTGAAAAAAACTATTTTTGTAACAACTGCGAATCAACAGCTGTAGCAAAACACGTATTAGAGGCAGGAACAAAACTAAGATCTTAAGAAATAACTAAGACGACTTGTAGTGAAGCATCCTTATTTCATTGAGAATTGTTTTATTCGAATATAAGAAACATATATCCGGGCCCTGCACTAAATTTGTATTAATCCATCAGCCATGCCGATCTTATTATCATTTAAAATCATAAATCTGTGGAACAATTTGTTTAACCTCAGCCATTCAAACTTATGATCCCAAAAAATAAGTCAGATTTCAGAATCTGGAGGGTTTGCTGTTGGAAAACCTGACTTTGTGTTTTAATGTACTTAACCCACTTTGTTTTGATTTTCCGTGAGAATATGGAATTGAGAAAATGCTAATTTTTCACAATATCCTATTCCAAGGGAAAGCTGGAATAGTACCCTAGAACATTTGGACATATTGCGTCTATGGTAGAGAAACGACTTTATTTTTGTAAGTAATTAATAAATTGTTGACAATTTACCCAATTAAGACGATCATCATGTGAAGGTCAAGGCAGATTTAAACAAACATCGGTTTATGAAGCAGCATGTTAAAACATTGGCTAGACACCACCAATCTACGACAAGTCCAGAGCTCCCCAACAATTTAAACCAATTTCCCGAGTGTTGCTCAAAATACACAAACTTGTAAAAAAACCCTCAAATTAAACACCGAATTAATTTCTATAGCAAACAAATCGATTTCTCTCATGCCGCGGACCAATTAAATAGTATTCCACCCCCGTATCCAAACTAAACACAAAAGTAAAAAAAAAAAAATTCTTAATTTGTTGGATGATATTATTCGTTATTGTCAATAACATTTATATATGTTATTTATTACATTAATAAAATGTCAAGACTGTGTAATGTATAAAATGCATGTAGTTTTAGTATACCAAACTATTTATTATCCTGTGTTCGTTCGTGCCAGGAATCGGGATGGTAGCATAGCATGTAGAAGAGAAAAAACTTTAAATTACCTTCAATTGTAAATAACTGGATTTCTATTTATTTTTAAACATATTGGATTTTTATACCAATACATATTTATATATTTTTTGTAGAGATAAGATAAAACATTGCTTGTATACAAGATCTATGGGTATTAGAGAGATAAGAATTTTTTTTTGTATTGTGACAATGGTTTTTTATGCGTTTGATTTAATACAATAAAGATAATACTAAGTAGTGGTATGCACTATATATTTTAGTTTCTGAATTGGTTTTAAGTGGAGATTGCATATGTGTTGGCTATTTATATAAACTTAAATACCCAACTGGGAACGACGAATGATAACGAGTTATAATATTAAGTTGCAATATAAATTAGTAACGTTGTCTACTTCCTTTTTCCCATGTGTCATTTTACTATTATAAACTACATCCAGTGCTCTGATCTATCCATCACTAAAATAACACCAAAACTGGACGAGCGATATACGTTAAATATTACAACGGAGATGACGACATATGCAGTACATACAACAAAAAATTTGATTGAGAGATTTAGAATGTGGTAAAAAATGTTAGTAGGTTAAAACTTAATGACGCGATTGATAATAAATTATTTTAGTTGCTGGTTCATTAAATCAAAATATATATATAGAAAATTGGAATTTTGCTTTCCTCTAATAACATTTATACCAAACCAAACCAAAAGCAAAAAAAGATGGATCTTTTATTTTCATCCAATTACTTTACACTTTTTCCCGAGATTTTATTTTATTGTATCCCAGCCATATGATGGGGGGGATGGAAATGAAGGGAAAAATGTTTTATTTTATGTTTTGTTCGTTGGTCACTCAATCTGTATACGGATGTTGAACACGTCACTGTTCGCATTAACAACAATAATAACCCCCCATATTCATTTAATGGAATTCGAATTGAAATTTTTTTTCCCCCGAGTAGATTTAAATTTTTTGACCAAACTTGAAATTAAATTGCCTTTGAAAGTTAATTGAAAATTGTGATTTCAAAATATTTTGTACTCTTCTTTTGATTAGATTCGTTTGACTGCTAAAACCACACAGTGGCAATTCTTTTATTTACTAATCTTATGTAAGAATCTTTCTGCCCGATGTACTGTAGCATGGAGTAAGAGATTAGCACAGAAAAATTTATTAAAACCAAAAACAACAATCAACCGAAAATTATGATTCAGAAAAGGCGTGCCAGCGCATATTCAGTATCATTAGTCACACACACACAATACTCTCTAGGAAAAGCAGAAACGTGCCAGAAAAAAACATTAAAGGTATGTAGTTTTATATATGAAAACAAAGCACATAATCAAATCATCAAACCAACAACAAAACCCTTTCGAAATTATTCAAAATCGATCGATATCTTTCTTTTTTCCATACATATATTTATTATACGTAAGTATGTGTGTTCAACATTGCCCTTATTACCCATTCAATTGTTTAATTTAAACCGATCCTAACAACAAAAATGTGTTATTTATAAATCGACCAGCTGCAAACATATTTGCCTATACCAAAAAAGCAAAAAAAAAAAAGAAAAACGAAAAAAGTTAAGTTACCCGCCAAAAATCAATATACTGAGTACTAGTGTAGTGTGCGAGTACTAAATAAATAAATTAGAGGGATGATGCCATGTACGGATGGGTTCAATAACAATTTAGCAATGCCAACATATGTTTTAAAAAAATTTGTAACTGTTTGCATCATAATCATCGCAGCTTTAACGTTCTCTCACCAAGACACCACTTGCTGTTTGACATAAAAAAATTTGTGCCAGATCGCACATGTACACAAAACTCGGATAACGATTCCAATATAAAATATAAATCCAAAATGATATAAATAGCAGTCTTGATTACTCAAAGCAAAAAAAAAAAAATTTTTTTTTTATATTCCAAAAGAAAATCTATCTCCCATCGCACACAATATTATAAAATAATACTACTTGTTGCTTTTTTGCTCCTATTTATTTATCTAAATCATATTTGCCTGTGTGCGTACAAAAATTTAGACGAGGTAATTAAAAATTAAGTTTACATAAAATTTCCCTATATACATATACTATTAATAGAATTCATAATCAAATTAACCATTTTTTTTTATCAATATAACCGAAAAGTATTTCTACAATTTTATATCCCATCCATTCTCATACATAATATAATACACACTCATAAAGAGATTTAAATTAGTATTATATATATAGTATATACACACATTAATAAAAGAAAAACCGGCCATTTTGATTTTGATTCTATTTTAACCTTTCGCACATCAATAATATATATACATGTACATATATTTTAACGGTAAAATAACGGTAACAAATTTAAATTTTTCTATAGTATACCTTGATGTAAATAAAATTAACCCAATAAAGTCCTTTATCACACACCACAGACACAATATTAACTGGATTACTAGATTAGCCAGCGCAAAATAAAACACATGTTAGAAAAAATGGCCTCCCATTTTTCACTAAAAAAAATGAGACGGAAAATTTATATACATTTTCCATTTTTACTACATGAAAAAAAAAAAAAATAAAATAAAAATAAATTGTTGTTTTTTGTACAGTTACGCAAACGTAATTAAACAATAGTAAAAAAAAAAAAAAAAAATTTTTTTTTGCAGTTTTCTCCCGATCAATATAATTTTCCACACCAAATTTTCACCAAAATATCATTATATTTTTTATAGCCACTAATCAAAATTAGATTTTATTTAACATCGCACACATTCCGTTTAACACACGAACGAAAGAAAATCCAATGCACAGTTTATTTTATTATTATTATTATTTTTTTTTTTGAGAAAATTCATTTTTAATTATTTTAGTATAGAATAAAAAAAAATTAAGAAAAAAAATTAAAATCACAATCCGCCAATCGACAGCAGACGACTACGTTTAAATAACGAATAAATTCCGAATTCATATCACCAACAAAAAAAAAATATTTTTTTGTACTTTTTACTTACACAGTATGTACTAGTATTATAGTATAGAGTATATTGTACCGTAGTAGTGCAATATGGGAAAATATATACGCATGCGTTTTGATTTAATCACAATACATACATACCGATATATCGTTTGTATATGTACATACAAAAAAAAATACCAAAAATAAAAAGAAAATACAAATACATAGGTAAAGAAATTTGCAAATTTTTTATAGAGTTTTCTTTTATTTTCGGGGCCGTGAACTTGGATGGAATATGGTAAATAGCGGAATGCGTAACCTAACGGTAATTATTTATTGGACAAGAAATCCATAATAATTGCAAACTTTGATACAATTTTATTTAATTTGAAACACGGGTACTCGTATCGTAGTAGCAATTTTCTGAAAAAATATTTTTCTTCGCAATCTACGTGATGTAAATATTAGATCGGTCACTGCCGCTTCAAAGAGCTTTTAAGAGCTAATGATGAGTACAACTCGTATCACGCTTTGGAAGAATTTACTAAATCTTACTAAATTTTTCTTATTGATTGATTGTGTGGTAAATTGAAAGATAATGATCAAATGATCAAAAACAATATTATACAGTTATTTTTAATTAATTATAACTTAATTAATATAAGAAGCAATAAAATAATGATAAATAAAAAAAATATATATTAACATTCAACTTCGAGTATCATAATAGTACGTAACATTAAGTATTTTTAATTCGACAGATTACCCTTCCTTTTAACTAATAACAAATAATTGCCCATTCACAAACGAATGTGTTTTGATGAGAGGGATGGCTAGCTAAATTAATAGACAAGTTTGAGCATTTTATCATACGTTGTAACTAACGATTCATCGTTCAACAAACGACTTATCGATCGTTACAAAACATCCAGCAAAATGTCTGAGCACTGCTTTTGCGGCTAATAACTCAGGGCAAACTGGGGGATTCTTAAAATTCAGACATCCTGATAGACATATTATGCTGTGCACATACATTTTAAAATGCCATCCTTCATCTCAAATCTCTGACCTTCACTCACAAACACGAAAAATATTTAGCACATAGTGTAACACGATAGTTTTAATGCAAACATGTTCAAAAGTTTCTTACCCGATTGCTATAAACGACATGAAAAACCTTAGTACCCATATAAACTATATACTTGGAATGACCGAAGAAGTTTCAAAATTATCACAATAAGATAGCAAAAGAATGATATAATAATAAGGCTAATACTAATTGAATAAGATTAAGATTGGATAGATGTTAATAAAGATGAATAAAAAAACAAAAATTATTTAGTAAAAATTAGAGCAAAACAAAACTGTTACCATATACGATCCCGTTTGTGTAGAATCCTCATGACCTCTTTTTCGTCCAATGCGTTATGATTTACGGTTAGCTTATTAAATATAATTTTTGGTGCTGGGGAAATCAACCCAATTTTGCATCAGGTGAAAACAATTAAAATGAATTGTTACACTCGTGGGGACGATTCATACCACTGAAATGTCTCACGAAGCCGCACCTACTAACATATTTAAAATTCTGAATAAATAGAAATTTTCAGTGGTTGTAAATATCTTTTAGATAATAAACGCCCAAAACGTTTCCATCTAAATCGGTACACTCAAATGCGACTTGACCGACCGGTTTTGAAACAAGAGCTGGAATGGCTTTTGGACCAAGCTTAGCATTAAAATTTTTAGTTGCGTCACTTTGCACGAAATTCTTTACAAACACTGATTGACCCGGTAGGAATCGACGCGCTTGACTGCGAAGGTAGTATTGTTTGGTATTCTTAGCATAGGCGGTTCTCAGATGAGACAAAACTGATTCTCTGGCTAAGTTCAATCTACTAGGTTTTGATAACATCAAATGTTCATTATCCCCGTGTGAAGACAAAAGTTTACGCAATGCATAATCAGACCCATGATTCTTCTGGTGTGTTTCAAATACCAAATAATGCGGTGAATACCTACAAGAAGCGTGCACTATATTACGCAATGCCGAAGCAATTTCTTCTAGCATCATTCGTTCGGAAGCATTGGGTTGTGACGTATATTTGGGCGTAGTAAGGTGTTTTACACCGTATTTAGAGAAAGAGTGTTGAAACTGAATGGATACAAACTGTTTACCATTGTCAGTTAAAATGGTTTCGGTTGAGAGCATAAGTTAAATACTTGGCCTTCAATGAATTTAATCAAACTTGCGGCGTTGGCGTTTCTTAAAGCTTGGAGCAACACGAACCGAGAATATTTATCTAACACAATCAATATATGTGCGTGTGTGTTACACGCTTGGTTCTAGGATAGGGACCCAAAAAATCTAGGTAAAGCCATTGAAAGGGTTCTACCACTTCCGTGAACGCTCCCATGTATGGCCGAGTTGAATAATTTATTGGCTTAGAGGTCTTGCAAATGACATAGTCAGTTGCATATCTTTTGATGTCACCTGCCATATAAAACCAAAAGAAATATCTCTGCAGCCTTTCTAACGTTTTCGTGTAACCAAAATGAGCCGGAGCCGGCCCGGTGGCAAAGTGGTTAGCATACTTGCTCCAACGACCGGAGGTCCTGGGTTCGATTCCCGGTGGTGACAAGGAAAAAATTTCACAGTTGGTTTAGGATCAATGAATTAATCACACATTATCCAAAATGAAAATATGATTATGAAACCTCATGTGAGGCGGCCAAATCCCTTGATGGGATATAGTGCCAGAGAGAGAGAGAGAGAGAGAGAAAATGAGCTGAAAGAGGAAGAGAGTGTACTTGATCCATTAGTTGATGTTTCAACGATTGAGGGATTACTAACTTCCATTCTAGCAAATCTGTGTCACAAACTCTAGTCCCATGTGACGGACAAATAAGAAGTTTATTGCCGTTTAACCGTAAATTGGAATCGTTAGGCGTTCGCAGATTCTGCTATCTGGTTATTTGATCGCGATATTCTTTGTCCGACAAGAGTTTCGAGGCATTTAAATCGATATGTAACGGTAAGTCCATGGTGTGTAAATTTTTTGTAAGGATTTCATCAACTTTCAACTGAGACAACGCGTCCAGGACAACATTTTGAGAACCTTTTCTATGTTGTGTTTCAAAATCGTACCCTTGCAATTTCATGCTCCAGCGAGTCAATCTCCCTGAAAGGTCTTTCTGAGACATTAACCACTGGAGTCTTGAATAACCGGTGATGATTACAAAATGGAACCCTTCGATATAGGCACGGAATTTTTTGATGCTTAAGATAACTGCCTAACATTCCAATTCTGTGACGGAGTAATTTCTTTGGGTTTTGTTTAATTTTTTAGACATATATTCTATCGGAAATTGTGACTAGCGCACGATTTAAGTAATCAAACGCGTTTTGAGCCTCATAATTCCAGACACATTTTTTTCCTTTTTCGAGCAATTCAGTGATGGGAGCACTAATAGTAGCGTATTGAGCAATAAAACGCAGACACCAACCGGTGATGCCCAAGAATCGGCGTATTTTTTTAGTGTTTTAGGTACAGGATACTATTCGATTGCTGAAATTTTCTCCAGGTCAAACTTTAAGCAACCGTCACCAACGATATAGCCGAGATACTTAATTTGTTTCAACACAAACTATCTTTTGTTTATATTTATGGTGAGGTTCACGCCCTTGTACGGTAAAAGCTGTATGCTGTCTAGAATTCTTGTCTAAAGGGATTGCTGAAAGGCATCATAAATCTCTTCTGATCCAGTCTTCCTAATCGTCCTTTAATGAGTGGCAATGGTTATGCGTCTTTAACCGTAACGGCGTTCAACTTGCGCGCATCCAAACAAAGTTTCACTTTACCACTGGGTTTCTTTATTAGTGTAACGGGAGAACACTAAATACTGTCACTTACTTCGATCACACCCAGATCTAACATACGGTCTAATTCTTTGTTTATGTCGGATTGAATAGCTAGCGATACTGCGTAATACCGCTGCTTTATAGGAGCAGCTGATCCAACCTCGATAGTGTACCTAGTAAGAGTGGTCCTTCCCAACCCAAGTGAGTCTGACGAGGGGAACAGTGCGATAATTTCGTTTAGTTCGGACCGAAGCTTTTCAGGTAGATCATGCTGTTTAATAACTACGGAACTTTTGAGAGGCTGATATAAATCATTGATAATTGAGGGAGCTATCCCAAATTCTCTCCAAAAATCCATAACTAAATATAAACATTGTTGTAAATCTGGTGCGACATGAATTCGGATAATTCTAGTTTTATTCAAATAGGTGATGAAAAGATTAATATGCCCAAGTATTACATTCTTCCTTCTGCCCATTAGCGGAGCAAACGAATGATGACAAGCGATGAAATTTATATGACGAGCTGAGAGATTTCAGAAAATCCTGGGAACCTGAACCCAACACACTAATATTTGCGCTACTGTCCAACAATTCTCGCATATTGCAACCAGCTATCAGCACATCGGCATATGGCCTGCCATCGACTTCATTTGGTATGACAGATTCTATGCATATGAATTTGATCTTACGTCTTTTTTAAAAATATTGGGAAGTTCGACTGAAAGAAGGCATTGTAGCCTGTGACATGCACGTACGATGGTTAGTGGCACTCATTATTGCGGAATTTGAATTAGGCGAAAACAAAATTATTGAGCTGGACGGTTCGAGGGTGCCGTTTCGGGTGGGCTTAATGTAATCACCGGGATGGTTCTGGGTGACATAATCTTTTGGAAATGTGGTTGCCCAGTCGCGCGCATTTCCGTATTCAAGTTTCCCGATTTTCCGGCATTGCATTTACGACAGTTAGGTCTAAGTACATTTTCGCTTCCACAACCATAGCAAAAAATATGAGATTTTTGGCATAGGGCAATTTCGATAAACGTAGCCTATGTCTTGGCAATTCCAACAAATAAATGTATTATTTGCAGCATCATTAATATTGACGTTAGCTACAGGTTTTGGTTTAAGTCCAGATTGGGAAGATGAACGATTAACGTAGGCCGGTCTATCCTTTTTAGTCAGTTGATAAACCTCAATTTGGTTTTCATGATATGCTGAAGCTGCCAACTCAGCCGGATTGCCAAACGAATCAAGTTCATGAATGGACTTTTTATTCAGTTGCACAAAATTTTCAGGACAATATCCATTTCGTGTCCAAGTTTGTTTCCAACTGACACAGGCAGCAATGAGTTGATCTATATGGAACTATCGTTTTATCCGGCATTTGCAAATGAAACTGCGGAAGATTTCATTGCAATTTTTAATAATGTGCTATAAAAATCATAAAAGGACTCTTTTGGCAAGCGCTGTTTACGATTATCCAACTGTTGAAGAACATCATCTTTAGCTGCGTATCGTTGAAACTTACGTATTAATTTAGCGCGCAATCTGGCCTGATGTAGAGGGGTGGTTTTAAATGATGCTCAAATCGTTTAGAGTTGAACTATCTAATCGCTTACTAAACTACTATAAACTATTTGCTCGCTCACAAACGAATGTGTTTTGATGAGAGGTATGGCAACTGAGCTAATAGACTAATAGACTTAGAATCTATGCGATTTCTAGTGTGATAATCAAGTTAGAAATTCCACATTACCTCCCAAAATACATGATGCACAAATTTTACCATTAGACGTACAAAATCGCACTATCAAATACTATTCGACAAAATAAGATACTGTGAGATTTCCAAAAAACACATTCGTTTGTGAGCGGGCAAATAGTTTATAGTAGTTTAGTACGCGATTAAATAGTTCAACTCTAAGCAATTTGAGCATCATTCAAAACCACCCCTCTATATGAGGCCAGAAGTATGACAAAATGCTCAAACTTGTCTATTAATTCAGCTGGCCATCCCTCTCATCAAAACACATTCGTATAGCGATTAAATTGATCGGATATAAATATCTTGAATTATTACTCGGTGTCGCATAAACAAAGTTATATTGTAATTTTTACCATAAAAAATGTCCATTGATTTATATTATTATTGTGATATATCAATTTTTTTTTATTGTTTATTTATTTTGCAGTGCAACATATTTCTTTACACAAAATAAAATATTTTCGTTTTTATTAATTGATCAATTTTCATTCAATGCACGACACAGTCAATCTACAAAAAAATTAGTAAGATTTAGTAAATACTTCCATCGCCTATATACACGAATGAAGTTATAACTAAAACGTTACTAAAAAAATGACGTCACTTAGTAAAATTTAGTAAATACTTCATTACCAATCTCGATTCACTTTGTTTCTGTGTGCTTTTTACTCGCATACGATCGCATATTCATAACTATTCGGTTTTGGATCTCTTACTGCAAGTCAATTATGCTGTGTCTGCCTAGTGTTGAATTAACTTTAATCCTGTTAATTTTACAACCTTCGGTCTAATACGCACTGGTACGAATAAAATAAATACTGGCACGTCTAAAGGAAATTTTTTATTTATAACAAAAAACTGTTTCAGCGTGATTCTTGTTCGCTGCCAAAAATATGACGAGTTAAGTACACTGGCCGAGTCAAAATCGCGCATGATTTGTTGCACGGATTTTTTCACGGCTTGACGTATATAAATCTAATTGGAATTACATTCAATCCAATTAAATTGTTATTGCATGTAAAAGTATTGGCGTCTAGGTAATCTAGATCATTATCGGTTGTTTTGGCCACTCATCACTACTTGAAGCATTAATAAATTGTCTTGAAATCTGTGACTTGGTTATCCGCAAAACATAGTCGTATTACGCAATATTATGGCTTAAGGTTGACCTTGGTTCTAGCTAATGAACGATAGTATAAAATACTGATATATGCGGGTGAGTTGCCACGCCAAAATACATTAAGGTAGCGATCATCTCACGATACGGAAAATAAAGTTCCTCATCCGCTTCAAAATTGCCAAAATTCTTTACACTGTCCTGTTCGATGGAGTTACCACTGCATTGCATTCAGCCATTCCAAAACGGTTTAGTACCTTTTGCGCCGACGCCTGCTGATTCATATAAATTGATACATTTGGGGGTTGTTAGATTTGAAGCTCAACGAAACATTTGAACTCGAATGCTTTGACCTCGAATTCCCTGCGCAAGTGTTCTGTGGCCAGACCAATTATTTCCTCGTTCTCCTCCAAATCACCTTCTTTATGCCGAACTGCTACCATTTCATTCGTTTTGGTGACCCAACGAAGTTCCACGTACAATTTTTAATAGGCGAATCGTACTCCTCGGTCATTACCTGCTTGGACTGTTTGACGTCATGAGCTGTCTCAATTTTTTATAGCATCAGG
This sequence comes from Nephrotoma appendiculata, assembly GCA_947310385.1. Taxonomy (NCBI): domain Eukaryota; kingdom Metazoa; phylum Arthropoda; class Insecta; order Diptera; family Tipulidae; genus Nephrotoma; species Nephrotoma appendiculata. The sequence goes on along the minus strand of OX371225.1, from coordinate 273,452,133 downwards.
ACAAAATAGTATGATATATCTCCACAGATTACATTTTATTTCTTTCTCCTACGCGACCCCGTTTCACATTTCTAGCTTTTCTTTTAATTTACAAAACAATTAAAATTAAGAATCCAATTTTTCAACAAATTGAAATTCGGTAGGCTTTATTCCTCTCTAATCGGCGGTATCTCTCATCGATCCTCTCATCGTTACAAAAATTATGCGGGTATCATTGGCACTCTTTTATTTCTTTATCATTGTTAACTTTCCGAATCGTGGAACACCGATTAAATTTAAATATCTCCAATTATGAAAATCGAATAATTTTACATCTCCAATGAATCAATCCTTAATCTTAAAAAGTTTTTAACTCATGAATTTAACAATGATATTGAGAACAACAGTTGTTGCTTTTTCCAAGGAGTCAGGTACGTTAATCGGCCTGACATCTCGAAGTAGAAAATTGGGTTATTCGATATTATAGTGTGAGATTTTCAAAAATAAAATACGCCATTTTATAATTCGCTAGAGTAACATGTTGAAACTATATGTATAAGTTAAAAGTATTTGTTCAGTATATGGTAATCTCACCCTATGGCGTAACCGGTTTATTGCATTTTGTGTTGGCAGGGAATTTATTTTCTGTGAATATTCTTTAACATCTTTGGATGATAGGTACACTAAGTACACCTAGGATTATCGATGTAAATCCGATTTTACATTACAAAAATTGCTAGTTAGCTAAATGAAGTATTAAGCTCTTTATTTGAGCCTAGTTGTTTGGCACTTAATGTTTCCATGTCCCATCTGGCTTTACTTCGGAAATGGACGTTTTCAAATCATGCACTCTGGCACATGCTGTCGCTGAGTTTACATTGAAAGACGTAGCGATATGCGAAAACAAGCTGGATACCATTCTCGATTAGCCCAATTTTGACGACTTTTGCCAAATTTGACGTTCCAATGACGACTTATACAAATAGTTGCTTGTCAACCGTCTGATGATGATCATCCTAAAATACTGCTAGTATACACTTGGGTTATCGGTAACCCGGAGGATCACCCCGAGTAATATTACCCAATATTTAATTGATGAACTGATAATGTCGATATGAGGGCGAAGCTAAACATTCTCTGCAGTACGTACTGAACAGGATTCTCATTAAGATTATCGCTGGTAATCCACTTCTAGGCGCTTTTCTTTGTTTTTTGCTGCTTTCTATTAATTTGTCCATGCTTCATATAAAACAGATTAAATTGCACCGCTGTAAGTCAGCTTCCTTTGAACTAAGGAAGTGGCTTCTAGAATCTGAAACAGATATACGCCATTAATGGTGTTGTCTTTTTCTCAGGTGACAACAACAAAATTAATTTTAATCTGCAATTAGAATTTTTTTTAGAACTTCCACTTCTTTTTTTGGCATCCCTTCTAGTAATCGGCATCAATATAGAATTTTTCGCTAGGACTAATGTCGATGGGTCCAATTCGAGTTTTGCTTCGGGTCTAGATTGTGAGGTTCGAGAATGGTACGTTTGATCACATTCCCAGCAACACTTTTGGGAAATTTGCTGGGCTTCGCTATTTCCTAGAGACGGTCTCCTGTAGCTGCTTGAACTGAAACAGATCAACTTACATCATAGCAAAGCAGCATCTTTTTAGCTCAAGTTACAGCTTGCAGCATCTCGCTTAGACTGATGTATAATTTAGGAACCATCCTTCTCGACGGTATGGTTTTTGGATTAGATCAAATCGTTAGCAGAATCCAGAGCTTTTATTTCTCATAATATTAGTACGACTAGTCGCTTTTCACACGACAAATTTATGCAAGTCACTGGAGTTTATTAACCTTGTTTCGTGGAGCAGGTTACACCAAGTACCTTTAGTGGTAGGTTGCGATGGTGCCAGTGCTCATCACAAGTGAAGAGGTAGGTCGGATATTAATAAGAGGAGTTTTACTCCGCTCAACTATCTAAGCACATCTGACCTTGGATTCCTCAACAAAGACTGTTAGCCAACTTTCACCAATTCAATAAGGGGGGAAGTGTTTGACATCACTTTTGTGCTCTATGTCGATTATCAATTTAATCATTAATTAGATGACTAATGATATTCTCGCTTCTGAGAACAACGACATTCTCACCACAAGTGCACTTTTAACATAAACTTTAAAAGATTCGAAACAAGCAGTTTTGGTGTTATGAACTTAGAAAACTTTGGAAAACTGATAGGAGACTCAAAAAATAAGCCAAATGATCTAACCTTCCGGTTGTTTGGGATAATTTATTAGCATCTTACAATAAAAAAATTAATAATCTTGAAACAGGAGTAGAGTTATGCTTGATTAATGCTTCAACTCTCTTTGATTGCAGGGCATAGACAAATATTGAATCTACATAGTTCATCTAAACAGCTAACAGTTTTGGTCGCTAATTTGACCGGTCACGGCCATTTTAAATCCATTTACAACGAATGAGGCTAGTTCACGATTCCTTGTGTGACAACTGTCGCTAAGTGGTTGTCCATCTTTCGAAACAGTTGGGTCGCGGTCCAACGGTCCCGGTTTCTTAAATATAAATCTCTCAATGTGGGTCAACTACGTTCCCTGCCCTGGTTAGAGCAATTTGCAGATTCGGTTTACACTATGAGTCCAGTATGGCTGTTACCAATCTACGGTTCTAACATACTCTTGTAGTTTTTATTTTGAATTTTTGAATTTCAGTATAGTCGTTTAATTATTACTTATGGCATTGCCATCTGTTGTTGAATAGACGCTAAAGTTTGATTTGATGGAAATTAACCACCTTATCGAGACGCCGTGTCGTGTGAATTTATAATGACTTGGTAGCGAGAACAATGTGTAACTTGTGCGTGTGTGCGACTGGTGAAATATAGAGGAGTATTTTTTTATTGTGTGCTGCTCGTTTTGGTGTGTGCAATATATGCGCGGTAGGAATTGGTAGGGTAGTGACGCGCACAGAACAAAACGAGAGACATAACGAAAAATATTCTTCTAGAATGTTTTTGGTGTTGCGAGAATTTTTTGTTGAGTCGAGTCTAGTTTTTTTATAAAACCCTCAAGTATAATATTGTGAAAAAAATCGAGTGCTGATCACTTGTTAAATATTAAAAAAAAAATTCTTTGAGAAATAAAAATTATATCTAAGAAAAGTAATAAAATTGCGAAAGTTTAGAGAGCTCAGACTTTGAGAAATACAGTTACCCCACATTGACGGCGGCCAGTTGAGGCCAGACGTTTTTATTTTCGGCGGTATTTTTACCAAAGGCGGTGACCAGTTAAGGCCATTCAACTTTTTACGTTGTGGAGCCAACGTCCAACGCGTTGTTTACAGTAAAACCGGAAACACGCCCAACAGCATTATCTATGGTTAAAAGCGGGAAGACGCCCAACCCATTTATGCATAACGGACGCTGCCCTCTAGGTCGACCTCGATGCGGTCAAATGATCAAAAGGTACCAATTTTTTTTTATTTTTTTTAAAATTAATTTTATGTTTTCTTTTTTAAATTTTATATTTCTTAATTTCAATTTTTTTGTTTTTTTGCAAAATTTCAATTTTCTTAATTTTCGATTTTTCTTCGTTTTGAATTTTTCGTTGGGAGTTCCACACTGGTTTCGCTGCCTACCTTATGTCCGGGGTCATCGTCCATCTTTTTTCGTTATTCGATTTATTTTGTTTTCCGCTTCACAAAATTGTTCAAGGTCCGCGATTATTTTTGTTTCTGCTCGATTTATTTTTTTTCGATCAAGAGGTCATCGACTATTTAATTCTTCTGTTCGGTTTAATTTTTTGTTGCCGCACAATTTCTGGATTGTTACTCCCCATCATACTATTAGCGGGACATCCACAGGGTCAGAGTGGCAGCTCCAGCGTATGTGTCGCTAATTCGGGGGCAAGAATCGTAAAATCCACTCGGTCTACCCGTGGTACTCCGATAGTATTAAGTTGTCGGAGTGTGTAACGTGGGAGATTCTTTGGAGGTCTCTCCGGGTGAAGAGAGGCCTGGTCTGTTGAAAAGATATCCCTACCCTATTATACCAATTCGTTGTGGCTGGGCATCGGCCTTTCGGTGGTCATTCAAGAGGTGTCTTCACCAGACCGGGTGCTTGTCACTCGGGGAAATCCGGTCACTGCCGGATGGACGCACCCGGTTATAATAATTTATCCATTGTTCCTTCAAGTTTCGTTCGACGAATTATGGTATCCGTCAATTTATTTCAAGTTTTTTTGATTTTTATTTTTATTTGATCCTGTTCCACGGTGTAGGCCAGGAGCACCCAAGCCTCAACTTCCCCACGGCCCAAAACCCTGAGATCTATTCAGCAAAATCACCGTGAGAGAGGCCTCTGCGTGTTTAGTTAAATCTGCGGAATGGTCTCGCGAATAAAGCCCACAAACAATGCATGCATCCTTAATATTAAATTTTTTCACTTAAATTTCAATTACTACCTGTTACTATTTTATTGTGATGAGGGTTTCAGTTGAGTTCAGTTGTTCGTAATATGATGCTTAGTTAGTTCTAATATTACAAAATTTGTGAAGTTATCAAACCGTAATCAAATAAACATTTTCTCCACATTGTAGGTGTTCCTCTGTTTATATTGTAAATCAGCAAACTAAAAGAAATTAATATGATTTGTAAGATAGATTGTAGCATATATCAGAGTCTTACTAAAATTTAATTTCTAAGAACGTTCAGTTCGCTCCCCTGAACCAATTTACAGATAACTATTCGCCACTATGCATCCGTAAACACACAATCCATATCACGTATTTTGCTATCCATTCATCCACACAAATATCTGAACAAAACACTCTTCCTTTATTCGTTTGTATTGTGGAGAGACCGTGTACTAGTATTTGTACCACGGATAAATTATTACAAAAGAATTTTTATTTTTCTGGTTGACGAGTACCAATAAAAAAAAAGGATTTCTTCCTGTATTGCAAATTGTACGTGTACATTCCCGTCAAACTAATACAGTGTTAAGCACGCGTTTCTTATTTAGAGGCTGCGAGAAGAGAAATTCACCAACACATCTAAACCACTATTCAGCAACACAATATTATAAGGGATATAAGGAATACGATTTTTTATTTTACATTACAAAAAAGGGAAGCAAAGATTACGTTTATAAATTTCTTCGTCGTTTTTGTCTTCCTCCTGGTATTATACCGTTTTTAATACGTGTTTGAAAAAGATTTCATTTCATCTCCGTCTTAAGTTACATTCATACATGTAAATGATGGGATACGTCGTGGTATAATGTGGCATAAAGAAATTTAACAGATGGATTAAAATTTATCAAGAAACAAAAAAAATGTTTGTCAATTTCAAGAGCAATGACATAATAGGTTTAGGAGTATGCGACAAAATTTTTCAGATGTTAAGCACATACTTACAAAATACGAGTATATACGGTCCGGTTGTTGATTATGATGTGTGTTTTTTGGAATCCGGTACACGAACTTAATAAAAAATGAGCAACCGTAATTATGTCCGAACACAAATTTATAATTTCCTCTTATTATGAATTTCCCATTTTGAATGTGTGTTTTTTGTGTACATACGTATGTACGATGTCCGTATGTTTGTAGTGTACATACATTTGAAACGGATATGAAATATGGGAATTAAATTATAAACATGTCCAAAACACACATAGCTGTATTATAGCCGAACCAAAATGGGCAAAAAACGTTTTTGTATTTTTTGTTTTTATTCTGCTGCTCACTTCAGCTTTAATTTCGATCGATATAATTTTTCGTTTTGTTCGACTTCAAATGTGGTTTTCATTTGTTTTAATTTTTCTCGACGTTTTGTACAGTACTGTATGTATGTATGTATATCTGTACATTTTATATGGAAAATGAGAAAAATTTATGATAGTACTTAACAATTTTTTTGTTTTGTTTGGTACATATTTAATGAGAATTAAATGATAAGAATATGTACTTTGTGTGTGTGTTATCTAAAATCTTTTGACACACAAAACACAACCAACAACAAAAAAAAATTGTAAAAATATACATACACAAAACAATGATGTGACAGCACTAATACATACGACATAATACGAGTATACAACACTACTATGATGAGGACGAAAAGGATTTTATTAAAAAAAAAAGACAAAATCTATTGGTACATAGATTGGGTGGCGAACGAGTAAAAAACAGAGGGAGAGACTGTGTGCAAAAATTTTGTACGTACATGATCGTATCACTTGAAATCGATTGACTTTTGTCGAATTTTAAATGCGAGAGCAGGGATATTTACGACGACAAGTGTTTCGTTTTTAATTAAGGCGATTTGTGCGATAAAAAATAATAATTCGTTTACCGAACAATTTAAAATGTGGGGGACGGACGAGGCGACAGCATAATATGATATGTGTCGGGAGTATGTGTTCGACGTATTATGTGCGAGCAAATTAAATTTTTATGTGATTTGTGGGTGATGGTGGTTAGACGTGTACGGGGACAAATTTAAAAATTCTTTCTCAATATGGTTTGCTTAATCATTCCAAAAGTCCTACTGTTTTGCAAATTTTGAAATTGGGTAACTTCTCAACATTATATAAATTGTAGGACTCTTTTGGCCATTCAAGATCGATGAAGTTCTAACTTAGGCTCAATAATGGTTAAACCGCGCCTGAATTTCGAATTAAAGTCAGAACCAGAGAGTTGCCCGCATCGATCAATTGAGGGAATTTATTATTTTAAAAGCATCAATCAATTCAACTGTTGTAAGTCCCAAATATTATTTTTAAGACATAACAGACAAAGATGACACCTATTGGTGGGCGCCCTAAAACCAAACGCCGAATAACCATAAATAAACACCTATATCGGACAACACCTTTACGCACCTGTCAAAATCGTCACTTCCATGGGAACATCTTTATTCTTACAACAACCTCCAATCAAGCAACAACAGACATGGCTAACCAACATTGACAATTAATAATAATTTCTTGTATTAATCGCTTCAACATTTTTGGTCCTTCGAGCCGGATTTTCTAAGCGGTTAAAGACATTTAACAATTCGGCCGTCCGAGTCGTGAGATAGAGCAAGGAGCTCATAATTAAGACGCAAGAAATAAATGACGGATTCGTACAGACGCAGATCAACCGCACGTGGCGTCTCATTACAAGAAATTTTGAAACGTATGAGGAACTCGAAACTGCAATCTTGAACTTCAAAGCCGTCAAGAGTCAATTCGAGAATCTATTTGTCGACCTCTTTCAAATCCACAGACAGCTGGCTAACTCGCAAAGGGTACACTACCTAAAGGCGAATTTAACGCTCAAGTGTGTGAACATCACCAACAATAATTACGAGGAAAAACGGTGCATCGATATAACATCGTCAGTTCATCATCGATAGTCATCTTCGAAAGTTTAGAACCAGATGCCTGCACTATAAGTTAAGGCAACTGTGGGATTACGCAAGATTCTTGATATAATGACCGACACCGTTCGCTGTCGGAATGCTTTAGGAATGGCGGTCACCACATGGAAATCATCTAACATCACGTCATTAACCAGAGCACATTATCCATATAGCACCAGGGTCTTATCGATTTCCTAAACACCCGATGGCATATACTGAAAATGGTTTCCATTTCCAAATCGAAGTCATCCTCGTATTCGTCGCACACTCAGGCGTACATCGTAAGTTTGACACACAATCTACTCATTCACTCGTCGTCATTTCAAACTCTCACAGCCTCACGTGTCGAGTTTGTGCTGGAAATCACAATGTTTCGGTTTCACAACGAAATCACCATAAACCACTTTGCATCGCCATTCACGAATGTACTGTTCCCCTCAGCAGTCGCTATCATTACGCATCGTTACCAAAACTTCATTATTCGACCTCTTTTATACTCAGGAGCGAGAAGACCAACCATAGTCGCAGTTGGAACTTGTCGATCCTCATTACTATGTTTCCAACAAGATAGATGATTTACTTCGAACTGACAACAGATAATTGGGATGTTTCAAAAGGACAATTGCATCAGCGGTGTTAGCGGTTTATCCTTCGCCCAAAAACGAAACTTGGTTACATGCTCTTCGTCAAGAAAAATAATCAAACGTCTAGTAAAACGACAACTAACGATGACTATGCCATCGACAATACGTTCAGACCATTCTGAGAAATCGAAAGCGTTTGTTTATTTCGACAACTAGCAAATGATCAGTACCGATCGCGCCGCAGATGGAACAGACAAGGTTTTCCTGTCATTCAAAGACAATTTACCACCTCTTGGAAGGACACGAGAGGACGCAGATTTCCGCTTCGTACACGACAAGTTCCTGAAGACTACCTGCAATTCGGTCATATGGAAGAATTGTTAAAAGACAATCACAACGTGCTGGACCAGACGGCTTGTCATCTTCCACATCACGATGTAATGCAACGCAAAGTGCGATTGGTGATCAACAAAACATCACACAAAACAACAACCGGCCCATCGCTAAACATAAGTCTAGAGGCACATGATGGAACTGCTCATGAGGAGCATGAGGATCAACTTGTGCTGAATTGGGACGACTCAGTTAAAAACCCTTGAACTCTATTGGTCTCCTTAGACCGAAATCAGCATCGGCTCAACATCGGATGTTCGTGCACCAACCAAACGAACAATATATTTGATATGCTCGGCTAGACAACTCCTACCACGACACTTGGCATATAGTGGAATGAAGCGGTCTGAAATTTAATATCTGCAAGATGGCTTACAGTTGGCTTCACTTATCGAAATAGTTTCAAATCCTTGGAGGCGCTGAGAATCGAATCATTCGACAAATCGCAGTGACCTTGAGATTCAGGGGTTCAGTGACGCCTCTGAGATAGCATATGTAGCATTGACGTATCGTCGTACAAGGTCTCGCCCCTGAAAATAATCAGCCTTTCACGAATAGGGCTTTGAGCAAGTGTGCTCCTCGCCAAGATCATACACAAGATTGTTCAATCATTCAACGTTTGGCAAGTTGTAGTACTTGGTTGGATACGCAGCACGCCTAAGCGCTAGAAGATGTGTAGATTACTTTTAACCCACCAATTTGAATTATATCGACTTCTACATAGTCATCCCTAGCCTATAGACTAACATTCACGAACTAAAAGTAAGGTCATTGGTCGCATTGCATGCAGTGACGTTTCAATCGACTTTACTACTTTTTCGCTACCCGAGCTTAATTGGTCAATCAAAATCGAACAAGCTCCCCGAATATAATTTTCAATACACAATGAAGCATCCGATTATCTTCTTCAAAAGCAGCTCACGTTCGAGGAATTGATGGCCCTGTTATGCCAGGTCGAAGCGTGCTTAGACCCACGACCGTTGTGCCCCATGTCCTTGATGACTTCACAATCTTCACTTCAAACCACCTCAATGGTGCTCAGCACAGAAAAATTAATGTCAGATTCGACATGGTTACATAGCGAAGTTATTTCTGTTAAACAATAGAAGAAATAAAATAGCCACATGTTGAAATTGTGCCGATGTACTTTAAAAGGTCGACTGTTAAAGTACGAGTTAAGTGGCAAAGGTGTACCAATCTACCTTAAAAAGATATACCGTAAAAGTGTGAGGTAACTACTAAAAGCGTGCCGATCTACCGGCAAAACTCGGCCCTAACCGTATGTGGGAGTGGCTGGGGTCGGCTGTATCAAAGTTGGTTTACCCTATTGTATAACAGCCAGTCCAAAGGGTCTCATGCCACGGGCACTGCTAGACCATCTCGTGCACATAAATTTGTCCGATACCTTTAATCTGTTAATTTGGGGAACGGAATATAAAAGGTAGGAACAATAAGAGTTTAAGAGATCCTCTCAGGGAACTGTAATAAAAGTCATGTTATGGCGAACTTTTGTTTTATTAACTTTTTGGTTGTTGTTTTTATACGCACACATTACAAGTTGCTCCACCTTTGGAAGTTCCCCTGAAAGTTTACCGCTGTTAGGCTTGTTACGACTCCTTGTGGGGATCATAACATTTTTTCCTATCCTTTGTTCATTTTGAATTTTTAGTTCCATGGTAATGGAATGTATGATGCCTTTTATTGACGGCATTACCATCTGTTCTATGGTATTAATACTAAAATCTTTTGTTTCTATGGAATTAGCCGAGATATTTTGTTTTGCTTTTTATTAGCATTCACTGTTCATGTAAACGTCGATTGATTAGAGCGAGACCGACGTGTACCTTGTGCGTATGACAAGAAAAATATGCGCGGTAAGAAAGAGTGTGCAAGTGACGCACCGAAAAACAAAACAAGAAGCACCAAAGAAGAAAATATTGTTCTAGAATGTTTTTTGGTGCAAGAGTTTTTGGAGTCTAGTTTGAAATTTCGTGAAATAAAGTAAAGTTTTGGTTTTATACAAGTCGAGTCAAGTTTTTTTTGAGGCAGTCGAATGCTGTATTTAAAAATAAAATAAAACTGAATTTTAAAATTTTGATAAGCTATTCAGTTTGCTGCTGCGCTGAAAAAAAAATATATAAATTTTTGAAAACATTTTTGAGTTTGTTCAGTGACAATAAATAAAGATTAAAATTACTTTTGATTTTATAAAACCATAAAATCAAAAGAAATTTTGTAAAACAAAAATAATTGAGAGTAATTACTTGCTTGGTCAAGAAAAGCGGTTTTGCAAAACATCGGTGTTTTCAGTTTTACATAGGTGCTGGACGGACCGCTAGTTGTATATTGTATAGTATCCGGTGGACGCCCTAAGATACATTTTACCAAACGACGCAACCTATATTAAAAGTTACCTATTGAAGCATAGTTTAATTTGCATCGGTATTTTGGAGGCCCTAACCCATATATACGCCCGAAAGGAGGCTCGTCTAGTTTTGTGAAAAAAAAGTTTTTTACCGTACACAAGGTAAAAGTTTTTTTTTTTTTTTTGGTATCGGGCAGTCAACAAGATGTCCGCATAATTCTCAATATGTAGCCAAGAACGTGGCTAGCCTATTAATTAAACGACAAATCAAGGAAGTCGCAACTGCATTTTTTGGTTATCGGTATAGAACATCCCAACATAAGGGTGGCCAACCAAGGCCAGTCGTTTTTTTGTGTTTAAGGCGGGAAGACACCCAACATTATTTACGGCGGCCAGTCGAGGCCAAATATATTTGCGGCGGTACAATGCCCAACGGTATCATCAGTTAATGTGAGACGACGTGATTTGTAAAATATTTTGGTTCAAGGCGGGAAGACGCCCAACGGTTTTACTTACCAAAGGCGGGAAGACCGTTTGGCGTCTAATTTGTGTTTTTATTACCGCAAGTAATAAGGCACCGCAACCCAAGGTGACTTCCTTGAGGTCCAAAGGTATACATTTTTTTATTAATTTTTTTTTTAAATGTTTATGGTCGATTTATTTTTTTCATTTAAATTAATATTTTCCCAATTTTTTATTTTTTTCAAACTTTCAATTTTTTTTATTAAGTATTGTAATCGAGCATTAAAGTTACGGTTGTCGTGCGCGCGGTCGGAGTGCATTTTGGTTTCGCCATCAAAAATAATTCACATTCGGCGTCCATATTTATTTAGTTCGATTTTTTTTCTTTTGTTTTCTCTCGACTATTTTCCGCTTGATTATTTTTTTCTTTCCCTCTTTTCGCTGCTGATTCTCGTGATAATTGTGTTAATAAAAATTTGCCCTGCGATTCCTTCGGCATTAGGAATATTATGCTTTCTCTTCGTTTTTTTTATACATAACAAATAAAATAAAAATAACCAATAAAATGAATTACTAAATCTTTTGGGTCGGTATGTTGGGAGGGGATTCTCATTTCGTGTCAGTACCATAGTTGCAGGCTAGGCTTTTCGAGGCTTTATCGGTTGGAGAAACGTCCCTACCCTATTATGCTGCTTCGTTGTAGCTGGGCATCGGCGTCTAGGGGTTGATGGGTCATTCGGTGGGGGGGGGAGGGGTTCTTCAGCCAATCCGGTCGTTCCTGGGTGTACACACCCAGTTATTATAAAATTTATTACGTTCCTAGAGTTTCAGCTGCCGCTTCAGCTTTTATTTAATTTCAGTTTTTTGTTGCTTTTTCTTTTATTTTTATTCTGTTCCTTGGTGTAAGCCAGAAGCACGCAAGCCTTAACTTAACTTAACACCACACGACCCAAAACCATGAAATCTAGCCGGCAAAATCAACATGAGAGAGGCGCTTCTGCGTGTTTAGATGAATCTGCGGAATGGTGTTGAATCATTCCGTAAAACGCTTATCTACTTTGCCTTGAATTGGAGGACTTTGGTAAAGACAACTTGATAGCTCCAAACATTTCAAATTTTGTAAAATAATAACCCTAAAGCAAATTTTTTGATAAAGGAAGTCAGTTCGACGAAATTTCCGTTAATAAATTTTTCATTTTGTGAATACACATACAAGAGCCAACAAATTTCTTTAATCCATCACACCACACCAAGACACAATTTTAACAAATTACCCAACTTTCTTCGGTTTTATCACGACTCGATATACAAGAAAAGAAAAAAAAAAATGGAATTGTTAACCATATCTCGAACGGAAAAAAATTTTCCAATCCTTAAGTATATAGAATGTAACACACAAGACTCACAATTAGGTCTATATAATATATATAACAATGTTAATATTGGTATATAGGCAACACAAGACGATATGGTTACAAAACATCCAAAATACACAACAATTTTTATGTTTAAGATGATAAAAACGGCAACAACAAATTTGTTCCAAGGAATCGATAATAACGATGTTAATAAAATATTTGCCCTTTTTTGGTACTCCTCGGTAATATATATATAGATAGTTGGTTAATATACTGTACAGTGTGGATGTGCTGTATCTCGATGAGAGGTTCGGTTTATATTTTGCTTCCTATACAAATTTAGATACAAAATTTTTCTATAAATAACACAAAAATTTTCCGAATTATTAACAAAACGAAAAAATTTATTGATTTCAAGATATCCTCTGTCTTTGTACGATGAGCATATTACACCACACCACAAAAACCATTGTACGGTAGGCGGAGGAGACTAGCATCAGCAGCAGCAGTAGCAGCCGCTCACCACCCACATGAAAATATTATTATTTCGACTTTAATAAATTTTCGTCCCTACATCGTTTTACATACATGTACGATATCTACCTAACCTATGTACCTTGCATATCTTAACATATTCGTCTGTACACTATGGAATGTTGCTGAATTTATGTTGTCTGAACATAATTTTTTTTTATGTACTCGCAGGTGAATCAAATATTAAAAATATGTTATGTAGTCGGATTGTTTAAAAAAAAAAAGTTCACTGGGGTTTTTCTAAGATTTCGGATTAGTTGCACCTAATAGGTTACAAAATATGTTATTTTTTAAAGTACCACACCCCCTCCCCCACCCTATTTACATTATACTTACTCGGTTGGTTTACAAGTATTTATTTACGTCTTGTCTTTTATATTTATATTTACTTGTCTCGAGCTTTTTTTTATTTCTTTCAATTTAATCAATTTTCCAACCGATTGATATTTGTACGTAAAGCTCTATATATTTTATGATATTGCGGGGAGGAGAAAACTGGGTGATTGATACATAGTCGTTTGTAAAAAAAAAATTGACTTTTCTATAAATATATTTGTGATATATGTGCCATCGATGACAACAATTTATCTCGCAAGTTTGAGGAATATGATCTTAATTTACATAAACATGTTCATTTCTATTTATATGTTTATGGGTCTAACCTTTTATTTATATGTTGGTTTGTTCGTTTATCTAGATGGGAAGGGGTATTTATAACGTTTTCGGGGAGATATACAACCACCCAAATTTTACAAAATTTTGTCAAATAAAAATTTGGATTGGCATGGTGTTGGAATAAAATTTGTTTAAAATTTTGATTCATCGAAGATTTCATTTGAACAACAAAAGGTTGAATGGCGAGTACTTTCTTAAAGTCACATCGTATTGTTAATTCTGATTTACTGTCAGTTTAGCGAAATGTTGGATGAAAATGGAGTTCTATTTATTTATTTATTTTAGCATACAGTATGTTTATGCAATTGGTTATTTACAAAAATATACAAAAATAATAATTAAAATAATAGAAATAAAATAAGCCATAATTAAAGTTATATCACAAACGAAAACAAAAAATGGCACTAGACTCAAACCATTAACAACAATTAATAATTATAAATTACAATTTCTAATTACTTTCACTTATTTATTAATCCGAATGAAGTTTGCTTTGATTTAAGGGTTGTACAAAACAAGGGAAATTTAAAGTTTCCCCCTGAAAGGGATAGTGCTCCCGATAGCGGCTCCCGATAAATAAGTGAGCCAAGATATTTTTTTATCGATTTTTAATTAAAAAGTTGAATGAAAAATTTTAGTTTAGAGTTAAATAAATTAATTATATGCAATAATAGCGCTCCGGATACAGCTATCGGGCGCTAATAAAAAAACACAGCATCTCTCGTCAGATAAAGTGGTCTCCACGACTAAATGTTTACGATGGATGGACTCAATCCTTTTGTGAGACGTTCTCAATACGCTTGTACGTGCGATTCATAATTGATCATGGTTATATTGGTAAGTAAACTGTATTTACCTGATTTTATAAAAATGCTTCGGTTCCAATTTTCCAGTCCCTAGAACGAGAAAATAAAAAACGATTTAGATAAAATATTTAGCCACAAAACCCTTTATCAATATCTCAATATAAATCTAAATTAGCCCACCACCTCTGTTCATCCCCTTATAAGGATAATTTTTCATTGTTAAATCAATTCGCACTCAATCTTTTCAGCCAAAAAAAAATATTTGAAGTACTAAACAAATAATTATGTTATGTGTACGTACGTCATTTACGTATGTGTACATATACATATGTATACACAAATAGAGTACACAAAATTCAATCAAACCTTAAACTATACTCGTATAAGAATGCCAACGGAACAATATCAAAAAAAAAAAAAAAAACTTTCTTATCAGTTTTATGTTGTATGACGAGTATGTACGAAAGTACTCGTCTCATAAGAACTTAGATGGAGACCCGATTCTTTTTGTTAGATATTTGAAAGGAACGTTTATGTACTCGTATGTTCACCTAATATAAATAAATACGAGTGATTCATGAACAACCGAAATTAGGATCGTATATCTGTTAGATCTTAGTTTAGTTCATATGAGATGCATAGAAAAGAGTTCAGATTACTTAGGTACTCGTATGTAGTATATAAGAACACGTGTGCAAGTTTAGTTTCCTTCTTTATGATTTACATAACGTTTTTTTAGAGTCGTACCTACTTACCATATAAATATAGTAGATTTGATAATAATTTTGATTAGGCACCCGGTACCCAAATAAAATGTCTGCATGGTTAGATTATACAGTATTGCCCATGCCACACGTAAAAAAAAATGCCGCATTTTTCTTCGTTTCTTTCCCCCTTTACCTATGATACAAGTTTTAATTGAGACTTAAACAAATTTTCTGTTCTACCACACAACTCAAACATAAATGAAATAAAAAATATTTCAAGGACATTTTTGACTCATTTTAGTTAAAATTTTATTTAAGAGAGAGCAGAACAAAACATTGGTAGAAAAAAAATGCTAAAATACAAAAAATGCTCGTGTGGCATGTAGGGTTAAAATATAAAAACTATAACCCATATTTTCATGTAGCCTAATTATTATTTTAAATAGAAATATGTGTGTGTGCGTGTGTGCAAAGATACTCATGTAGTTTTTTATGTTTGTAGTCGTATGTGTAAACTTCTGTGGTGTGCTTCAATTAGTGCTAATTTCCGTTATATAATTTCTGTGTTGTAATGTGTTTATGTAACTAAAAATATATATACAGAATAGAAAAGTTTCTCGATTTTCTTTTATTTTATGATGAGTAGGTTATACACATGCATAGATGCCTTATATATGAGGGTTGGAAAATATAATGTGAAAATATTTAAAAAAATAAAATATTTTTTTTTGTTTGTACTGACATCTGTAATTCTCATTAAGAATTAATTTTAATATGTTTTTTTTCTGGTGGGTGGGATGAACAATGTGGGCGAAATGTTTTGATATAAACCTTATATGATGTGCAGGCTATTTCGTGTTTATTAATTAAAAGAAATCGAGTTATGATTCTGTCCCGCGCTCGAGTGTTGCCATCTGTATTATTATTATCTTTTTGAGTATAAATCCAGTGAATGGATTCGAACTGCTTAACCTGTGAAATTCAAGAAAATTAAGAAGCGGCAAAATATGTATTAGTAGAAAAATCAAATTTGATTATTAAAAGGCAAACTAGGTGGATAGCTAAGCAAAACGATACTCGGTCAAGTTAAATAAAAAAGTTGTGGCAGTGATTGGCTTTGTGCAACGTTCTAGAGACAGGCTTATTCATACCGTAATCAGTTCTATGATGGTTGGTCGGAAGATAGGTACCGTTCTGAAAACTCGTAAATTTACATTTAGACTGATCTTTTCTAAGAGAACAGAAGAGTCGATACTGCCCGTCAGCAACTGATGAATGAAAACCACGTCTGCAACAACTCGGCGCTTACCAAGTGGTTGTAAATCAATTAGTTTGAGACGGTCTTGATATGGAGGCAGGTGTATAACTGCTTTAATCCTCTTTATGTGAACTTCATGATAGGGCGAGCACACCTGACCACGCTTGATGATGAATCTAAGCGCAGAGTTTGCTTGATTAATAATACGATTGATGTGATGTCTAAAATTCAATTCTCTGTCACAAATGGCCTCCAAATCACAAACAGAACTAGCTCTGGTGACGTTTTCGAGAGTAGATGATTGTTTGATATTTACCAACATACAACTCAAGGTTGTTCTTTGCACCGGCGTATATAGATATCGATGAATTTTTAATTAAAAATTCAACGTTGATGATAGGCAGAATGAAATAAATCGGCCCCAGATGGCTACCTTGTTGCACTCCTCATGTTGCTGAGAAACGAGCTGATACTGATGACCTTAACAATAAATGGTATATAGAGTAAGACCCCGATGGTAAAAGGGCCCGCTCAACGGAGAATTTTGAGGAAAACCAAGAGCCCTAAGCTTGAACAACTTTATGAGAAATCCTGCAAACGCCTTGCTAAAATCGTAGAAGATATCATCAACCTCATTTCCTGTCTCCATCATATTTAATGTTTATGAAGTGATTTCAATAAGATTTGTGGTCGTGATGAACATATTAAGTAGTGAATCATATGCAATACTTTCTAACAGCTTGGGAATATAAAATAATTTTGCAATTGGTCTGTAATTACAGATGTCTGATGTGCAACCGTTCTTATGAAAAATACCACTGCAGTTTTTTAGGACGATGGATGGTAGAACGTCAGCACCAGATGAAAAATCATCTTTAAGTTTGGAAATCTTTTGTACCACGAATTCGAAATCGATTTGAATGGAAGTTACGGTTGTTTGAACACAGTTATTCCCTGTAAATAAAATAATCTTCATCGGGTTCAAAATCGTTCTTTGTAAAAGCCAGACTGAAAAAGTTAGCAAAATGTTTTGTTATGACTTTATTATCATTAGAGGAAAGATCTTGATACTTCAGAGTGGAAGGGTATCTGGCGGATTTTTTATTCAAATTATCAAATCGCTGGAAACTATTAGGATGAGCGATTAGATTGGATTGCATGAGTCTGATATAATTCCTATAAAGTTCGCCAGACAAACTACTGAAAGTTCGCAATTCACTACTATACCAAGGAGGTGATGGCAATACAGTTTTCTTTGGCGAGTATACAGAATGGATTATGCAAAACATACAAAAACTGCAGAATAAAAATTAACAGTTTGTGTTTCTATGCCATTATTTTCATTTAAAATGGTATCATGGTCGATGTTTGCCAATAAATAATTAAAATTCACAAAGTCAGTCTTACGAAAATTGAAACGTGGTGGAGTTTCAGAGTCGACATTAAGACTGCTTTGTTCCAGACATAAGGTGATATATATGGAAGGTGGATATACATCTATGGCGCAGAGGATTAGGTTGGATACGGAAGCGGTTGCGAATATAGCAACATAAAGTAAAAACATTCATTTTATTATTTTTAATTTGGGCACATATTAGCTCGATATTGTCAGTGTTGGGAATGTTAAAAATTTGACTATCACAATTGATATGCACTGCAATAAGAACCCCTCTACCGGTTAAATTTGTCTCTAGACAATAAAAACCATCTTTCTTGAAGACGTTGAAATCCGAGGTAAAAAACTCGTTACTGTTGAAATCACTGTTTAATTTAGTCTCAATATGAGTGCAAAAATATCAAATGGAAGTCTTTGAATTGCTGAAAAAAATGTCGCGAGAGTTAGTTCTTAGTCTCCTTAGGTTCTGGTATAGTAGAAGACAAGTGTTTAAGTTTTTTGGTACTGTCATCTTATTGCTACCATTTCGGAATTCTTCAAGATAAGTTGTTTCGGGTCATGATTCTGCTTCTTGTCCATTGAAGCGTTTATATTTCTACATTTGACATTTAGTCAAACATCCATGGGTTGTGCCGATTTAATTTAAATTAATATATCATCAAGTTTGTTACGACTTTTTTTTGTCATAACAATCATTTTCTTGCCCACGAACATTCTTGGTATTTTATTTCTATGGCGAATCTCGTGTTGTGTCTGATAGCAATGCCACCTCTGTACGAACACGTATCATTGGTTGTACTAAAATATTTTCCACCGTATGGACGTGGTTTTTTTTAATTCTCGTACTTCTCCCTACCATAAGGCCGCGCGATCGTCGATTAAATGAGAGAGCGAAACCAATGTGAATCGGGTGTGTGCGAAGCAATGCGCTCTAGAGGAATATTTTTTGTTATATGTTTCTCGTTTACATCAATGTAAATTGATGCAAACGAAAGAGAGAGAGAAGAAGAAAGGTTCTTCTAGAACGTTTTGGCGTTCGTTATGGGGTGCGAGAATTTTTCTTGTTAGAGTCAGTCTTGGTTAGAATTTAAAAGAGAAAGCGTCTAGTTTTTGTGATAAAATTTTCTTTTTATAGTTATTTTTATAAGTCGTAATAAACTTTAAATAAAAAAAGAATAAATTTTCTGTTAAATTGTATATTGGAAAAACTTTTTTTTGAAAATAACTTACGTTTAAACGTAATTTAATAAAATAAAAAAAATTATTACGAAAATTATATGAACGAAGTGTTTTATTGATGTGAAGGTCAAATTTTTCGAGACTGGAAGCGTGTTTTATATTTTTTTTGTTGATAATCTTCCAAACAGAAGTGCAGTGTTACCAAGAATCCTAACTGCGGGCGCTGCGAATATAGACTTGCGCCAATTTTCCACTAGGGTTGTTATTAACTAGTTATATTTGGAAAACTTTGAGTAATAGATTCCACAGAATAAAGTGCATTTTCAGTTTTTGGAAAAAATATCTTTGTGGAAATTATTTAACTGTAAACTGTAAAAAAAACAGTTTTATTGCTTTTCTCGATGTTTTTGGTTGATTGCTGATTTGGAGGAGAAGAAGATTTATACTGTCATTTTGGATTTGGTGTACAAGCAGCCGAGCGGATTGAAATTAGTACAAACGTTATCTCCGCAACTAACGGGTGGCCTACCTCGAGGCCACTTCACTTTTTTTGATTTACTTAAAGGTGGAAAAACGCCCAACGGTACGATGGTTCACAAAGGCAAAAAGGTCGCCCACCGAAAATAGATTCATACGGGTTTTGGCAAGCCCGTGCCCAACGGTGTAAGACGAACAAACGCCCAACGGTCCGGGTGTGGAGTACACCGTGGCAGGACGGTAACAAGGCCGCAACAGTAAAATTGTTTTTTGAAAAAAAAAATAGGATTAAGGTACGATTTTTATTTTATTTTATTTTTTTTACTTTTTTTATATATTTTAAATTCCTTTAAATTTCAAATTTTTATTGTAATCGAGCGCCGCATAGCGGGTGTATGTCGCTCGCTCGATGTTCACATTGGTCTGGTTCCCTCATTATCCTTGTGGGAACTTGGGAAGTTATATTTTATTTTTTTATTTTTCTCTATCGATTTTCTTTTGTTGTATTGTGGCTATTATTCCCTCTTTGGTGATAAATAAAAATAAAAAAATGAATTACTAATTCCTTCTCGGTTTAGTATGGTGGGACCGCAGATTCCATTCTGTGTCGGTCGGTGTAGTGTCTGCGGTCCCTTGGTGCCCGCATCTGATTTCGAAACCAGTGTTTTACACCGTTTGAATTCGGACGGCTGCGCGTACCAAGGCACCTCTTTCGGTTATAGTTATTCGTTCCGTTCCTCAAGTTCCGGCAGACTAGTTTTGGCGGAACTTAGGTTCCCCTCAAACCCCACGACTCATAGCACTTCTCCCTGAATTGTAGCCGGCAAAACATCACCGTATTCGGCCTCTGAGTGTGTTTAGATAAAATCTGCGGGATGGCAGAAGCCATCCTGTACCAAATTGTTGGTTAAGTTGTTCTTAATACCGAAACAATTGATTCAACCTTCATTAATGATCAAATCGAAATTGTCGATAAACTTAAAAATTTGAGAATGTAACACAATAGTCACAATTACAAAAATCAGTAATGAAATAAAAAAATTAAAAAAAATCAATTATAGGTTATCTTTTATGTTTTTATCATTTAAATAATTTGTTAATTTGCACCATATTTAAAGCATGTGAAGTTATCCCAGGATTTCATCTAAGGAAACTTTAAAATGTTCATCAGGCAACACTATCATCCTAGGAATTTTATTCCATTTCAGGATTTTCATTAGAAAACCAGAAGATTACGGAAACCCCGAAAACATAAAAATAGTACTATGTGGAGCAATGAATACAAAATAAGGTGGAATATATACCACAAGTGGTACACCAATTTCTCAGTTAGCTAGTCCGCCTCTAACGATGAACGGCTTGATGAATTCTGGGGTGAGCCAATCATTCATATATCCAAACAACCGTTCAAGAAGAGCCAACAGTTTTCTAGATTCCGAGACAAACTAATATCGCACTAGAGCAACAAAGTGAGAATAAAGAACTTTGATAAAGCAACAAAGTTGCAAATCTTAAATAATAAAACAAGGAACTAAAAAACAAACAAAAATCACATCTCCTCCCCAGGATTCTCTAGCACCAACCTCAATCATAGGATAGCCTTTAAATCTGAACTAAAGCTTTATTTTATCTTGATACTAATAGATAGCGTAAAAGTTCGTGATCTTTTTCCCGGTAGATGGCGTTACATTCATATATCTCAGTAAACATTGATCGTATCGGGCAATTCTTATGTGTCTTTGAAAGGTGACTTTTTAACTTGCACTTTGACATGCAAAACATCAAATTAAACAAAGTAGGTAGTTTAACGGCATAAAAACTGAATTTAGTACAATCGCGTTATCGTCACTTTCACTAACCTTGGCTCTCCACCTGCTATTGCTATCTAGTTATGCCAGAAAATTTCGATCAAATAGCAAGTGGAGATTCGCAATAATATTTATATGCTATCTGTATGCTATGAATACATGGTATGTCGGCAGAACTAGATAGCATGTTTATAGCATGCATATTTTGGCGTTTATTCTATTTCAATATGGTGTCTACTGACATTTCAAGTATTTATTCAAATGTCTAGTAGTTTAGACTATCGACAAAAGAATGATTTCTAAACGTCAAATTATAGCAAGTTTACCACACCAGACTCCATCTTGGCAAATTTTGATAGAAAGAGAAAGTAGATTGCAATAGCATACAGATAGCAGGTGGAGAAGACATGTAAGCGACGCTATATTTAGTATCACGGCTGACGCATCATATTTTGTGGACGGGAACAAACCGCCATTATATCGCGGAGCCGTTTCGAGGCAAAACCTTCGACGCTTTAAGCAAACTTTCACATTCTGAAACCTGCAGAACTCATAAATTGAATGCTGTTCGATCCTATTGGCCTAGTTTAAAAAAGGATGTGAATCACTGGACACAGTTTTGTTCATCCTGTCAACGGTGGAAAGCTCAATGACCGATAGTCCAACGGCATACTAATACGCCGATTGACGATTCGGAATTCCACCTGGACAATTCGAACATATTCGTTTAGATATACATAGTTGGCCTCCTTCCACCGGTCAAGGGATATAGTTATTTTTAACCTGCGTCGACCGATTCCGCTATGCAAAATCGTATCCCCACGAATACACGAAACCACGACACAACTAAATATTAGTTCCAAAATCGCCCACCAATACACAATTTTGTCTCTGTAGGAATGGATAAGGCTAGTACGGGACTGGAATCCTCATGTACGAAGACCCTATAAAGTCATTCACCAGTTACGTAGATACTGTGTCATCTCAATTAAAAATGACAGTAGCAATCAGTAGCGAATTCCAGCGTATAGAATAATCAAGCGAATTTTGTGAAGCTCATTCATCTCAGTGTTGCTTCTGTATCTTCTGTAATGTATTTGAGACAGCCCCAAAAGCATAAGAAGGCATTAAAAGTTTTGCAAGCAAGCAATAACAGAAACCGGATGTCGATTGAACGCCTCGAGTAAAATATAACAGAGCTTAAGGTGGACCTTCTGACAACCAGCGATCAATGAAAAGATAAATAAACGAGGAATATTCATAGCACAACTGCAGTAAGGAAAACTTCTTCGGTAAATAAAACTTCTCGTACTATGACTAGCAACAATGCACCGTCTACGATGATATATCACAAAACACAGATCCCAATGGAATGGACAAACAAATGTGCCAAACGGTATCTTAAAAAAATGTATGCATACTGGTGGAAAGACGAATTTCCAAAGCGGTGTATGAGCTATAGACGTAAAGCAAAGAGAATAGAAGAAAGGTGAATGAAATTAGTAGCCTTAAACTTACAACATAAGCAGGCCAAAAAGGAACTGTGAAAATTGATCCATAAAAGGAAGCAAACAAATTTTATAAAGATGAATGCAGAAGCAGAATCTGCTCATGAGAACTGAACTACACAGCAGTTATGAAGAAATTCTTCAAACTAGTACTCTATTAATGAGGAACTAAGTCACACTAAATATTGAAGACACCCTGTTTCTGATCCACCTATATACAGGGAAGGAGACAGCAGAAACATAAAATTTAATGCTGTATTTATCATGAAAAGCAAGCATACATCGGAATTGGACACCGTGTTGTCCTTCAAATTAATTGTTCAAACCTACTTAGAGGTTTGCGAGAAAACTACAATAAGCGTTTCGAAGATAAAATATTTCACATGAAATTATAGGAACAAAGACTGGTGCTCTCTAGCAAGGGAAGTGAAACTCAAAATCCTCCTCAGCATTCGGCCCTATATTGATGATTCTTATTGCTGAAAATTGTTGGGGAGCCCTTTCTCTATACTGCATGTAGTGTATAATATATTCAAAATATACTTAAGCTGAAGGCCTTGTAGAATGAATCAAGCAATCAAAAGTGTGACTGAGGTGATGTAAAAAAATGGTGACCAAAAAAATTAATAGGCCAACCATTTAGTGATCGATAGGAAATTTCTATTTTATTTCTTCTTGCTGAAATTATTTTATACTCCTATTTATTGCCATCCACTATACTCAATTTCGTCATGCTAATATGACAAGTTCCATCTGAAGTTCCGTGACTTCCAACTCTTTCGCAGTTCGCTTTTCACGTCCTGTCTTATGCCATTTGCAGCGAATTCGAGGACGTACGGCTAGTCCATGCGAGCCTGTAGTACTGGCATGGAAGATGGGCCTGGCTTATGAGTTTTGCACTCTGACAGAGGGTTAAACTTAAGTTCATTTTCATCACATATCGTAATTTGTTAAATCTGCAAAATCCCTTTTGCATTCTGCTTCTCGAGTGCGATTTTATTAGTAACGTTAAACGATTTTAAATTTGAGATGAATTTATCATTTATTATATGATATTTAAGTTCTGTTTTTGGAATTGTGACGTCATATTCGAAATTATCGAATCCATACTCTTCAGAACCAGACAATATTCAAAAATAGCAACGAACAGGATACAATATTTTCTAAACAGTTTTCAATTATTTTACGAAATGAAGTTTTTCACTTTTACGAAGTGAAAAACTATTGGCTCGTATATTGCGTTGACCAAAAGCATTCTGAGATTTTAAAGCTTTTCGAAAATCAAGGCCAAGCACAACTGCGAAATCGCTTAGATTTTTAAAAAAAATATTGGTCTGAATGATCGAGGTGTTGAAGACCAGAAAGATATTCATTTTGAAGCTTTCTAAATATTATTTTACTACTGACATTTTTCAATTGGACAGTTTTCGCTAACTTTAACGATATATTTTTGACATCCTTGACTCTTCAAAAATGTTGGCCTAATTTGTAAATTTCAAATATAAACCTCCTCAAGCTTGTTTAGTATAGCATTAGGCCAATAATGAAGATCGTCCAACTAGGCAACATAGTCGGACCGAGAAGTTTAGGACAATTATACGCTGAGTACTTTAATTCTTAAATCCTGAAATTCATACAACACATTAGGATGTCACCCTTCGATTTTTGAAAATATGGATTAATTGATCCTAACGATAATTGTTTTTCACTTGAACTGTAAAATCATTGTGCTGTTGAACGAGAACTGAGCAACTGGTCTTTGGCACCATAGTTCTTTTAAGTAGTTTTCTTCCAAATCTGGAGTACCAAGACAGATAATTGGTCCACATCGAGGTCACAGTTGAAATGTGTTTTAAAAAAAAGCTTAAGATTTCATAATTATACTAGCAGGAAATAAAAGCAAATAACTAATGAATATGTCAAGCTTGAAGTAGGGCCGGATTTTTTATCAGTCAATGTTTTACCATTAAAACAAACCAGATTCATGACAACGTTATCTAACATTAACATTCACCTCGTAAATTTAAACACAATTCCATTTAATTTAAAATTCCGAAAGGTTAATTTTACCACTAAATAATTTTAAATTTAAACGACCACATCATAAATGTGAGTCTGTAATATACATACGTTATGATTTATGCAGCACACAAAAATATTTCATTTGCAGAGGCAACACAACAAAAAAGACAGGCAAAGCACTTTAACTCTCCTAACGAATTAAATAACAAAAAGTGTTTGAATTAAGTAACACTCGAGTTTGTTATTATTTAAAAGTTTTTTTTTGTATTCCTTAACGATTTAAATTTTATAAAATTTTATTTTTAATTTTCTTTTTTAAACATTTTATCTCAAATATAGCCATGAGGAAAGTTTATACAGTACACACTGCAAAAAAAAAAAAATATTCTATCATCGTTAAATTTCATCACCATCATCATCATCATCATCATCAACATCATCGCTACATCAACGTTATACCTGTTCATTTCCGTTTTACTCGGGAAAATGCACGGCGAAAAAAAAATGTCTTCAATTTTTCATACAATTAAACGTCATTTTCAATGCAATCATTTGCTCGCTCATGATGATGGAATACGAGATGGTGTGTGTGGTGATGCAAAAAATCATTATTATTTTTCACTCATCTACCTTACAAAAAGCTTCTTTCCATTTCCTCCCATTTAAGTGTGTATATTATGTTGAAGGCTGGATTTGACATTATTTTTGCGTTTCTGTTGTTTTTGTAATGAATTCTTTTGTACAAATATACTTTTTTTTTTAATTAAATTTAATTAATGTTGGATAAAATTTAAGTGGTAATATGGTAAACGCGCCTAAATGCATTACGAAACGGTTGAAAGGAGCTTTTCTATATACGAAAATCAAAATGAAAATTGTGAAATCAAAGAAAAATTTATGTTGGATTTTTATTTACAAAGCCATAAACGTTTCGTACTGTACACACACAAACAAATTTGGTGAAATTGCGTTCTAACACATACAAATGCAGTGAAAAATCGAAGCTTTTGCTAGATTTTTCCAGTTTCCAGTGCTTTCACAATGAAAACAATTAAAACAGGACAATATCAAATTACAGCATAATTTTTATATGGGGGTTGGTTTATGTGGTTAACAACAATCTTAAAAGCTTTTAGTTTTAATTTTGAATTTCTATGAAAAAAAAAAATAATCTTCGGATATGAAAGTAGAAAGTTTCTTCAATTTTTTTTTTTAAATTGTATAAAAGTTATGTAACAATCAAACAAGCATCCAAAAGTTTCATACACAAGGTCACTGAAAAACTGCTGCAACAACTAAAACTGGCTTAATCGAGCACATGAAAACAATGATTAAGCAAAACGCAATTTCAAAGATGCTGCCAGCATACTAACTCAAAGTTGAAAAATTTGCTTATTGTTGTAAAAAAAAATCTAAAACGAGGGCACCCTGTGAAAAAAGGATAATTTAAAATGTTGGATTACACAAAACAATGATTCTGATGCCAGTTTTGGTAGTTTCGGTGGTAAATAAAACATTTTTTGAATTTTCAAAAACCAATAATAGTAATCGCACTTTTTTGGTAAACTGTATAAAGCCATCAAATAGATAGTTAAATAAGGGTTTGATAGTTAACACGATTTATTTGAAGCCGTCATGGTCCGGAATAGTAATAACAAGACTAGATCTCATATTCGGCTTATTTTATAGAACATGCGGTTTTTTCAGCAGCATGATCGGTGTTGTTGTATGTATTCAGTTGGCTATATAAAAGGAACATTGATGTAATATAATTATTTTTGTTTTGGTCGGGACGTGACTCACTATAAAAGGTAATATGTGTTACTATATGTAATAAATTCGTTTCCACCGTGCTTGCTTATTGCTAGCTGGTATGTTTTGTTTTTGCATACGTAGTATGCTGACACATTGCTCTAAATCAGTGGATCTTAACCTTTTTTTACTCGCGGCCCACCAAATAATTCATAATTTTTTTTGTGGCCTCCATTTTTTTAATAATAATTTATATTTGTTAAATTATCTTTAATAAATTTATTTTTCTTATTATTCCTTTATATTTTTATAAAATATAATAAATATAAAAAATAACTTTGTTATTTCATTATCTATTTTAACTTTCATTCTTTTGTGAAGTGATATGGTTAGCATATTTGCACTTATTTCTTTTGTACTAAAAAAGTTGTATGTAGGCAAAAAAATACCCCGTGTAAATATGAAACCGGAATTTACCAATAGACGGCGCTACCTATCAATGTACCTTTCGAAAAACCACGTCATTGGCGCCATTGTTCTCTTTTGCCATCTGACAACATCCAATTCATAATCTACAAGTTGCAATGTTTTTTTGCGGTATCAAAATTCGAAAGTGGTGATTTTGATGTAAGAAACGAAGAACGTGGAAGACCACCAAAAAAGTTTGTAGAGAGTGAATTGCAACCATTGTTGGATGAGAATGATGCACAAACTTAAAAACAACTCGATCAATTGAATGTGTCAGAAGCCGTTTCCATATGTTTAAAAGCCATGGAAAAGATCCAAAAGCTGAGACAATTGGTTCCGCATAAACTGAATGAAAGGCAACAGGAAAATAGAAAAACCACTTGCGAAATGTTGCTCGCCAGATACAAAAGAAAGTCAGTTCTGCATCGACTGACTGGCGATGAAAAATGGATCTATTTTGAGAATTCAAAGCACAAACTGTCTTGGGTTGATCCAGGACAAATATCGACTGCAAGGCCAAATCGCTTCGGACGGAAGACAATGCTGTATTTGGTGGGATCAGAAGAATGTGATATATTTTGAGCAGCTAAAACCTGGTGAAACCGTAATTACTGAACGCTACCAACAACAAATGATCAATTTGAATCGAGCTCTGCGTGGAAAACGACCAAAATATAATAAAAGTTAACACATAGCAGGGTTTTTTTTTTTTTTTATTTTTTTTTTTATTTAATTAACTTTATTTACAATAAAAAAAACTGCAAAAAAACTTGCAACTGGTTGCAAAAAACTGTTTTTTAATTTAAAACCATGTTTTTATTTTGTTTAAAACATGTTTTTTTTGTTTAAAACAAACCAAATAAAATATGTTTAAAGCCTTTAAAACACGTTTTAAACGTTTTTTTTTTTTTTTTTATTTTTTTATTTTTTTTTTAGTCCATGCTATCTGTTTTGGGGCCGAAGCACTCCCTGCTCTTTCGCGGTTTATTTTTCCGTCTTACTTTACGAAATATTTGCCAATCGAAGACGTACGGCTATAGGTCCGATTTTTATAACCATCTGCGCATTGCATGCTCCAAGCAAGATGGGTCGGCCCATGAGTTTTGCACTCCGACAGGGGGTCATAGATGTGTTCCATTTCATCACAGATCGTAATCTGTAGATGAAAATTCCCTTTGCATCCTGCCCCTATCGGGATTCGAACCCGGTACCTCCCGATCCAAACGCCAAAGCTTTAACCACTGTGGCATTTGGCCGGTTTATTTTAATTTTTCTTGTAATTTCTTCATACAAAATAAAAGAGAACGAAACGAACGTACAAAATACAGGCACAGGTCTAAACGTGAAGCATGTTTACCCAAAGCCATCTTTACTACGGGCCTTTTAGCTGAAACGATGACGTATCGCTATGTCAACGGTTTACAAAAAATTTGGTCTCTCTTAATCGATTGAAGTAGAGCAGGTTGTTTTTCTTTGTAAGTTGCTTTAGAGCGTGGATTTTACTTTTCTCTTCTGTTTTAATGTGCTGAATTTTCAACAAATAAACTGGATCATTTATTTGTGTTGCCGTATTAAAAAAAAATAGTAAAAGAAAAGTTGTCGACATAAAGTGACGTCATTAGCAAAAAACCAATGTTTTCACTGGCCCATATTTGAAGATGGCTCTGGTGTACCACATTCATAAATATACAAAATAATACGATATTAATACAATATAATTTGTATTTTATTTATTTTGTAGTTATTTATATAGTATGAGTTTTTTCTTCCAATCGGCTTTTTTTTTTTTGTAATTCGATTTTTAGTTCATTGGTTATCTTGCTTCTGAGCGGTGTTGATTACTATCTAAAAATCACAATGACTGATCGCACAAAATTTTCGTATTTGTTTACTGGATTGGATGATAAAATCGAAAAATTTAGTTCTAATACTTGTGTCCTGATGCCGATTTTTTTTTGTCCGAACCTCCATTTACCTAAATTGATGGTTTGTTCATACTAGTTATTGTTAAATAACTAATAAATTTAGTTCTAAACTTAAAACTTTGTTAGGATTTGTCAATTCTAGATTAGAAATACTTAAGAAATTAATAAAATTTACTTTATTTAGCAAATTTAATTAAAAAATACCAGATTAGATTTGTTTAGTGCTTACGAACGAGTGGTTTGAAGTAATAATCAATTTCGTTAGCAGCAAATTGGGACAAGAAAATCGGTGTCAGGCATACAGGATAAACGTTTGAAATTGTAAAAAGAAACTAAGGAACTATCTGGTGGTTCTTGAAAACGGTGAAAGTTTCGCCAATTGGCATATGGTTTGCTTTAGAATTATATATTATTTGATTTTTTTGCCGGTTACTTTGATTATTTTTTAAAACTTTTCTGTACTTTTCTAATTTTTGCCACTACTAAGGAAAAAACCCCAACTGCGGCGCGAAGTTTTCGAATAATGCAGAGAATTCTAAAACAAATTGTGTTTAGATTGAGAAATTTCCATCAATTTCAAGAATTGGGCTTGTGTTTTAGACGTTAGAAAGAAAGAGCACCTGAAAAAATGCACGCAATTAAGCACACCAGTGGATTAGTTAAAGATCTAGATAGCGACCATGACACATCACGTTAGGATATTACATATATAGGCGGATCCGCTCGAAACGCGATATTTCAAAACGCGATATTTCGAAACGCGATATGACAAAACGAGAAATGGTACAAAACGCGATATGGGACAAAACACGATATTTCAAAACTCGATATGGTACAAAACGCGATATGGGACAAAACACGATATTTCAAAACACGATATTTCAAAACGCGATATGGTACAAAACGCGATATGGTACAATCGGCGATATTTTAAAACGCGATATTTCAAAACGCGATATGGTACAAAACGTGATATGATACAAAACGCGATATTTCAAAACGCGATATTTCAAAACGTGACATGGTACGAAACGTGACATGGTACAGAAAAATGTGCATTGCGAAGCGACAGGAGCGCAGCGACCCGCCTGATATAATAACGGGCTGTACTCCCGTTTCTATTGATTTTTAAATTCTTATAAACTGAAGTTTTTTTTCCTGACTAAGGAGCGAAGTAAGTTTATGCTTACTTGATATAACCCGATCCTATACTCCCACTCTTATCGGTTTTTAAATTCTTTAAACTGAAATTAAATTTGTCCTGATATAACCCGATCCTAAATTCCCACTCCTATCGATTTTTAAATTCCTATAAACTGAAATTAAATTTTCCCATCACCTGCCTGATTTAACCCGATCCTAAACTCCCGCTCCTATCGATTATTAAATTCTTATAAACTGAAATTAAATTTCCCCTTTTCCAGAATGTACGTTGCGAAGCGACCGGAGCCGACCCGTCTGATGTAACCCAATCCTAAACTGCCACTCCTATCGATTTTTAAAATCCTTTAAACTAAAATTAAATTACACTATGTGGATTATAAATAAATTGAAATAAAATAATTGAAATAACAGTAAGTTTTTTTATTTGTATAAAAGTTGGGATTTGGGGCGGTAGCCCTCAATCTTAAGGTATAAAATGATTTAAAATAATCATAAAAGCAATTGTGCTTCAATAATTCAATAAAATAACATCGTTGAAATATCGCGTTTTGTACCATATCGCGTTTTGTACCATCTCGCGTTTTGAAATATCGCGTTTTGAAATATCGCGTTTTGTACTTTATCTCATTTTGAAATATCACGTTTTAAATATCGTGTTTTGTACCATATCGCGTTTTGTACCATATCGCATTTTGAAATATCTCGTTTTGAAATATCGCGTTTTGTACCATATCGCGTTTTGTACCATATCGCGTTTTGAAATATCGCGTTTTGAAATATCGCGTTTTGAAAAATCGCGTTTTAAAATATCGCGTTTCAAATGGGACCCATATATAGGAAACCTTCGAAGAACACGATTAATTCATTCCGTGTTCTTTAAAACCGTGTTGTTCGAGACTACAAAAAAAAATAAAAAAAGCGTTACGTTTTATTTATTATTTTTTGTTATGATAAACAAAAAACAAAATAAAACAGAAAACGAAAATCGTGTTGTTTGAAACAGTGTAATTTGAGCAAATATGTATCCGTGTTCTTCGAATACCGTGTTCTTGGAGGGTTACCTGTATTGTAAATTAAACATATTATTTTGTAAATATGATTTTTGCAGCGAAATTGCTACGCGAAATTATTTTTTCACTATGGAAAAACTTATAAAATACCATAATAGAAACTAAATAGCTAAACCAATTTATTGAAATTCAGAAATGGCTTATAGTACGGCAAGCGAGGCTTGAATGTAATCTTCCGATTGCCAAACATTGTTTAAATATTAGTTAACCAACATTTCAAATTTAATTAATCTAAAAGGCTGCCAAATTAGTTACAATATTCAAATGATACTAACTGAATCTGACTGATGAGTTTTGGGTTTTGTGGCCAATCATATTTATTTAATTTTATTGTATGTATTTGAAGTAACAGGTATTATATTTTTAAGATTTGCTAAAGTTAATTTAAATAAATAAAATTTTTTTTTTTTATCTAATTTAAATCATGTTTAAAACACTTGTTTAAAACATACCGCTTTGTTTAAAACATGTTTAAAACATTCGTTTTAAACATTTTATTTAAAACATTGCAACCCTGACACAAAGTGATTTTGCTTCATGATAATGCACCATCACTCAAAGTAAAACCGGTTATGGAAACATTGGAAGCACTTAATTAGAAAATACTTTCACATACGGCTTACTCAAAAGACTTCGTACCGTCCAATTATTACTTATTTGCATCGATGGGCTACGGGCTTGGTGAGGAGCACTTCACTTCCTACGAAAATGGCTCGATAGCTGGTTTGTCTCAAAAGAAGAACAGCTTTTTTTGGCGTGGCAAAAACGCATTGCCTCAAAGATGGGAAAAATGTATAACTAATAATGGGCCATACTCTAATAAAATACTCTGAATCATTATCATACGATGAACATGTGCTTTTTACTAAAAAATTTCGGTTCCATATTTAAACACATGGTAAAAAAGGAAACTTTACTTTTCTTATTTCACATTTTAATACAATATTTGGTTATACATCAGTTTTCTTTTTATTATATTTTGAAAGAAATTTTACAAACTTTGGCGGCCCCCCGGCAAACTTCTATCGGACCCCCAGGGGGCAGCGGCCCCCCTGTTAAGAATCACTGCTCTAAATGACCGCGGTCCTTTTTTTTAAACTGGTGATCTACCGAAAAATCTGGCTTATTAAATCGGTTAGCTCGAGAATATACATTATTGGATATTTAAATGTATAAAAGACATTATTTGGCTTACCAGGTTTTTTTATTTGCACATTGGGCTAAAAAAGAAAAGATTTCCACTACTAAAAACATGTGATTGTACCTTGACGCTTTGTTGAATACTGATCTCAGTTTTGTAGTTTGAGGGAATTTATTATAATAGAATGATGAAAAAGTGATAGAAAAACTGAAACAAACATGAAATAGAGGAGATAATATGAATTTCGTGAATACTACGTCTCTTTGAAAAGTTTACTCACGAACAACAGGTCTAAAAGGGTTAATCGCTACCCACAAGCCATAATTCTTATACCAGGGGCGGGATTTTGTAACACTACAATTTTCGAAGTTCGAAAGAATATCAATAGTTTCGAAAAGTCGGTATTTTGTATCATTATCGACGAGCAATAACTTCGATACTTCATCACTCAAGAAATTCAAAATGATGTGTGATATTTTATGTGATAATCTAAAATAAATAAATTATTTTTAATTGAAAATTAGTAGGTAAATGATCTAGTATACCAATTTATAAATAAAACATAAATATTGTTTAAAAATAAAAATAAATTTAATTTATGTTTTTAATTTAAAACTTTTGAAGTTGTTAACTTTTACCACGGTTAAATTATGTGACGTAAAACCAGAAAGCTCCCATGATGCGAAGTGCTAATTCCGCATAAGTTAACAAAATACATCTAATAAAAGCCGTCTGAATTTAAACCGTGATGAGTAAAACAAAATTAGAGGATAAAAATATTTTTTTTTAAATTTCTAAATTCATTTGAAATATGAAAGCTTTCGGCTTCAAACACTTGGTGTACCGTTACGAGAAATTATCTTTGTGTTTTAAATGTTTCTGTTAATCTCTGTATTTTTAAATTTACCCTAAAAATTCTAAAAGAATAAAGCTTTAAAATTGTAATTAGAACGTTACTCTAAATTAGGACGGTCTCTCTCTCTTAAATTCTCATGAAATTAATTAATTAATCTTGGTAAAATTTCAATGCAACGATAAATCAAATTTAATAAATTTGTATTAATTTGATTCAAAGCTCATCCTTTGAAACTTTAGGATCCACAAGTTTAAGCGAAAGAGCTTAGTTGAGTTTAAAATAACTATATATGTATTAATATTTATAATAAGCAAAGAAAAATACAGTATTTTAAAACTGTTAGCTTTTAGTTCAAATTAGGATTATTTTCTAAATTTTTGTAGGAACGTAATACACTATAATATAACAAATATAAAATATACAATTTATGGTAAAACTTTTTAAAACAAAAAACATAAAATGAAAGTCGATTAATCGATTAAAGTCGATAAACTAAGTCGAGAGTGATTTAAACTTAAAGGATAAAAACATAACTATTTTAAATTTTACTTGTAAATGTCTAATTTCTTGTGAATTATAATGATTTCCAATAAAACAAAAGACATTCAAATATGAGAGCTTTACGAGCTTTCGGCATGAAGCACTTCGATTTACCAAATGAGAAATTCGAATTTTCCTCGTATGTAATGTGAATATTTCTGATAATTTCTGTATTTTTAAATTGACATTAAAAGCTCACAAAAAAGCTTTTAGAATTTGTAATAAGAACGTTACGTATAAATATTTTAATGGTCATGAAATTAATTAATTAACGTTGGTAAAATTTCAATGCAAACATTAGACAATTTTGAAATTTGGATTCAATTAATTAAAAGCTCTTCCTACTATTTAAAAACTGGGAGCTTTCAGAGCTTTAAGTTCAAACAAATATAAAATACACAATTTACTGTGTAAAGCTCGTCGGATAATGAACACTTTATTTATTGTAAGCTTTTTACTTATGAATTTATTTATCTCAAAAAAGTTGATACTCACAACTAAGGAGGAGTATCATTTTAGGTGGCAAATTTTTAATTTTTTAATTTAAAAGGTTTTAAGTGGTTGGCGCTCACAGCAGATAATTTATGTAGCGAATGTAGCCAAATGTTTTGAGCTGTAGAGGGCGCATTTACAATCGTGAATCCACCTTTCTAGATATTAACGTTGTAAATGCACAAATCCTCATTTGTTCGGTACAGTTGTTTTCTATATTGAAAGTATTTCAAAAATTAAGTTTTTTCAATTTAAAATAATGTACCGACTAAACTAGGTCTTGTTTGTATATGTTACAAAGTGTAGGTGGAACTTCCACCTTTCGAACGGTGGATCACACTTCTTTATGGGTTGGTAGTTGCGCCACCTACATGTCGAAACATTTGGCTACATTCATTTCACTAAAAATCTTAAAATAACGGTACTTTCATGAAACTGTTGAAATTGTAAATTTCATTTTTATTGTTATACGTGAATCAATCTAGGTCACAATAAATTATAAATTTAATAATAAATTTAATTGTGTTGTCAATAAAAATTCAGTGTGGTCAATTGTTTTTTTAAATGGGAAAAAATAAAAGCTCAAACCTTGACGAAAAGGGAAAAATTGATGCTTACCATGATCAAAGACATTTGAGCTGGTTCATAGCCGAAAAACTAGGCTGAAGCCACACTGTTGTTCTTCATTATTAAAGAAATGAAAACTATGGAAAAAATATGAAAGGCTGTTCTGTTTCAAAGCTAAAACCGGTAAATAAGCATAAAATAATTGGTGTAGAGACACAAGGAGCAAGCCGGTGTTAAAGTCTCTGTACAAACCATTCGTCACGTCATACAGAAAGCTAAACATCTCAAACTAAACAACATCTCAGCTAAACATCTTCAATTTGGGAAAAAATATATGACATGGAATAACCAGTTATACCTATTGTATCCATGACCTACGCAAAGAAGAGCTAGTTCTCAATCGACATCACAGCAGGGTAGGATCGATTGTGGTCTGGAGAGCTACTTGATACTATGGTGGGATTGCAAATTCGTATTTGCCTATTTTGGATTCAGAATTTCCAAAGTTCCAACAATTGTTCGGACCACTGAAATGGATTTATCTCCTATCCATGGCCCGTTGATTTACATAAATGGCCCCCGTAGTCTCCGGATTAAAGTATTATGGGAAACATTTGGGGTGCTTTCTCACAAGATTTATGAAGGCGATATGCAGTATAATGATAAGCAGTCGCTTTTTGAAATCGTTAAAGCTGCTTGGGCCGACATTTCCTTGAAGTATTTGAAGTCGTTATACTATTCAACGCCCAATAGAATGATATCAAAAAATGGAGGCCACACTCATTATTAAAATAAATAAAAAAATATATTGTTATAAATAAATAAACTTAAAAATTAAAAAAAAAAAATATAATGTCCTAAAAATATTTTGTCTATTTAATTAAATTTAGCGTGAACTTGAATATCTTGATGAAAAACTTAAAAAGTTAGCTAGTCATTTGATTAATGATGAAGCTCATTTGAATGATGAAGCTTCTACCTTTTATTATAGAAAAACAAAATAACGATAGAATTTAAAAGAGAGGAATATCGGGAATTCCCACTTTTTTAGTAAATTCAATCTGCTGCAACGAAGTGTATGTATTCGTACTCGAATGATTACAGTCTTCACGAAGCGATATTACAAAGTTGGACTATTTTTGCTCTAAAAATTCGTCTATGGCTGTCATAGAGGCATATATTTTGTTGTTTTGTATTTTTTTTTTGTTCAGTTCCAATTTCTGCTTGGTTTGCGATTAGTTGGGGTTTTATTTTAATTTAATCGAATAAACGTATGTCTGGGGATTACATATACAATATTTGGTTTTCTATATAACACAATTTATAAATTATCAAAGAATTTATAGCCCAACAGTGGTACTATTCTGGTAATTCCCTGGGAATAGGGAACTGGGAAAAGAATATACTATATATGTTAAGGTTCAAACAGAATGTATCCGTTCCGTCCGCTTCGTTTTATGTGAACTGTCAATTTACATGAAAAAACGAAAATGTGAACACAATGAGCGGAGGAGAAAAAAACGGAGCGGACACTAAACCCAAATTCAAATTTTTGCGGACGACATAAACTCAGATACTATTTGACATATCAGAAAAAATCATAACCGAGTAGGCGAGTACACATAACATTATTATTAATATCTATTTTTGACAACCGGAGCGGATGTATTGTGTTTAGGAAATCGAACGGACGGAGCGGAAACGAAATGAGCGGACCGGAGCGGATCTATTCTGTTTGAACCTTAATTTCTGTTCAAATATTATTTTTCCGACATGCTAAGGTAAAAAGCTAGTGTTAAATTTTTTGAAAACAAAATTAAATTGGGAATAATTTTCCCTGGAGTGTGTTCCTTTATTAAACATTGTTACAATATTGTTAATAATGACAGATGTAAAGCGTTCCTAAATGTGTATTGTAACAATGGCAACGTGGTTTTTCTCGTTCCTAAAATATATGTACGATGTTAGAACTGTCATTTTCAACTGTGCTCAAAACTGCATTTTGGGCTGTCACACATAAAAAATTATTTTGTTTTACTAATTCTGAAGATTTGGTAATTTTAAATTTGTAATTTTCAAATGTATAAATTTGTGATGAGTGACCAGAAACAATTTATTATTAATAATAATAAAATATTGTGTACAAACGAAGAAAGTGGTGAGTTAATTTAAATATTAATTTTTATTTACGTTTTTTTATTTTCAATTCAATAATGCCAATTGTAATATTGATGAAGCGTGTATTTGTATGATACAGGTGAATATTTATATATAGACATGAATGAAAATATTAGAAGCATGTTAAAAGAACTCGAAGTGCCTCAACACGATAATGATCTTGGTGAAATTAATAAAAGTATAACAAACTAATGTATACAGAGAAATGAAGTTCCATATGAGCAAGAACTATGCTATTCAAAAACAATTACGAGGGTTCTGAATATTAAACCACCATCTGAGTCGGGACAAAATCAAAGAATAGTGTGGAACACAGCCAAGGTTCTTAAATTAATAGAATGCTATAAACAAAAACAGCATTTGTTCGGTACCGGTTTGTGTAAAAGCGATGAAATATGGGAGACGATACATACTCTGATGATGAATCGTGGACACATAATGTCCAAAATACAATGCAAGGACAAGTTCGCAAACCTGAAGCGTATGTATCATCGAAAATGTGACAATGATCGCCGCACCAGTGCCGCTCCAATGGAGTTTGAATTTTTTGAAGAATTTTATTCTATTTTCGGAAAGGAGCATTCTTCAAATCCAATTGGCATTTCTTCTAGTTTGAGGGTGAATAATGACATCACATTAGCACCATCAGTTGAAGAAGAATTATCGAATGGTATATAAGCATATTTATTTTATCCTCGTCATTTAAAAAGAAAAATGTAGGTATAATTTAAACTAGTTAATTATTTTTTAAACGTGTAATCGCCATGACCATATAATAATTGTAATATGTAATTTGTAATGGCAAACGCAATTACTGACTAATAATTTGACTATAATTCATTAACATTTTATTTTAGATTATGATGAAGAAGTAAATTCTCCTCCTGAAAAAAAATCGAGGAAGAGCAAGGAAGACATGATCTTGGATCAATTAAAGGAGCTGACCAACATCCGCAAACAACGGCAGATGGACAGCAAATTATTTCAAGACAGAATGCTCCAACATTGTGAGTTGGTCGATAGCCAGATGAAAGAAATTTTAAATTTAATAAAAAATAATTTAATTGAAGGTTTAATAAAATATAAAAAATAATAACTTAATTTTTATTGATTGATTTCATTACAAATCATATTTCGATTTAAAATTCCACTATTAATAGAGCTGCTTATTTCACTACTGCCGCTGTTAAGCACACGATCTGTATTATTTAATGCCTGTGTGACTCTTCCATCCTCAATATAATTATCTATTACATCTTGTTCATCTTGTAAACAGATGTTGTGTAAAATGCAACAGGCTGTAATGGTTGCTGAAGCCCAATCAGTTCTATGCAGATCAAGGTGTTTAAGTCTGCGAAATCGACCAAACAGTAGAGCAAAGCTACGTTCGACTATCTGTCTTGTTGAAGAATGCTTTTTATTAAAATTAATTTCGTGATCGCTTAACCTTCCTCTATTTAAATACGGTGTGATACACCAATTTAAAATAGGATAGGCTTTGTCTCCTAATATATATGTATTCCCCGTTTGGAAAAAAATGTAATGGATTTTGCTGCGCCCCCTGATAAATATCAAAATTCTAATGTCCGGCACAGAACTTGGCCATCCAGCATACACATCAATGAATTGCATATCAGAGTCACAAATTGCTTGCAACATCATTGATGTGAAGCATTTTCTATTAGTATAAGTGGTATTTAGTTTTCACGGGATAGAAAGAGCAACATAAGTTCCATCAATGACGCCGATTATATTTTTAAATATGCTATTGGCGGCAAATTTCATTTTGACTTTTTCAAGATATTGACCTCTTGGCCATTTTAAAAATTGTTCCATCGCAGAATTTATATAATTTATAATGCGCACGAAACATCTCGATAGCATGCTTTTCGAAATATTAAATCTTTCACTCACCGATCTGCAAACGACATAAAATGTAATATTCATAAAATTTAAAAATAAATAATAAAGTACCTATACGAATCGGGAGTGGCTAGTAACCAAACAACTGCCAAAATCTGGTCCTTTAAATCCACCGTGGGCCTTCCTCTGGTAGCAGTTTCTGCAGAAAATTGTTCACCAATAATTCCAAGAAGTCTATCAAATGTATTTCTTTTTAAACGAAATTTTTTTTGAAATTCTTGGTTATCATAATAGTTAACCACATTAACTATATAACCAGTTATTCTGGGTGGCTTTCGCTTTAGCACTCGGATGCTGTTTATAATCAAATCAACTTCTTCGTCTTCGTATTCATCGTCAGAAAATTCATTTTTTTCTAAGGCACTCATAACCTATAAAACACATTAATAATCATGTACTATTTTATTTAATTATTTCAAAATCATTTATACTTACATTAATTAAGGTTTTTTCATAATTTTGGATAGCAGCTAGAGCTAATAACTCATTTTCCATTTTTCTTGTTATGTGATGCGCGTTAAAATTGTATGACATTCGGAACAAAAAAATAAAATGCTGTGGTTAACTATAAATGTCACTTTAACATTGACATTTCTAACAATGTACTACAATGTAAAATAAAGGAACACACTGCTGCCAAATTAGATATGGAAAAATTATTCCTAATTTATAAATAATTACATAAACTTTTCTCCTCAGTAGACCGGAAAAAAATATTTGAACATTATTTATTCCCGGAGAATTACCAGAATAGTGCCACGATTATAGCAAAATAAACTTTTTGGTTCTCACGGGTCTAGTAGCTAAGCCTGGTATTCAAAAATCAATCGGTTGTCATAAAACAGGATTTTGAAAGGCTTGATGAAAAATTACTTATTTTTTTCGTATTTTAAAACTTTTTTGGGGAATCACGGAGTTTGTTGCGGGGATTTACCGAATATACATCGGAAAAGAACAAAATACGAAAATTAGCACATAATAATAAAATTATTGCGGAGAATAACGGAATTTTATATTGTGTTGATTTTATTTTTACTTCTCGCTTGTAATTCTAGTTACTTAAGTGATTACATCGTCAACATTTTTATAAGTATTTTCTTAAACCTGCAGTTTGTTTAAATAATTTTAAAATGAAAATCGTTGCGACGAATAAGGGGAAACCCAAATTTTTAATAGTGATGTGTACCATTTGGAAAGAAAAAAAGAAACGTTTCAGTGGGCATGTGCCGAGAGAAAAACTCTTTTGAGCAAAGGAAGAGTTGTGACGAAAGTGGTTGAAGGGGAGCATGTGATTAAAAAGGACCTGCAAGTCATACCATGTTCGCTCGGCATCGTAGATTTCCGAAGCCAACACAAATTTAAAAGCGACAGTTAAAAATTCAGTTCTATACTGAACATATTGGCAGAGGCAGAACGTTGGTTCAGGCAGATCATCTTTAGACAGGTATAGAAGTACGGCCATAATGAAAATTTTAGGGTCCAGATCAGAATGTTAAAAAGTTTAGCTTTTTTACGTGTAAGCTATTTAACTGAAAATCCTCAAAAAAGAATAATAATTATACTATCGAAGCCGCAGTACTCTCCAAATGTCTGGTCTGTTTGGGATATTTCTCAAGCAAACTTAACTAAGACACAAAACTCTGTGGAAGGATGCCATCGAAGGTTAGTATTAGGTAAATCACGTTTCAGCGTTTATCAACTAATATCGGAATTGGGGAAAGAGTTTATAATGGGTATAACGAAAATTGCACAAATGAGAGTGGGAGTATCAAAGCCAATCAAACGAAAATTGCAATTTGAAAATAAGAAAATTTGGAGATAATTTAAGCAAAGTCGATTAATTTAGTTTAAAGTGGATAATTTAAGCAAACAAAAATTTTGTCGTTCCACAACTGCTAGGCTCAAATTCCTTCATAATTTATAAATTGTTTTATTTATAAAGCCGTATATATGTATTTCTATTGCCCAGCCATACGAGTATTCGAAAAAAGTAAAATAAAGCCCCAACTGGTAGCAAACCTTTCTACTTGGTAAACAACAACAATTCAAACCAATGCTCGGTCGAATTTTTTGAGCAAATTTTATGTGTGAGTGTATTTAAGTTGGTGAAAAAATAATACAACTTTATTAGCGTTTATGCTAGTCTTTGATAGATGTCTCTAATAGAAATCAAATGTGCAGTTCTAAACTGCAAAATTAGTTCAAATTTCGCAATCTCCAATTAGAAATATTTTGGCGATTTATCTTAATTTATTTAGGAAATTTAAATTAAAAATAAGGCTGGTAGGAGCTAACCCACAATTTAGTTAGTCAAAGATAAAGTAGTTATAGTTAGTGATAGAATATCTTCAATCTTCTTCAATAAACACTTTACTACTGTAGCCCAAAAGTCAATGACTGCTAGTATAAATTAAAAACTTTGCTAGTATAAATTATGAAAGTCACATTCCTTTTTGTCTTGAAACTATTGAAGTAGCCGAGTTAACAAAAACTATTAACACAGTAAAAAACAAGAGCGGCTAACGGTTTCGATGTAATTTCGACAAAAGTTATTAAATATTTTGTTGGGCAATTTGGAAAATCTGTTACCAAATACTTAAATAATTATTTAGAAATTGGTTGAATTTCCCATATTTAAAAATGGAAATGAACTTAACATAGAAAATTACAGATCAATATGGGTCCTACCAGCTTTCTTCAAGTTGTTTGAGAAAATAATTTGAAAGACAATTTGAAAATTTTCTGGTTAGCAATCAAATATTAAATCAATATCAGTTTGAATTTCAGAAAAAATCAAGTGCTGTGGACAAGCCTTGTTATATGCTATAACACCCTCCGCCTTCCTTGGCCCGTAAATGGTCTTTTTTCCTCCCTGTTCGTTGTTTGAGGTCAGTCATATTATGCTAATAAATTTTGTGGTTTAAAAAAAAAATAATTTTAAATAGTAATTAATAAAATAGATGAGTCGGCTTAAATTAAAATATAAAAATTATATAATTAGTATATGAAAATTTACAAATATTTCGTTGAAAAGGTGTAATCCCAAGTATAATAATTATGTGCTGTAAGTACTCGTATACCAAGTATTTTGAACTGAAATACAGAAGCTATATTCGCAATCTAAAGAATAAAATAAAAGGCGATCCAAGAGACGTTTGGCATTTTTTTTTGAAACCAAAAGCGAAACTGATGGTTACCCAGCTTGGATGAAATTTAAAGATCAAAAGTCTTGTGATCCACAGATCATAACCAACATATTAGCTGAGTTTTCCAATCTGTTTATAAAGCAGAGACATTGTTAATTATAAAGATTTAACCGCTAGTGAATATATAGTACATTCATCATTCATTCATTTACACATTCAGCGAGTATTGGTAAGATTCGGAGAAGGATGTGGTGATGGTTTTCCGGCCTCATTTTTGGAAAATTAAAAATAACTATAGAGTGACGTCTATTTTCAAAACTGGATCTAGATGTTTCTAGCGGTACCTAAGTTATTTGAACTAGTAATATGTAACACATTTAAAGCAGTGCTTCCGCGGTATACTATATATCACAATACAACATGGTTTTATGCGTAAAAGATCAGTATCTACGAATCTCATGTAGCTATTACAAACAAGTTGATGATATTCACGGCCTGTGTAAAAGCTTTTGACTCTGTCAGCCACGGCAAAACTTTG
The DNA here is from genome assembly GCA_947310385.1 of Nephrotoma appendiculata. Classification (NCBI taxonomy): domain Eukaryota; kingdom Metazoa; phylum Arthropoda; class Insecta; order Diptera; family Tipulidae; genus Nephrotoma; species Nephrotoma appendiculata. The sequence goes on along the minus strand of OX371225.1, from coordinate 273,409,443 downwards.
GAAAACATTTTCAAGTTTGGATTTTCCAGTCAGTTCATAGGCTGGTTCAAATCTTATTTGAGTAATCGCATCCAATATATTGAAAAAGGCGATACAAGGTCGAATATAATAGAAGCAAACTCTGGTGTACCACAATGCTCTCACGTTGGCCCATGAACTCAAAACCTAGCGTTATGATGCGATTTTAATTCTCTGCGTCTCAACAATGAAAAGTGTAAATCTCTATCATGTGACTAAAAAGCCAACCATGTTACACAATGTTATAAGATAAATGATTGTCTTCTTCAGGTAGTTCTTGAAACTAAAGACCTAGGGTTACTTTAGTTGAAAACATGAGCTTTACAAAGCACATTGAGTGGTGCATCGCTAGAGCGAACTCCAAACTCAGTTTTGTCAAACGTTGAACGGGTGACAATTTTGATTTGTAAACAAATAAGATCCTCTACACATACATTTTAGTATTTCAGTTGTAGTTTTGATAGTTTCAGTTTCCGCCTTGCTCAATATAATAAATACACATTTTTGTTATCTCTTAAAAATTATCGTGTTTTATTTAAATGTGTATTATTAATCAGCGACGATTTTACATATGGCAACGAGGGTTAAAATATAAATTAGAAAAAACTTAAATATTAAAACATTATTTTTATTTCTTCGCTAAATTCGGACAGTTTAATTTCCAGTTGTTTTTTTTTACACAATTGCGTCAACATTTATTGGAAAAGTTCCAGACTTTGGACTATAAATGATGATTACGTAACATTCGAAGAGAGATTGTTACAACATTTTATTGCAATCGAATTAGACGACAAAGACCGTAAGGCTGGAGTTCTGCCCACAGTTATATCGGAAGATGTCTACAAAAGTTTAAGAGAGTTGTGTTTTCCAAGGAAACCTAGCGAGATGATTTTTAAGAATTTATGCAAACATTTGCAAGATTTTTATACTTTTTATAATGCGAGGTAATTTGACAGTGAAGCAATAGCAGAATGGTTAGCCTGCGTTTGAGAGACTATTTTGAGTGTTAAAAAACTAAATGTGAATAATAAACAAGTGAATATGCCTAAAAATGACACTACAAGTAATACAAATTCCGATTCAAGTGCTGCAGTGTGCTTTGCTTATGCGGCCAAGGAAATAATTTGTTTGCATTTTGCAAATTTAAAAAGCAAAACTATGTGATAAAAAGAGGTCATACTAAGGCTGTTTGTGATGCTGTAAACAAAATATAATGGTGTGCGGCAGGATAATCGAGAAAAAATCACAGGCAAAATTTTTTAAAACATGTTAAAGTCAATGGAGATAATGACAATGTGTTAATAAATAATATTCCAGTGGAGATGGAGATGGATTCTGGTGCGTCAATGACTGCAATTTCTGAGGAATTTTTTAATAAGCATTTTAGTTCAGAAAATTTAGTGCAACAAAAGAAACAATTGAAAAGCTTTGATGGAGTACTCATAAGTACAATCGGTTATTTTGTTGGAAACATTAAATTCGAAGATTTGTTATATGAAAACATTATGGTGGTGGTACGTAATGGCGGAAGTCCTTTGTTTGGTCGTGATTTGCTAAAAAAATTAAACATTACGTTTACAAAGGCTAAAGCTATAAACTCTAAAATTAATAATGTTGTACTAATAAACGGCAGTCCGGAAAAAACAAATAAGCAATATAATTTCCAGACACTGTGAAGTGTTTTCAGATAAATTAGGACTTTATAAATATGAAACTATAAAATAAGATTTGAACCAATTTTTAGTAAGCCACGACGATACCACATGCATTCAGGGAAAAAATGATGCAGAATTGGATCGTTTACAGAATGAGGGAATTATATCTCTAGTCGACACCAGTGAATGGGGAACTCCTTTAGTGTCCGTTCTTAAGAAGAATGGTGATATCCGAGTGTGTGCAGATTATCCAATAACAGTATAAATAAATGCTTGAAGGATGTAAATTACCCAATTCCACATATTGATGATTTGTTTGCGGCATTAGAAGATGGTCAGAAATTTAGCAAGCTTGAAGTTAGTTCTGCATATAACCAGATCGAATAGAATGAGGAAATGAAATGTTTATTATAGTGGGGTACTAGGAGTTTTTGTAGTAAATCGTTTACCTTTTAGAACCAAGCCTGTCAGTTCGATTTTTCAGAAAATTATGGAGAAAACTCTTCTCCGAGTGAAAGAAACTGTAGTATTATTTTACGATATTTTGGTAACCGGCAGGAACGTTTAGTCAATTAAAAAACCGTTTTTAAGCATCTTAGCGATTCTGGGGTGGCATGTTGTACCATAACTTCGGATCGAATCGACTTTCGAGAGTCGCATCGAAAAAAGTGACAGTCGGCATGTTGTATCATTTTCGACTATTATCATTTTTTTAATCTTACAATACTTCGAATCGATTAGAACATACAACATTCTATTTTGGTTGCGTTTTCGATGCTAAGGGACTTCACAAAAATGAGGCCAAGATTAAGGCAATAGTCACCAGAGCATTCATAGGTTGGTAAATTATTATGATAAGTTAGTTTCAAACTTAGCCGACATTTTAATTCCACTCCAGAAGAATAACACATTTGTATGGAATTCGAATTGTCAAAGGTCATTTGATCAGATTAAAAGATAATGACTTCCCATATTTTTTTGGTTCATTTTAACCCAGTATTGCCAATGAAGTTAATAACAGATGCTTCATAGTACGGAGTGTAAGCGCAGTGTTAGTTCATGTATTTCCTGATGGAGTGGAGAAACCAATAGATGCTTCGCGTACTCTATCAAAACCAGAGAATAATTATGCGATGATTCACACGGAAGCCTTGGCAATTTATTTTGGGGTAAAGAAATTCTCAAATTTTCGGTCGACATTTTATTTTATGCACCGACCATAAGCCTTTGGTGACCGCTTTTTGAATCCGATGTTGATCAAGATAGGTACACAGAAGACTACAATTTTTCTTATTTGAATTTTATCAATATGGAATTGGATGAACATCAACTATAATGTTCAAAAGATCAGAGCTGCATCACGACAAGATAAGATGCTAAGTAAAGTGATACACAATCTTAGATTTAGGTGGCCTAATCATAATTCAGATGAATTGTTGAATCCGTTCGCAGAAAGGAGCTGTCACTAGAAAAACATAATAATGTGGGGCTACAGAATCGTTATTCCAACAAAATTTTGGTTAAATATGCTAAATGAGCTACTTACTTCACATCTTAGTATGACATGTGGGTACAAGCACAACGTGAAGAGCAGAAGACGCCATTAACCCCATGGATTCAGACGATTCATGTTTTTCAACGTATATACACGTCGATTTTTGTGGACCAATTAGAGACAAATATTTTTTGATAATTTTGGATTCATACTCCAAATGGGTGGAGTCGATAAATAGAGAGACTGATGGAATGTTTTGTTCGTTTTGACGTTCCAAAATCTATTGTATCAGATAACGGAGGACAATTCACGACATCTGGTTATGAGGACTTTGGAAAATTAAATGGAATAAATTTTGTTTTAACGGCTCCATATTCGCCCGCTTCAAATGGTGCGACAGAATAATAAGTTCCAAAAAAGCCATACACGATAAATGTATCCCTCTCTCTCTCTCTATTTATTCTGATTTCATAATTTTGTATTAGAAAAAACTTGTTTGAAATTACCGTTATATTTCATTTTACCAAAAAAACTAAAAGTTTGTTGCAAAGAAAATATTAGTTGTTTCGACCTTGTTAAAGTTAGCCGAAAATTGCAAGCCGAAAATAAAATAAAATGATAATGCAGATTGTGTCTTTGGTTTGGTAGCTGAACATAAATTTTCAACAACGGTGATCAATATGTACAATAGTATTTCAGCCGAAAGTTATCAGCCGATATTTAAGAATAATAATTTTTTTCCTTCATTTTTTTATTTCTTTCAGTTGATATTAAAATAAAAGTTTTAGTTTATGTTATGTCTACTCCAGACCAATTGTGAAACAATGTTGATACGGGGGGTGTAATTGGACAAGATTTCCATAGTTCAATTTCTGAAAAATTAGAGCGTTAGGATCTATCAAATGGCCATAGTGGCATCAATGCGAATTTAGGTTAAACAAGAGCGCCGGGCTATTCAATGAACTTTTCAAAAATTGAACTATGAACATTTTTTTCAAATTACACCCCTGTATCCCGATCAGGTTTTCTTCAAAATTGGTCTGTTGTTAACAGGCATTAAGGCTTATTCAATGGCCATAGTAACATTGATGCGAATTAAGGTTAAACAAGAGCTCCGGGCCATTCAATGAATTTTTCAGAAATTGAACTATGGAAATCTTGTCAAATTCCACCTCCATATCCCCATCACGAGAGATTTTGATAAATTACACCCCCGTAACCCCTTCAGAATTTCTACATAATTAGGCCGAAGTTTACCAACATTATGACATATCAAATGGTCATAATGGCATCCCCACCATACTTTATGTTCATTTGAAGCAAGGTTAACAATATTGCTTTTCAAATTATGGTTGAATGATTTAAACATTTGTATTTCTCAAGTATAAATAGAATTAGGTTTTACAACAACCTTTTCATACTAAAACATTAAAATTGGTTTCTATTGATGTGTTGTTGAAATAATTTTTCGGCTGATAACTTTCGGCTGAAGAATGTTGATCAACGGTTACGTATTTATCTACTTTCGGCTGAGAAAGCGAAGACACTATCTGCATTATCGATTTTTTTATGTTTCGGCTGGAAACTTTCGGCTAACTTTAATAGTGACGTTGTATAAAAAAATATGAAAAATCGGAGACTTTGAAAAGAAAGGTTGGCAGTGGCCATCGGAGAACCATAAACTTACGCCTGGACAACTCCATACAACATATTTGTTTGTGGAATCGCTTCCAAACAGTCGCTGATATTGCAAAAGAAATGAATACCGGTTCTCAAACTAAAATCAGTGTAATTACGATGAGGCGAAGGTTGAAAGAGAGAGAGGGTTGATCAGTAGCCTCTCGATGAAAAAGCCACTTCTTAATAATAAAAAAATGCGACAAAACCGGTTAAAATGGGCAAAATACCACAAAAATTGGGATGAAAATATTTGGAAACAGGTTATTTTCTCTGACGAGAAAAAATATAAGGGTGTATTTCTTATCATGGTGTAATTTTAATGGTTGAAGGTACAATTAATGCTGAAAAGTATAAAAAAATAATAATTGACGCGGTAGTCTCTACTATTGAAGAACTGTACAGTTTCGAGCCAAATATCATCTTTCAAGAAGATTCCACGCCATTCACAGAGCCCGTGCAGTAAGTATAATTTAGAAAATTCTATCGAAATATGGTTTCAAAAGTTTTTATAATGTTTTAGGTACCTAATAGATTTGAAACACAGGTTGGGAATTAATAGCCTATTATGGCCGGGGAACAGCCCAGATCTCAACCACAACGAAAATGTTTGGCAAATAATGGGCACATATGTTGCGCAAAAACGACCGAAAACAATAGTTCAGCTGAAACAGAATATTCTAGACGTCTGGAATAATCAAATATCTGAAAACTATTTAAAAATGTTGTACCACTCTATGAAAAATGGAACTAAATTGGTGAAAAAGGCCCGAGGTGGGCCAACAAAATACTAGGTCAGTTAATTATGGACCTTTAAATTTTTTTTTATTTGAAATACAAGTAATTGTATTTAAAAACTATTCCTAATTATTTAATAAATTAAATATTTAAAAAAGGTGAATTTTGGAACTTTAATAAAAATTTTCGTTTAGCTAAACTTATTGGTCTCAAGAAAGCTGAAGCATTTTCTTTTCTTAAAACTATAAACTCTATGAAAAATTCGTTTAGGGTCTTAAAAAAATAAATTAAAAATGTATAAACACATAATAATTTCTATGTCTAAAATCAAATTTCTAGTTAATTTTTACGTGCGGATTTTTTTGGAACTGAGTGTATATGTTGCAATAAAAATGTTAAAATAAAATTGTACTGTTTTTCGGTCAAATGCCATTCGACCAAAACCAATTTTCGGCCAAATGACATTTCGCTAAAATATAAATAATAATCCTCCCTTTATAATATCTACGTAGCTATATATATATACAAATCGTAAGAACGATAAAGTTTTAAGACGAACATCTTCTTATTTCGCTCAATTAAATTTGATAAAACAAACTAAATCAATTTGGTATAATTTAAATTGCATTTAGATTGATTTGTTACAACAATAACACTTACGATATTTGGTCCAAAAATACTTGTTGAGCGTTTTCGTATTATTTCATTTTGTATTTCGCAATCGATGCCAAATGATGAGTCGTTCGTGTATATCTACGTTATACGAGTATACAGAAAAGAAAAACTGAGGTGTGGGGGATGGGGGGTAAATTTACTGACTGCCTCGCTGTTTATACATTTTGTACATGATCAAAGGCAGCAGAAAGTAATGTATGTTAGTTAAATTTATAGATAACTTTGTTGTTGTTTTAATTGTATTTATATATTTAAGATTACGAGTTGAGGAATAGTTTTTGTTTTCTTCAATTATGTTGTGTGAAAGAAGCATATTTTTTGGTATTCGACTGAGTTTGTCGTATTTTTGTGTACTCGTATATATGGTGTATCCGTAGTATACCGTACATTAATTTTCGTGTATGCGCGCGCGCTTCATCTTACAAAAACACTATAAAATATATGTAGTATGTGCTGTGTTGTAATAATGATAACACTTTTTATATACAAAAAATAATAATTTATTCGTAAATTTCTATTTTTAAAACAGTCAAAAATGTGAAATGCATGTTTACAGTATATTTAGAAGCTGCGAATTTATCTTATACCATATATAGTACCAAGACGGTGGTAAGATACGTAAACATAAAACACTTGTTGAACAAAATTCATTTGCAATTCACATATATAATGTTGCAATAAAAATGTTTATTTTTTTATACATTTCAATAAAATGTGCGTCACTCGCTCGAAATAGCATTTATGTGATATCCGCACATATTCTGAGAAAAATTTGCAAAATTATCGCGGGAATTTCGCCTAAACAGTATACATATTGTGATTCAAGTTGAAACTATAAAGATTATGATGATTAATGCTTGCCCATTCGGTAGAATGGATTAGCACAAGTTAGAAATCCCGCACCACAAAAAACATTTAATTACCATTTTATGGTTAATAAATTTAAGTAGGTATTATAGCACGATAACCATAAATTTATATAAATAATAAAAACTTTTATATAAATAGTTTGATAAAGTTTCTATTTTTAATTATAAATATTATTAAATATATTTTTGGAAACTGTAATTGTTGTTTGGAATATAAGCTTTTATATCTTTTATGTTACATAAGCCATTTATTTATAAAGGTTTCTTGCTGTTCAATATAGTATTACACTGCAACGAGCAAAATCTCTAAGAGTTTGGTTGATCGACATGTCAAGGTAAACATTGCCAATCGCTAAACTATTCTAGGAGGAAGTAGAGACAAGCTGCTTCAGTACAAAATGATCTAAATCAGTCGATTCTATGCCGTTCACCGGAATTGGGAATTTCTCAAACCAGATTGAGGCATATTTTGCGTAAAGATTAGGTTACATCCTTACAAGATAAAATTAACTCAAGAACTGAACCCTAAATTTCATCAAATGTGATGCAACAACCCCACAGGTAATTCAAGAGAGTCCATTATGACCACAAAAAGTGATGGTGTGGTGTTGATTTCATGCCGGAAGTGTGATTGGACTAAAATTTAAATTATTGCCATATTACGTCTAATGGAGTTCGCTATCATGTAATGCTGGAACACTGTTTTTGGCCAGAATTGGATGGACTTAACTTCAGTGATATGTGGTTCCAACAAGATGGTGCCACATACCATCCAGCTGGTCAAACAATTGAGCTATTGAAGAAGAAATTCGGAAACCGTATAATCTCGAGAAATGGTCCGGTAAAATGGCCACTTAGCTCATGCTTTCTAAAGCCGTTGTATTTCTTTTTATGTGGGGTTACGTTAGTTTGTTGGTTTTTGCTAACAAGCCATCAACGTTAGAGGAGCTCAGAGACAATATAGAACGCGAAATTGCCAACGTTCAGGGCAATATGTGTGAAAGAGTGGTGGAAAATTGACTGCATAGATCGCTGCAAAAATCCTCTCAGTGAATGAGGTCGAATTCCACAATAAAATCTAGCACGTGTACTGCACCTGGAATCAATTTGAGCCCAATATCTCAATTATGCTTTATGAAAAATGCGATTTAAAGGTAATTCACACACGTTGTACAAAGGGTGGTAAATACCAGTACGACGATCTTAACTAAATGAGTGAGCAATAGAGTAGTAATATTAAGCTATGTATTAGAAAATGCATCTTACTAACACTCAACTCAGTCTTCCTGATAAAACTCAAGAAAGTAAGCGCCACAAGCAAAACCGCCTCGAGTAATTGTAAATAAAGTTGACGACTATCTGGATATAAGAAAGTTCATTGATTTAAATCAGATACATTATTAAACAACATTGCTGAACAGTAGACAGCTCAAAGTAATTGGTCCTAAAGTAAATAATTACAGAAAAATTACTCTTTCTTTTTATGAAAAGAAAGAACAGTCTCGACTCGACCAATAAAAGTTATAGTCGAAAAGCTCCATTCATCCTGCTGGCCAAGAAAACTTGCTTCTGGAAAATCTAAAAATTTAAGAAGGTTACTGAAATTGTGAAGAGAACAGATAAATTCCCCTACACCAGTTTATTTTTTTAACATTCGATAAAGAAGAAGATATAAAAAATATTTCTATATATTCCCTAGAAAATCAAGGTTCATTCCACAATGCAACATATGTCAGTTATATGGACACACCCATAACTATTGCAATAGATACCCAAGAGGTATGAAGTGCGGAGCTAACCATATTTCAAAATAATGTAAAAATGACCAGTGGGAAGTCCAGCAAAGTGTGTGAACAATTTACACAGAATGGATAAACAAGAGCACAAACAATACAAACCTTTTGGATCAAACTACCCAAAATCTCACAAAACTAATGCGTAAAAGCTCACTCTGATTTTTTAATAAATTTGATATAATTTTACGCCGTTAATTTAGATAAATGTGATTTATTTTAAAATATAAAAGACCACAATTTAAAAATCTCACTTTCTAATTTTTCTATTGCAATCGAAGTTAATTTAAACACGATATGAACTGAGGGCTTTAAAGCTCCCATTTTTATATTTCTGTATTTCACTTCCCTACTAAAACTTTTAATTTAAACTTATTTAAATCTCAAGTCAAACTCTTTTTCGCAGGTATTTTTGAAAAGTAATACTTAAAAGTTTTTGAAAGTGTTTTAAATAATTTTATAGATTCTTTCTGACTAGGTCAAAACCAAACCCTTTAAATGTGATATGAGTTATATTTTACACATTTATCATTATGATTTGAAAACAAACAAACTTAAAATTTATTTAAAAAGATTTCACTATAATTAATTTGTCGGTTCAAAATAAAAAAAAAAAAAAAATTCAAAAAACACGAAGTTCACTGAATGAAAATTCATTTAATGTTTTCCTTTTAACAAAACACTTAACTAATTTAAATTAATTTTATATTTCTTAGAAATCTCATCAATACTAGCCTAAAGCTTAAAGCACAAAAGTTATAAATTTAAAACGAAGCAATATAATTTTCACTTATGAGCTTTATAATCATATTACATCTAAAACGTAAATTATAAAAATTGAAAATTTTAATATGATACGAATTGAAAGCTCTGCAAGTGCTCAATTTAAAATGCTTGAATTTCATTTTTATTACCTAATCAGATTAAGTAGTGTGTTTCATAAGCATTGAAATGTTTCTACGAGGTAGAGCTTTAAGGATTAATTTTAAAATGCAGAATTTAATAAAAATATTCAGAGTACGAAGTCATTAAAGATAAAAACTAGTTGCTTAAAACGTGGTATAAGTCAAATGCTCGAAAAGCTTTAAATTCAAAAATTCGCCAAACTTTTTTTCAAATCAGTATATTTAACATGAATTTAAAGTTTTACAACTAGATAACATGAATAGTTTTTATTGAATTTAATATTCCATGGCCACACAGTTTTGGAAGTTTACATTTCGCATCAAGGAGAGCTTTCTGGTTAAATAATTAAAAATAGTTTACTTGCCAAGCATTACGAAAATAACCATAACCGATATACTCATAACAGAAAGCTTTAAGTTCTCTTAAATTAAAAATTTAAGTATTGAAAATTCAAATAACTTTGAAGTTAAAAGTTTAAACTTATAATAATTAGAAGGAATAGGTAAACGGCGAAAAAACTTAAATTTGAAGATCGTAATTTAATTTAGTTGTTTCATTAAAAAAGTTACATTAATTCTCATTAAAGCTCTTAATATAATACGTTCTCAATTATCAATAATGTATCAAATTAAATATTTTAAGCTGAAGTTCCGGATTATTTTCAAACAATTTGTGAAAACTTATATTTCAAAGTTAAATCGTTATGAGCTTTTAACTGATTTGATATAAATTGAGAAAATTTATACTTTGAGTAAAACATTTCTAGAATGTAGAAGCTTTAAGGTAAATTTAAACGAGGAAAGTCTGTTAAGAGTCCATAGCATTTAAGATTTTAACTTAAAAATATAAATATTGACAAACAAAAAATATAAACAAACTTAAATTTAAAAAGCTTAAAACAATTCGTTCTTTCAAAATGTGAAGAGCTTCTGACTGTAAATTTTATATTTTAAATTAAATGTTAATTTATAATAATTATATTTGCTTCTTATGAAAATTAAAAGTTTCTAACTAGTATTAACCATAAGATCTAAAAGCTCCCGATTTATTAACACTGTAGTTCACTTTATTTATACTGGATCTTGTTCTTTTGAAACATTTTGAGGTCTGTATCATGTCATATCATATTTAATTGCAAATCATTATATTTCACGTGAATTTCTGCATTTACATACTAGTGGTTTGCATCCAAAGAGAACATTTAAAAAAGATTTATTTTTATCCTCTAATTTTCAATTATTCACTATAGATTATATAATCAATCGCTTTTTATTGTTGCCTTTTGTTTAGCAAGTCTTTCTTGAAAAATTTGCACTTCGCACCATTTCAAGTTAAGACCGCTTTCAAGTTAATGTTACGAGAGAAGAGCCAACAACTTCAAAGCTTTTAAATTAAAATATTTAATAATAAAAATTTACCACATCTATAGAAGTGAGTATCAACTATTTCGAAATAAACAAAAGCGAAAGTAAAAAGCTTACAACAAATAGTGCTTTCATAAATTGACGAGCTTTTCACGATAATTTGTACATTTTATATTTGTTGGGTTAAATCATATTGTTTCTTTATAAAATAGGAAATCTAACACTGGTTTGGACGAAAAGCTTTTAAAGCTCCCAGTTTAAAATATTGTATTTCTCTTTACTTATTACAAATATACATATGTACATATATAATTATTTGAAACTCAACTAAGCTCTATCTGCAAAAAATTTATGAAAACTCATATTTTAAAGGAAGAGCAATTGATTTAATACAAAATAAAAAAAAATCGACACTGTTCAAGTTCTCATTTTATAATTTCTTCATATTTTGTTGATAATTTTTATTTTTCACAAAAGTTTAAATATTTGCAAATAGATTATAATTTGAAAACAATCAAACCAACAAAATTTATTGAAAGCATCGACTTCAATTGATTTATTACAAATGCAAGATGAGGAGTTTAAATTTGCTGTGTTGTTATCCTTAAATTTTTAGACTTAATCTACTTTCATTTAAGGCCTTTTGATAACGATAGGAGCTTTCAATTTAATATCACAAAATTCAAACGCGATAAGAGCCCACAGCTTTTAATCTTTTAACTTCAAAATATTAACATTAACAACTATACCGATATACACAAACTTAAAGGTAGGAAGCTTGAAACATTTTGTGCTTTCATAATATGAAAATCTTTTATCTGTAAATGTTTTATTTGTAATTGTCTTAATATGAACATTAGAATATGATAGATGGTTCGCACGAAAAGCTCTAAAAGCGGCCGATTTATTAACCTTGAATTTCATTTTGTTTATTATAGCTATTAACACAAATCGAATAATTTTAGACTCGACATTGTACTTTTGAAAAATTCTGTGGAAATTAAAATTTCACACGTAATAACATATTGAGCTTTATTTAATTTGATATAAATTTGTAGACTTCATACTCTCGTTCCATCAAAATTTCACCAAAATTATTTATTGATTTTCAAGAGAAATAAAATGTTTCAACGAATGAACATTCTAACGAAAATTATGAAGCTTTAAGCTAAATTTTAAAATACACATATAAAACATTGTTCAGAATACAAGAATAGTTTGAATTTTTCATTAGGTAAAAACTAAATAATTTAAATGTGCTTAGAGTCGAAAGCTTGAAAATTTTTCATTTCTAATTTCAATATATGTATATTTTATTACTAAGTTAATCTCACATAAATTAACCATGGTGGGAGCCAACAGGGTAAAAGCTTTTAAATTAAAAAAATTAACAATTAACAGTGGTCACCTCTAATGATACACCTCTTCAGTGGTGAGGAGCAACTATTTCGAGATAAATAAAATCGTAAGTAAAAAGCTTACAACAAATAGGACTTTCATAAGCTTACAACAAATAGAGCTTTTCACAATAAATTATATATTTTATATTTGGTGGTTTATATCATATTGTTCCCTACAAAAATTAGGAAATAATCCTGTTTGAACTAAAAGCTTTAAAGCTCCCAATTTTTAAATGCTATATTTCTCTGTGCTTATTATAAATATAGAAATTTTAAACAAAACTAAGCTTTTTTTTTACTTTGGTTTTTATCAATTGTATAAGTCAAAAATTCAAAACTAAGCTATTTCGCAAAAATTAGCAGAAATTTAAGTTTCAAAGGAAGAGCTTTTTATTAATTTAATAGAAATTTATAAAATGTTTATTGTTGCATTGAAATTTTACCAAATTTAATTAATTAATTTCATGAGAATTAAAATATTTCTACGTAACAATCTTATTAAAAATTTTAAAAGCTTTTATTTGTGAACTTTTAATGTAAATTTAGAAATACACATATTTTTAGAAATATTCACGTTATATACAAGATAAATTCGAATTTCTTATTACGTAATTTCAAGTATTTCATACAGAAAGCACGTAAAGCTCTCATTACTAATGTCTTTATGTTTTATTGCAAATAATTATATTTCACAAGAATTTAGTTATTTACAAGTAAAATTTAAAAAAGTTATGTTTTTGTCCTTTAAGTTTAAATCACTCTCATCATAGTTTATACTCAATCGACTTTCATTTTATGTTTTTTGTTTAAAAAGTTTTATTTCAACACATATTGCATTTATAATCTGATGAGCTTTTTACGATAAATTGTATATTTTATATTTGTTATTTTATAGTATATTACCTTGATAAAAAAATTTAGAAAATAATCCTGATTTGAACTAAAAGCACTAAAAGCTAACAGTTTTAAAATACTGTATTTTTCTTTGCGTATTATACATATTAATACACATATAGTTATTTTAACCTTAACTAAGTACGTTCACATAAACTTGTGGAAACTGAAGCTTCAAAGGAAGAGCTTTGAATCAAATTAATACAAATTTGTTAAATTTGTTTTATCGTTGCATTGAAATTTTACCAAGATTAATAAATTATAATTTTAAAGCTTTTAATTTGAGCTTTTCGAGTAAATTAAAATATACAGAGATTAACAGAAATATTCAAAACATAAGCATAATTTCACGTTAAGATAAAATAAGTGTTTATAGCACAAAGCTTTCATATGTAAAATAAATTTAGACATTTACAAGTGGATTGCATGCAAAATGAAAATAAAAAAAAGAAATTGTTTTTATCCTCTAATTTTGAATAACTCATCATTGTTTATATTCAATCGACTTTTATTTGATGCCTTTTGTTTAACAAGTTGGGAGCTTTATGGTTTTATGTCACATAATTTAATCGTGGTAAAAGCCAACAACTTCAAAGGTTTTAAATTAAAAAGCTTAATTACAAAAAATAACCACCTCTATCAGAAGTGAGTATCTACTATTTTGAGATAAATAAAATCAAAATTAGAAAGCTTGTAACAAATAGTGCTTTCATAATCTGACGAACGTTTTACTATATTTCCCATTTTTTTTATTTATTGACTTATAGTATATAATTTTTTATGCAAATTAGAAATCTAACCCTGGTTTGAATGAAAAGCTCTTAAAGCTCCAAGTTTTTAAACATTGTATTTTTCTTTGCTTATTATAAATATCAATACAAGTAACGTAATTTTGAAGTTGACTAAGCTCTTTCGCAAAAATTTGCAAAACCTAAAGTTTCAAAGGAGGAGCTTTTAATTAATTTAATACAAATTTACATAATTTATTTTATCGCTGCATTAAAATTTACAGAATCAACATAATTAATTAATTAATTTCGTTAGAAATAAAATATTTCAGCGTAACATTCAAATTACGTTTTAAAAAGCTATTTCTTTGTGAGCTTTTATTGTTAATTTAAAACACAGAAATTATCAAAAATATTCACGTTATATACAAAGAAATTTCCAATTTCCTAATAGGTAAATCGAAGTGTTTCATGCAGAAAGCTCGTAAAGCTCTCATTTTCTAATTTTTATTTGTTTTATTGCAAATCATTATATTTCACAAGAAACATCAGATCCCTTTTGCGAAATTCGTACTTCGCACCATGGGAGCTTTCAGGTTAATGTCACATAATTCAACCGTGGTAAAAGCCAACCACTTCAAGATTTAAATTAAAAAGTTTAGCTATAAATAATAACCACCTTAACTGGTAAAATAGTATAAACTATTTCGAGATTATCAGAATCAGAAGTAGAAAGCTTGAAACAAATATCACTCTCATAAGCTGATGAGCTTTTCACAATAAATTGTATATTTTATATTTGTTGGTTTATAATATATTATTTTCCCATCAAAATTAGAAAATAGTCGTGGTTTGAACCAAAAGCTCTAAAAGCTCCTAGTTTTTAAATACTGTATTTCTCTTTGCTTTATTATAGAGGCTATTACAAATAACGTAATTCTAAAAAAAATTTGCAGAAACTCAAGTTTGAAAGGAGGAGCTTTTATATAAATAATCTCATAAGATACATATATTTCTACGTAACGTTCTAATTACAATGTTAAAAGATTTTTACTTTGAGACCTTTAAAAGTAAATTTAAAAATACAGATATTAACAGGTTGTACCAAGTTTTTCATACCAAAAGCTTTTATTTCCTAATTTCAATATATTTTATTGCAAATCATTATATTTCACATGAATTTAGACATTTACAAGTGGATTATGATTTGAAAACAAAACAAACAAATAAACAAACAAAAAAAAATTCCTTGAAAGCTTTCACTTCAATTGATTTATATACAGTGCACATACACATAACTTGTGAAACAATTTCATTCCCATTCCGAATATACCGACAAAAAGATACATATATAAATTACAGTTGCTAAATCATCAGCATCATCATCATCATTCAACATAAAAATATTGATTTTGATATCACTATACCGAGTGTAGCTTTTTCAATGTTTGTCGGTTGTTTAAGGGCGGGGGCGGGGGCGGGTTACATACACATAAACTGAGGGTGCGATTGTGGGGGTTTGGAATGTTTGTGTGAATTTTAAGATAATAAATCTTTTTTTTTTTTTGTAAATATCATTATGTGTATGCATGTGGATGTGTGAATTTATTTAAAACATGTATGTACGTTTTTAACAACCGCTACTGTCAAATATTATTATTATATGAGCTTTTTCATTTTAATATTTTGCTAAATATCTATAACATATTTTCTGTTATCTTGTTTTGTTGTATATGTTGTGTGTGTAATATGTACTTGTATTCAACATATAAACATATTATAATAAACATAATTTTATATATTTCTGTGAAGCGCCTTTTTCATGTTATCAACAATGTACAAGACGACATTATTTAAATATTAATTTCAATAAATATTTTATTTTTAACAAAATTCAACAACAAAAAAAAAATAAAATGAAAAACAAACAGAAAAAGCACAAAAAAATTTCCAACAGTAGAATGAAAATTAAATTTTTATTTTTTTTTTGTGAATATGATGATATGACAATAAGATCAGTCAATATACTATATACAAAACTCTAAAAAAATTTTTTTTATTATATCGGGAAAATTTTGATTTTCATCTCGAATATTCATATACGTATTATACATTACATAAATTCATGGAAAAGCGAAACACGAATATTTAAAATGTGAAAATACCAAAAAGCTTTTTTTTTTTTTATCTCGATCTCTTGAACAACAAAAACGGTGTATGAAGCCGCGCACACAAAACGATGAAAAACTTGTTAATCGGATTTCGGGTTGTTTTTTTTTTATTTAGTAATGGGGGAGGGGTGATGGTTTCGGTAATAGTGTGCTAACCCATTTTGAATACTAATTTTTAATAAAAACCGATTAAACTCCGGACTTTATATTTATTCGAGAACATATAGATATTCAAATCAACTTGTGGAGCGTCAACCGGCGTTATCCAAATCCATTTTTTGTGGGTGTGTGTGTGTGTGTAACTAACATACATGATATTCTCGATACACTGAATGTGAATATGTTTTTTTTTTCAATATCCATTTTCCCATATATATGTACGAATATATATATATAAGAGATATGTTTTCTGTTAGGGTGATTCACCCCTATATACATATATCTATAGTAGATATTTATATATAAATTTTCTGACATATTTATCGATGTTTATCGGAAATTTTATTTTTATTTTGGGAGAAAATATTGTTTCGTTCTTCCCAGAATATCACAGTACCTATACATATACACACTTACATATATCCTTATACATGTATGTAAATTAATTTCAATAAAAATAATCTTTTTAACAACATTGTAAAGTTATACAATATTTTGTTGTTGCTATTGTGTTGTAGATAAAGTTTTTCAATACGTTTCATTTTTGTTTAGGAAAAGTTTTTGAGGAGGAAATTAATAGATGGAAAATATTGATGGACACATATATTATTATAATGTGGTTTTAGTTGAAGAGGTTGGGTCAAATTATCTCGATTAGCTTGAGATACTTGTTAACTGCTCAATTGTGACAGCAATGAATGATATATAAGTAAATAAAAGCTTTTTTTTTACTATAACAGCACGTAGGATGCTGTGCAATGTAACACTTCTATTGAAAGATTTTGTTTCCGATTTACATTTAATTGAAGTTAACCCAGAGAGTAGGCCGAGAAAAAATAAATTGTTGCATCAGACAACACTTAAGTTACATCTTCATACCAGCCAAGGATTTTATTAAAATTATTTAAATTGAGGTTAATTCAGCCCAGAATTACAAGGAACAATTTTCAAATAAATACAGTACCCTAAATACAAGTCACAGTCTATGTTCATTTAATTTTCGCAATACTGTGTTGGCATTGATATCTGTGAAAATAGACCAGCGACAATTCTATATGTCTGGTAACGATCTCGCAGTCCCGCAGTTCGTTATGAATTGTACTTCGAGGGAAATTTAGGTGGGCAGTAATAAATCTCACGCTATTTTTCACGAAATTTTTTAACGAGCAGTGTAGTTAAGTGAAGTGTTGTTCAAATGAGACACAGGATGTGAGGCAAAGTGTGAGAGACAATCCAAAGCAATCAACAATTGAATTGGCCATTTCAAGGACCAGTGTATGTTAATGGAATTGACTTTAGGTTAATCGAGGGTCCTCCAGTTACTTCAGACAATTATGAAATTGCTAGATAATCATTATGTGGTCGGTATAGCAACGAAATATCCATAAAAGAGGTCCATATGAAGAAGAGTTATGGGATTAAAGTTCCGCAAGAGCATTCTAGAGTAGATCACGTCGTAAAGTACTATAATGCATTGACGAATCACGAGCAAATTGAATTCCTTTGTTCACGGATTTAAACAAAATATTAAGAGTTCATATTCGTCCGCTTCAAGTAGATAGGTACAATACTAATGATTCCAGGACTTTAAAAGGTAATCAATTTTTATGTGGAGCTTTTGGAATCTCCTACAAGCTCAAAGGCATCCAAATTTAAAAAAGATATCAGGCATTGGTGAGAAAGAATCGAGCATTAAATATAATAAACGTTTATCTCACCGATATCCCACCGTTCTATGGTACCGAATTAAAATATATCATCTGTGGAAGGATGAACCCACATTATATTCTCAAGAATGCCAACCCTCGTGAGGCATTTTATGCCGTGTAAAAACTTTCGAAATTCAACTAAAACAACCTTGAGTATTAGAATCAGTAGCACTCAAATATATTTTTAAGAGTTCACTCTTGTGAGGAGAAACTATCTGAAGAGCATGATAAAAGATTATTATGATATGGTAGATACTTCATGTCCCGAATAAAAAAAGGCTAACTTAAATATGGTGTTTTTTCGGACTTAAAACCAGCGTTTTGATTTCATTTTAAAATCGAGTTAAAATCTGTAATGAAAATTAAATAAAAAAAGCTGACTTTATTAATGCATATCATAAACCATTTTGAAAATGATTTTTGAGGTGTGTTTATAAATGACATAAAATGTGTTTTTTTAAGTCATTTTGAAAATGAAATAAAATGTGTATTTAAAATCGAAATAAAACGTAAAAATGTACTACAATGAAAGCCCGATTTTCGGCATCAAATCAACCGGAACACTCAGTTAACCGGAATTTAAATTTTAGGATTTTTTGGAATTTTCCTCTTTCATATGCATTTTTTAATTCATTTTGAAATTTGCATTTGTTTTTTGCACATTTTCATTAATGAAAGCATTAGTTGAAAATTTTGAATGGCTTTAATTTTCATATTACAGTAAAAGCCTGATTATCCGGCCTTCAATTTTAATTTTTAGGAATAAATTCGTAAAAAATATAAAATCCAGTTAACTGAGTGTTCGGGTTAATTGGATGCCGGATAATCAGACTTTTACTGTAATGCTAAGCAATGTACAATTATTTATATCTGATCATAATACAATTATCTTCTATTTGAAAAATACCAACCAACTGAAGAATGATCGTAAATATAAAAAATTATATCAAACGAAAATAAATTTTACAGAGTTAGCAATATCCTTAAGTACATATGATTGGTGCACAGTTTGGAATTCGGATGATCCAAATACAGCATATTCAAATTTTGTCGAAATATTCATTTCCAATCTAAATAAACATAAATCGGTAAATTAAACGTAGAAACTGGAAACTTAAACCTTGGATATCCGATGCCTTATTAAATTTGATTAATCTTCGGAACAGGTTATAGTTAATCAATAATCGTAATAACAGTTCGTTAAAGAAAAAAGTGGATGCGCTAAACTCTAGAATTTAAACCTTGATACCGAAAACTAAAGAAACATATTTTCAAAATAAGATCTAAGTCTTCAGCTTCAGATATGAAATCAAAATGGAAAGTTGTAAATAGTGTATATTGAACAACGTTCACGTTTCAAATACTTTTACTTCTTTAGAAATTGGTGAAAATAATTTCATTTCGGATCTTAATGAAAATACGCATTTTATTAATATACCAAGCGTCCTTCTAAATAAAACACAACAAAATATGACTGTTGAAAATACTTTTCGAAATAATATGGTTTTTACTCGGTTCAATAGCTCAATTTTTTTTTTGCCATGTCTAATATAGTGGTTAAAAATGTAATCTTTCGAATTGCACCTGTCTTGCGTTTGTTTTTAATTTATGCCTTTGCGTGGGGTGTTTCCTGAAAGTAGGTATCGTGAAACCACTTTTTAAGAAGGGTTCACGGGCTGACCCAAACAATTATCGTCCAATCACCTTACTGAACACTTTCTCTAAGATTTTTGAAAAAATTACTAAGTTCAGATTTTTAAGTTTTCTAGATAAAACCAATTTTCTCGATAAACGTCAATTCGGTTTTTATTAAAAATTCATCTACCGAACTGGCTCTTCTTTCATTTTTAATGCCTGTTCATAACAATTTGAATAATAACCTTAAGGTATCTGCTCTATTTATAGACGTTACTAAAGCATTCGATACTGTTAATCATCAAGTGTTACGGAAAAAGTTATTGCATATTGGTATTAGGGGTGGGGCACTTTCTCTATTTAAATCCTATTTAGGTAATCGAGTTCAAAGTGTATGTATTAATCATGTCCGAAGCAATGAAGTAATGGTTAGTGTTGGGGTTCCTCTAGGATCCGTGTCGGGATCTCTTCTTTTTTTGAAATATGACGGTAAGTGTGACCTAAAATTACTAAAAAAGTAGTTCTACTTTCATTTCATGGTTCTTAGCTACAAGTCTAAAATTATTTACTTCAATCTGAGTAGTCCTGTCATTAATTATGGCTCAGGGACCTATCACTCGTTAGCGTGTAATGACTCTAATTGCAGTACTCTCTGCGTTCCCATTGAAGCAGTTAGTTCGTTCAAATATTTAGGTTTAAATCTTGATTCACAGTTCACCACGTGATTAGTTTAAAATTAGTTTAAAACAAATACTCCGACGTCTCTATTACGCTTTCATTGATTCTCATCTAGAATTTTGAATCATTTACCAAGAGCAACCCCATCTTTTCAATTCTTTTTAAATTATAAAATATTACCAATGCGGTATCTATACGTATTTAAAGTTTTAAAAATGTTTTTTTTAAAAAGCTGGAATCGTTTAATGAATATCTATATAATATAGTGAGTCATATTTGTTTCGAAATAGAAATAGAATTACCCAGTATGCAATTTTTCCACAGTGTGGAAAAAACCGCTCAAATGTCGTACTAAATTTCGTACTATAAAATATCAAAGGTAAAAAAATATTGATTTTCGGCAAAAAAAATTTCTTTCTCTTTCATTCGCATTTTTTTTTTATTTTTATTTTTTTTGTTTATTGTTTTGTATCTTCAGTTTAATAGTAGCACTTGAGAGGATAACGCGATATTACTTGTGCTTGCCGCGATTTTTATTTTTTATATGTTAACTTGTGTTTTACGGTGTATTAATATGTTAACATTTTTCATACCTTGTATATAATAATTCAATTACGTGTTTGTGTTGTGCTTGTGACCAAAAAATTTGGATGTTAAAAGAGGTAATCAAATAATTTTAAAATGGCGTTTTCTTGAAATAATGGAAATTTCCCATTTTTATTTTTCAAGGTTGTGCTTGTTGGGATTTACAATTGGATGCGCGTTAAAGTACACCGCCGTAGTTGGTTTAATTATATATACAAATGTATGCGCGATTCATGCCAAAGGATATTCAATTAGCAAGACGTATGGTGAACGTGCTTAAAATTTATTTGTGTATATTTATATTAATAAAAAATTAATATTTATTTTATTATAAATGGAAAATTTTGTTTTATTTCGGATAAGAATTATTATTTGTTCCAATTGGAAAATATATGCAAACACGTGCTTTTTGTTTCTGTGGTTTTTTTCTCTTTTTAGTTGGGATTCACACCGACACCGGTATTTTTGTGACACTTTTCTTTGGCGGGGAGTACGAATTTCCGCGTGATACACATGGTTCTTTCCATAGAAGCAGTGTGGTTTTAGAACGCGAATGTAAATGGAATTCCGTCGGCATTGCATATTGGGTTAATGCCATTTTTTGAAAATAACTATTCTTTCAACAACTGTGAAGGAACTTAGGTCCTTCCTGGTAATAGCTGGGTTTTGCCGTCGGTTCATTCAGGACTACGCAAAACTTGCAAAGCCTCTGATTTTGCATTTAAGAAGGGAGGATGGAGACGTGTCCAAACTCCTCTCAAAAACAAGCAAGTAAAGCTCACCAATGAAGAAAATATGTGTATAAAAATTCTCTTGTTTCTAACGAAGCCTATTGTCATTTTCGAATTTCCGTGCCGTATCCTCACAGGTTGGAATACCGACTACATTTCTCTCAATAACTCTAGATAGAACGGTAAAGGATAATGCGACCAACGAAAAATAATTGACAGCTCTTCACACGGGCTGATTCCATCAGTCGAAACTCCAGTTAATGTATACAGAAATCAACTAACCTTAGACGATAAAAATTCTACCAATTGGTAAACCCTATTCTCAATTATCAAAGACAAATTATTACGCAACCAAATTTTACCAACCAATATACCTCAACCCACACACAATCAACACAATATCTGTTCACCAACGACCACATAGCTCAAAGGAACCGAAATCAAATAATTGAAAATTACTATTTTCCGAGGATGAGTAGAAAAATTATGCTAATAGTGAAACGATGCACTACATGTCAGGAGAATAAATATGATCGACCACCAAAAAAACCCAGTTCTTAATCTTTGGACATTTTGTCGACCGAAATAGATCGGTAGAGTAGGTTCTTCTAATTAACTCAATTTATTGAAAAACCTTAAGTACATGAACATATACATAAACCGACAACAATATTATATAATCAGATCCTGCCTTCTTATCCGCTAGTACTCCTTAAATACACCAAAATAATCTCTGAATTTCACAGAATTAAGGATTGTATTTTATTAAAATAAAAGAAACGATTAAGATGTTTCGTTATGATGAATAAAATTTTAAAAATAATTGTTATGCTTTTGTACCAGATGCGGAAGGTCAAAAATCCTTTTTCGGCGAATTAAGATAAGAGTAATATAATGATATTGTGGAATGGTTTTGTGTAAAGAAGAATAAATCAAAGTTATATACGAAAAGCTCGTGCTACAAATTTCTTTTTTTGTATCTAACCTATAATAATGACACCATCAACCAATGCCATGTAAAAACAACACACATAATAAAATTATACAGTAATAAATAAGCTTTCCGAAGCTTTTGTTTGGTGTAAATATAATTTTTACTATTTCATGGCAATCGACCAAAAAAAAAATAAATGTAAATAATTTTTACAGAAATATTTTCTAGTTTGTGAAAGAATTAATTATAAAATACAATGCCCAAACAATTCTCTGTACATTTATAACAAAAGCTTTGAGAAGCTTTCACTTTAAATTTATGTTATAACATACAATAAAATATTTTAATTTTGGAAAGGCATGTGTATTTTCAACATATGTAACAATAACCAACAATCAGTAATGTTAAAAGCTTTCATTTTTAGAAAAAAAAAGTTTAATATCAGCTTTTGGGTAAAATAGTAAAAGCATACGTAATAGTTCTACCTTTTTGATTGATTTATACGATGTTCGGAAAATTATTATTTTTTAAGCTTCAGGAGAATATTTATTTTATAACTTTCCTAATTTTCTTAACGTAAAATTATGGAAGCTGCAGCTACATGTGCAAACCGACAAAAAAAACAAAATGTTTGAAATTTTAGAAACCTTTCCCCCCCTATGAGTGATAATTTGTTGGGGAGTCAATAGTCAAATAGGTGAGCTTTATCGTTCTCAAATGCAAAGTTAATATTGAAGTGTTTAAATTTAATACAGGATGCTAATCAAGCATCCTAAAATTGAATATTATTGTTTTTGAGAGTTGGTCTTGAAGAGCCCCTTTGCTTGTTCGAGGGTTCTTCAAGACCAACACTCAAAAAAACTAGTACACAAATACACAAATTTGTAAAACTTTCGTGCAAATAATAAAACTTTCGAAGAAGGACAACTGATTTGGCTCTACAATCAAGAGGAAGCACTATAAGAAGGTGGTATTTTAGATTCTGTTTGAAACGAACATGTTGGGATTGGGGGGCGGAGAGGGCGGGGGTGGGTAAGTGCTATGATTTGCCTATTGATTTAATGAGCAATTAATTCAGCCTGGGCGAAATATTTATTCAACATACTTTGCCCATTTAAGGTTTAGAGTTATTGAGATTAGTGACATCTAGGTTAAAGTAGTGGCGTTAGAGATAGTAATATTACAGTTTTGTTGTATAGCAGTTTATAGGAGTTTAGACGGACACAATGAGCCCCCCTTTTATGATTCATTTTGGAGATTTGATAAGCAAACGATTAAAAACGAGAATGAGTAGCTGGAAAATAATTAGTGGTGTTAAACAATAATAGTGGTGTAATTAGAAATTGTAAATAGTGTGAATTGATGAATAATTGTTGAAATTATTTGTTGTTGTGTTTATGTGACTAGTGGCTCTTGGGAAAATTAATGTGGGTATATTTCGGGAATATTCCAGTGTTGTAAGTATTACACAGTCGAGGTGAAAGAGTGTGAGAAATTATTTAAGAAAATATTCCGGAAGCGGTGTAAACTACAAGAGTTGGTGTTGTAACGAACCGAATTTGACGGCTAAAAATTTTACGAGATCGGCAATGGGTGTTTTCATTCTATATATTCCGTACACTCTCGGTTAATTGAATTATATGTTATTTGACAATAAAAAATCCTGGATAATCGAGGTTCACGGATAATCGGATCGTATGGTAAAATAATGAAATTTGTATGGTCCATAACGGACATGATGTCAAGTAGTTCAAAGTTTGATTTGCAAAACTTCGCCAATCACAATAGTAGGATTGTACTTAAACTTTTTTGTTCAGTAAAGGACATATGATGATATGTGGTAGGTTCAAACTATGAAGTTTAGTTTTTGTGGCTTGCTTTTTCTGGGAACCATGAAGTAAAACAGTTCCTATATTAGGCCAAACACGTCTGAACCTGTAGCACCAATCAGAAAGGTTTGGATTGACTTGAACAACAACGACCGTTGAATTAACGATTTTCTGACAAAATGTGTTCTAGAAACTAATTAAGTTCGCACTTCTGATTGCATATTCCTGCTCTATTATTGAACGGTATACCTCTGTATTTTGTTTGTTTAATATAGTATCTTTTAGGGGCTAGTTTGCTTTTCCTCAATTCATGAATGAAAATTTAAGAAATTCATATTTCTATGATAAGCCTTTGAAAAGTTTTAAAATTAGGCTTTGGGTTTTAGAAAAAATTTGGTTTTATTTGTTTGAAAAACAAAAAAAATTTGGTTTCTTTTCCCGTTTTTCAGCTCCTGGACTACCACTAATTTTTTCCCATGAGCATTAATTAGCACAAATTGAGCTTAATCGGTGTGCAAAGTTTCATTTTGAAATTCGAAATTTTCCTTTTGCAGTTCATAGTATCTGATGGAAGCCACTTTTCAGATCTTCGATTCTCTTCATTGTTGTGTTGTGAAAGTCAACTTCACAACATTCTCCCCGGGATCGAAGAAGAGGTCGTCTATATGTATGAAAAATTTTATTTTCCTTTCTGAACCAAATAGGTCAATTAGTGCACAGTGTGTGGACCTTGCTACCTGCAACCATGTTATTCATAAAAGGTTTGTCATTTGGAATAGGATGTCGTACGAATTATGTTTTGATATAATTTTTGTTAGAGCCGGTGCTTACTAAGAATTTGAAATGTTTGTCACTCAGTGTTTGTCGAATTGGGTGTTTTATTCGCTTAGTTGTTCTTGATATGTTTCAATGTCTGAATTTTCAACTTGTTGTTCCGAATGATAAATAGTTTGTTGCTTTGCAGGAGGATAGTTCTGGATTGAGTGAGTTCTTTTGTTTATAAATTGATTTACCGTAAATCTTTTATGATAATTTTAAAAATTGACGTGTCATTATTGGACAGATTGGTCTATCTCCATTGGTTGTTGTCTAGGAGGATAATTTCTACCAGGGATTCGAGGTTGATTTTGCCTAAATCTTGGAGGAAGTTGCTGACAGTTAGAGGGATAATGATGGTTGTTTGGATATGATTTGGGTAGACCTAACAGTATTTGGGGGCCATGCATCAGCTTTGTTTAGAAATTACCAACTTGTATATTAAAAGTGGCAGATGGTTGATATGAGGTGATTTTGCTAGATATGATTGGTTGGTATGGCTATTATGGTTACGGTATTGAATGTTCTCCAACTTGGGAAACAACTTCAGCGCCTCTGGTAGATCTATACTGGTCCTCTGATGCTTAACAGTCTTGGTACGTCACTTTTGATACCTTTTACAAAAGCATCTAGCGCCTTGTCTCGATACGACTGTGTCATTGCGCCCATGAACTCTTGGCACATCTCTATATTGATGATAGCTTGTTCAACATCAATTATAGTTGCTGATACACTTGCTGATAAATTTCTGGGATGGAGTGTTGTTTTTGAACGATAGGGGTCATCTGGTATTCCAAAGTTCCCAGATCGCGTTTATCTGCATAATGCATTTAAATATTCTCTCCCAGTTTAGACCACACTCTTTTCTCAAGAGCCAAACTCGCCTGGCTGACCAGAAAAATCTCTAAAGCGGTTAACGACATCTGAAATTCTATCGAATATTCATAAATCTATAAGCATGTCAGGTAGGACTTGGCTGTGCCTATCAACCATAAAAAATTCATTTTCATATCATCTTCAGAAGGATGCGACTAGAGTACCAAAAGTGTAGGACAGCTAGTTGTGTCAAATGCTCGTTTGAAATGATTTTTTTTTAAATTAAAATACATAATACAATCTTTAAGATCCGTGGGCTTCCTTGCCCATCATTAATAATAATAATAATAAGTGTGAACATAAATTAAAATAATAAAGATAATAATACAAAATTATTTTGGGTGGCCATTGGCCTGAATCGCGGTGGGGCCCGGGGACCTCGCGACTGTAAATACGGTATCGAAGTGATAATTAAAAACAATTAGTGAAGTGAACTTTACATTGGTACTGCCCCAGTATATGGGGTATCCAAAATATTAACGATCTACAGTGAAGTGAAGTAACAAAAAAATAATAAAAATTGGTACCCCAGTGTATGGGACTACCGATATAGAACGAATCGAAATAATAGTGAATCTAGAGTAATCTTGAAAGTTCGGGGGCATTTTTGCTCATCCGTAAAGTTTAAAAATTAAGATTTGCACATAGTTTTCTTATAATCATTAGAAGTTGGGATTTTTTAATCAAAATGTAACATTGAAACATAAAAATACAGTATTATTTTGTAGTAGAATATTTGAGTGAAATTTTCGAGTGATTTTAATTGATGCAAATGCATAAATCTTAATCTTTAGATTCAAAAGATATAAATAAATATTTATTGAACAAATTTATTGCTAAATCCGATCAATCTAAAGCTCCAAATATTCTGGTTCTCCTTGTTCATATTCTGCTCAGTCTTGTCTACCTCCAAGCGCGCATGAAGCGAATTTAACTAAATTACTTATCACTAAAATGGTTTGTCCATCCCCCAAAAGTACTAAAAAAAATTATTGTATTTCAGTAAACACTCTAAAATGAAAACACTGCTGTGCAAGGCACTTTCAAATGTCATTTTGATAAATTTTGCCCGCCCAATAACTAGTTTTGCCTTCCCTTATAAACTAAACTTTTAAATTAAGTTATGAGAGTGTTCGTGAAACACTGATAATAGATAATTTAAAAAGTTGAATTGTGAACCGATTCGTAATTCTTACAATTTAACTCAAACTTATATTTGAGTGAAACTTATATTTGTGAGTGAAAGTTTTTCCCTCTCAAATATTTCATTCAAAAATTCAATATATATATAGATAAGCTTACCAGATCATTTTACATTTTCAGAAAATGAGTAAATAATTGAGTGAAATTTTATTTATTTTTATAGTTTTATATTTGGAATGGCAATTGTTGCTTTAAAAACTGTATTATAAATTTATCAGGATTTATACAGAGATACTTTATATTTTTTTATCAGACAGAATATATCAAATTAATTTTATTGAAATGGAAATTGAAAGATGAATTTGGCATTTTGCATACGATGAACAAAAACGTTGTTAAAGGATATCAAGTTATCAAAGATATATCCACTAAATATTTATTAAACTGTGAAACTCTGGAGTAAAGACTTGTTCATCACTTAATTTAAAATTTTGCTCAAACTAATTTAAAACATATTTCAAATAGTTAAATTATAATTAGTGAATTATTCTTTAATGATTTTTTTTTAAATTCTATAACTAATTAATAATTTTTGGATTTTCAATAGTTGAAAATGTATAAGTGAACTGTTTTAGTACGCTTATCAAAATACATTAAGCAAAAGAATCAGTAATTATATCACTCAAATTTTACTTTCACTCACTAAAACTTATGAAAATCCCCATATTTGATTTATTTTTTTTGTTTAAATATAAAATTTCATTTTTGAAAGGGTAATTTTAAATATGACTCACCCAGGACCAAACCTCATCTTTCTATTTCACGCAATACAAATAATTCTGTATAATCCGATCCTGATATATTCTGATATTTTAAATGCAGTCCAAATTTTCACTCAAATAATATAAAAGAAATTTTACACCGAATTTTAGCAATGAGCTAAGATTTTGGCATTTTCAAATAGTCACTTTCATGCTGTATTTTGTCATTCCACTCCAAATTCAGCTCAGGTCCTCAAAATTGTATCTTTTAATTTGTTTGAGTTCTTTATGTTTGACTCAATTTTTAACCTATCTGTTGAAGATCTGAAGATCTTTAAATTCAAACATTTTATTTTATGAATTTTCCGTGCGAGATTCTACTCGAAACTACATTTATTCCAATCGATTTCATGAAATGTTTATATACTGTTAATTACCCTAACATTTGTACATTTGATTTAATTATTGTTGGTCATTGTAAACCTCGCCATAATAAAATTGCATGTTTCACTCAACTTAATTTACTTAAAATTTATTTGTTTAATTATTCGTTTCAAATTTTGCAAACTGGTGAATAAACTAAAAACAAGATAACAGAGAATCGAGGGCATATTCGAGGAGGACGATTAAATTTCACTCAAAATAATAATTTGGGTTCTCACGTTTTTAAAGGCACATACTCACTCGATTATGAGACCGCGACTAGCAATAATTTTAGATTAATAAATAAATATGAACTATGTATTTTTCAAATCTTTTGTTAAAGTGCGTTTTAAAGCTTAATGAGCCTATTCACAATGAAAATTCATTTATATCGTCGGTTTGGTGCAATAGTGACACAACTCAAAATTTTTATTTTTTCAGTAAAGCTATTTGAAAAAATCACTCAAAATGGTTTGTAGGATCTTAATTTATAAAATGAGTAAAATTTGAGTTGAATCACTACCAAACCGACGATATAAATTATTTCAACGATTTTAGTTTTCTTGGGAATCCATTCGATTAAGTTTCACAATGAACTCAAAATGACTAAGTTAAATATTTTACCATTTGGATTTTTTTTTTTTCAAAAATATCGTTGACACAACGTGATTTAGTGTTAGTTCAATCTATTACAGAGTAGTTAATTGAGTAACATTAAACATTTAGTTCCAATTTTATTGAAAAATTCTAACTAGAATAAAAAAAAATTTCACTCAGATTTTAGTTTCACTACAATGGTTTTAAAAAATGATGTAAAACCAACTTAATTTCATTTTTACTCAATTTTTAAGTGAAAAATTTTCATTAAAATTTTAGAATAACTGAAAGTAATTTTTAACATTTCGCTTAGAATTTTTAAAATTCCACCAACTAAAATCATATGCTTCAAAATGTCATATAAATATCAGAATTTTCACACTGTTAAAAACAGTTAAAAGAAATTTCACTCAAATTTTAGTTTCACTCATTTAATAATTTTACCTAAAATACTCGTTTTAGAATATTTAAAAGTTGACACCTTTTCGTCGTTGGAAAGAGTTATAAAGTTTAAATGCTTAAATTAGTAGATTTTAAATTATTCTGTAAGTGAAATTTCAGTCATTGAAAAATTTGAGCTATAATAGTTAATAACAATCTTAAATAAAAAAAAAAAAATGATGGCATAAAAAATTTCATTTCATCAAGCGTTTTGTTTTATTTTTGATATTAATATGAAAAACACTAAAAACTTTGGTATATGAACTGCCGAAGCCATCTTTGTTTTACGATTCAAATTAAATTATATTCTCGAGTGTGTTTCTTTGAGTGATGATAATTCTACTCGAAAACAGATAAGTATTTTGTACTATTACGATTCATGGAAACCAAAATTTTAAGTTTCGGAAAATGTGGGGTGATAAATAAGTAAGATGAAATTATAAATGGTAAAAGGCTTTTTTTTACTAATAAAAACCAAATAAAATTAAATTGGATTTTTATATAAATGGGAATCAATAATTGCGGGTGGCATTTTGTTTTGGATTGACAAAATTTCAGATGGCCGAATTTAAACTAGATTTTTCCTACCCGGTTGATATTTTAATACATAGTTATACTCTTCTAAAATGGCTTTCCAGCATTTCATTCCTTGACCCGGAAAGGAAATGTCTCGAGGAAGGTAATGCCCATATTATGGGCTACGTTAATTTTTTGTTAGTCGCATTATCCTCTTCCGTTGTATGTAGAGCTCTCTCTTGAGAGAAATGTAGTCGGTCTTCCTTCCCGTGATAGTATGGCACCTAGTGCGGCGAAGTTGGACGCGTCAATGGTTAATTCAAATTCTTTTTGAAAATTTGGAAACGACAATAGGACTTCATTAGAAACAAAAGATTTTTGATACGCATATATTTCTTCATTGGTGAGGTTTACTTGCTTATTTTTTTGAGAGGGGTTCCAATGACAAACTCAGATATGACTTTTAGTTCAATGGAATTGGGCCCATTCTGGATTACCACAAAGTCAGCCACTACATTTTTCGGATGGCAATGAACATGCCTGACATTCTTGGATTTTATAATATGTTATTTCTATTTTTGAATTTAATGTTCAACAAAAATATTATTGAACGGTATACCTCTGTAGTTTGTTTGTTTAATATAGTATCTTTAAGGGGCTAGTTTGTTTTTCCTCAATTTATGAATGAAAATTTATAAAAATTATATTTCCATGATAAGCACAAATTTCGTCAGTGTAGCTGCCTATGGAAAGTTTTAAAATTAGGGTTGAATTATTTCTGAAAAATCTTCTCGAAAATTTTCTTTTCCAGTTTTTTCGGCTCCTAGACAAGCATTAATTTTTTCCCATGAGCGCTAATTAACACAAAATGGGCTTAATCGATATGCAAAGTTTCATTTTGAAATTCGAAAGTTTCCCTGCTGCAGTTACCTGCAATTCCTAGTGTTGTATTGTAATTGTGATTGTAATTGAATTTAATTTCCGATAGTCAATGACCATTTCATACTTCATCTCTTCTGTGGCATTCTCTTTTTTGGATACGATCCTTTCAGGGGAGTTATATGGGGATTTGGATGGCTTGATCACACCATCTTCCAACAATTGCCTAATCTGCTTTTGTACCTCGTCCATCAAATATATCGGATATGGGTAAAGGGACGAGAATATACAGGGTCAGCATTGGTAGTACGAGTTTCACCCTTCACTGTTGTGTGGTGAAAGTTAATTTCTCCTCGGACTCGGAGAAGAGGTATTTACGTGTAAACAATTTTAGTTCCCTTTTTGAACTAAAGAGGTCAATTAGTGCACGGTGTGTGATCTTATGGCTACCTGCAACTGAGTTAACCATAAAAGATTTGAAATAGGGTGTCTTACGCATTGGGTTTGGATTAGAGCCTGTGTTCCCCAAAAGGGGTGTTAGTCTAAAAAAATTATATCGTGAAGTTGCTCTACTGATGTCGGTTCGTTATTGTAGCAACGATTTTCGTATGATTACGGTATTGAACGTTTTCAAACTTGAGACACAAGTCTAGCTTAACAGTCTTGGTAGGTCACTTTTAAGACCCTTTACATAGGTATCTAGCGCGTTGTCCCGATACGAGTGTGTCATTGCATCCATGGACTCTTGGCACATCTCTATGGACGATAGTTTGTTTAATATCAATGATAGGTGCCGATATACCTGCTGATAAAATTCTGGGATGGAGTGTTGTTTTTAAACGAGAGGGGTCATCTGGTATTCCCAGTTAAGCATTTAGACATTCCCTCTGGCGGACCAGAAAAATCTGTAACAAATTCATGTTCAGAAGGTTGCAAGAATTTTATTGCCAATTTGTGTTTGCCCCAACCACAGACTTAAAAATAAACGAATTATTTGTAAATTCTAAATGCAATTCGTTCTTATGAGAAATAATGATTGCAGTAATCATGGATTGCAATATCGATCCTTCGGCACAGTGATAATTCCATAACCTTAATTCATGTGCATTATATAGAATATTAAATATTCACTATATCGAGTAAAATTCGGCTTTACATTATGTACGAGTTCCTAAACCATTCATTTGCACTGTTATAACAATTAATCTTTCATACACATATGGTAATAGTAGCACGGTTTTTTGTGATGCAAGTGCAACGTGTAATTTATGTGTCGATTTGATTGATTGAAGTTATACGAGGGCTGTTTAAGAAGTTCGATAAATTTATATAAAATAACGGTAATAGAAATGTTTTATTATGTTTTTTCAATTACCGAACTTATTGAACACCTCTCGTTATATTATTCTGAACAAATAAAATCGGCATATAAAGTACAGGTAATCCTTGCATTGAACACCTATTTATACGTGAGGTAAATTAAATCACAGTTCATACTTTGCTATTAAACGAGAAAAGCTTTCTTTAATTTCTTTGGATTTCGACGTACGATGAAAAATAAAACTTTTCAATTCCCGCACACTCGAGTGGGTGAAGGAACAAACATCGAGGCGGATCAGTATTTCGTCCACAAATTAAAAACAGTTTTCAGATTTTATGGATCCATTGTTATACCCGGTGATAAATTGACTCCGCAGTTTGTTTTAGCCGTTATTATGTCACACACGTTGATTCTATCATTTTTCTTCGTACTCTTTTCGGACACACCGACTAGCGCTAAGCTAGAATCATTTTGTATCATCAATGGTGTTTTTCAAGTGAGTATCAATTGAAAATGTAAAAATATTATAGGAATAGAATTTTTTATTGAAATTTAACAATCTTCCGCAGGGAATATTTAAAATGTACACTGCCTACTTTAGAGGGTCAGAATTTCGTAAATTACTAAATTTGGTACGAAAATTACATTTGACGTACACGGACCATCCAGAAATTGGACCATCTTTAAAAAATATATGTGTGTATAGTGTTATCCTAGTTGAGCTTTTAACCGTTAGTTTTTTCTGTGTAATAATGTCCTTCGTATTATTGCCGTTACTTTTATGGATGAGGTTTGGGGTGTTTACAACTATATTTCCAATTCAATTCCCTTTTATTGATTGGCATACGCCGATCGGTTACTCAATCAATACCGTTAATCATGCATATTGCGCAATTGCGGGTGCTATAGGCTTATTGGCTGGTGATGCCACATTTTTATACCTTGTGTTACATGCAATAGGATATTGTAAAATTTTTGAAACTCGCATAAACGAATTGGACAAAATTCTGGTAAAACCGGGTCCACAAAATAACGAAGAAATACGAGAAAAATTGTACGTTTGTATACGGGCACATCAAGATTATCTTAACTATATTGCGATGGTGGATTACCTTTTTTCCGACTTCTGCATGGTTCAAATGATAACTGCCGAAATATTTTTATCGACGTCCTTAATATTAACTTTGTGGGTTAGATGGATTATAGGACCATTTGGAGCAATCATAGGCCTGTTCCAGATTCTACAGTATTGCGTGTTGGGAACAGTTATCACCGTGCAAGTAAGTTATTATGACACGCAGCTATATGAATTGGATATTGTGATTTTTTAAATTTCAGAATGAGAAAGTTTCGGATTTGATATATGGCCTTAGTTGGTATTTGTTGCCGGTCAAAGAACAAAAAATTATACTACTTATGATAATGCGAGCACAGAAACCGGGGGAGCTAAATGTAGGTGGTTTTGCTAAATTAAATGTTGAAACCAGCATGTCGGTAAGTAATAATATCATGCATGACGTTACTTATTTTCTAAAATTATTTCTCTATAAATTTCAGATGTTAAAGGCAACGTACTCCTTTGTAATGATGATGCTTGAATTTCTTAAATAAATCTTATGTTATTGAATAATTAAAAACTTTTTAAACTTATAGCCTAAAAATATTAAATTGAATATACTTAATTAGATTTAACTTTGTCACTACCACTACGTTCTGAATTATTTAATAAAATTAAGTGCACCTTAAAATTTGCACACTAAAACATTTTCATTGATTTTATTTTGAAGAAAGTGCAAATGAGAAGCTTACAGGACACAACAAAATCACAAGCCACAGTTTTATTATTTCTTAGCTAGTTTCCCTCCAGATCTCTGATTCTCCCAAAAGTGGTAATTGGCATGTATTCTATTGGGCACACTCTAACAAAAAAGCATCTCCATGTGAACGGCACTACTCGAATAATTTTGACACGGAATAGCAAAGGAACAGGAATATCAAATTAAGCTCATTGCTTATTGGTGAATTTGTATAATATAATCAAGCTGAATTTAACATTTATAATTGTATTGTTCAATTTGTTAATTGAAAACAATTTAATGATTATTTTTTTGGACTGAACAGTAAAATTCCGGCTATCGAGACATTTTCGAAAAAATAAAAGTCAGGACGTGTTCGAAAAAATAAAAGTCAGGAGTTCACAAATTATAATTTAAAGATTTTTTAATCAAAATGTAACATCGAAACATAAAAATTCAGTGATTATTTTGTAGTAGAATATTTGAGTGAAATTTTTAAGAGATCCGATCAATCTAAAACTATAACTCCGAATTATTTTGGTTCTCTTTGCCCATATTCTTTTCAGTCTTGCCACGGTGAAAAGCGTTACATAAATGCATGAAGCGAATTTAAGGAAATTAATTATCACTAAAATGTTTTGTCCATCCCCTAAAAGTACTAAAAGAATTTATGGCAATTTCACTAAACACTCGCAAATGAAAACACTGCTGTGCAAGGCACTTTCAAATGCCATTTTGATGAATTTTGCACACCCAATAAATAGTTTTGCCTACTCCCATAAACTAAACTTTTAAATTAAATTATGAGAGTGTACTTGAAACATTAATAATCGATAATTTAAAGAATTGAAACCGGTCGCAATTCTTCCAATTTAACTCAAACGTTTAAGTTGAGAGTTTAGTCCGTACATTGGTCCAACCCCTATACGTTGGACAAACTGAATTGAGTTTTCAAATATAAACTGCAAAAACTGAATGAGTGAAACTTATATTTGAGTGAAAGTTTTTTCCTCTTATGATAAAATGCTTACCAGATCATTTTACATTTTCGGACAATGAATGAAAAAATTGAGTGAAATTTTATTTATTTTTCTTGTTTTATATTTGGAATGGCAGTAGGGGTAAAGATATGTTTACGACTTAGTTTTAAATTTTGCTCAAATTAATCTAATACATATTTCAAATAGTTAAAATATAATTAGTGGAATTAATACATTCTGGAATTTCAGTAGATGAAGTATAAGTGAGGTGTGTGTTTTAGTAAATTTATGGAAATACGATAAGCAGTGAAAACGGTAATTAGATCACTCAAATTTTACTTTCACTCACTAAAAATTTTAAAAATCCAAATACATATTAGAATTTTAAAAAAAAATATAAAATTTCATTTTTGAAAGGGAAATTTTAAATATGACTCACCCAGACTATTATGACTCAGTCAGTAAAAGAATTAACACATTCAATTATAATAGCTATGAGTGGATTTTAATTAATTATTATATAAGTTACATTTTTAAATAGAGTTAAACGTTATTTATATTTAATTATTTGCTTAAAAAAGTGCTCAAAATAATCAGAACGAAAAATACATCTTCGATTTTTATTCATGAAATCCGACAGAAAACAAGAATTTTGAATATAGAAAGTGTGATAAATTTCTATTTCACTCAATACAAATAATTGTGTATAATCCGATCTTGATATATCCTGATATTTTAAATGCAGTCCAAATTTTTCACTCATATACTATAAAATAAAATTTACACCGAATTTTACCACTGAGCTAAGATTTTGGATTTATCGAATAGTCAAAATTGTGTCTTTTAATTTGTTTGAGTTCTTTATGTTTGACTCAATTTTTAACGTAACTGCTGGAGATGTGAAGATCTACAAATTTTCTTCCGTCATAATATTATTAAGATTTTTATTGCAATGACTATCTTGTGTTATATGTTATGTTTCTAAATTTATTAAAACTACAAACTACAAATTTTTACGATTGAGTGAAAAATTGAGTGAAAACCAAACAGGACACAAACATGTAAAATTATATTTCATACTGTACTGATATGACTTTTTGACTGTTTCTCTAAATGAAGGTGTCGGTTCACTTCTCATTTCATATACTCTCCAGGTCGGGTCAAATGAGTTAAAAATATTTTGAGTGATTATTTGAGTGGAAACGAAATAGTGAAATAATTCACATTATTATTATTAATGTTTTAATCTTTGAGTAAAGTAGACTTACGTGAGTGAAAATTTCATCTGAATCCCCATTATAATGTTTTTTTGTCAACGTATAAGCAACGCTTTAGGTAGTTATTTCAACAAAACCTAATTGAAAATTACCAAAACCAAAAGTAACGAATTTGCAACCTATGATACATGTTCCATTTCGATGCAATTATTGGCTCTATTCCGATGAGTAATATGATTGAGTGAAAGTTGTTTGTGAAAATAAAAACGGGCACCAATACTTGTAGTGTTACAGCGACTGTAAATGTCAGATGATTTAAAAATGTTTTAAATAGTTATTTAGTTTAAAGTAGTATTTAAATAGTTATTCAGTAATTGTTTTTTGTATTTTAAAGTTATTCCTACATCAAAATATTAAATATTAATTTCGTTCAATTAAAGAAAAACGTGTTTTGGCTTAGGAATTTTCCGTGCGTGATTCCACTCAAAATTACATTTATTCCAATCGATTTCATGAAATGTTTATATACTGTCAATTACCCTAACATTTGAACATTTGATTTAATTTTTGTTGTCCATTGTAAACCTCGCCATAATAAAATTGCAGGTTTCACTCAACTTAATTTACTTAAAATTTATTTCTTTAATGATTCGTTTCCAATTTTGCAAAATGGTGAATAAATTAAAAACAAGATAACAGAGAATCGAGGGCATATTCGAGGTGGACGATTAAATTTCACTCAAAATAATAATTTGGGTTCTCACGTTTTTTATTTGACAAAAACGAGTTAAATTAAGAGTAGAGCGATTTATCGCTACTTCAACGATTTTAGTTTTCTTGGGAATCCATTCGATTAAGCTTCATTCACATCAAACTCAAAATGACTAATTTAAAATTTTTAACAGTTTGATTTTTTTTGTCAAAAATTATCGTTGACACGACATGATTTAGTTTTGGTAACATTAAACATTTGGTTTCAATTTTATTGTAAAATGCTAACGAGAATAAACAAAATTTTGACTCAGATTTTAGTTTCACTACATGGGTTTTAAAAAAATTATGTAAAATCAAGTTAATTTCATTTTTACTCAAATTCTTAAGGCCGGTAACAAGTGAAAATTTTTTATTGAAATTTTAGAATAACTGAAAATAGTTTTTAACATTTCGTTTAGAATTTTTAAAAATCCACCAACTTTAATCATATGCTCCAAGTTCTCATATTACAGAATTTTCACTCAGTTATTAAAACTTTTATACTGGTTGTTTCGTAATAACCCGTACTCAAAACTCCAAAATTAATATTAAGCCTCTAAATTTACCAAATCAGTTCAGTTATTACTACATTTCCGAACTTGGTTTTTACACTCAAATATTTTCACTCGTGGTTCGAAAATATATAAGTACGTGTTTTATAGAGGTTATCGCATTACAATAAATGTTAAAAACAGTCAAAAGAAATTTCACTCAAATTATAGTTTCACTCATTTAATAATTTTATTTGAAATTCTCGTTTTAGAATAGTTTTAAAAAATAGGCAATTTGATGCATATGAGGTGACCATAGTCAAGTGTCTTGCTTTATTTTCGCTATGGATATGAAAAACACTAAAAACTTTGATATATGAACTGCCCAACTCATCTTTGTTTAACGATTCAACCTGAGAGTTATAAAAATTAATTTAAATTTTACATACTTAATTACTTAATCTTAAATGTTAAAAAACATCGATTGTTAAATCTTGAATTAGAGTGAAATTCATACCCTATATGAAAATTGTAAAATAATCCAATTTAATTTATATTCTCGAGTGTTTTTCTTTGAGTGAAGATAATTCTACTCAAAAACAGATAAGTATTTTGTACTATTACTATTCATGGAAACCAAAATTTTAAGTTCCGGAAAATGTTGGGTGATAAATAAGTAAGATGAAATTATAAGTGGTAAAAGGCTTTTTTTTTACTAATAAAAACCAAATAAAATTAAATTGGATTTTTATATAAATCAACAATAAGTAATTTATTAACTTGTGAATCAATAATTGCGGGTGGCATTTTGTTTTGGATTGACAAAATTTCAGATGGCCGAATTTGAACTAGATTTTTCCTACCCGGTTGATATTTTAATACATAGTTATACTCTTCTAAAATGGCTTTCCAGCATTTCATTCCTTGACCCGGAAAGGAAATGTCTCGAGGAAGGTAATGCCCATATTATGGCCAACGTTAATTTTTTGTTAGTCGCATTATCCTCTTCCGTTGTATGTAGAGCTCTCTCTTGAGAGAAATGTAGTCGGTCTTCCTTCCCGTGATAGTATGGCACCTAGTGTGGCGAAGTTGGACGCGTCAATGGTTAATTCAAATTCCTTTTGAAAATTTGGAAACGACAATAGGACTTCATTAGAAACAAAAGATTTTTGATACGCATATATTTCTTCATTGGTGAGGTTTACTTGCTTATTTTTTTGAGAGGGGTTCCAATGACAAACTCAGATATGACTTTTAGTTCAATGGAATTGGGCCCATTCTGGATTACCACAAAGTCAGCCACTACATTTTTCGGATGGCAATGAACATGCCTGACATTCTTGGATTTTATAATATGTTATTTCTATTTTTGAATTTAATGTTCAACAAAAATATTATTGAACGGTATACCTCTGTAGTTTGTTTGTTTAATATAGTATCTTTAAGGGGCTAGTTTGTTTTTCCTCAATTTATGAATGAAAATTTATAAAAATTATATTTCCATGATAAGCACAAATTTCGTCAGTGTAGCTGCCTATGGAAAGTTTTAAAATTAGGGTTGAATTATTTCTGAAAAATCTTCTCGAAAATTTTCTTTTCCAGTTTTTTCGGCTCCTAGACAAGCATTAATTTTTTCCCATGAGCGCTAATTAACACAAAATGGGCTTAATCGATATGCAAAGTTTCATTTTGAAATTCGAAAGTTTCCCTGCTGCAGTTACCTGCAATTCCTAGTGTTGTATTGTAATTGTGATTGTAATTGAATTTAATTTCCGATAGTCAATGACCATTTCATACTTCATCTCTTCTGTGGCATTCTCTTTTTTGGATACGATCCTTTCAGGGGAGTTATATGGGGATTTGGATGGCTTGATCACACCATCTTCCAACAATTGCCTAATCTGCTTTTGTACCTCGTCCATCAAATATATCGGATATGGGTAAAGGGACGAGAATATACAGGGTCAGCATTGGTAGTACGAGTTTCACCCTTCACTGTTGTGTGGTGAAAGCTAATTTCTCCTCGGACTCGGAGAAGAGGTATTTACGTGTAAACAATTTTAGTTCTCTTTTTGAACCAAAGAGGTCAATTAGTGCACGGTGTGTGATCTTATGGCTACCTGCAACTGAGTTAACCATAAAAGATTTGAAATAGGGTGTCTTACGCATTGGGTTTGGATTAGAGCCTGTGTTCCCCAAAAGGGGTGTTAGTCTAAAAAAATTATATCGTGAAGTTGCTCTACTGATGTCGGTTCGTTATTTAAACTATGATTTTCGTATGATTACGGTATTGAACGTTTTCAAACTTGCGACACAAGTCTAGCTTAACAGTCTTGGTAGGTCACTTTTAAGACCTTTTACATAGGTATCTAGCGCCTTGTCCCGATACGAGTGTGTCATTGCATCCATGGACTCTTGGCACATCTCTATGGACGATAGTTTGTTTAATATCAATGATAGGTGCCGATATACCTGCTGATAAAATTCTGGGATGGAGTGTTGTTTTTAAACGAGAGGGGTCATCTGGTATTCCCAGTTAAGCATTTAGACATTCCCTCTGGCGGACCAGAAAAATCTATAACAAATTGATGTTCAGAAGGTTGCAAGAATTTTATTGCCAATTTGTGTTTGCCCCAACCACAGACTTAAAAATAAACGAATTATTTGTAAATTCTAAATGCAATTCGTTCTTATGAGAAATAATGATTGCAGTAATCATGGATGGCAATATCGATCCTTCGGCACAGTGATAATTCCATAACCTTAATTCATGTGCATTATATAGAATATTAAATATTCACTATATCGAGTAAAATTCGGCTTTACATTATGTACGAGTTCCTAAACCATTCATTTGCACTGTTATAACAATTAATCTTTCATACACATATGGTAATAGTAGCACGGTTTTTTGTGATGCAAGTGCAACGTGTAATTTATGTGTCGATTTGATTGATTGAAGTTATACGAGGGCTGTTTAAGAAGTTCGATAAATTTATATGAAATAACGGTAATAGAAATGTTTTATTATGTTTTTTCAATTACCGAACTTATTGAACACCTCTCGTTATATTATTCTGAACAAATAAAATCGGCATATAAAGTACAGGTAATCCTTGCATTGAACACCTATTTATACGTGAGGTAAATTAAATCACAGTTCATACTTTGCTATTAAACGAGAAAAGCTTTCTTTAATTTCTTTGGATTTCGACGTACGATGAAAAATAAAACTTTTCAATTCCCGCACACTCGAGTGGGTGAAGGAACAAACATCGAGGCGGATCAGTATTTCGTCCACAAATTAAAAACAGTTTTCAGATTTTATGGATCCATTGTTATACCCGGTGATAAATTGACTCCGCAGTTTGTCTTAGCCGTTATTATGTCACACACGTTGATTCTATCATTTTTCTTCGTACTATTTTCGGACACACCGACTAGCGCTAAGCTAGAATCATTTGGTATCATCACTGGTGTTTTTCAAGTGAGTATCAATTGAAAATGTAAAAATATTATAGGAATAGAATTTTTTATTGAAATTTAACAATCTTCCGCAGGGAATATTTAAAATGTACACTGCCTACTTTAGAGGGTCAGAATTTCGTACATTACTAAATTTGGTACGTAAATTACATTTGACGTACACGGACCATCCAGAAATTGGACCATCTTTAAAAAATATATGTGTGTATAGTGTTATCCTAGTTGAGCTTTTAACCGTTAGTTTTTTCTGTGTAATAATGTCCTTCGTATTATTGCCGTTACTTTTATGGATGAGGTTTGGGGTGTTTACAACTATATTTCCAATTCAATTCCCTTTTATTGATTGGCATACGCCGATCGGTTACTCAATCAATACCGTTAATCATGCATATTGCGCAATTGCGGGTGCTATAGGCTTATTGGCTGGTGATGCCACATTTTTATACCTTGTGTTACATGCAATAGGATATTGTAAAATTTTTGAAACTCGCATAAACGAATTGGACAAAATTCTGGTAAAACCGGGTCCACAAAATAACGAAGAAATACGAGAAAAATTGTACGTTTGTATACGGGCACATCAAGATTATCTTAACTATATTGCGATGGTGGATTACCTTTTTTCCGACTTCTGCATGGTTCAAATGATAACTGCCGAAATATTTTTATCGACGTCCTTAATATTAACTTTGTGGGTTAGATGGATTATAGGACCATTTGGAGCAATCATAGGCCTGTTCCAGATTCTACAGTATTGCGTGTTGGGAACAGTTATCACCGTGCAAGTAAGTTATTATGACACGCAGCTATATGAATTGGATATTGTGATTTTTTAAATTTCAGAATGAGAAAGTTTCGGATTTGATATATGGCCTTAGTTGGTATTTGTTGCCGGTCAAAGAACAAAAAATTATACTACTTATGATAATGCGAGCACAGAAACCGGGGGAGCTAAATGTAGGTGGTTTTGCTAAATTAAATGTTGAAACCAGCATGTCGGTAAGTAATAATATCATGCATGACGTTACTTATTTTCTAAAATTATTTCTCTATAAATTTCAGATGTTAAAGGCAACGTACTCCTTTGTAATGATGATGCTTGAATTTCTTAAATAAATCTTATGTTATTGAATAATTAAAAACTTTTTAAACTTATAGCCTAAAAATATTAAATTGAATATACTTAATTAGATTTAACTTTGTCACTACCACTACGTTCTGAATTATTTAATAAAATTAAGTGCACCTTAAAATTTGCACACTAAAACATTTTCATTGATTTTATTTTGAAGAAAGTGCAAATGAGAAGCTTACAGGACACAACAAAATCACAAGCCACAGTTTTATTATTTCTTAGCTAGTTTCCCTCCAGATCTCTGATTCTCCCAAAAGTGGTAATTGGCATGTATTCTATTGGGCACACTCTAACAAAAAAGCATCTCCATGTGAACGGCACTACTCGAATAATTTTGACACGGAATAGCAAAGGAACAGGAATATCAAATTAAGCTCATTGCTTATTGGTGAATTTGTATAATATAATCAAGCTGAATTTAACATTTATAATTGTATTGTTCAATTTGTTAATTGAAAACAATTTAATGATTATTTTTTTGGACTGAACAGTAAAATTCCGGCTATCGAGACATTTTCGAAAAAATAAAAGTCAGGACGTGTTCGAAAAAATAAAAGTCAGGAGTT
The DNA here is from genome assembly GCA_947310385.1 of Nephrotoma appendiculata. NCBI lineage: Eukaryota > Metazoa > Arthropoda > Insecta > Diptera > Tipulidae > Nephrotoma > Nephrotoma appendiculata. Next base: position 273,366,603 of record OX371225.1, on the reverse strand, counting down.
CACAAATTATAATTTAAAGATTTTTTAATCAAAATGTAACATCGAAACATAAAAATTCAGTGATTATTTTGTAGTAGAATATTTGAGTGAAATTTTTAAGAGATCCGATCAATCTAAAACTATAACTCCGAATTATTTTGGTTCTCTTTGCCCATATTCTTTTCAGTCTTGCCACGGTGAAAAGCGTTACATAAATGCATGAAGCGAATTTAAGGAAATTAATTATCACTAAAATGTTTTGTCCATCCCCTAAAAGTACTAAAAGAATTTATGGCAATTTCACTAAACACTCGCAAATGAAAACACTGCTGTGCAAGGCACTTTCAAATGCCATTTTGATGAATTTTGCACACCCAATAAATAGTTTTGCCTACTCCCATAAACTAAACTTTTAAATTAAATTATGAGAGTGTACTTGAAACATTAATAATCGATAATTTAAAGAATTGAAACCGGTCGCAATTCTTCCAATTTAACTCAAACGTTTAAGTTGAGAGTTTAGTCCGTACATTGGTCCAACCCCTATACGTTGGACAAACTGAATTGAGTTTTCAAATATAAACTGCAAAAACTGAATGAGTGAAACTTATATTTGAGTGAAAGTTTTTTCCTCTTATGATAAAATGCTTACCAGATCATTTTACATTTTCGGACAATGAATGAAAAAATTGAGTGAAATTTTATTTATTTTTCTTGTTTTATATTTGGAATGGCAGTAGGGGTAAAGATATGTTTACGACTTAGTTTTAAATTTTGCTCAAATTAATCTAATACATATTTCAAATAGTTAAAATATAATTAGTGGAATTAATACATTCTGGAATTTCAGTAGATGAAGTATAAGTGAGGTGTGTGTTTTAGTAAATTTATGGAAATACGATAAGCAGTGAAAACGGTAATTAGATCACTCAAATTTTACTTTCACTCACTAAAAATTTTAAAAATCCAAATACATATTAGAATTTTAAAAAAAAATATAAAATTTCATTTTTGAAAGGGAAATTTTAAATATGACTCACCCAGACTATTATGACTCAGTCAGTAAAAGAATTAACACATTCAATTATAATAGCTATGAGTGGATTTTAATTAATTATTATATAAGTTACATTTTTAAATAGAGTTAAACGTTATTTATATTTAATTATTTGCTTAAAAAAGTGCTCAAAATAATCAGAACGAAAAATACATCTTCGATTTTTATTCATGAAATCCGACAGAAAACAAGAATTTTGAATATAGAAAGTGTGATAAATTTCTATTTCACTCAATACAAATAATTGTGTATAATCCGATCTTGATATATCCTGATATTTTAAATGCAGTCCAAATTTTTCACTCATATACTATAAAATAAAATTTACACCGAATTTTACCACTGAGCTAAGATTTTGGATTTATCGAATAGTCAAAATTGTGTCTTTTAATTTGTTTGAGTTCTTTATGTTTGACTCAATTTTTAACGTAACTGCTGGAGATGTGAAGATCTACAAATTTTCTTCCGTCATAATATTATTAAGATTTTTATTGCAATGACTATCTTGTGTTATATGTTATGTTTCTAAATTTATTAAAACTACAAACTACAAATTTTTACGATTGAGTGAAAAATTGAGTGAAAACCAAACAGGACACAAACATGTAAAATTATATTTCATACTGTACTGATATGACTTTTTGACTGTTTCTCTAAATGAAGGTGTCGGTTCACTTCTCATTTCATATACTCTCCAGGTCGGGTCAAATGAGTTAAAAATATTTTGAGTGATTATTTGAGTGGAAACGAAATAGTGAAATAATTCACATTATTATTATTAATGTTTTAATCTTTGAGTAAAGTAGACTTACGTGAGTGAAAATTTCATCTGAATCCCCATTATAATGTTTTTTTGTCAACGTATAAGCAACGCTTTAGGTAGTTATTTCAACAAAACCTAATTGAAAATTACCAAAACCAAAAGTAACGAATTTGCAACCTATGATACATGTTCCATTTCGATGCAATTATTGGCTCTATTCCGATGAGTAATATGATTGAGTGAAAGTTGTTTGTGAAAATAAAAACGGGCACCAATACTTGTAGTGTTACAGCGACTGTAAATGTCAGATGATTTAAAAATGTTTTAAATAGTTATTTAGTTTAAAGTAGTATTTAAATAGTTATTCAGTAATTGTTTTTTGTATTTTAAAGTTATTCCTACATCAAAATATTAAATATTAATTTCGTTCAATTAAAGAAAAACGTGTTTTGGCTTAGGAATTTTCCGTGCGTGATTCCACTCAAAATTACATTTATTCCAATCGATTTCATGAAATGTTTATATACTGTCAATTACCCTAACATTTGAACATTTGATTTAATTTTTGTTGTCCATTGTAAACCTCGCCATAATAAAATTGCAGGTTTCACTCAACTTAATTTACTTAAAATTTATTTCTTTAATGATTCGTTTCCAATTTTGCAAAATGGTGAATAAATTAAAAACAAGATAACAGAGAATCGAGGGCATATTCGAGGTGGACGATTAAATTTCACTCAAAATAATAATTTGGGTTCTCACGTTTTTTATTTGACAAAAACGAGTTAAATTAAGAGTAGAGCGATTTATCGCTACTTCAACGATTTTAGTTTTCTTGGGAATCCATTCGATTAAGCTTCATTCACATCAAACTCAAAATGACTAATTTAAAATTTTTAACAGTTTGATTTTTTTTGTCAAAAATTATCGTTGACACGACATGATTTAGTTTTGGTAACATTAAACATTTGGTTTCAATTTTATTGTAAAATGCTAACGAGAATAAACAAAATTTTGACTCAGATTTTAGTTTCACTACATGGGTTTTAAAAAAATTATGTAAAATCAAGTTAATTTCATTTTTACTCAAATTCTTAAGGCCGGTAACAAGTGAAAATTTTTTATTGAAATTTTAGAATAACTGAAAATAGTTTTTAACATTTCGTTTAGAATTTTTAAAAATCCACCAACTTTAATCATATGCTCCAAGTTCTCATATTACAGAATTTTCACTCAGTTATTAAAACTTTTATACTGGTTGTTTCGTAATAACCCGTACTCAAAACTCCAAAATTAATATTAAGCCTCTAAATTTACCAAATCAGTTCAGTTATTACTACATTTCCGAACTTGGTTTTTACACTCAAATATTTTCACTCGTGGTTCGAAAATATATAAGTACGTGTTTTATAGAGGTTATCGCATTACAATAAATGTTAAAAACAGTCAAAAGAAATTTCACTCAAATTATAGTTTCACTCATTTAATAATTTTATTTGAAATTCTCGTTTTAGAATAGTTTTAAAAAATAGGCAATTTGATGCATATGAGGTGACCATAGTCAAGTGTCTTGCTTTATTTTCGCTATGGATATGAAAAACACTAAAAACTTTGATATATGAACTGCCCAACTCATCTTTGTTTAACGATTCAACCTGAGAGTTATAAAAATTAATTTAAATTTTACATACTTAATTACTTAATCTTAAATGTTAAAAAACATCGATTGTTAAATCTTGAATTAGAGTGAAATTCATACCCTATATGAAAATTGTAAAATAATCCAATTTAATTTATATTCTCGAGTGTTTTTCTTTGAGTGAAGATAATTCTACTCAAAAACAGATAAGTATTTTGTACTATTACTATTCATGGAAACCAAAATTTTAAGTTCCGGAAAATGTTGGGTGATAAATAAGTAAGATGAAATTATAAGTGGTAAAAGGCTTTTTTTTTACTAATAAAAACCAAATAAAATTAAATTGGATTTTTATATAAATCAACAATAAGTAATTTATTAACTTGTGAATCAATAATTGCGGGTGGCATTTTGTTTTGGATTGACAAAATTTCAGATGGCCGAATTTGAACTAGATTTTTCCTACCCGGTTGATATTTTAATACATAGTTATACTCTTCTAAAATGGCTTTCCAGCATTTCATTCCTTGACCCGGAAAGGAAATGTCTCGAGGAAGGTAATGCCCATATTATGGCCAACGTTAATTTTTTGTTAGTCGCATTATCCTCTTCCGTTGTATGTAGAGCTCTCTCTTGAGAGAAATGTAGTCGGTCTTCCTTCCCGTGATAGTATGGCACCTAGTGTGGCGAAGTTGGACGCGTCAATGGTTAATTCAAATTCCTTTTGAAAATTTGGAAACGACAATAGGACTTCATTAGAAACAAAAGATTTTTGATACGCATATATTTCTTCATTGGTGAGGTTTACTTGCTTATTTTTTTGAGAGGGGTTCCAATGACAAACTCAGATATGACTTTTAGTTCAATGGAATTGGGCCCATTCTGGATTACCACAAAGTCAGCCACTACATTTTTCGGATGGCAATGAACATGCCTGACATTCTTGGATTTTATAATATGTTATTTCTATTTTTGAATTTAATGTTCAACAAAAATATTATTGAACGGTATACCTCTGTAGTTTGTTTGTTTAATATAGTATCTTTAAGGGGCTAGTTTGTTTTTCCTCAATTTATGAATGAAAATTTATAAAAATTATATTTCCATGATAAGCACAAATTTCGTCAGTGTAGCTGCCTATGGAAAGTTTTAAAATTAGGGTTGAATTATTTCTGAAAAATCTTCTCGAAAATTTTCTTTTCCAGTTTTTTCGGCTCCTAGACAAGCATTAATTTTTTCCCATGAGCGCTAATTAACACAAAATGGGCTTAATCGATATGCAAAGTTTCATTTTGAAATTCGAAAGTTTCCCTGCTGCAGTTACCTGCAATTCCTAGTGTTGTATTGTAATTGTGATTGTAATTGAATTTAATTTCCGATAGTCAATGACCATTTCATACTTCATCTCTTCTGTGGCATTCTCTTTTTTGGATACGATCCTTTCAGGGGAGTTATATGGGGATTTGGATGGCTTGATCACACCATCTTCCAACAATTGCCTAATCTGCTTTTGTACCTCGTCCATCAAATATATCGGATATGGGTAAAGGGACGAGAATATACAGGGTCAGCATTGGTAGTACGAGTTTCACCCTTCACTGTTGTGTGGTGAAAGCTAATTTCTCCTCGGACTCGGAGAAGAGGTATTTACGTGTAAACAATTTTAGTTCTCTTTTTGAACCAAAGAGGTCAATTAGTGCACGGTGTGTGATCTTATGGCTACCTGCAACTGAGTTAACCATAAAAGATTTGAAATAGGGTGTCTTACGCATTGGGTTTGGATTAGAGCCTGTGTTCCCCAAAAGGGGTGTTAGTCTAAAAAAATTATATCGTGAAGTTGCTCTACTGATGTCGGTTCGTTATTTAAACTATGATTTTCGTATGATTACGGTATTGAACGTTTTCAAACTTGCGACACAAGTCTAGCTTAACAGTCTTGGTAGGTCACTTTTAAGACCTTTTACATAGGTATCTAGCGCCTTGTCCCGATACGAGTGTGTCATTGCATCCATGGACTCTTGGCACATCTCTATGGACGATAGTTTGTTTAATATCAATGATAGGTGCCGATATACCTGCTGATAAAATTCTGGGATGGAGTGTTGTTTTTAAACGAGAGGGGTCATCTGGTATTCCCAGTTAAGCATTTAGACATTCCCTCTGGCGGACCAGAAAAATCTATAACAAATTGATGTTCAGAAGGTTGCAAGAATTTTATTGCCAATTTGTGTTTGCCCCAACCACAGACTTAAAAATAAACGAATTATTTGTAAATTCTAAATGCAATTCGTTCTTATGAGAAATAATGATTGCAGTAATCATGGATGGCAATATCGATCCTTCGGCACAGTGATAATTCCATAACCTTAATTCATGTGCATTATATAGAATATTAAATATTCACTATATCGAGTAAAATTCGGCTTTACATTATGTACGAGTTCCTAAACCATTCATTTGCACTGTTATAACAATTAATCTTTCATACACATATGGTAATAGTAGCACGGTTTTTTGTGATGCAAGTGCAACGTGTAATTTATGTGTCGATTTGATTGATTGAAGTTATACGAGGGCTGTTTAAGAAGTTCGATAAATTTATATGAAATAACGGTAATAGAAATGTTTTATTATGTTTTTTCAATTACCGAACTTATTGAACACCTCTCGTTATATTATTCTGAACAAATAAAATCGGCATATAAAGTACAGGTAATCCTTGCATTGAACACCTATTTATACGTGAGGTAAATTAAATCACAGTTCATACTTTGCTATTAAACGAGAAAAGCTTTCTTTAATTTCTTTGGATTTCGACGTACGATGAAAAATAAAACTTTTCAATTCCCGCACACTCGAGTGGGTGAAGGAACAAACATCGAGGCGGATCAGTATTTCGTCCACAAATTAAAAACAGTTTTCAGATTTTATGGATCCATTGTTATACCCGGTGATAAATTGACTCCGCAGTTTGTCTTAGCCGTTATTATGTCACACACGTTGATTCTATCATTTTTCTTCGTACTATTTTCGGACACACCGACTAGCGCTAAGCTAGAATCATTTGGTATCATCACTGGTGTTTTTCAAGTGAGTATCAATTGAAAATGTAAAAATATTATAGGAATAGAATTTTTTATTGAAATTTAACAATCTTCCGCAGGGAATATTTAAAATGTACACTGCCTACTTTAGAGGGTCAGAATTTCGTACATTACTAAATTTGGTACGTAAATTACATTTGACGTACACGGACCATCCAGAAATTGGACCATCTTTAAAAAATATATGTGTGTATAGTGTTATCCTAGTTGAGCTTTTAACCGTTAGTTTTTTCTGTGTAATAATGTCCTTCGTATTATTGCCGTTACTTTTATGGATGAGGTTTGGGGTGTTTACAACTATATTTCCAATTCAATTCCCTTTTATTGATTGGCATACGCCGATCGGTTACTCAATCAATACCGTTAATCATGCATATTGCGCAATTGCGGGTGCTATAGGCTTATTGGCTGGTGATGCCACATTTTTATACCTTGTGTTACATGCAATAGGATATTGTAAAATTTTTGAAACTCGCATAAACGAATTGGATAAAATTCTGGTAAAACCGGGTCCACAAAATAACGAAGAAATACGAGAAAAATTGTACGTTTGTATACGGGCACATCAAGATTATCTTAACTATATTGCGATGGTGGATTACCTTTTTTCCGACTTCTGCATGGTTCAAATGATAACTGCCGAAATATTTTTATCGACGTCCTTAATATTAACTTTGTGGGTTAGATGGATTATAGGACCATTTGGAGCAATCATAGGCCTGTTCCAGATTCTACAGTATTGCGTGTTGGGAACAGTTATCACCGTGCAAGTAAGTTATTATGACACGCAGCTATATGAATTGGGTATTGTGATTTTTTAAATTTCAGAATGAGAAAGTTTCGGATTTGATATATGGCCTTAGTTGGTATTTGTTGCCGGTCAAAGAACAAAAAATTATACTACTTATGATAATGCGAGCACAGAAACCGGGGGAGCTAAATGTAGGTGGTTTTGCTAAATTAAATGTTGAAACCAGCATGTCGGTAAGTAATAATATCATGCATGACGTTACTTATTTTCTAAAATTATTTCTCTATAAATTTCAGATGTTAAAGGCAACGTACTCCTTTGTAATGATGATGCTTGAATTTCTTAAATAAATCTTATGTTATTGAATAATTAAAAACTTTTTAAACTTATAGCCTAAAAATATTAAATTGAATATACTTAATTAGATTTAACTTTGTCACTATCACTACGTTCTGAATTATTTAATAAAATTAAGTGCACCTTAAAATTTGCACACTAAAACATTTTCATTGATTTTATTTTGAAGAAAGTGCAAATGAGAAGCTTACAGGACACAACAAATCACAAGCCACAGTTTTATTATTTCTTAGCTAGTTTCCCTCCAGATCTCTGATTCTCCCAAAAGTGGTAATTGGCATGTATTCTATTGGGTACACTCTAACAAAAAAGCATCTCCATGTGAACGGCACTACTCGAATAATTTTGACACGGAATAGCAAAGGAACAGGAATATCAAATTAAGCTCATTGCTTATTGGTGAATTTGTATAATATAATCAAGCTAAATTTAACATTTATAATTGTATTGTTCAATTTGTTAATTGAAAACAATTTAATGATTATTTTTTTGGACTGAACAGTAAAATTCCAGCTATCGAGACATTTTCGAAAAAATAAAAGTCAGGACGTGTTCGAAAAAATAAAAGTCAGGAGTTCACAAATTACAATTTATAGATTTTTTAATCAAAATGTAACATCAAAACATAAAAATTCAGTGATTATTTTGTAGTAGAATATTTGAGTGAAATTTTTAAGAGATCCGATCAATCTAAAACTATAACTCCGAATTATTTTGGTTCTCTTTGCCCATATTCTTTTCAGTCTTGCCACGGCCAAAAGCGTTATATAAATGCATGAAGCGAATTTAAGGAAATTAATTATCACTAAAATGTTTTGTCCACCCCCTAAAAGTACTAAAAGAATTTAGTGGAATTTTACTAAACACTCACAAATGAAAACACTGCTGTGCAAGGCACTTTCAAATACCATTTTAATGAATTTTGCCCACCCAATAAATAGTTTTGCCTACTCCCATAAACTAAACTTTTAAATTAAATTATGAGAGTGTACTTGAAACATTAATAATCGATAATTTAAAGAATTGAAACCGGTCGCAATTCTTCCAATTTAACTCAAACGTTTAAGTTGAGAGTTTAGTCCGTACATTGGTCCAACCCCTATACGTTGGCCAAACTGAATTGAACTTTCAAATATAAACTGCAAAAACTGAATGAGTGAAACTTATATTTGAGTGAAAGTTTTTTCCTCTTAGGATAGAATTTTACTCTATTCAAATATTCAATACATATCGATATGTTTACCAGATCATTTTACATTTTCGGTCAATTAGTAAAAAAGTGAGTGAAATTTTATTTATTTTTCTTGTTTTATACATATTTGGAATGGTAGTCTGGAGTAAAGACTTGTTTACGAATTAGTTTTAAATTTTGCTCAAGTTAATTTAATACATATTTCAAATAGTTAAAATATAATTAGTGGAATTAATGCATTCCGGAATTTCAGTAGTTGAAAATGTATAAAGTGAAGTGTGTGTTTTAGTACATTTATGGAAATACGATAAGCTCTGAAAACGGTAATTAGATCACTCAAATTTTACTTTCACTCACTAAAAATTTTAAAAATCCAAATATTTGAATTTTAAAACACATATAAAATTTCATTTTTGAAAGGGAAATTTTAATTATGACTCACCCAGACTATTATGACTCAGATAGTAAAAGAATTAACACATACAATTATAATAGCTATGAGTGGATTTTATAAGTAACTTATATAATAAAGTTACATTTTTAAATAGAGTTAAACGTTATTTATATTTAACCCTATTCTTAAAAAGTGCTCAAAATAATCAAAACTAAAAATACATCCTCAATTTTTTTCATGAAATCCGACAGAACTAACAAGAATTTTGAATATAGAAAGTGTGATAAATTTCGGTTTCACTCAATACAAATAATTTCGTATAACCCGTTCCTGATATATTCTGATGTTTTAAATGCAGTCCAAATTTTCACTCATATACTATAAAATAAAATTTACACCGAATTTTACCACTGAGCTAAGATTTTGGCATTATCGAATAGTCAAAATTGTGTCTTTTAATTTGTTTGAGTTCTTTATGTTTGACTTAATTTTTAACCTAACTGTTGAAGATCTGAAGATCTTCAAATTTTCTTCCTTCATAATATTATTAAGATTTTTATTGCAATGACTAGGTAAATAAGCTCGTTTTGAGTACTCTTGATAGCAGGATAAATAGAGCGCTTGCATTGTAATTTGAGGGTTCTGGGTTCGATTCCCGATGGTTATGAATAAAGTTACGCAATAAAGTTACGCCTGGTTGGTTATAATGTGTCTTGTGTTATGTGTTATTAATTTCGTTCAATTATAAAACGTGTTTTGGGTTATGAATTTTCCGTGCGAGATTCCACTCAAAATTACATTTATTCCAAACGATTTCATGAAATGTTTAAATTCTGTCAATTACCCTAACATTTGAACATTTGATTTAATTAATGTTGGCCATTGTAAACCTCGCCACAAGAAAATTGCAGGTTTCACTCAACTTAATTTAATTAAAATTTATTTGTTTAATTATTCGTTTCAAATTTTGTAAACTGGTGAATAAATTAAAAACAATATTACAGAGAATCGAAGGCGCATTCAAGGAGGAGGATTAAATTTCACTCAAAATAATAATTTGGGTTCTCACGTTTTTTATTTGACAAAAATGAGTTAAATTTATCGCTACTTTAATAATTTTAGTTTTCTTGGAAATCCATTCGATTAAGCTTCAAAATGAACTCAAACAAAACAACTTAATTAAAACTTTTACCAATGTGATTTTTTTTTATCAAAAATTATCGTTAACACGATATGATTTAGTTTTGGTAACATTAAACATTTAGTTTCAATTTTATTGTAAAATGCTAACGAGAATAAACGAAATTTTCACTCAGATTTTAGTTTCACTACATGGGTTTTAAAAAAATGATGTAAAACCAAGTTAATTTCATTTTTACTCAAATTCTTAAGGCTGGTGAAAAATTTTCATTGAAATTTTAGAATAAATAAAAATAGTTTTTAACATTTCGTTTAGAATTTTTAAATTTCCACCAACTTAAATCATATGCTCATTCTCATATATCAGAGTTTTCACTCAGTTATTAAAAGTGAAAACCCGATGGTGTAGAATAGTGATTTAGTGCAGATTATTTAGTTGCTATTAGTTCTTTTTCTCTTAAGTGAAGTAAAGCTATTTGAGTGAAAATTTAATCTGATAAATTAAAAGCTATCTGTGGCACTATTCTGGTAATTCCACGGAAATAGGGAACTGGGGAAAAATTTTTAATGTAATTTATGTTTTACTGGCTACTAAGGAGAAAAGTTTTATGTAAATCTTTATACATTTTGAATAATTTGTTCATATTTTAAGTGGCAGGGAAAATTATTCCTCATTTAATTTTGTTCGGAGAATTACCGGAATAGTATCACTGTAAACGTTATTAAATGAATTGAGTAGTTTCATTAACCGAACTGAAAGCTATAATGTCAGTGCATTATGATTGGACACTGTCACTCTCGATAGCAGGGTAAATAAGGTCTTGGGTTCGGTTCCCGGTGGTGACCAGGCAAGAAAGTTACGACTGGGTGGTTTTAATGCGGCTTATGTTATGTGTTATGTTTCTAAATTTATTAAAACTGCAAATTACAAATTTTTATGATTGAGTGAAAACTTGAGTGAAAACCAAACAGGACACAAACATGTAAAATTATATTTCATACGCTACTGATATGACTTTTTGATTGTTTCTCTAAATGAAGGTGTCTGTTCACTTCTCATTTCATGTACTCTCCACGTCAGGCCAAATGAGTTAAAAATATTTTGAGTGATTCTTTGAGTGGAAACGAAATAGTGAAATAATTCACATTAGTATTTTAATCTTTGAGTAAAGTAGACCTATTTCGAGTGAAAATTTCATTTCAGCAACGCTTTATAAAGTTATTTCAACAAAACCTAATTGAATATTACCAAAACTAAAAGCAACAAATTTGCACCTATGGGATTGAATTTAAATTGAGCTTTATAAAAATGAATTGGTTTCATTTCGATGCAATCATTGACTCTTTTTCGATGAGTAATATGATTGAGTGAAAGGTGTGTGTGAAAATAAAAACGGGCATCAATACTTGACGTATTATGGCGACTGAAAATGTCAGATGATTTAAAAATGTTTTAAATAATTATTTATGTTAAACCGATATAGTGAAATAATGCTCATTACTTGTTTTTTGTATTTTAACGTTTGAGGGAAGTAGACCTACTTGAGTGAAAATTGTATCTAAACCACAATGGTAATGTTTCTCGTTGACACTAAGCTATTTTAACTGAGTTAAGTGAAGTTATTTAACAACAAATAAACTGTTTGGCTGCAGAAAAGTTTTTCAGTGATTATTTGAGAGAAAAGAGTGGTTTACAACAAAATAAATTAGCTCGTAAAACGGAGTGAATGTTTTTTTGTATCGTACAGTTGACTAAATGAGAGGCTCGAAAGTTTTCGTTTTGGGACACTATTTCGACGGCTTTATTGACAGTAGAAAGTCCAATGAGTAAAATATTAATGGTTGGATGAAAAGAAAACCGAACATAAATGTTTAAAATTAAACTATATAGCCTTCAGAAAAATATTTATATTTTTTTTAATCTGACGGTGAGATGACCCATGAATTGTTGAGTCAACATGGTTAAGATGAAAATAAATATTGGAATGGTAATTAAATATACGAAACTTTTACCAGTATTATAGTACCTTGACTTCTCAATTAATGTCTGGCCGAGTTGGGCCATATCAGTTAAAATTTATTTTAAGTGATTATTTCGGTGGAAACGAAACAGTGAAATAATTCACAATAAATATTTTGAGTGTTGTAATCATTGACTGAAGTAGATGTACTGGAGTGAAAATATAATTTAACAAAGTGAATTGTTTTGTTAAATCTCTAGTCGGATGATTTTCTTCACTCAAAGTTATTACCTATGTATATATAATTTCTAATATTTGACGCCGGTCATAACCTACGACTTGAACGTTAAAGCCACATTTAATGAATATAGTAAAATTCAAAATTCAATAAATAAATCATAATATCTTTAAAAATATTCCCAGCATCGACTTATCGTTGGACAATCTATCATCCCAAAAATATTTACGGTGCTATTGAATTGAAATTCAAAAATTCAAAAAATTGACAAAACAAAATTATTAAATTTTCCTATCAGCAAACATGTCAAAATTGGTTTCCGCGTTCCGTTTTTCAATCAAAATTCAAGATGAATTGTTAAACACATCCTTGTACAAACAAATACATACATACATATACGTATGTAGAGATAGAAGTTAGGTTGTCACAAAAAAAAAATGTCAAATTTTTAATTTCCTCATTTAACATTTCCTATTTTATTGTCTCTATTTACAGCAAACCCCCACACACATACACATATGTAAATTTTATTTTCTAAACTGACATTAATATGACATTTAATTTATGAAAATTGTTTGGAATGAATTCATTAATACGTATACATATAAATATATAGTGGGCGGGGGAGGACTCGTAGGGCGATATAAATTGGTATGTATATTGTGATATTCTGTGGTTTTTTCAAAATATTTTTTGTTTGATTGTGTTTGTTATATGAAAAACAATAAAAATAATTTATTTATAACTATTTAACCCAAAAAATATATTTTATTTTATTATCTATCAATGTATGTGTGCTTAAAGGTATAATATGATGCAATGTATCAGAAATTTATCAATATGCTCTCACCTTTTCATTTTCCGGTTACATTTTTATCTCCTCCATCCATCCATCCATCCAACCGAACATAAAAAAAAAAATTTATAGTGAATTTCCCAAATGAATTTTCGATCTTTTTTTTCATTTTGTAGGTATTCTGTTTACACACAAGTACATAATTTCCCAACATAACATAAATTTACCATAAAACAACAACAACAAAAAAGTATCACATACATTTTTAATTATAAATTACAATTTATTTTTATTTTATTTAATTTATTTTTTTATGTTAGAGTATCCATTTTTAATAACATTTTTTTATAATTATTATTGTTATATTTTTTTTATATATAAATATTTTATAATTATTATTATGTTTAATTATTAAAAACCAACCAACATTAAATATTATGTACGTATATGTTCTTATTTATATTTATCACATTTACTTTTTTTTTTTTTAATTATTTTTTATAATTATTATTATTATCGTATGTTAAAAAAAATATGTACAAAAATAAAAAAAAGGATAACACTTGTATTTAGGTTTTAGAATGATAACAAATTTAAAAAGGGTTTTTATTAATTTTTTAAATTAATATTATTTTTTAAATAATGTTTCGGTATAATTTCTGTGCTGCTTAATTGACAGACAAAAAGGATTTCCACCCTATTTAAAGGATATATATATATATATATATATATATATATATACATATATATATATATATATATATATATATATATATATATATATATATATATATATATATATATATATATATATATATATATATATATATATATATATATATATATATATATATATATATAAATATATATATATATATATATATCCCCTAATCAATTTAAAATTAAAACCCCAAAACAAAATTACAAAAATTAATTATACGTTTAATTAAATTAAACTCGTAAGTAAAATAAACAAACACCAAATTTGTAAAACCAATAAACAAATTGTTTAAATTAAATAAAAATAGTATTAAATCAAAAATAAAGAGAAAAAAACGTAACACAAACACACAATGACGTCCTTCTTCTGTCTGTCGATGCAAACCGACTATTCCTGAATATCAAATTTTTGGGGGTTTATATACCTTTACGTAAATGAACTTTACGAAAAAAAAATTAGTCGTATCGTGCTTTGCACGAATTATACGAGCACATAGAGAAAGTGGGGATATAGCATAAGACAAAAATATTTCCGGTTTTTTACGAAAGGGAAAATTCAATTTGCGTTTTATCTACATGAAATTAAAATCTGGGGAAAACGAGTTCATTCAGCATGTTTTTCATACACCCTGTATAGAGAATGTGCAATCGGGATGAAAATGAAAAATACCAAAAATATTTGCACAAGTGAAAATTTTGTTGTTGGTAAAAGGAGTAAAAATTTTCTGTTTTGGTTTTTCTATATTAAGTCGTGATTTTCATGAGTGGATAAATTCACAAACTGCGACTGATGTAGATGGTAAATATTTGTGTTGGAGAATTTTGGTACATTTTATACTGTTTGCAAAATCGAATTATATTGTCTGTTATTGTTAACACTGTGGCAGCGTCTGCATAAAATTAAATATAGCAAAGGCTTGTGTGACCTAGAAACAGTAATAGTTATCTTCAAAAAGTGTCAGGTAAATAGATTTTCTGTAAAATATCCCAGATAGTTTTGAATATCAGTTGATGCCCATTATTTACGAGGAATTATTTTTTATTTTTTTTAATATTTTCGGTCGCTGGCCATACGCGATACTTTTGAAAACTATGTGCCTGCAATAAAACGATAGCGAAGAAATTTCTTACCTTAATCCGCCATTTTTGTTTATAAAGGGTGTTTCAACACTTGCGCAAGATTTGAATTAATTAGAAAATTAATTAATTTAGTGTTTGCAACCAAAAACAGATAATAGTTTGACAGCTGACAGTTTAGGGTGGTAGTTTTTGATGGCCTCGTTAATCGTCAAAATTGCCGCATTTAGGGTTCAGAGAACCCACATGTGATTGTCGAAAAAGAAATGCATCCAAAACGTGTTACTGTTTCGTTCGAATTTTTTATGATGCAAACAAATGTTTTACAAGATTTAAAAAAAAATACAAATCCTCGTAAACTCTCACTAAGTGTACTTTCGGGATAATAAGGATACAAAGTAGCCAAAAAACACCACCCTTTAAAAGATAATAGGGTCTAAGGCTGCTTATTATGTTCAATTCACAATACATTAAATTACCGTTGTAGGCGATTTACCAGAAAATTTTCCCATTGGTTAGGAAACTTCCATTAAATACTGAGTGTTCTTATGAGTTAATCAGAATCCAAACTTACCGAAATTCACTGTTTCACTAATTCGGATTATCAAGGCTTCAAACTAGCTGAAAATCACCATCTCTTGAAACGTTATAGGAGCGAGGGGAGTTTAATAAGCTCTGTTTGCAATACGATAAATTTACGTTTTAGCGATTTTCCCTATAAAAATGTCCATGTCCTAGAGAAACCCCTACCAAATACTGAATATTTTTTCGAGTTAATAACGGTCCGGAGAGTTAATAACGGAGTATAATCGAATATCACAATGCCTTGAAAATTTACAGGGGCTTTCATTTACAATCTGGTGGGGCGTTTTCTAGGGCATGCGGAAATTTAATGGAAAACAGGTTACAACACTGCAATTCTCTTTAGTTCAGAGTACACTCCGTTATATTTTACACGGAAATGTCGATCTGCGATGTAAGATTTAAGGATTTGATAGAACTGTTTAGGTAAATCTCGATGCAATTTAAATTCAAGTCCTTGGGTGCCAAACTTTGTCGAAAGCTTGTGCTACATCTAAGAAGATACTGGAACATATTTTTTTTCTCAAGTGTGCCTTCTATTATATCCGTTATTCCGTGAACTTGTTCTATCGTAGAGTGATTTCCCTAAATCCAAATTGGTAGTGTGCAATTAAATTTCGTTCTGGTATTATTGGCCTCAGCCTCTTGAGCAGTAATTTTTCAAATAATTTTGAAATGACAGGAAGTAGTGAAATCGGCCTGTACGACTTTTTGTCGTTTGCTGGTTTGCCTGGTTTAGGAATAACAATTACTTCAGCAACCTTCCATTGCCGTGGGACATATTTTAGCCTGAAGACAGCATTGATTATTTGAATCAATTTTCGTAAACCCTTCAGGGGAATAACTTTTACGATTTGGCCAGTAATAAGATCATAATCTGGAGCTTTTTTAGCATTTAAATTGTACTTGATCTCCTTTTTCAATTCCTGTAATGTTACAGATCGTATATTATGGTCATCAATTTTGCAAACTGTTGTTATGTTTTCATGTTTATCGGGCGCGTGTCCTTCGCCAGGCCTTCCGTGCCTTCCGTTTCTCTCTAACTAATTCCCTGACTTCAAAAGGCAGCTTAATTTTCAGAATTCGGTATGATTAGTAGGAGAGCTTTCCCATGCTGTTGTTGAATAGTATTGTTAAGTACCTCCAGTTCCTCTTCCAATTGTATCGTTGTTTTGATTGGCACTTGAAGGTCTATTTGCTTTTCAATTAGTTCTAGGAATAGGTCCCAGTCAGTTTTATTATTTGTTAGCTTAGGCAAATTATCTTTGTTAACTATCATTGTGCTGAGTGTCATGATAACAGGTGAATGGAAATAATATATCCCCTCGCTATTTTCGAGACACATGTAATTCGATACCAGGTTTTTGATAGTTTTTGACATTCTTTTTTACTATTACTGATGGTCCCCCCTCGCGTTTCCTCCTGGGTGAACAGCATGATAACATTCAATTATGACGTATTTTAATAAACGATGTTTCTGTCACGTGGTTTTCCGATATAAGGCATATATTCATTTTTTCTAAATTTATAAAAATTTCTAACTCTGGAACATGCTGCGCTAATCCGTTCGCGTTCCAGGTGACAATTCTTAATGTTCTGCTCATTTTAACATAGGAGAGCTGCTGCCCCGTTAGTGGTTTCTTGCTTTTCTAGACGCTTGCATAAAGCTTCTAGACCACGTTCTTGCTTTGCTAGCCTAGCAGTAATAGCATTAGATGATTGTTGTACAATTTGCGAGTAGGTTTTCCGCCCTGTACTTATAACTAGTGGCTTTGGGTTTGCTTGATGTTATGTTACTTTCTCTCTGGTAACCTTAAAGGTTTGATTCTTAGCCTTTGAAGTTCTTTGGCTACTTCACGTTTTTTGTAATTCGCACGATCAGGATGATGCCCTTTGCAGTTTATGCATTTTCCAGGGTTATTTCTACTTTCCTTACACTCTTTCGCGTTGTTTTCCAGCACATTTTACGCATCTAGGCTCCCGAGCGCAATATATTTGCGTGTGGTGGAAACCTTAGCATTTTTTGCATTGAGATATTAGCCTAGTATTTCTCTTTAGGGATTCTATTTTAACCCTCATATATAGTATTGATTTGATGTTGAAAATCTTTTCAACTTTCTCCTTTCTATTAAAAGTAAGCATAAAGAGTGGGAGCCCTCTTGTTTTACTTCATTGATCTCACCTCTCTCTCGTTTTAGGATATTAACTGCGTTTTCTATTGTATTTGCAGATCTCTTGCTTTTAGATCCTCCATTATATCCTCCTTCTTACACGTTGGATGAAGGCCTCTGGCCATAACCTTAATTGCACGGTTATTTTTATCTTCGTATGTGAACCATTCTTTACCTTCCTGGTTGAGCTTTGTAGCTAGAGCTATATATGTATCGGAATCTGCTGTATTGATTTTCCACACGTTATTGTTAAGTGACACTACTCGACTGTATTACTTAGTGGTCACTGATTTCATTATAGTTTTTATACTGACAAATTCTGTTATGCCGAACCCATTAAATGGCGGAGGAGCCTTTTCTCTCGGTGCAGCCTTTTGTTGTTGATTTTTTTGTTGTTGTTTTTGTTGCTGATGTGCTGGATTAGTATTAACTCATTAGTATGGAATTCGGTGTTATAATTGGTGTATGCTTCGTTATAACTGGTTAGATGGTTTTCACAAATCTCCATTTCCATTTCTTTGGGCTTCTTTCATTCTTCATTTTCCACTTTTAGTTTGTCAACTTCGATTCGTAGTTGGGATATACGTGTTTCTAAGTCACTTAGTTTCCGACAGAGCACAGCGTTTTCATTTTTCTGCTGATTTGCTGAATTAATTTGTCTAGTTGGTGATCTTGACAACTTTGAACGTTTTACGAATGGGTATAGCAATGATTGGCTCACCCCAGAATCCACTGATCCTCGTTAGAGGGTGGATTAGCCAACTGGGTAGTTGGTGTACCACCTGGGATGGTTCTGCTTTTCCCGTTGTATCCATTGCTTTAATTGGTCAGGATATACCTCCCAACACTAGGTCCCTGGCAGAACTTAGCTACTGCAAGCAATGGCCATCCCCCGCGACGTGCACGCGCCCACCGGGAATAGCCGAGGTGCCCACAGTTACAGCCGAAGCCCCCTGTGTGCCCACAGCCGTGGGACTCCCTTGAAAAATTGTAGAGCCTAAGGGTGGTTAGTATGCCAAATTATCAATACAATAAATTTACGTTGTAACCGTTTTTCCAGAAAATTTCCCCAGGTCTTGTGAGAAAAACCCTCATCAAACATTAAGTGAGCTTTCGGAATAATAAGGATTCCAAAAGTTAGAGGGGCTAACGGTGGTAAGTATGCTCAATTCGTAATAGGATAAATTATCGTTGTAAGCGATTTACCAAAAAATGTTCCCCTCTTCTAAGTATAATTTTGGGCTAATAAGGACACGTACTAGCCGAAAATCATCAACCTTTGAAAAATTATAATAAATATTATAATAAAATTATAAGTTGTAAGCTGTTTTCCATAAAATTTTCCCATGTCCTTTTGACCCCTCCCCCTAAATATTACGTGTACATTCAGGATAATAAGGATAAAAACCAACCGAAAATCCTCATATCCAGAGAGGTTATAGCGGCTAAGTTTGTTTAGTATACTAAATTCGCAATTTAATAAATTTACGTTGTAAACTCTTTTTTCGGATTAATAAGGATTCAAATTAACCAAAAAACACAACTCTTTGAAAAACAATAGGGGCTAAGGTTGTTTATTATGCGCAATTCAAATACGATAAATTTAAGTTGTGAGTAGTTTTCCATAAGTTCTTCCTTTTTTTGCGAACTGAGCATTGACCACCCTTAGCCCTGTAATTTTTCAAAGTAAGGTGATTTTAAATTAGATTGTGTTAAGGGTAAAAGTCAATTTTTAGTAAATTTTTCGGTAAATTCAATTATTTTTCAAAAACTCTATTGTAAACTGATCGAAAAATCTGTACTAAAATCGGTTTTTACCGTAGTAAACGATTTATCCTTGGATTGGTACGCAGCCTTAGAATCTTTTATTTAAAAATCATTTTTCCTGTAAATGGTATACTTTTTAAAATGTTTTGCAAAAAAATGGAAAAGCTCGCGCAGAAGCAGCCACTTCCGGTGAACTGATTTCGGCGAAAAATCACTGGAATTTTCTAAATTATGAAAAATTTTATGTCTGAAGGTTCACCGCTATCAATACGTCTAGGATGTAGATAACCAACAAAATGTAGTTCAACAGGCAGCACAACAGATACACACATACAACCAAAGATTTGTTAAAATCTACATTTTTTACCTCGGCTCAAAATTTTTTATAATTACTATACTTTATTTTGCTACGTAAAATAAAGTTAAAACCGTAGGATATATATTCTGTCAAAAAATAACAGGCATTGTTTATTTAAAAAACCCGCGATTTTAATATTAAAGGGCTTCCGTTAATTTTTACAATTAAACGGTTTGTAAAAGATTTTACAATCCCTCTTGCTGAAAATATTACAGATGGCTTACGGGAATCGACTTTATCAAAAACACACGAGTTAACAGTGTATTCAAAAGCGGTCGAGATGTGGTGGAAGGTTTGCCATGCTCTAGTCGGCCTGAACTCAAGTTAACATCAATAAAGTGAAGGAAATGGTCGCGATTTATGTTTGTACCATTGTACACGATTGTTTGGGTATGAAAATGCGTTGCCGCTCGACTAGTTACGAAAGAACTGTATTTTCTACAAAAACTCAATCGCGTAAAGGTCGCTGAAGACGTACGAGTTTGATGTGCAAACAAGCATCAGAATGGCGCGTTCCAAAAGTCAAGGTAATGTTGACTGTTTTCTTTGATTATCGTTGTGCACTCGGGATTCTCGTCAGAAAGTCAGATGGTAAATAAGGAATATTATGTGGGCGTAAAGAGGCGTTTTAGAGAGCAAATTTGTCGAAAAAGACCAGGTTTGTAAATAAAAACACCAAGGCAACGCACCATCTCACAAGGAATTGTGAGCAAAATTCTGGCAAAAACTCAACAAATTTTATGGAACAACCACTCTCTTGACCTGTTGTGGTTCCGGCTGACTTATTTCTCTTTCCCTTTTTTCCACAATTCCGACAATTTATAATTAGTATTTAGAAAAAACACGCTTATATCGATTTAAACAGAGACAAACCGCAAAATTAAGTTCAAAATAAAAACCTATTTCAAGATAACTGTTTATTCTAAATTTATATCTGATTTAACAAATAAAAATATTGTTTTAAATTTCACTTATCGATTAGAATATAGTTCAACATAACCACCTATCTTTACTTAAGTGATTATGTTGAATTGCCACAGATATATTGGCTGGTCTACATGTGCAAGATTGCACAGAGTGCAACATTTTTTTAGGGTCACAAGGTAATTCAAATGCCAGACACCAAAATGTGACTGCTGGCTGTAAAAATGCTAGAAAATATTTGACGATTCATCACGAAGCACAGTGTGTACCACATTTAAAATGGCCATGAGCCTAATGAGAAAGACAGTTATAAAAAAAACTGAGGAAAATATACAAAATGCAAAAGTTGTTGGGCACGAGGATCCCTGCATGGTTAAATGTAGGTTGCAAGGTTGGCAATGCTATGTCGGCACGTATATAATCACCATTATCACGAAGATAATTCATAAGCTGCAATTGGTATCTTCAATGGTGATTTAGAGGTGTTCAAAATATCACAATACTGCGACTCGCATTGTATATATTCGTTGAAAAAATATATAAACTTTACCTAGCAAGTACCTCTACTTACAACATTCAGATGATCCAATGCTATATGTAAACAAATTACAAAACATTATGAATGGCCGAAGAAACTATCAAATCATAATAAGAACACCGATCCCAAAGCATACAGGCCAATTATGCTTTTAGTACGCTCTGATGCAACTGGTCAACATAGTAAAGTAGTCAGAGCAATAGTACGTCTTACGAGTATTCCTAGATGAATCTGGAGCTTTTCACAATCTGTGATGGACTACCATAATGAAAGAGTTAAGGAGAATGGACTGTCCAAATAATCTGTATCTGTATCGATCATTATCAGCTATTTCTCTAACAGATCAGCTACCATTGTGTCCAAACGCCGCTGAGCACTAGGTCATGCCGAGGAAGGCAAGCATAATGTGAATTATTAACTACTGTCGAAAAGTTTAAATGCTATCAGTAAGTTGACACCGTTATTTCTTAATTAAACAATTAACACTAAACGTACCGACATTTCATGTATACCTAATCCTACCATGGGCGGTCAAATGACCGCTTTAAAAAAACATGTATTTTAGTAAAGTAGACTAGATATAATATAATTTGTTTTCGGAAATTAAATAATAAATAAAGTTGTAAATATTGTAAAATAGGTTGTTTGAATATTTTAGCAAAAGATAATAAGCCACATGATGATAAAGTAACGTTGTATGCGAGAAATGTTAAACGAAATTTTTAAAACGGTCATTTGACCGCGGCATGGTAGGTTTAGTGTTAAACAAAAAGAAAACCCGAAACCGAGACAACTGAAATATGAAATAGTAACAATTTGCCCAGCAATTTCTCTACAAAGCCACACAACTTATGGGTAGCCGGTATCGTAATAATCCACTTGTAAAAATAAAAATATCCATGTACTGCAATAGCTACACATACGCGGTACATTACGTTATACATAGAGGATTATGTTTATTTTTACTACTTTACATCAAAAATTTATGTATCTCGTATCGATAAAAAACCATTTCAAAAATTATGTAATTTACAAAATAAGCAAATAAATTTATCGAATTTCTTTATTTATTTTTATTAATATTATTCACCTTTTCGAAACTTACCTTAATAGTACCCTAAGTACAAAATTACGCCCTATATTTTTATAAAATCACATTTCGTTCAACTTACGAGTAGTGGATTAGTAAAACGAAAATACAATCAGCATATTTGAAAATGGAAAAACTCCATCAGTGCAAAAATATGAGCTCATGAAATCCCCGAACCAAAAATTTTGAGCTCAGGTTGGCAGAAATTTAAATAAATGTAGCGGGTATGCTGAGTCAACGTTAACCCAGCCCTACTTCTAAAAACAGAACATCTTCAAATTTTTATTGTTGAATTAGGAGGTATTTAATCGGTTGTTCAGCCACTTATTTCAAACAAAATGTTCGAACGCATCCAAAGAAGTTAGTATCTGTCGGCAGGATTGGCCAGGACCAACGGATGTTAGTCAACTAAGAATTTTCCTAGGTGTATACCCCTACTACCGACGATTTGTGCTAAGCTTAGGTTGCACGAGGTCTGTATTGCCTAACATAAACAGTTTAACTATTTGAATGTGCCACGGAGCATCGAAAAGCAGGCGAAAACTTGAAGGTGAAATTACGTAGCGCTTATATTTTGCTGTATTCGCAGGCAGGTGAAATATTGATGTTGGATACAGATGCCAGCAACGCAGAAATAGATGCAGTGTTGTCATAGGACCAACAGCTGGATATAGAGCGGGTTGTGGCATATTATAGGCGATCCCACTCGATCCAGCAATGCGTCAGGCAAAAACTAAATCAACAGTTATTGCACGATTTCAGTTTGAAGCCGAAAATGGATGGGACAAGGGACATTTGATAGAAGACAAGGAGGCTGATAAGTAAATAGGACCAGCTAGGAAATAGAAGGCGGACTGAAATCTGATAGAAGGAAGGTGAAAACGTTGGCATGAAAATGAATCTCAAAACACTACTGTTAAACGTTATAGGGTGCAGTAGCACCCGCTGAGGATAAATTATGGATTTCTATAGCAAAAATTTGGAAATCAGTTAACGGTGGCAATAAAACTCAGCAATTTGTGTCGGATACGAGCAGTTCTACAAGAAACGCAAGGTAAAATATATGTGAATCAATATCACGTTTGATAAGACAAGACATTAAAGAAAACCAGCAAACTCGGGCAAGAGAACGAATGCAGTAACACAATGTTGGAGTATCGTAATCCTTAGGGAAGAAAATGGATAACACCGAAAATACAGCAAAATTGGCAATAACCTTGGAGGAAAGTAAACAAATCTGTTCGGGATGAACAGATTTAAACAGCGGTGAAACAAATTCTACTTCACACAGATATAACACTTGCTGATTGTGTGATTAAGGTGTGTAAGTGTTATCATCCTATCGCAGTCGCGGGTTCGACTACTCGGATTTCATAATTTTGATGAGCGATTATTATTCTTAACACGCAAGTAGTCCTCCAATACTGCTTGGGAATTGGATTTTAGAATGGCATTCTCCGAGTGGTGGGAATGAGATAATAACGATAGCAATTGTAAAGGGCGGTGATAGTCATCATAAAAAATAGTGCAGTTGTCAAGCATTGATCATCAAGACGGGGAAATTTAAGACGTGGAATGTTAGTGAAACACAATATACTTATATTTATTTATACCCCCCCCCCCCCCCCTTCGGGATGCTCCATTACATTTATTTTTATTCAAATTTTTGGCTTCCGGATTTCGAGAGTTTATGAATAGCTCATAACTATGCACTGATTGTTTTCTCAACTTTTCTAGATGGAGGAGCTAGCTCAACTACGCGGTAATATTTTGAGAAACGAGCCCGCTATTAAGATTTCGAAATTTTCTAGGAGGCTTGGTAATCGTAATTGTTTCTTGTTCACTACTGTAACTCCATTTTACGTCCAGGAAATATCTGAAAATGGTTATACATATTTCAAATTTTTGGCACCTGTGTGCTTATAAAAATACGCTATAAAACTTATTCACAAATGAATCACAGCTTTTGATTACGTTTTGATCAGTCAATAGATTCAAGTTAACTTCGCGTAAAGTATTTTTTAGGGCAAATCCAAAAAATTTGACCGTGCATTAGTAAAACGTATAATATTCGTTCTATATTTAATTCAGGCAAGTTGTGAAACAAATTTAGCTAAATAAATTAATACGAAATACAATTTTTTGAAGATATTTATTTTTTATTTTTACTCATCTTCTGAGACCAAAATGCCAAGAGAAACCTCCTGTTATTGATATTTGGCACGCAAAGATATTATTGTAGTAGCATATGTAATAAAATATGTAAAAGGTACTCTTACGTTATACTTATAATATAAAAAATGTACAGTGGTAGTTTGTATTATCAAAAACGTGATAGTGAAATTACTCTTGCATAGTCTATTCCAAATTTTTCTTGGTATAAATCATCTCGATGGGTTCTCTCCTATGACATAGAAAATTAGATGGATTATGTAAGTGCTACACATTAATCCGAAAATGTGTATAAGGTTAACGAGCCATGCAATAGATATGACATACACGAGGCCTCTATAACATAATGGAATCAGGGCTGAGCAAATGGGCGTAAAAATAATGTTTTACTTTAGCAGTAAGAAACTGGGTTGTTGTACCGACTAAAAATAACCAAAGGGTAATTCTCATGTTTCTATAATTTTAAAGAAGATGGCACCTCATTTTTGCATATAGTATATTTCTGAAATGTGTGACAAATAACCCTAGCCCAAAACGGTTTCACTCGCTTTGAAGGTACTTGATCCCAAAAATAATTCTGGTTAATTTCTAGTCAACGGAGTTATCTGCTATTCGGCATATTTACTTGTTTATGGAAACGTAACTCTTCCCGAGTAAATGGCTTTAACTGATTCACAAGTTGTTATTCGGTTATATAGGGTACCTTGTATTTCCTGTGCTTCATTTTGTATTTCTAAGAATTGAAATTTCATGTCCCTCAACAGGATCGTGCAATTTCAAAATGTGGTTATGTTTTACGGTTTACATTGTATAAGTTTTGATTACGAATGGGCCGGGAGGAAATGAGAATATTATCCAAGGGGCTCTGCCCCACCGAAAGCAACCGTCGAACGTTGCGCTTTGCTGAGTTTAAACATTACCGTACAAATACCGTTATTTCAGAAAAGACATGAAAGTGAACCAAAACCTGCTTGAACCTATAACCCAAATTTGTGTCACAAAATACACGCAATTTATAACTCTAAAATAGTTTCCTAAATTTTGCTAATAATAAAAACAAAATTTATTACTAAGTCTTCGGTGAAATTACCTGGACATAGTGTTTGCATGTCGCCTCATAGGCGATTCGTTGAAGTTTTGATCTAGAAACTAAGAGATTTTAAGAAAAAATCATCCGCTTCTTAGGTGATTAACGACCACTTGACGTATAGCACCGATTTCGTTGCCGTTTGACTACAAAAATGAGACAATTCCAGAAAATTAAATCTGAAATTATCTGGTTATAGTCGCTAAAATATCGTCTCACAGGCGAATTTTTTATAAATTAAAATTCCGCGCTAAAAATTCGGGCTAGTTTCTTGCAGGTTTTTGTGGTTATTTTTTTATCTTTCCTGGTTTAACTTGCTGAATTCATGCGACCAGAGTGTTCAGCATCATCGATACTTCTACGGTAACATTCAAACTCAGCTAATCAGTGTTCGGCGATTACTTTTGATGGAACAGAGTCCCTATAACGCATTGATTAAGCAAGCCAAACTGAGCCTAAAATTATTTATATGACAATAGATCTTTTGATTTTCGATTGAGTGTTGTTAGCTTTGGAATATTCTAATGCTTTTCCTGCACCGAGCGAACCAAACAATTTTCATTAGCTCATTTAATTAATCTAGAATTTGCCTTCAATTTTCATACTGTTTTTAAACAGTTGGAATTTGGAAACAGTTTGGTTATATATCTGATAACAGTGATATACTTCTGTAGCAGACAGTCACAGTTATTCCACCTTATATAATCCCACAATGGTTTCACAAAATAATAGCACTTTCAAATCACCTAATTAACGGCAAAACCACGTTCAAGGTGGTACTCATAAATTTTCTCTGTAGACTCCAAAAGTTTCCGCTCTGGAAGACCAAATTATTTTGTTGATGATTGTGTAGTAAATTGAATGATCAACTGGACAAAAATAAGAGCAAAAATACTTAAATTTTATGTTGCACATTCATGTAATTTAAAATGAAACAATTATAACATAGAAACTAAGAAATTTTGATGAGAGGAATAACTACCTGACAGTTTGAGAAATTTCTGATATTCGTGACCTGATATAGAAAGGTGGTTTTGATTGATGCTCAAATTGTTTGACTTGAACTATTTAGTCGCTTGAATAAATCAAAAGTACCCTTCTTTAACAGGGGACGAGTAGAGTTTCTGCTCGGGAAATCTCATCTCGAGAATCTCTAGAAATCATTATAATTTTACGCTCTCGAAATCTCGAGCCGTTGCGAAAAATGAATGAATATGAAAGCGACAAGGTGTGGAATTATTTCAAAAGAATCTGTGCAAACATTCTTGCTTGTAAAGCGTCGTCAACCAGTGACCTGCATTGTCATCTCACCAGCTTACATATGATTATAAAGCGGACTGATTCTTCCACAAGTGGATCGGCAATGCATGGAAGTAAAATGATTAAACAAATTGACTGTTATTTCAAAAATTCCAAACAAGACCGCAATTTTGAACGAATTGTATCGAAACTCGTTTAAGTTCGTTTATAAGACATAGTTTTGAAATAAAAGGTTTTATGTTACCAAAAAATTACTCAGATATACTCAGATATAACTTAATTTATAAATTCTACGACAATACTTTTTACGCTATTTGCCTAGTAGGAAATGTGTTTATTAAAAAATGTGTTCTACTACAGTGTCAAAGCGAAAATTATTAATATGAAGTGAGAAAATCAAAAATTTGCCATGTTTATAGATGAGTGGACTAGCTATTTAAATCACAGGTACTTAAATATTCGTTTATATTACTCAAATGGAGAAACCGAAAATCTAAGTTTGATGCGCTATTGACCTGCTGAAGCGATTAAAATGGTATCGAATAAAATTCAGACGTTTGAGTTAAATTACGAATCTGATATTGTTTCCACAACAAGTGACGGGACCAGCGTTATGCTAAAATACGCAAAATTATCTCCAACTCATCAGCAATTATGCTAAAATCACGCGACTGACTTAGATTCAGATGATATAATAGCGAGTTTTTTGCTGACACAAACACTGAAATAAATTCAAACTTGAGAATACATGAATCCATGCGAAGAACAATTGTTAAGTTGTTTAAAAATTTGTCTGTTCGGAGAATTACATATAAAAGAAATGGAAGACGAATGTGGCGAGCTGCAATTACTATTAGATCGTAAGACAAAGTGGAATACCATTGAAACCATAATTGACCGTTTTGTTAGAGTAAAACCAGCAATTTTGAAAACGTTAGTGATTTAAACCTCAGAAACTAACGGATTATGGAACTTGACATAGTTGCTTTCTATCATCATAATGTGCGCTTTACAACCAGTTAAATAATCAATTGAACTTCTAAGCCGCCAAGATGCACCATTGTTAACTGTAGAAGGGTTTTAAAAAATTTATTTAAAATTCTTCGGGCCAATAATTCGAAAATAAGCACCGATCTGTTAAATGAAATAGAAAATCAAAACGCCAAATGTATGTAGGTACAAACAAATTATTTCATTAATTAAATTTTTAGAAAATCCTGTAGTAAAAGCCGAAGATGATTATTTTTTTCTAGCTGTTCTAAAATAGAAATAATTAAAACCGCAAAAACAATCTTAGGATGTTATGGATGAATTTCTTACACCAACAACAGTATCAATATTAGAACCAGAAATAGAAAAGAATGTGTGTAATTCTGTTGATGAGGAACTGGAAAACTCCATACGCGAATTACCAGTAATCTTACGATGCTCAAAATGGCATTTGTTTACGCATTTAGCACAACAATTCATGTAGCCAAAACAATCAAAAAACTTCGTCAATCAAAATCAAAATGTTCGATGTTTTATGAAATCTACTACAAAAACTCAAACGTAGGTGTCGCGTCGTGTACAATTTTCGATATTATTATGCACTGAAGTTAAAATAATATACGGGAATCCCTCTACCATTTTCCGATATTTTGAGTTGATGTTCGAGAAAAAGTTTTTTTTTTATGTTTTTCAATTTTGGAGTTTGCTCAAGCAGCTTAGAAAATAAAAATTAATTGTAACAAATACACTTAACTAAATTACTTGTAAAGAACAACTATATTAAATAAAATAAAGCTCTTCGATAATATAAGTTCTAATAAGTTATTATAAATCTTCGAATACATAAATATTTTATTTCGTTTGAAAGTTAGAGCGTCGTCAAAGTTATAAAGGACAGCTATTATTTATTTGGTCCTTCGAGCCGGATCGTTAATCCGGATTATTGGATTGTAACACCACAATTACTTCAAAAGTTAATAACGAGATCGATATTAACGTTATCTCTATCCAATTTGATAGGCCCGTTTCACGTAATACCAAAGTGCGGTTAACCATCGATTTCGAGAAATGTTACGTATCATGTGTTACAATTAATTGTGAAATACAAGTTCGTAACGAGAAATTACACCGTTACATATCAATGGAGATATTATCCCGAATTTCTTCGTACATATATTCTTCGAATACCTGTGACTTGACTGATCAACCGTATAAACCTGAAGACCGGTCATCAAGTTCACATTTCAAGTGAATAAAAAATATATTACATCGAGAAATATTACTTCAAGCGTATACAAAAAGTATAAAGTGCTTCCTCAAACGAATTGGCGGATGAATTCATACAGCTGCAAGATCGCTAATTTATCATCCAAAGACTAATATCACACCAACATCAAACCAGTTGTTACTGCAAGATCGATTTGAAGGTCATCGCGTGGTGAGCGATATCATCTATAATTTCATCCCGTTCATTAATACAACATTGGAACATCGTAAGTTTAAATTAGTCTTGATTAAGTATAGTTATTATTAGTAAGTTTAATTAATTTCAAGTCCTAACACTCTCTTAAATTTTAAATTCTATTTAAATTTAATTAATTTTGACAAATTGGTTACGAATTATCAGCTTAGCAAATTATATTGAGGTGATAATTTAGTTAGGTTTGCTTGGGTTTTCATAAATATTCCCTCGTTTATTATACGCGATTGTAACCCTTAACGGGTTAAATCTTAATCGTACACTATGCCTCTCACACAAGACCAACTCGATCAATTAGAATTATTTAAAAAGCAGAGAAGTTCTTTTAAGGGTCAATTAACAAATTTCAAAAACAAATACGGTAATGTAGACACAATGACCATTGGTTCATGTGAGTCCGTCTTACATCGGCTACGTGGAATTTATAATAAATATACGAAGAAATTCAATCGAAAATCGAATTGTTCGAAGTGACAGCGGGAAAGGATAGAGAAACATTTGAAGATGACTATGGCAGCTTCGAAAGTAGTATTCTGAATCAATTGCACGAAATTAAAAAACCCGAACTGAGCATTATTTGATTACAAAATAAATCCGTAGTAGATTTGACAAACTCATCTACTTCATTGGAAATGCGAATGCCCGAAATTAAGTTACCATCATTTAGCGGTAATGAATCTGATTGGTTCTGGTTTCGTGATGTGTTCGAAGAATTAGTTCACAAAAGAAATATTGATGATTCAATTAAATTCCATGGTGGTAATGCATACTCATTAATTGAAGGGATTCCAGTGGCAGCTGCTAACTATAACCAGGCCTGTACTGCTATCTACGACAAATATAATAATGAAGTAGCAATTCAAAAAATGTATCTTATACAGTTATATGATATTAAATCACCTGTTCCACATTCTTTGGAGTCATTGGAAATGTTCGTAGATTACGCTGTAAACAATTATAATTCACTATCATTATGATTTCACTTCATTAAACAACAGGGATTGTGCACAAACTGTTTGTCCTCATCGCACAGTGTCCGCAATTGCAACGACTCAGGCTGTAATCAGTATTCATTAAAGCATCATCGCTTGTTGCATTTTAATTACGATCATCAACCACAAACTTTAGTAACAGTAAAATCGGTGAGTGCACCCTGTTCTGCTAACGTCGTCAAAGATATACCAACATCCAAAACCCAGTTAGAGCAACCGAATATATCAGATGTCAATAGTCCTGCAACAAGTAAAGGGCTAGTCATGTTGGGTACTTATCATGACACAATCAATAAAATTTCAAATATTTCAATTAATGAAGATAATTTAAGAAATCTCTCATCGAATCGACAAATAATGCTGGGGACAGCAGTAGTAAAAGCATTTACAAGCAGTGGTAATTACATTTGTGCAAGGGTTTTACTCGATAGTGGTTCTCATCTAAACTTTATCACAAATGCAACCTGCTATCTACTAAATTTAAAAATGCACTCAACACCGAAACTAGTGGCTATGGGAAGTAAAATTACGTCCCTCAGTCACAAGGTGTATGTTTTAGTAGGTTCTCGAATTTCAGAACATAATATAAATTTAAAATGTTACGTAATACCGAAAATCACTGGTGATTTGCCATTGCTACCCATAAAATTCGAAACTAAATCAGTAGCGTCGTATATAAAACTAGCAGATCCCCACGGAGCAGAAGGCTATCATGTTCTCAGGAAAATCAAACAAGCTAACTGAGGATTTACCATTATTCTATGGCACTGTATTCGGCTACGTCGTTACCGGAAAAACCAAAACAAAGAAATCTTCGGATTCTTCAATTCAATATCAAAAGTCAATGTGCTCTTTTGAATTACTCGAATCACATATCAAAAGGTTTTGGGAATTGAAAAATATTACGTCCAAGAATAACTATTCACTCGACGAAAAATTGTGTGAAGAACATTTTCTAAGGAATTATAAATGGTTAAGCTCTGGAAGATATTCTGTTGCCATTCCAGTCAATAATAAAATAGCAGAACTTGGTTCGTCCAGTGGAAATGTGCCCCGTCTATTTTTTAACGTTAAGAAGCAACACGGTAAAAATCCCGCGATATACCAACAATATAAGGACTTCATGAACGAATACATTCAACTAAATCATATGGAAGTTATTAAAACTCCGAGGTAGCATCGATTGTCAGTTTAATAAATCCTACTATCTTCCTCATCACTTAGTTACAAAATCTACAAGCACGCCCACCAAATTGCGCCATGTGTTTAATGCATCGTGTAAATCATCATCACAAATCTCATTAAACGATTGTATGTTGGTTGGCCCTGTGGTACAAACAGATTTATTTTCGTTAGTTCCTCGATTCAGAAAATACCAGTTTGCATTTTCATCAAGATCTTTAACGCATTTAGTGGCGCGATTCTCAGTTTGAACCATTGAAGTGTTATAGACTTCGTACGGTAACTTATGGAACCGCTAGTGCTCCATATTTGGCAACCAGAACCTTGAATCAGTTTGATATTCACGAATCATTGTTCCCTGAAGCATCCAAGGTCTTGAAAGAGGATTTCTACTTCGATGATGTTCTAACTGGCGCAAATAGCCTTCAAGAAGCATTAACATTAAAACAAGAATTGATAACCTTATTGAAATTAGGTGGCTTCGAACTCAGAAAATTCTCTTCAAACGTTCCAGAGCTAGCAGATGACGATTCAGCTAACCAGTTGCCTTTAATATTAGGACTCTTGTGGAATACCGCAACAGATAATCTAGAAATGTCATTTGAAAAATTCAATTCTCATAAAGCTAGCAACACAAAAAAGAAAATCCTATCGGAAATATGTCAGTTTTTCGATCCTCTAGGCTTTTGCGCTCCACTAATTTTAACAGCAAAAATATTCATGCAGCAATTATATGGACCTCACCAGAGCTGAAATGGAACGACCAGCTTCCAGAATCGTTTGTCGAAAGGTGGGATAATTTTAAAGGACAATTAGTTCATTTCTTATTTCTGTCCCTCTAGGCATCATATGCAAGTGAGGTTGGATATGGGTGTGTATTCTATATCTGCACAACTGATCAATATATGGAAATCATCGGGTTAATTTGGTTTATTCCAAATCTCACGTCGCTCCATTGAAGAAACAGACAATTCCGAGACTGGAACTCTGTGCTGCGTTACTGCTGTCTCGAATTAGCCATAAATTGCTGTCACTCCTTAAAATAAATTTTGATATCATATATTTGTGGTCAGATTCTGAAATCACGCTTCTTCGAATAAAATCAGAACCTCATCGTTACGCCACATTTGTAGCAAACAGGATCACTCAAATACAAGAATTGTCTTCAACTGATAACTGGCATTATGTTCCCACATCTTTAAATCCTGCAGACTACGTTTCACGAGGATTATTGCCAAATGAAATAGTAAATTCAACCATGTGGTGGAAGGGGCCTGAATATTTACATAAAAATTAAATTGAGTGGCCGCAAAGTGAAAACAAAACACTTTCGGATCAAGATCCAGAAATCCTAAACCTCAATCACACGTGTATTGTACCGTCACAAAGTAAATTTAATTTAATTCAAAAATATTCGTCACTTCGAAAATTAATCAATGTGACTGCTTTACTTGCTTCGATGTAAAAAAAAATGTCGCAATTGTGTTCGATGCGTCCACGTTCGACCGGACTTAATTAATCTAATCATGGGCGACTTGCCCAAAGATAGAGTGCAATCCACGAAACAATTCTCAATAGTTGGGTTAGATTTTTGCGGTTCATTTAATATAAAATATTCAGTAAGATCAAAACACAAAATTAAAACATATATTTGTTTATTCGTTTGCTTCGCAGTCAAAGCGGTTCATCTGGAAATTGTTCCAGATTTGACAACTCAAGCATTCTTAGCGTGTTGTATGCCACTAATTTCGTCGGAGCACGCAAAGAGTTAAAGGAACTTCGAGAATATTTCCTGAAGATTCCGGCTGAAAAATTATATAGTGCACAATGATGCACAATGCATCGTGCCACTTGTGCCATAGTTAGTTTGGCTGTAGAGGGTATGGTTCCGGCTGAAATTGTAAGGTTTTTTCACAAAAAAACTTATATTACTGGATTTATAAGGTTCCGGCTGAACAATTATATAGTGCATAATGCATCGTGCTACTTGTGCTATAGTTATTTTGACTGTAGGGTTCTGCTAAAATTGTAAGGTTTTTCCCCCGAAAAATCGTATATTGCTGGATTTATAAGGTTCCGACAAAAAAATATATAGCGCCTAATGATGCACAATACATCGTGCTATTAGTGCCATAGTTGGTTTGGCTGTTGTGTGGTTCTGGCCGGATTTATCAGGTTTCGGAATTATAAGGTTCCGGCTGAAAAAGCATAAAATGTTGAATAGTGCACAATGCATAGTGCTACTTGTGCTATAGTTGTTTGGTTCCGGCTGATATGGTTCCGGCTGGCGTGACGGACACCTCACTACTGTATAACTTTTGTCACTATAGAAATTTTATAATTAAAATACAAAAGTTATATAGTAGTGGGACCATGTTTTCCCACTATCAAACCACACCAACATAAACATTTTTTATTATTGTCAATTGTCATTGCGGAAGTCTTTACTTTACTGAATGCGTAATAACGAGCAATTAGCTTTTTATAATAAAATTTTTAAATAATCCTAATATTGCTTTTGTCAATTGTTTTACTAATACATGTACATTTTTGTATTATTTCGACAAATTTTATAGTTAATAATCTTGTCGTAAACTTCACAGTCGTATAAATAAATATAGATAGCTATGCGTGTAAGCGTTGATTGAATACATTAAGATATCACTACTCGGATTTTTGCCGCTACGTTTGGTTAATGTCTCTACTAGTCACATATAGATAGAGGCATTGTTGTGCGAGAGTGGTTTTTTCTTTCTAGCAACATAAAAACCGAACAATTTAATTGCTGTTGTTTTCTCCCATATAAAAATTGTATTTGTATTGTGTATCAACTTTTTATTACATAAAAAATATCATTTTGAAATGTTACGACTGCTATTTCACTTACTCTTACATACAATTGTACCATCAGTAACAAAATAAATATATGGTTGAACAGAGTAACCTTAGATTTAATTTGTTTCGAAAAATATCAACAACAAAAAAATAATAACAAACAAATTGTGTCGCAGTGCAAATAAAAAAAATTCCCATCGCCATATCTGTAAAATCTGCAAAAACGTCATGAA
Source organism: Nephrotoma appendiculata (assembly GCA_947310385.1). NCBI lineage: Eukaryota > Metazoa > Arthropoda > Insecta > Diptera > Tipulidae > Nephrotoma > Nephrotoma appendiculata. The sequence goes on along the minus strand of OX371225.1, from coordinate 273,331,774 downwards.
CAACCTCCACTCACATGGTTGGAATACGACTGAAAAATTGAAAACAGAATGAAAACATAAATACAACTTCATTGTTTTTGTCTATTTATTTTTGTCATATATATTTCATATATTCAGTTGAGAGAGAGGAAAATACATTTGATTCAATTTTTTTTAATTTTGTTAAAATATTTAGTGATGTGGGTAAAAATAAATTAAAAATATGTTTTGCTTCTTTCTAGCTGCTTTGAATTAATTGGGTCTATCTTTGTTCTTCTTAAACCTACATGAAGTGTGTTGTGTTCTTCTTTTACAATGTGTAAGAAGCAACAAAAAAATAAAAATTGTTGTTGTAATTCGGAGTGGTATTATCTTAAGTCATAATTAATCAATGGTGTAAGTAAGCACAATTCCGCAAATGGAATTTTTAGAAATGTTTGGTTGTATGAATGTTGTAAATATTCTACTATCGCATAAAGGTTTTACATCTTGAAAAAATTTCGGCGAGAAAATTTGCTAGAATTCTTGTGTTCTCGAGAGTAAAAATTTGAGACGAATTCGAGATTCTCGAATCTCAAGAACTGGAAAACCTCGAGAAACAGAAAATCTAGCCACGAGTATGAGAAATTTCTCAAAGTTGTCAGTGGGTCATACACCTCATCGAAATTTATTCATTATTAGGGACAGTATTTAGGGCTTTGAATCCTTCCTGGCTAAGTTACTCAATTATTTCTTCATTTGGACATGTATATGATATAGCCCTCTCTCCATGACTTTAATTGGTTGCTCAGCTTTGTTTCCATATGTGAACCATTCGATGGTTTGAGCAGTGATTGCATTTGATAATATTCTGTAGGTTTCTGGGTCAAGTGGACTTTATATTTATCGTTTGGAACTAGCTGTTTCATATTCACCAACATTAAGTATGTTAATGGGTGGAGGCGGCATCTCTTTCACTAGGTCCGTGGATGAATGATCATGATTGTTGGTTTTGTGGTTTTCTTACGCTCTGTGTTTGACCTCAGGCTAAGATTCTGCTTTTCTTTTTTTGATTTGATTTTTAGGTTTAATTTGCCTCGTATGCAACTCGTTTCATAGGAAATTTCATCTTCATCTATTTCATATATAGGTAGTGATTTTTTTGGCTTGATTCTCATTTTTGATAATAGGTATTCCTTCTTTAAGCTGCTAGACTTCTTTGAATAGTTGTCCATTGAGTTGCATTAAGTTTTCTTTTGCGGTTTCTTTGAATCAGCATTTTCTCTATGTCATCGTGACTGGTGTGAAGTTCTTGGATAAAAGTTTTTGGACAAAAATTTACGCGAGTGTTCTTTGTGAAGTTTTTGGACACAATTTTATTTCTTGGACAAAAATTTTTGGAAGTGTGCAATTTTAACAGTGTATTTATTTTATATTAAAATCGAAACAATATTTATAATAAATATTGATAAAACAAAAAAATTGTTTAACAATAAAAAATCTAAAATGCTCATTATTATAAATTTTTCAATAAATCACGTACCATAATGTATAAAATGATACAACAAATAGCAAAAATCTCAGAGATTGGCTCGCATAGTGACTATATACGTTCGAAACGGGATACTATGCTAGCCAATCTCTGATAGTTTTGCTATTTGGCTTAGAGTAGTAAAACATCCGTTGAAAAGCAGACTCGCTATATTGGTAAAACTTTAAAAATTCAACACATCAGCCTAGTTCATCATTTCGAGATGGGGCTAATTAACTAAAATAGCTCTAAGTATCCCCTTTCGAACGTATATAGTCACTATGCGAGCCAATCTCTGAGATTTTTTCTATTTGGCTTAGAGTAGTAGTACATCCGTTGACACGCAGACTCGCTATATTTGTAAAATTTTAAAAATTCAATACATGAGCCTAGTTCATCATTTCGAGATGGGGCTAATTGATTTAAATAGCTCTAAGTATCCCCTTTCGAACGTATATAGTCACTATGCGAGCCAATCTCTGAGATTTTTGCTATTTGTTGTATCATTTTATACATTATGGTACGTTATTTATTGAAAAATTTATAATAATGAGCATTTTAGATTTTTTATTGTTAAACAATTTTTTTTTGTTTTATCAATATTTAGTATAAATATTGTTTCGATTTTAATATAAAATAAATACACTGTCAAAATTGCACACTTCCAAAAAATTTTGTCGAAGAAATAAAATTGTGTCCAAAAACTTCCAAAGAACACTCGCGTAAATGTTTGCCCAAAAACTTTTGTCCAAGAACTTCACACCGGTGTCATCGTGGTGGTTTTCTTGGTTCACGATCTCTATGCATTCAGCATTTTCGTTCCCCTGCTGAGTAGCGGTATGTGCTTGGAATGGGTTTCGCCATGATTGTCCCGAGAATTCATTGAGCCTGCCTGGTGTGAGTGTTGAAAAACCAACTGTTGGCACACCACCTGTGGTAAAAATTTCGTTTTGTTGTATGCTCATTGCTTTAACGACTGGTTATTGCAGCAGCTACCATTTTAACCAGTGAGATTGGTAGTGGGACAGTGGAGAGAACATCATTTGTTGCGTTGGTATATAGACCTTCTATACCAACGCCCCTTACTCCCAAATTTATTTTGTAGGTCAACATATTCCATTACACAAAATAAAATATTTTGGTTTGTATTATACGACACAGTCAATATCCGACGACCGACTCATAGTCGAAGTTAGTGTACAGGATGTATCGACGTCATAATAACTTAGCATGATAGTAGGAATTAGGAAATTCGAAGAGCAATAGAAGCTCAATCAATAAATTAATAAGAATTTTGTAGACTTCTAACACCATGTCTGGGCATTGGTGCTAAAGTGCCAAGCTAATTTTAATAAACTGCAGGCTTGACTGGTAAGCGGTCCCATGAACGCTAGTTGTCCCAATTCGGCTAAGACCGCAACAATTCCATTTGTTACATTCCTCCTATATTGATACATATCGTTTGAAGGCTGGTACTTTCTAAAACCCCTATGAATTTTTCAGTATTCAAATTCTTTTTTATTATAATTCTTAATTCAAAACCCAAATAATTTAATGCAAATAAAATACTTGTATTACACACACGCAAATGTGTGATATTTCTATTTATTTCGAGATAAATATTTCGCTTTTTATGTTTATTGGGTAGATTATATACTTAAAGTTAATTACTAGCGAACAACACCAACAACAACAAACCAAAAAGGTCTGAAATACTATTTTGTTACCACACTTGTTAATGGAGTAGTTGCCAAGTTTGTTCTACTTGTTTATACCTCTATACACGTTTATTTAGAGAAAAGCCACCCTCCTTCGGAAAACCAAAATATCAGCACACAAAAAATATTAGATAATATGTTATCAGCAACCGAGGAATAAATATAAATTGGAATTTGTTAAAGGATTTTAATCGAAATCCATTATAAGTTTATATTGAAAACGAATACATGCGACGTATGTATATGTATGTGTATACCTATATATATGTAGATGTACATATCTTTCGGTATGTCTATTTATGTATTTTATAAACTTCTACACGGTATATACAACTAAAGCAACAACATAAAATACTACAATATATACTCCTGTCTTAGATTATTTAGATATATAGGGAGGTACGAGAGTAAGATACTCCTCACATGATCTGGATGTGCAAATTTATATTCGTATACGAAATTGGATATGGTTTAGAAGGTTTTGCTGCCAAAAATTGGCAACAGGTAAAATTCCTCTAATTATATCAATCATAATTAAAACCGATAAATAAATTTAACTTTTATCTTCGGTTTTTTTACAATGCATGAAATACTGACCACCCCGGCCGAACACCATCAAAACCTCATCCTATCCAACACCAAAAAAGGATATATATCCTCGTGTACAATATAAAATTGATCTTAACTCGAAAAATTTGTTACCTCATGTCTTCACTATATTTTGCTTAGCCTCTTACTACATACGAGTATGTGTGTGTGTGTGAGTGTGTGTGTGTGTGTTGCCTAAATTGTATATGGTTCGGTTGCATAAATATTTGATTATTCCAACTTAAATTTGAGACCACGTCCACTTATGAAAATTTAAAATTTTTTTTATTTGTATTTTAGAATTGAATTTTCTTATATGAGATGTTGTTGTTGTAATTTATCTTACCTTTTGTTCACTTTTTTTATCATGTTTCATTTTAATAAATATTTTATCAAAATAACAACGGACTATGTAGGTACTACCAAACAACAACAACACCAAAAATTTCTTCTTGGCACGACAGAAATAAATTTTTGCTTTGGACTTTTTTGGTTTGGTTTGGTGTGCTTGCACCAGGAGAAGAGAGAATCAAACTAAAATACAGAACCGACGATGTTATGGCTGTTCTGTAATAAAATTGTCTGTTTTATATGTTTAATGGGCTAAAGGTATTATGAAATATTTAGCTTCCTTTTCAAATAATTTAATCTAAGTATTGTTTAGTCTGCCAGTTGTAATTTTTAAATATATTTATATCGTCGAACCGCATGATGTCATTTTAAATGAAAATGAACCTAATTATTGTATAACTGTCTACAGGTATTCAAACAGTGTCTTGATACTATGCATAATAAATAAATATTTCGAATTGGTCAAATGCTATTTATCGATGACCCTCATGGGTGTATCATGATTAGATGTAGATCAATATTTCAGAATTTAGTAAATAATTACCAAAATTGCGATAACAAAAAAATATTTCTAACGGAATTTGCGTAACTTTATCAAAATTGGACTTAAAGCTTTGTCGTTAATATTATATATCGACCTGCAGATATTTTTATCTTGCACGTTGATTTCGTAACTCGATGCGCTTTTAAATTCTACTTATCATGTTACTGAATATCTTCCGTGGTGTTTGGACGTAAACCTTCTAAAATAGTAATACTTTATAAAATTCATTTTTCAAATAAGTAAGAACCTTTTAAAAAATGGAAAAGTGAATATGTTGAGGGCAACACTTGGCTACGCTTAATTCGGTATTGTCGACATGTTGGTGTCGAAAAAACGTAAAAAATTCATTTTGGCATAGACAATGTTGACAATTCATAGATTATTGCATAGTATATGTTGAAACTGCAATGTTTAAAACAATATTCAACATAATCTAATTCATTTTTAATTTTTTTTATTTGCATTGCCATATGCTTTTTCATTAAAAAACTGTAGCGCCACATATTACATGCATTATTGGATGTCCTGAATCAGTAAGCTTTTCCTCTGTTACTTTTCAAATTAAAGCCCCTCAGCATGTGGCATCACAGGGCTTCGATTGTCTCTGTGTACTGGATGAAGAAGAATTAGAAAGAGAAACAAATTGGATGTTGAACCGGAATAAAAGACATAGTAAGAAAAATAAAACTCACCAGATTTTCAGAAGCTTTACCATCAACTCGTATCGTCAATATATTGCCCCCCAAGATATAATTTAATTAAAAAAGACTATTGCAAATTATTTAAATCACTTGGACCAAGTTTCATAATCGGAGGTGATTTTAATGCAACAAATACCTACTGGAGATCATGAGTAAGCTCCAAAAAAGGGAAAGAATTGTTTGCAGCAGATCGACTATGCAGTTGCAATTTTCATTCTGGAAATCATTTATTGGCCTACGGATAGAAACAAAATACTCGATATCATTGACTTCTTTATCACTACAGGTATAGATGAAAACTGCATATACTTAGAAAGCAGCGATTGGATCATGTAGGATCATACGCCTGTTATTATGACAATCAGTGAAACCATTATTAAGAAAACTAGTCCACCTTCGCTAACTAATAAAAAAAAACCTGTAACGAGAAATTCCAGAATCTATTTGAGTATAATATTGATCTTCGATGCCCATTAAAAATCCGATACAACAATAAGAAGAACTAGAAAAACTGAACAACAGCTTACAAGAAGCCGCGTAGATCCCTAAAATACAAAGATAGAATTTTGGGTTATTTTGGATTGATAACCACATAGTATTTTTACATCAAGGTGAGATTATCAAGACGATGGAAGTTCGGTTTCGAACTAATGAAACATTGAATTCTTTTTATTAAAAAATTCGTTCGTCTCACCACTCACCAGACTGCAGTGACCAAACTACAAAAATATTGAAAATACTTTGAACTAATCCAAGTATGAACACAATGCCTTAACGAATTTTAATGATTCGCTACGCAATTGCCAACCCCTTCGTAACCTCGAATTTTATTGTATTGTAACGCATACAAGCATGTATGCGTTACAATACAATAAAATTCGAGGTTTTCTCGCGATTTCTGTATGAAATTTTGGGTTATTCTGCATTGATAGCCAGATAGTATTTTTTTTTGTTTTTTTGGTTTTTTTTAAACCAAACTTCCATCGTCTTGATAACCTCACCTTGATGTGAAAATTCAAATATATTTAAGATATTAAGACCAAAATGCTATTTACTCTCTGGAAGTTAGAGAACTGGTGACAGCAAAACGAAAAGCAAGAAAGGTCTGGCAAAGAAGTCAAGCTCCAGAAAATAAAACAACTCTAAATTTTTTGCCCAATAAATTTAAGTTGCTATTTAAAGAAATCAAGAACGAATCTACCTACCAAATGGCACAGTGGTTAAAGCTTTTGCGTTTGGATTGGGAGGTATCGGGTTCAAATCCCGATAGGGGCAGGATGCAAAGTGAAATTTCATCGACAGATTATGATCTGAGGTGAAATGTAACACATATATGACCCCTTGTCGGTGTGCAAAACCCATGGGCCGACCCATCTTCCATGTCAGTATAGGCTGGCATGGAGCTTGCAATATGCAGATGGTCTTAAATCGGTCCTATAGAAGTACGTCCTCGAGTTAACCGCGAGGCGTAAAGTAAGGGCGTATAAAGCATAACCGCGGAAGAGCAGGGTGAGCGTTGAGCCCCAAAACAGATCGCTAAAAAAAATACAAAAAAAGAACAAATCTATTAATGAATACCTAAGAGGCCTTACTATGGAAAAAGATATCGAATACTCCCTTTGGAAAGCGACAAAAAGTTTAAAACGACCTAAACTATAAATTCCATCAGTTAAAAAGGATGATGGAACATGGGCTATAAGTGCAAAGCAAACAGCTTATTTGTTTGCAACCCACCTCGGGAACACGTTCCAGCTTCTACCTAGACAAGCTGCAGAAGTAAACATACCACCAGTAAATGGATAACTGCAATATATTCCCTGTTACATTACAAGAATTAAAAGAAGAAATCAATCTTAGCCTACAGGTAAAGAAATCTGTAGGATATGACTTAATTACAGGAGAAATAGGAAAAGGTCTTCCTGAAAAAGGACTACGTAAACTACTCCAAATTAATAACGCAGTGATCAGGCTTAAACACGTTCCTAAACTAAGTAAACCACTTTATGACAAAAAATCGTATAGACCGATTTCCTTACTCCCCAATAATTTCAAAAATATTCGAGAAACTACTCTTAAGGAGACTCAAACCAAAATAAAAGAAGAAAGAAATCTTATTCCTCCACATCAATTTGACTTGTGTATAAACTTGAAAATAAGCAAGTATGTTCAAGCGTCTTCGTGGATATAGCACAGGCCTTTGACAGAGCATGGAATAAAGGCTTGAAATATAAATTACAAAGCAATTTTATGAAATTCTAAAATCTTACATATCAAGCCGACACTTTCGTGTTAAATTAGATGACGAACACTCAGAAATAAAGAAAATATGAGAAATAGTACCACCAGTGGCCCTATTCTGGCTTTCCGTGTGAATATATTAGGGAATTGGGAAAAATATTTTCATAGCATTTTTGTCTAAATTGAAATTGTTTGGAAGAATAAGTTTAGTGGAAAATTTTTTAAAACAAAGTTAATTGGGAAACTTCTGTTCCACAATATTTTTATAGGGAAAAATATTTTCCCATTTAACTTTGTTTCGAAAATATTAACACCAAACATGTTCCCGCAGTAAGCCAGAAAAATACAGTTTAGACAAAAATGCTATAAAAACATTTTTCCCAATTCCAAATTCCCAGGGAAAGTCAAAATAGGGCCACAGGTAGCCTTCTGGGACCAACTTTGTATGTTCTATTTACATTGGACCTGCAAACGATAGAGGAAACTAACATAGCGACGTTTGCGCATGATACGACCACCTTAGCAGTTGCTAATAGCATAGAAGAATCAACGAGCAAATTGCAAAGAGCTACTAATATTTTCATACCGGGATGGCGAATAAAACTTAATGAAACAAAATCTCAAATAAAGAGGTCAACAGATACAAGTAAAACTGAACTCTCAGCAAATTCACAATGCAAACACGGTAAAATATCTAGGCATAACTCTAGATGAGAAACCAAAATGAAAAGAGCATGTGAAAAAGATCAAAGAAAAGTTAAACATCAAATACAGAAAGATGGATTGGCTCTTAGAGAAAATTCTGAGCTAAGTCTACATAATAAATTGCTACTATACCAGCAAATCCATAAAACCTATGTGGACTTATGGTATTCAGCACTGGGGCTATACAAAAAAAAACCAATATCATTCCAAAGCAAAATCGTATGTGGAATAGTTAATGCACCGTGGTACATAAGAAATGACAACCACCATTGAATCTGATTATAGATTTCGCCTTTGAAGAAATAATCAAACACGCGAGAAAAAACATACAACTTATTAGTCGTCACCAAAATGCTGAGATATGTAGTATGTTGGATGATTCAAAACCAGTAAAGCGGCTGCTTTTATTTTTGGGTTAAAAATAAGTATGAGCCACATGGTACTGAAAACCCCCAATCGATACCCCATAGAACATTACACACCCGGTCCGGTAGTAAAAATTACTGGTGACCGCTATAGGGATATGTTGGAAAACTTTATTGTGCCAAATTGCATCAATTAGACCTATTGAATATATGGTTCCAACAAGACCGTGTCCTATTACACACAGCTTGTCGTACGATGCAAATTTTGGAACAAATTTTTCCCGGCCGCATAATGTCAAAAAGTGTGCATTGCCTTTTTAATTATCTAAATACATTCTCCACGCGTGTAGAATGAGAATTATCTACAGTGTAGCCAATAAGGCACAACACTAAGCAACGCCTGACGTTTTTTTTTTTACTATGAATGTATACAATCATAGATCTCGGACACACCAAACTTGATTTCTAAAACGAAAAATTAAACTTATCGAACTTTTGGTATTAACAGTCTTATAATCAAAAATGCTGCCACTTTCGGTCCACAAACGTGTACCAAAGCGTTTTTTTTTATGTAATTTAAAAAATGAGCTGAACAAATTTTTTGGAAACGCTATATACTTTTAATAATATTTGCAAAAAATGAAAATGCTCCTATCGAAGTTGCCACTTCCGGGGGACCGAGTTCTGCCAAAAATCACTGAGATCCCCCGATTTGTAGAAAGAGCTTAAATATGAAGTTTTATCTCGATCAATCAATCTGTCTGGGCTGTACAGGTCCAAATTTTTATTGAAACACAATTTTTTTTATTCATTTTTCCTTAATTTTTGTGAAACTGGACTGGACCGGAATTGTTACAAAATTAATTTTGAATCCTTTAATCCAATTTCCTCGTAAATGATATAATTTTCAAACTACTTGCAAAAAATGAAAAGCTCCTATGGAAGCTGCCATTCAAGTTATCTTAGTTTTTCTATCCTAGAAAATTGTATCTTTATTATTTACATGAAACGTGTATTGTGAGTTGGTATTGCCACCCACAAATTTTGGAACAACTAATTTTTATGTATTTTGTAGATTATTTAAAGGTTGGTTACTTATAATTAGCAACATTGAATCTCTTTTAGAATTTTTTTTTAAAACACAATCATTATATTTTTCTTCTATAAGTCTGAATTAATAATAGTCTGAATATTGCAGTAGATATTGTAAATTTAGTCTAAAATTATTAATTCGGTTTATTGTCGCTCTGTTTGTTTGTTTGTCGGTTCGGTACAAATTGTTCAATCGATTATACCAGCTTTTTTGTTAGTCCAGGTGAAATCTTCCAATGTCGATTCAGATCAATTTTCCAAAATTTAAGCGGGGAGGCCAGTTTTTAGAAAAAAAAAAACGTTTTTTTTTGTGTATTATTCCTTAAACTTTTTGACTTTGAGATTTTTGACTAAATGTCTGTATTCTTTCTACAGCTCAGACGGATTGACTGATCAGGGAAAAACTTAATACTTAAATTTATTCCATAAATTGGAAAATTCCAATGATTTTGAATAAAATTGGCCGCCGGAAGGGGTATTAGTAAAAAAATTGTACATTAAGTTTCAAACAAAAATTTTTCAGATATTTTTTTAAATTTTACAGGAAATTAAAAGCTTTGATAAGAAAAACGGTATTTCACAAAAATTTGGCATCTCTACAGTCCAGGCGGATTGATGTTAGGAAACTTAGCTATGCGAGATGTTGTGGACATCTGTGTACCAGAAGTGGTAGCTTCCGTAGAACCTATTTCAATTTTTGCAATGAAGATTAATTTTCAGCAAGGGTTGATCTGATCGTTTTTATCAAAAAAACCGGTAGGTTCAATACTACGCTTTAGAAATTGAGTGGGGTGTATTCAAGATCTATGTATATTTGTTGTAAAAGAAAGTTGGGTGTTGCCCACACAAATCAATTCTCCATTTTCAATTTCTTTTTATTTTTAATATTATTTTATTCAATTTTCTTTTGCGTTATATCATTGACAAATTTTGGTGTTTTGGATCGACAAATGACAATCGTGTCCACTTTCGAAATAAAATGTTTTTACGAGGTTGTCAAATATAGATATCGACGCAACAATTGCAATACAGCAGATTAAATGGGAGGAATTGCTTCAGTGGCAAATCGTCAGTTAAGCCTCCCACCAGAAAAATTGCGATAACCAAATTTATTTCAATCAAATCACAATTTATATTAATCATCAACTTGTAGCTTAATATCATCTAATAAATATTTAATAATGGACCAAAAACGGAACAAGGAAAATTCTAATTTTGTATAACAAAATAAAATTCACAACAAAAACGGAAAATCTATTGCAAAATAACATAATAAAACAAAGATGGAAAAATGTGTACCCGCATCATCATCATCATCAACATCATCTTGATCATCTCCCACAATACATTCGATTTGTATGGTCGGATACGGCATGAAAAACAACTGAAATTATTGATATTATTTTCGGGAGTGAAACGGAGAAAAGCACCAAGAAGAAAAATAAATAATAAAATTTATCATGATAACCAGGAACTGTGAGGAGTACCAAACATAAAAAAAAAAAATAATAATAATAATCCATTGTAAGATGGAAAAGAAATCCCCACATAAAAGATTTGTTATTTTCGTTTTTTCGGTGACATCTTTTGGGATTTTGATTTTTATAACTTTTCTTCTGGTATATTTTGTGAATATGTGAATCTATGTGTGTGTGTAGGTATGTTCCGATATTTTTACTTCCTAATGTGAAATAAAAAATCTGTAATATGTTGTTATTGTATCAACACGAATTTCATGTAGGATTGGAGTAAGGTCTCTGGTATACCATATCGGCTCTATATGCTACCTTAAAATTGCTTTGTTGGTTTGGTTTGCTTTTGATGAGCATTTTTTTTTAAGTATCATTGGATGTAATAGAATTTCAATTTTATCATCATAATTTTCGTGAATATAATTGCTTTTTATTTATGGTGTACGTGCCACGGAGTGTTTTGTTGAGTGAAATTCAATTTGTATGATGGAAAATTGTATTTATAGTGTTATGTTGTTGTTGTGTCGTAATACGGACTAGTGTAATGTAGTTTTTTATTTTTTGGTTGATTTATATGGCAATTAAAATGCAGTTTTATTGGATGGTGTCCGTGACTCAGCGTACTGTTTTATTGCCTGGAAGACGATTAGTTTAGTACATGAAACTCATGTATCCCATCCAATAATCATTTTTTAATAGTGACACCGAATGATGGCTTATGTATCTTAATATGTACAGTAATAAATTTAATATAACTAAATATAAACAACTACTAATGAATACTTATAGTCTCGAGAAGTTGAGATCAAAGATGTAGAGATCTCCGATTAACTTATTATCTTTCTGCATCATAAACCCACAATCCTACTTCTCAAACCTCGTAATAGCAGGACTAACAATTATTTAAATAAAAAAAAATTATGTACTACGACCCTTTTAAAAGTAACTTAAATGTATAAAATAATTTTGGGTCCCAGTCGAAATGGCATATTTCCAAAGGACATAGGTTTTAAAAGGCATTTTTGAAAACGGCATTTGAAATGCCGTTCTGAGAAATTCTAATTTGAAAAACGCGGTTTTGACATATGCAGTTTTGAAAAATGACATTTTGGAAAATGTCGTTTTGAACAATACCGTTTGGTAGGTATGGCGTTTTGAAATATTCTGTTTTGAAAAATGCTGTTTTGTACCTTATGCAGTTTTTAAACATGCTGTTTTGAAAAATGCAATTTTAAATTATGCCGTTCTGAACGGATCCCAATAATTTTCCAGCACTACAGATTTATAAACAAATTTATTGGATTTATGGCAAATTTCAGGTATGGCAAATTTCAGACTTATTTCAGAAATAGAAAACTAAATACGTACCTACCAATATATCCATTTTTGGGCATTAATAATGTAAAAGCTTTTTTTTCATTTATTTGCAAATAATGTAAATTAAATTCAAATTCGTATAATTTACAATAAATATGTATCAAGCGTCAAAACTCTGAAAAATAACTAAAAATATCGTAAATTGATACAAAAGTTTGTTTATAGTTGTGAATCATAATTATTTTTAACTTTTAGTTATCAACAGTCAACAAGCAAAAATTCATTTATGTGTCTACAATGCCATCTGTTTTCGTTTTTGAACAAGCTCTAAATAAACGTTTACCTTCTGAAATCTAGCTACATTTGAGAAAGAAGATAATTTAAAATTGTAAATAATTTTTTATAGCTTAATTATTACGTGTCATATATTACCAAATCTACAGCATTTTACGGTTTGCACATACAGTTAAAGTAAGCCGAAAGTTTCCAGCCAAAAGATGGTAATGCAGATAGTGTATTTGATACCTCAGCCGAAAGATGGTAATGTAGATATTAATTTTGTTATCTCAGCCGAAAATATTTTAAAATGTCGATAATGTAGATTGTATAGCTAAGAAGACTAACTTTAATATTCAAACCGAAACATGCTAGCAATACAGATTTAAAAGTTACAAATGAATCACCAATTTTCTGAAAGAAAATATCAATAACAGGCATCTATACAATAGCCATGAGACGCACTCACGTTTAGCTGATGAATGGTTAGTATATCAAGATTTTGGCAGACGAACTATTTAAATGTACCAAATATATGAACCATGACATTGGGTTGGGGTCGGTCTGACGGGGTTATAGGGGTGAAATTTTGATTGACCTTATTTTTCAAATATAAAATCTTTCGTCATTCGAGATTTTGGCATATAGACACAAACCTGACTATCTTGGTTCTATAGTCATTGACCATAGGTAGATTTTGTTTATAGTTTAGGGGTGAGTCTGATATAAAGGTGAAATTTTTAATTTCCCTATTTTTCAACGATAAAATTGTTCGTCATTCGAGATTTTGGCATATAGACACCAGTTTGACCATGCCCGTTCGAAAGTCCATGTCCATAGCTAGATTCTGAGTATAGGGTTAGGGTGGGTCTGATGGGGTTGTAGGAGTGATATTTTGATTTTCCCCATTTTTAAACGATAAAATTATTCGTCATTCGAGATTTTGGCATATCGACACCAATCTGACTGTGCCGGTTCGATAGCCCATGGTCATAGGTAGATTCTGAGTATAGAGTTGGGGTCTACCTATGGTCATGGTCTATCAAATCGGCATAGTCATATTGGTGTCTATATGCTTAAATCTTCAATGACGAACCATGTTACAAATGCAAAATGGGGAAAATCATAATTTCACCCCTATAACCCCATCAAACCTACTCCAACCCTATACTCAGAATCTACACATGATCATGGGCTACCGAATCGGTATAGTTTGATTGGTGTCTACATGCCAAAATCACGAATGACAAATGATTTTATATTTTAAAAATTGGGACATCAAAATTTCACCCCTATAACCCCATCAGACTCACCCCTAACCTATAATCAAAATTTACCTATGGTCATGGGTTATTGAACTGGCATAGTCAAATTGGTGTCTATATGCTAAAGTCACGAATGGCGAACGATTTAATCGACGAAAAATTATAAAAATCAAAATTTCAAACCCCATAACTCAGTCAGACTCACTGAAACTCGGCTACTGAATCGGCATAGCCAAATTGGTGTCTATATGCCAAATCTCGAATGACGAATAATTTTATATTTGAAAAATGGGGAAAATCAAAATTTCAACCCTTTAACCCCATCAGACTCACCCCTAACCTATACTCAAATTCTACCTATGGTCATGGACTAACGAATCGGCATAGTCAGATTGGTGTCCATATGTCAAAATCACGAATGACTAACGGTTTTATTGATGAAAAATGAGGACAATCAGAATTTCACCCCTATAACCCCATCAGACCCACCTCAACCCTATGTCATGGTTCATCTATTTGGTACATTTAAATAGCTCACATGTCAAAATCTTGATATAAAAACCATTCGTCAGCTAAACGTGACTGTGTCTCTTGGCTATTGTATAGATGACTGTTATTGACATTTTCTTTTAGAAAATTGATGATTCATTTGTAACTTTTAAATCTGTATTACTGGCATTTTTCGGTTTGAATATTGAAGTTAGTCTTCTTAGCGATGTAATCTACGATATCGACATTTTAAAATATTTTCGGCTGGTATAATAAAATTAATATCTACATTACCATCTGTTGGCCGAGGTATCAAAGCCACTATCTTCATTACTATACTTCGGTTGAGATAGCAAAGATGAACATCTGCATTATCATCTTTCAGCTGGAAACTTTCAGCTAACTTTTACTGTATTCAATTTAATATATAATTTGTTTAACTTTCGGCTGAACTAGTCAAGACCCTATCTGCATTATCGATTTTTTCACTTGCGGCTAACTTTAACAAGGCGGTTTTCACAAATGTCAAACGATCTAGTAAATGTCACTTACTTTAGAAAAGCAAGAACCTTTGAAAAATCGAAATCTGCAGGATGTGCTTAATCGGATAAACTCAATGGAGGATAAACCGAATACAGTCCTCGAAGAGTGAGAGATATTAGTATATTATACTGCACTGTCACGACGAGGAAGCCACACATTGCTTATTGTGTGACGATGAATCAAGTCGCCGATTTTCTCAACGTAGAATGTGAGGTTAGATCAGACCAACGATTGCGTATGAAATCTAGCAAATCGAGTTTCACTTCTCTCGGGTCTCTTTGGCTTTAGATGAAGAATATCTAAATTCCCAATTGAGAGTTCTCTGCTAAATTTCTGCCTTTGTTAGCTTACGGGAAAAGAATTAATTTCATGATACTTGGCATTCAATGGTAACTGGCTTACTTGGCGTGAAAATGACATCCTCTGACAAGATTCCAAAATTGATTTAGTCGACAGCCCAGCTATAATGTGAAGAAAAAGTTGAAATGTCTTTTTTTGTGAATCTGGCAATATATTAGATGATTGCCTGCGCGATACCGAACAAAATAGTCATCGAGCCATTTTTGCACATCTTCAACTTTCGTGAACTGCTGGTCTTTCAAATATATTTGAATAAGTGGCAATCAGAGGAGCCAAGTTTGGAAAAAAATGTTGGTGACTTTTATCCAAACTAATCCAAAAAATAGAACAACAATGAACTTATGTAAATAGTATTGGAGTAAATGAACATTCATGCGAATTTATATTGTGTAATTTAGATAAGATGTGATGTTTTAATTGGCCTTAGGTACATTCCAAAATCATTCTAAGGTTGTTCTAAGCATTTAGCACAAAAGTCTATAATATTGGTAGACTACGGAAACAAAAAAGAGTGTCCCAAGCAAGTTATATGATTTTCTAATGGGTCTGACAGGGTATTCGTGAATTACAGAAGTAGGGTTTTCAAATGCCTACTAGTAATCAATTTCGGGAAGAGGTGTCCTTCGAGGAGCTTATGTTCGTTTTTTTTTTCATTTATAGCTCAACTCAGACGACTTCGATGAAAAGTGGAGGTTTCAAATAGTAGGAATCGATTGCAATGGCTCCTGGTTTCGGAAAAAAATCGTTTGGTGTTCATCCTGATGGTTCTGGGATATTTTTTATTTGTATTTTCTTAAACCAGATGACATTGATGCAAATTGATCAAAAAGGGGTTTTCATGTATTAGAAATCGATTGAATTGGGTCCTAAATTCATAAAAAATTGTTTCGAGCGTACTCAGGAAGGGTTCGGGTTAGACAACAATTAAACATCTACTACATATAGAGAATTGGCAAATAATTAAATTTTTTAAATTTATGACATCGATATGCTTATTACTGACTTACTATAATGTTGATTTCCCTTTAACGTACAGAAAATCCATTGAGGAATTGACATTGTAATTATTTAATATAATTTTATTGTAAAATTATTTTATTGTAAATTTTATTGTAACAAGGTTGGTTCAAAATAAAATTTATTTAACGGGATATTCATAAAAAAGCACCCTGTCAGACCCATTAGAGCCATATAATTTACTAGGGAAACTCGTTTTGTTTTAAACAGTCTATACCAGTGTGACTGAAGTTCATGCTAAATATAAAATACTTAGAGTGACCTTGGAATGTATCTAAGGACCATTAAAAAATCACATTTTTAAATCTCATGGAACACCATGTCAGACCCATTAGAAAATCATATAATTTACTAGGTACACTCGTTTCGGTTTGGACAGTCTACCAATGTCACTGAAGTTCATGCTAAATGCTTAGAAAATATTTAGAATGACTTTGGAATGTACCTAAGGTCAATTAAAAAATCGCATCTCGTCTAAATTACAAATAAATTCGCCTGAATGTTTACTTACATCAATACTATTACAATAAGTATGTTGTTGTTATATTTTTTGGATTAGTTTGGATACATTTCACTGGCATGAACAATTCTAATCAATTAATTTTGCCCGAATTTTCCTTGTATGTGATGCAAATTTTACATTTATGAATTAAGATTTAGTCGAGTTTTGTCCGGCTCAAAATCCATTATGAGGGGGGGTTCCATCGGGTTTGCCGATGACGTAGCTTTGGCTTAATGCGTAATTTCCCCCAATAACGTTATTTCTATGATCAATTCTGATCGAAAAGTTTTACTCTCATGGTAAATGCGACCAACTGTCAAAATGTTACTATAGTTCAATCTATCCAATTTTACACGATTACCGAGACATATTACATTAAAACTTAAATAACGAAATACATACAAAGACGACATGTGATTTGTGAATAACGTGCAGATATTGCAGTCAAGATATTTAAAGAGGGAAAATACCAAAAGAACAGCAACAACAAAAATAACAAAACAAAATTTTCCTGATTCAGTTGTATTAAAGATGAGTTTTTTTTTTGAATAAACAATTTTCTATTTTTCATCTCAGTTTTTATGAGTTTTTCATTTTTTATTTGTAAATACTTTGTAATTGTTTTATGTTGAGTTCGCTAAAAAATATCAACATGTACATAATCCTTTACCAAATAGAGACTGAATGCAATGAATCAAATATAATAATCATTGTGATTTCAGAATGTTGTGTATAAAACAAGGATTTACACGAGTATAATCAGAAATGATGTGTAAACTGTGTTCCGCGAAACGCCAAATTGTTTTGCTAGTTTTTTTAGTCTGCTATCTGTTCTGGGGCCGAACCACTTCCAACTCCTATCGGGATTCGAACCAGATACCTCCCGATCCAAACGCCAAAGCTTCAACCACTGTGCCGTTTGATCGGTAAAAGCTGTTCTAATTTGGAATCATTTCCATATTTATTTGTTATTTTTTTTCCGAAAACTTCAAAATCATTCTACGATATAAGTCACTAGTAACCATAAAATTGAACCTCTTTACAGATTTCAGTCAGACTTTCAGAATTTTTGAAAGAATGATATTTTACAATGTTTTGTTTTGTTAACATGAACTTTCGAATTAGCTTTTTTATTTTATAGCATATCATAATTTACTGTTAAACCAAATCCTCTTTAAAATAAAAAAGCATCTGCACATTCGAATTTTGAATACAGAAGAGGATTCTGTGTTTAATATCAAACTTTCAATCCAAAAGAATTATTTGAATAAAAAATATATTTAATCAAATTTGCGTTGACGTTTTTCATCATCAACGAACAACGTATAAATTAACCATCAATTAAGTTAAGGTTCAATTTCAATGACACCGCACCGCACCGATCCGTTGAAATGTCTAAATAGAAAATGTAATATTACATATAATCTATATTAGAAAACGGAAAAGCATTGTTATGAACGGAGCGGCGCGGTGTGTTCGGAAACGATTACACAACTTTTTACTTTTTCGGATAACATAACCTCAGAATTCATTTGACAATTAGAAAGTGTATATAGTTTTTTAAATACATATTAAAAATAAAAAATAAAATTAAGAAATGGACTTCAACTTTGAAGAATTTATTGAAAAAATAAAATTTTATCCCGAGTTACACAACAAGGCGAATACAAATTATTTGGATTTAAAAAGAAAAGAAAGATTATGGACCGCAATCTCAAATTTAATGTGAACGGTAATTATACTTATCTTAACACAAACAGTACGGGAAAGTCCTAGTTCATCATCTACACCACACTAATCAACACCAAAGCCACCAACGCCAAAGCCACCAACATCAGAGCCAATACCAAAAAGACTAAGAGTAGCAAACGTTGATGAACTGGAGAAAGAAATTCTGGCGAGTTTAAATAATTTAAACAATAAATTAAACGTGGTTGAAAAAAGAGGAAACAGAGGACGGCTGTTTTCTTAAATCAATAGAGTTTTCGATGAAAAAAATGTCAAACGAGGAAAAAACCAATTAGGAAATATTAATGCACCAAAAAGCTAATGAAGCAATAAACAACTCGCACAACATTTTTGCACAAATTTTATTTTAAATTATAATTACGTAATTTAATTCACCATTCTGTACTGAAACGGAACCGCACCTGTTACGAATTTTGTTCGCCCCAAGATCAGGCACGGTGGTCATCCCCTAGTTTAAATTATGTTACCTATATTGAAATGTACTAGCGAAAAGTATTTGTTTTTTTTTGTTAAAAGAAACGATAATTAATTGATAAACGGGATCGCTTTCCGATCTTGACAACGAAAAAAAACATCGCACGATGATGATTACGGTTTTTTGTTTACCTATAAAAAGGTAATTGAATCAACACGCGGGGAGTCGAGTTGGAAGTTCTGAATAGTTCAAATAAAAAAATTCTTAAATATTAATTTGCCTAAATTATGTAAAATCTAACTTAAAATTATTTTTATAAATTAAATGTTAACTAGTTTACGATACGATCTAAAACTAAATAAATTCTAAGCACAATATAGACGAAATTTATTAACTATATAACTTATATTATTACAATAACAGTTTAATAATTTTGTGTATCGACTGATATCAACAGTAATAATAATTCACCTAATAAAATATATATAACATAACTATTAAATAATTCAACGATAATAATTCATATAAAATACTAATAATAAATTCTTTATAAAAAAAAAATTACTAACTAAAAGTCCAATAAAATGCATGTGATATAAAAAGCTACAATTATGAATGGAATGATGAAATTCCAAAATCGATAGTGCGTTCTAAAAACTCACAAATTCTATAAGTGGGTTTAGAATTTATAAAAACGTTCATGAAAAATAGCGAACTTTTAGTGTTATAGTGTGTTAAAGTACACGTGGAAAAAAAACTGTTACAAAAGAAAAGAAAGTTCGTACTTATAAATATTTCAATATTAAGTGTTAAGTGTAAATTCCGTGCTGGCCTAAATCAAGGCATTGTACTAATTGCATGTCACATTGAATGAATTAGTAGTATCATAAATTATCTTCGGAATTTTTCATTCATTATTGTGTCATAACAAATGCTTATGTGTATAAGGACAGTAGATACAAAAATTATTCGTACCCATAAAAGCACGAGTGAATAACAAAATAAGTGATCACAAACTGTTAGTGAAATTTATACGTGCACAAACATTACAAAGCATATGCGCAAAAGGTTAAATGGATTAAGTAAACGCATTAACGGTGAAATAAACTTCAACAAAAACCGTGGAAAATTTTGAGTAGGTGTATTAAAATCATCTCCATCATGGCTTCCATACACCGTACAGCATAACGTATGGTAAACCATAACTCAACCAATATGGAAGACAAATTGGATTAATAAAATCGTCAAACTACAAACCGTTAAGTTATTTAATATTTTATTTAATAATACTTTTTTTTTTATTACTATAAATATTTAAAACTAATCCCTAAATAATTTCATAAATCGCCTAATCTTTAATAATTATTCATAAATTTTGTTTTTGCATAACAAATTACTTTCAATTTTTTTTTATATTTTTGATTTCTTTTTCTTGGTTTGGCGAATATTATTGTTATTTTGATAATATTCCAGCGGTTAGAAATAATTTGTTATGTATTATTTTTGGTGATTTATTAGTTTGTAGAATTTCCTATAATTACTAACATTAACTAATCCTTAATAGATTTAAGAAAAGTTTTTCCTCTCCATTTTGAATTTCTTAAATAAAACTTATTTATAATGATGTATTCAGAACATACAAGTAATACTAGTTTTTTGCTTTAATTCACCTTATCGGTTGCTCGTTTTTGCGATGTATTTTCTTTGTCAAGTGATTTAGTTGTCGAAGATGGAGTGATTTAAGTGAAAGTGAGGAGGTGACCGTGACAGGATAGGTGAGTTCTCGTGGTAAGTATGACTGTCTGAGCTAGTGGTATAGCGATCCAACTCTTGGTTATAATAAATATATAATTCCATCTGGTGGCAATTCCAGAATTAGGCAAGCTTCTCCCCCCAAAATCCTACGCCCAAACTGCTGAGCCATAGCCGCGCTTCAAGAGTCCACCAAGGAAGCCTCTGCCTGATTAACGTATTTTTTTCTGTTTTCGATCTGGGCTTCTAGTTCCACAATAGAAGTATCTATTGGTTGTGACCACATGCCTGTCCGTTAGATCGTTACACACCCTCTCCACAGAAATATTTAGTCCGTTGAATTCTCATAGTCAGTTGAATTGTTTGATCCCAAATGAGTTGATCTTGTGTTATTTCATTTTGCCATTCCCCAGTATTATGGACATGATCATTGTCTTCCCAATCTACATATTTTGAAGGGCAATATTTCGTTACGAAATCATTCAATTTTACGAAATTGTGGAGTTGCTAAGACCACCTTCTCGGCATTCTGCGGAAACATATTTATGATTGTCTTTAAAATTCGCCATCGGCCTACTAAAATGCTAAAAGCATTTTCTATTACTCGTCGGCCTCTTGACCACTTATAGTTTAAAACTAGCTGCTATAACGATAAACTTTTCCCAGGAAACGGTTTCATTATATTACTTTCTCAAGGGAAAGACGGCATCAGCTACATAAAAATGGGGCATCAATGTATTTGAATTGGGTAAAAGTCGTTCTTTGGGGATTTTTAAACTTTCATTACGCAATTTTTTCCCAAGCTGTGATTCACTAAAGATACCTAAAATATATTTGGATTTTTAAATTGTGATTTATATTGTACGAGTATTTTATGTACACTCTGCGACATAATTCATCGGAGAACTGTTTGTTCTGTGATTTTGGCGAATCATCTGCGGCGAATTGATTAGAGCCAACATTTAGAGTTAATATAGGCCTAGATCTAACGGTAAAAGTTATCGTACGATGAAATATGTCTTCACACAAAAAAGACAAAAATTCCATTGTCTCAACAAAAATGAAAAAAAAAAAAAATTGTGCGTATATTGTAATTGTATTTTAGGATTTTTTAATTTTCTGCAAATGTTTTAGGGATTAACTGACTAAATACAGGGTAATTCGTTTTTTTCGCATCGTACGATGATTTATGTCGAGGAGTGTATAATATGAATATACCTCCATCGCTTTGGCTACCATAAGCTCCAATGCAAACGTTAGTAAAAAATGTAATTTACGTCGCATGTTGCCATAAGGGCAATGCTAAAAAAAAATTTATAATTAAAATAATTGGTATGGCTTTTTGGTGGGCATTGAATTGCTATATGCGTGCCATCTACGGCACAATCGCATCAGTTAGGCATATCCCACATTCCTTCAATTTCTTTAGCAATTTGTAAGTAGTCCGAAGGACCCGGAGTTCCAACATAAGTTGGAGATAGAACTTTCCATATTATATCGCATGTATCCAAAATAATGGTCCTCACAGTCATTTTGTCCATTTTATAGCTCCAGTCAAGATACTGGGGAGACAAACCTTGCGACAAATATCTGAATTGAAGAAAACTCATTTGTTTCCAAATTATAAACATCAAACTTTGTTATATACTTACGAAAGCGTAACTGCCAATTTGTATTCTAAATTTATAGGAAGTCTAATTGACAGTATGAAAGAAAAATTGTTCACTGTCTACTTCTTTCATTTTTGTATGTCGAAACGAAATAGCCATCAACATTTCGACTACGATTTAGCGGTTTTACCCACCACCTGTTTTTAGAGTGTTTATTTAATTTATACCTTTTGTACATTTTATATATCATATACAGCGTAATCAAATTTGATATACCTCCTATTATACCTTTCGTTTTCATTTTATTAAAATTGTGAAACTATTCTTGAAAATATTTTATATTTTGAAAGAAACTGTTACTGTTTGACAATCCGTAATGACGGTCAGATGCGGTTGGATTCGGCACGGTGCGGTGTCATTGAAATTGAAACTTTAGTCTCAAATTTAAACAAAAAATTTAGGGAGAGGCACACAGCATACATATTTTTTCAGTATTGTCAAGGTTACTAGATTTTGTTTTGTAGTTACTTGTACAAAACTAAAGTTGCCCCTGAAACTATGCGTTTGAGTAGTAGTTGATGTTTTAATGTATATTAGAAAGGCTTAGTAAAAACTTCAGCTTTGTATATAAGGCAATGAAGTTTTTACAAAAATCAATTCATTTGCTAAAATGAAAAGCGTCTATGGGAGTTGCCACTTCCGGTATACCGGTTTTAGCCAAAAATCACTGGGACCAACTAATTGATTAAAAAAAACTTCTACATGAAATTTCACCCCTATTAATCAATCTGTTTCGGCTCTACAGAGGCCGATTTTTTCTTAAAAAAATAGTTTCTTGTCCCGAACCGTCCATTCCGCTTAAATTTTGGAAAACTGATCTGGAGCAACATTGTAACAAATTAAATTTACGAATCTTTTAGTTCATATGAAAATGCTCCTATGGAAGCTGCTTCAATCGATGAAGCAAATTCGACCAAGAATCACTAGGATCACTAGGATATCCAAATTTATAAAAAATCTAAGCTGAAAAGAGAGAGGACACAGGCATAAAAATCAATGTTCAAAATTTCAATAATTTCTGTAAAACAAACAGATTTTTGTCAAAAATCATCATCTCCACTTAAATTTTTTTAAATTGATCTGGACAAGATATTGATGCTTTTTTAATTTTTTATTGCGTTGTCGATTTTCTTATAACTGATATTCTCTCTCTCTCTCTCTAACACTATATCCCATCAAGGGATTTGGCCACCTCAAATGAGGGTTCAAAATCATATTTTCATTTCGGATAATGTGTGATTAATTCATTGATCCTAAACCAGCCGTGAATTTTTTTTTCCTTGTCACCACCGGGAATTGAACCCGTGACCTCCGGTTGCTGGAGCAAGCTTGCTGACCACTTTGTCACCGGGGCGGCGATATACTTTTATAACTGATATACTTTTCAAAATATTTTGTAAAAAACTAAAAAGCTCCTGTGGAAGCTGTCTCTTCCGATGGACCGATGCCGAACAAAATATACTGGAATCTTTTCATTTGGAGAAAAGCTAAAGTATGAAGTTTTATCCCGATCAATCAATCCGTTTGGGCTCATTACCGCGCGCCACTTTTTTGCTGAAAAACAATTGTTTGTGAAAAAAGTCAATTCGGCATAAATTTTTGAAAAATAATCTGGGACGATATTATTGCCAAATTAATTTAGAATCTGTTAGTTCATAATCGAAATGAAATAGTTTTTTAAAGTACACGTAAAAAACGAAATAGTTCCTATTGGCACTTCCAGTGGGAAAGCGATTAAGCGGCTACGGAACAAGTCACATCAATGGACCGATTTTGGCAATAATTCGCTTATTTCACAATTTGTGGAAAAAACATAGGCATGAAGTTTGATCACAATCAATCAGTTCGTCTGGGCTATACAGAGACACAATTTCTGGTTTATTCCGAATAGTCCACCTAGACTAAAGAAATGCGAATTTCGACGAAACAAAGTTTTTTTTTATCAAAATTCGTCATTTGCGGTAATATATACTAAATAATCTGAACCAGTCAAAAATCATTGGGATCTACCAATTTATGGAAAAGCTTTTATATGAAATTTCATCCTTATCAATCAAACCGTATGTTGTACAGGATTTTTTTTTGCTAAAAAACAGTTTGTTATCAAAAATCAATATTTCATCAATATCAATGGTATTGTTGCAAAATTAATTTAGAATCTTAATTTATAATTTCTTATAAATGATAATTTTTTCAAAATATTTTCAAAAAACGAAGGGCATCCTATAGAGCAGCCTCCTCCGCATTTTTGACCGATTTCAAGCAAAAACCTATGGGATCTTCTAATTTATGAGGAAAGCTTAAATATGAAGTTCCACCCCGATCAGTTAATCCGTTTGACCTGTAGAGAACCAACAGACATTTGGTTTTCCGCTGGATTATGGAGTGACAAGTTTGGTTAATAGATAAGCATCGATCCCCTAACATAGTTTCTTTAGCCGGTATTATTTGGTTTTTTTTTATTTCTTTCGTTTCTGATTTTGACATTTGGAAAATGTTTAGAAAGTCTACTATTTAAATAAAATATTTTTGCATGTAAGCATTGTTGTTAAAGTGCCCCACCATTCGCAATGCCCACTGAGAGCATCCCTTTGACCTTTCTTTAGAGTTAACAAGTTTAATGTAGTTGGCTTAAACTTTCAGATCCTTATTTTAAATATTGACTAACTTCGCCATACTTTTAATTGGATCCCAGTTGATATCATTTATTTCTCGGGAACGTTTTTTCCATCTTATATTCCCAATTTCGTATTGGCCATTAGTTGCTATAATTTGTTCAGGCGAGATAGGGCTAACCCACCAGTTAGTTATAGCGGGGTATGCATATAAATTAACGAGCATATTAAATGCAATGTTGTGCCGGTACCAGCCTCAATCTCTCAAAGATTCCTTTCTGACTTTTAATTTCTTTTTATTAATATCTTCATCGATAAGCGGAATTTTTTTTGGATGCGTCTTATAATCTACGTAAAACGAACAAGAGATCGTATACTCTATAGTTTGATGAGGTTTTCAGGTGATTTCAATTTTGATATTTTTCAAGAGCCTTTTTTTCTCGTAGCTATTTAAATATTTAAATAGCAATAACCTTTCGGTCTATAATACTGATGCGGCTTCTTACTCGTACTCAATCGCAAATGATGGTTCTTATTCTCTCATTGATCACGTTATCGCTTGATCACGTTATACTGATAATTCCATTTGTTGTTCCATTCAAACGTTGTTTCGATCAATTGTCTCTTATGATGAGATCATGATCTTCTTGTTTTTTTGCTAATTGTTATTCTCGACCTAAACCTAAAACTTATTCGTGAGGATAATAGTTTTTCTCTAACTTCTTCTTTTACTGATCGAACAAACTATTGTATTTCCTTTGTTAATATGTATTTAATATTTGCTTGGATGACGCAGGACTTTTTTCCCTCCCCCTTCCGTTAAAAAAACTAACTTTCGTCAATATCTCTCAAACTAACGAGTTTTAAGTGATTTTTAATCACCATTAAACGAACCCCTTTCACCCTTAAAAATGTTTATTATAAGTAATTTTCTTCTATCTACGGCACCGTACCGTTTCTGAGATAAAAAAAAACTGGCATTTAATAAAAAAACTCACTCTGTAGATATAACTTAAGAGAAAACTGTGAGACATGCTCCATTATTAATAAACATTCAAAATTTTAAAAAGCTAACTCCAAAGTTTAAAAATTTGAGCTTTTGATCATCTGATATTGAGAAAATTGTACTTCTAAACTATTCTCTCGCAATCTTTTCTTATAAATTGTGGTTACTTAAATTTCGATCATCTCCACATGTTTTCATTTTACTGGGCCGTGGCCCAATAAAGAGATATCGATATAACATAGCTTTCAATTTCCCAACGACATACCATCTTTTCAAAATAATTTGTAGGCAAAATATCAAAGGCTAAATCCGACACGGTGTTTAAATCAGCTTCACACTCAATTATGCTCAAATACCCCAGTCTCATCAGTCACTCTCCCAATAATAATTTTAAGTTAACCAATATTAACATTGTGTTCTTATAAACGTACCGCGGAATCTTGTTTATAAACCACTGATTTATGAACGATGCATATAACACTTATAATGACTGTGTAAATCGAATTTTCAACTTTTGAAATTTAATTAAAGTGATTTAGCGAAATCCATTGCTCCAATACACCTATGTACCTACATATTATAAAGAAAAAATGTTCTATCAATCCCATCTGAATATAAGAAGCAGTTTTAAAATTCTGAACCCTTAATTTATCCGTATACATGTTCGTCGAAAAGTGCTAAGTAGTTTAAACGGCATGCAAATTCTATAAAGCTCAAACATGGATATAAAGTTAATATTTATTCATGATCAAGTGTGATATTAGGTACACTCTTCAGTGCATATGGTAGACACACAAAAAGCAAATTATTTTACAAAATCTTCAAGACATAAAAAACATCTTACATTTTTTCTTTGGAATATATAAGAATCGAACAAAAAGATTTAAACAAGGAGTAAGAATTTGGAAGGAGATATGTTGTTCTTATACGAGTACATAAGTATCTTGATGTATGAACACTCGTAATACAGTATTATGTGGATAAAATAATGCCTTATAAAACATCCTTCTTGTGATTTTTACGTTTGTTTGCTGCTTGTTGTCAACATAATGCATAAAATCCTTGTTATTAGTATTGAAAATACAAAATAATTATCAAATTAAAATTATGGAAGATAAAAATAATAAAATATAAGCTTTATGTGACTTTGGATTTATATAACGACTGTTTGTACCCGTTTACCGTGAGATATTTTTTGTTTTAATGGGATCGGTAAATTTTCGAAAAAAAAATTTATGACTGTGAACTGTAAAAACGAGTTGACTTTCTTTCCTATACCGACCGATAAGATGTGAAATTTTGTTGTGTTTAAAATTTTTTTGGCTTAAAATTTATGCTGCATGCTGAGAAGTGTAGGAATACGGCAGGTATAGTGTAGCACTTGCTTTATTATTTTAGGAAATGCTGTTGTTAAAAATAAAAGTGAAAATTTAGGCTCAGTTGTTTTTTTTACTGCGTTGCAGAACCGCAGCGGTTCGGGTTTCGTCTTGTCAGATACAACGATTTGCTATACATCTTAAGAATCTGTGTGTATATCCGATATTGTACCGGTGAATGTGCCTAGGTCGGCCGCCTTTTTGTACACTCCCGTTCTATCGCGCTAACTTTGTTTTCAAATTTGCTCAGAACCATCAGGACTAAATCAAATCCAATTTTAATAGGGTATAGTCAGAGCCATCTATGATTTTGAAGAGCCGTAATATTAAAAAGAGAGCTTTCAGTAGAGGGGAAGCTTTTATTGAATTACTATAAGAAACCGTGGTAATTGGAAAATTTTTGAAAATGAATTTTAAACAAATCATCTAAATTTTAATTTTATATTTTTAATAAACTATTCAAAGAACACTTATTTGAAAATCAGCCATCATAATGTAGTATTTATTTGGTAAATTTAAACTAAAGCGGAGCATAAATTTATTAATTTTCTATAAAAATGAGCTTTCCATTTAGTTGTGTAGGTTTATAAAGTAAGATAATAAAGGGTGGTGCCGCGGATTCCTCTTACATCCAATTTAAAATTTAGTTTTATAAAAATGTAACTTATTTGGTAAATTCTGGGCACATGCACCTCAGAATTTTTGAGATGAACGATGCAGTTAATAGCAATCTAAACATTCTCCATTTATAACAAAATTAAAGAGAAAACGTGAGCTGAAACGAAATTTTATGAATCACCATGTAGAAACAATAATATTTTTCATATAATAAAATTTTTACATCAAAATCTATTATTATTTTTGTGTACAAAAAATCAACGTTGTCATGGTTTTCTTAATTAAATATTATTACAAAACAGAACAAAACGTAAAAAAACTTCAATTTTATTCGATTGCAAAAAAGAGCTTTCTGTAATTTGAAAATCCGTTTACAGATATCTCTGTAATAAATTTACTTGAAATTACAGAAAAGTGTAAATTAATTAAATAACTATTTTTCGAAAATAAACCATTATCATTGTAAGTTAAGTGCGAAATCTTTAATACAATAATTTGACATAATTAATAAAACTCAAAACAATTATAAATTTTATTTATTATTCGGTTGGCGTAAATAAAACTTTTCGTCGTAAAATATTCACCATCATAGTTGCTGCGCGCTGTAAAACAATAATAGAAAAATGTCACAAGTTCTCCAAATTTTTTTTTTTTTTTTATTTCGATCCAATCCAGGCGGGAATTCTTACAATGTATACGAATTTGTTAATACAAGGATTTATTGAGGATTTTTGATGCCAAAGGCCCTCGGCTAAGGTGTATGACAGACAGTTCGTATACATTGTAGTAATTCCCGGCTGGTTCAATAGATTATGCAGATCTACTGCGGGTCAATTCGCGTTCCGTGAAATATTGAAAATGAAAAGTTGTTTTCATTGGCAATCTAGTAGTTTGAATTATTCGTACGTAATTTTAAATTTTACTGTGTGAAATCAAAATTTCTTATGGGAATGCAAACCTACTCGATTGCTAATGAAAAAAATTTTTCATTTTCATTATTCCACGGAACGCGAATTGACCCGCTGGTCTTGAAAGGCTATGCGTGTTTCATGTTTCATTTATATAGCTTCGTTCGTGCACGTTTTCTGGGATCGTTGTTGTGTGGAATTCAATAAAATAACCCAAGGCCTTTGTACACTGTTAATAACTTAATGGTTTTTGTGAGTATATAAATGGCCCGTGGCTCTACCCATTTTTTGCATGGTTGGCTCATATACGGATACAAAATCTTAAAGCACAAATCGTACTTTGAACTCGTTTATACAACGAGCTGCCTGCTATAAGACACGCCCGTTACAACCGTCCTAAACCCCCTTTCAATTTGCGTAACAATTTCTATACGAAACCCCCTTTCAATTTGCGTAACAATTTCTATACGGGTAATTTGAATTAATTTATTAATTTGAAAGCGACATCTTTTAACAGGTTTAGTAATTGCGAAAAGCTTTATCAAATTATAATATTTTTATTTGGTGAAGCTTTGTTTTGTTTATACTACAGGATGAAACAATATAGGCTGCGAATTTGTTGCGATGAAAAATCAAATTTTTAACAAGTAACGAAAAACCATTTTTCGAAGTCTGTCATCAACAATGTTGAAATAGAACCCAAAACACAATAATCCCCATATTACATTGCTACTCCAAAAGCATTTTTTAACGAACGTTTATTTTGGAAAAATAATGCTGACTTTTTTATGGAACACTCTATACTAATTTCTAATTTTCTGCACATACCCATAAACAAATTCTTGTTTCTACAGAAAAAAAAAATTGTGTTAAACTAATTTAAATGTTTTTTGCGTTAACTCAACAAAATATGACTCAATATTAAAATATGCTTTTCCTGAATATTGAATTAACCATTCACATTGAAAATTCAAACAAAGAATTTATGTTTTTATATACAAAAAAGCTTCTAAAAAAATACTAAAATACACTGGTTGGTATGAAAATGTACAAAAAGCTTCCCCTCTATGGAAAGCACATGGAAAAAAATGGCGGAATCTTACGGCTCTTATATTAAGGAGGCTCTGGTATAGTACAACCTAGCCAAATGTTTTTTGATGGAAATTTGAAAAATTTGAATTGCTGTGTATAGTGTAGAAAAACAATAAAACACTAGCTTTTCACAATTAACTTCAACTACTGAGACTCTCCGACACAAACATTTTGGAACGAAGTAAGTGATACTTTTTCAAGAAAAAGAGAAATTTTCAAATGGTCTGCTATAAATTAAAATTGTACGGCTTTTACGATATTCTCGAGTACCAGAAACCGATTGCAATGGGTTTAGATTTCGGGAAAATTCATTTGGAGGGTCATCCGATAAGAACCGGATTCCATTATAATTTTGGGAAAATTTGTGTAGAGGGTCCGTCGTTGGAGCCCGGGACGCCTTTATAACTGATTCTGATAATTGATAAAATCGATTTTGATAAAAGTAAGCTGTGAATAGGCTGTCCTAATAACAGGAATAGATTGCTATGAGTCCTAGTTTGGGGAAATTTCATTTCGTAAGTAATATGTGGGACCCGGGCCACATTTTTTGAGAAAAAATGTGTCCAACCATTTTGATACAAAATAGAGAAGGATTTTCGAGTGCCAGGTGCCGATTCTGATTTGACTTTATTCCTGGAGGTTCTTCGCCTTGGGGCCTTGATAAAGTTTGGCGGGATAGGGTTTTCGAAGAGAAGGAACCGATTACAAGGAGTTCTGATTCTTGAAAAATTAATTTACCCTCCGAATGGGCCTTTAGGTTGCATCATGTTGCGTGATATTGCACTATACGTTGCGTGATTCTGTGATATCCCACTATAAATAGTGTAATGTTGCAGATTGCTGCAGAATCCTGATGCTTAATGTTGCTAAATTTTGCATGATGTTAAGCCATGTTGCCCGACATTGCGCCATATTTCATGATGTTGCGCGATGTTGCACTATGTTTTGGAATGTGCACTATATTGTGAGATGTTGCATAATGTTGCGTCATATTGTAAAGTATTGTGTGATGTTGCACTACGTTGTTTGATGTTGCATCTTGTGTATGGATGTTATGTGATGTTCCACTATGTTGGGTCATATTGCACAATGTTGTGGAATGTTGTCATATGTTGCACGATGTTTCGTCCTATGTACCATGTTGCGTGATGTTGTGAAATTTTGTGCTCTGTTGGTTCGTGATTGTTCGATCATATCTGCCAGGAATTGATTGAATCATAATTTTGGGAACTCTCTTATGATTTTTTTTTCGGGTCGAACGATTTTTATAAAAATACCTAAGAAAGATTTTAGAATGTATAGAATCCATTGTAATGAGTTCTAATTTCGGGAAGTTTGAAATGGAGATTTTGGGAATTTTATTTTATCCACAATAGAACTAAATTATTTCTCAATCGAAGAGGATGGTACTCAGATTAAATTATGAAAATAGGAATCTCAGATAAATTTTTGATACGCCTAAGGAAAATCAATTAAAAATAACAGAAACCTTTCCTTTACCGATTTGGGTACAACTGTCTTTTTTTGTTAAACATAAGGTAGAACTCCAAAATGAGTTCCGAATATGATATTGAAAAATGAGTAAATTGGATGGAACAAAAGCTTTTCTCAAATGAGTAGTATGGAACTCTGTTGGTAACTTACT
This sequence comes from Nephrotoma appendiculata, assembly GCA_947310385.1. NCBI lineage: Eukaryota > Metazoa > Arthropoda > Insecta > Diptera > Tipulidae > Nephrotoma > Nephrotoma appendiculata. The sequence goes on along the minus strand of OX371225.1, from coordinate 273,299,896 downwards.
ATGAAAATACTTAATTCAATTGAAACAAAACCGCGGGTTCTTTAAACAGAATAGAGCTAAGCCGTTGCTTCACCAAATGTGACCAATGGTTCATTGTCGCACCATGAGAGAAAACGTCATATTTTCTTTAATAGAAAACAACAATTTTTTTTTTTTTTGTAGGAAAACTAAATTAACATTAGCGCAGGTGCTAGAGTAATTAGAAGACATTCCAGATAACGTCCCATTTCCAAGTGATATTTATTTGGAATCTCCCGATTGGAATATTGAAACAGATGAGGATTCCAGAGATAAAGAAGACGGTAATTATAACTGTTTCACCGGAAATCAGCTGCAGGCGATGGTTGAATTAAGATTTAATAAAGATGACATCGAGATTAGCCCAAATAACGATAAAATTGTAAAAAATGTTTATGCCTGCCATATTATGGATGCTGAACTTAGCTGTGTGCAATTCATGTTCTTTAGCTAAAAGCTATGGTTGCAAAAAGGATCAACTAGCGTTTCGACGAGAATGGGCACAATTATTGCTATCCAAATATGGCAGCTAAACTCTCAAGGTGAAACGGAATCTATAAATTAAATTTTCACTCGGTCACTGTACAGCTCAATCAGCTCTTATAAATTAGCAGATTCCAGAAAAAATTGGCCATAATTCAGGTACTGGAAATGGCAGCTTGTTTGCCAATATTTAAGGGACTAAATTTTATTTTAATTTTATCCCAAATCCATAAATACTTTCATACGTTGCCCAAATGAATTTAATTATGAGATAATCTTCTAATCTTCTTCATTTTGTGTGGTACGTCGCAAAATTCCGTATTTATCAAGATCCCGATTGAAGCACGCTCATCATTACATTAATCATACATTTATTTCCACTAAACAACAACAAACCTTCCAAAATACCAAGAGATTAGAAAATCAATGGGTTTTGTTCCGGTTTAGCACTGCACATGAAATTATAGAATTTTGCTTTTAGTTATACGAGCACTGAATTTTTGATGATAATTTTTCTAGACACGATATCCACATAATCTGGTATACAGAAGAAGAAAATGGTTAGTTTTCATTTAGTAAACAATTTTATTTTATAACTAAACATAGATGAGAACTACAAAATACATAAAACTATTGACTATACTTACATATGTAGGTATGATGTGAAAAAATGTTGAAACCTAAATCCTAAATTATTTAACTTTACAATTTTTTCTTAATAAATACTGTTAGTTTTAAGAATGCTTTGTCTATGGATTTTAAATCAAGGTAATTCCTTTATAGACTTCTACATAATTATAGGGCCGACCCTTTGATTATTCACAATATATTTGTCTAGGTTAACGACATGGAGCCTTTTAAGCCATTTAAAGAGGTTAAAACTTTTATACATATTTTCAAAGAAAACAAATTTGTTACATCGTTGATGAGAAGTGATACGAGATGTCAAATCCTTTACTTAAAAAAATTGCTTTATAAGTTGCTATCTTTGTCGGATGACTTACCAGGAGTAATCTCTTAAAATAAATTATTGAAGGAAGATATAATATCAAATTGGGCTATCGTGGCTCATAATTTCCTAGCATAAGATTTTATTAGAAAAAAAACGATAATTGGAATGGTTAATATGTTGTGACCAACACCCGACATTTTTTTGTCAGGAATGTGTACATCTCGAATATAACACACTTTATTTCTAAAGCGAAAAATAAAACTTGCAGCACTTTTGTTAAAAACTGCCTTATATAATAAAAAATTTATAATCCGCTCAAAAAACTAGCAAGGTCAACAAATTTCATCAACAATTCACTATTCTATAACGAGGGTAGGCTAAGTGTATGGGGGTTGTGGTCCTTTTACAGAAGATCACATTGGACTGACAACGCATCCTGGAAAACCATTTATTACGAAACTTCAGCAAAAGCATCTGAAAATTATTTCGAATATACAACAACAACCTCGGGTACAAATTATGGACAACATTTTATCATTTGGCACATGGAATGTATTTAGCTTATGACGCCCGGGGAACCCCCCCCCCCCCCCACCAACAAGTTTTCAAGGCCAAATTCCATGTTCCCAAAAACCTTACCAGCAAAATAAAAACTTTCTAATATCGTTATTTCATATAGATTTACCAAATATATTGAACCCCCTCGCAATGTTCAACATGGCGAAACATATCTAAGATGAAAAATCTCCTATTTATGAAAAAGTTTAAGGAAAGACCGAATAGTAAATCTGCAAAAACTAGAGGTAAAAAATATTATTAAACGTTATTTTACTTTAAGACTGACTTCAACCAGATGTCACTGGGACCCCAATTAATACATAAAGCAGATAATACATTAACCATAAAATACATAAAACAGGAAAAGCTTTTATGGAAGCTGTCACTTACAATGCACCGATTTCGACTAAAAATCACTGGGATATCCCAATTTGCATATAAAGTACTAAGATTTATCCCGATCAGTTGTTCCGTTTGGGCTGCAGAGGACAACAAACTTTTAGTCTGCACAGATCACACACACACAGAGATTTTTTTTTAAAACCACTTTTTTTTTCATAGGCGAATTATAACTATGCAAAAATTTCGAGGTCAAAAATTTCGTAAAAGGAAATAAAAAAATGCAGCGAACTAGGGCCAGTAGAACTCATCAAAATGAAAGATAAGATCAGTGAAAAACGCTTGCTTTATAGAATGCTCTCGAAATAAACATGTTCCCAAGAAAGTTGGGCGCTAAAATAAACCGCGTTTACTGAACCAGCCTTAGATGTAGAAAAGCTTTCCAAACAATGAAGAATTTATTTTAATTCCTGAAATTAAGATTGCGTTCTCCAGCTACAGTCGCTAGAGAAAGAAAATCACCACAGCAAAGTATCCAGAAAAAGCAACACGGCATTGACAAATCCAACGCCTTATTAGAGAAGTGACCACGATATGTATAGTTGCAAAAAATTCCCAAACTCAACAGAGACAAAGAAGATAACGGCTGCCAAGGACAAGTAATTATGCAGAAAATGTCTTATAATAATTCATGCGAAATGCCATAAGAAATATGAAAGATGCAACGGAGGTCAGCTAAGAAACCGGAAATTACAAACAAGACATCGTTGTTATGGATTAAATTTAGTTCAAATGCTTATTTATCAAGCATCCCAAACCACGTTCATCACTGAATTTGCAGATAGGTTTAAGTTACCATAAGAACTCTGACTGAATTAACACCGGCAGGAGAATAACAATACTCCCAACATCGCATTTGATCACAGAAACTAGTCCAGGGTTCATTTCAATCTTCAAGCTAAATATAAAAGCCATGCCTTTCTAAAACACAACTGGAAGGCGGAAATCTACCTGAAGTATAGTAAGCAATCCAAGTTAGAAACACACCAAAACCTGATATGGGCAGAGCGATCATTATAAACCCTGCCCAATTGACTTACTATTAGAAGCCGATGAGGGATATAAGGTAAAGATTCCATTTGATAGTAAGCAAGCCAAGCCTGCTGCTAAATTGGCACTATAATACGCACAGTTGTTAAATGAGCAAGAAACTTTAGGACACATGAAAGAAGTTAAGACAATACCTGGAAATGATAAGCACTAACTGCTAAACTAAAGGTAGCACCCTCAACAAACTATTCCATTAGCTTGTGTCAATAGCTTTTGACCAAATGTCATAATCACATTATCTTAGTAGACGGGATGTCAATTACATCAATCATCAACCCAGAACTAGTGGCATCAAATTCTACAACATTTAATCTCATTTGGACAGCTAGCCGATATGATCTCCGATAGAAATAAACTATCTCACATCATCAGCTATTGTTGGCACTCACCACCAAAAGATGTTTAAAAATACCAAAGACAACTCTCCACAATGTGCTACACTAGCATGCAAGGAGCTCTAGCAAGCGCTGCAGTTATGTAGAATAAAACAGCCACAAGAGTTCCAAGAAAAAAGTAAGGCCACACGAAATGTAGATCAAACTTCGAGTAGGAGGTTCCCGTAAGAACAGTAAATTTCATGACACCGATTGATCCGGTCAGTTCAAATCAAAACTTGAAATTTTGTTTTGGATCACAAATTTTGACTTGAACACTAGTAAGCACCTTAGCAGTGTTTCAAGAAATTTGAACTGAACCCCATCAGATCAAGCATCAAAAAATAAGTTTAATGTTCCATAAAACATGCTTTGAAGAAATTACTAATAGCAGATGTTTTGGCTGACCTAGTAATGGTTTATAAAATAACATGTCAATAATGCAGAATCAAAGTAATCAATAAAGAATGACAGTCGATACTTGTAGGAAAAGAAGATTCACAGAAATAGCCATCCGAAAAATGTCAATAGTAGATAACCAATTTTGATGATAAAAAAAAAATTTAAATCGTTTATTTTGCTCCATGAACGCAAAACGAAAAATAATTAAAACATTTGACTGAATTCATAATACTTTTTTCGTGTTCAGGTAGATAAGATGTGAAACGTCCATGTTCAAAAAAACGATAATGCAGATAGTGTCTTTGCTATCGCAGCCGAAAATTTAATATGAAACGTCAAATATTAATGGTTCAGCCGAAAGTCATCAGCCGATATTTTTCAGTCGAAAGTAGTTTTTTATATCAAAAATATTTGTTTTCTACAAAAAAAAATAAACTGAAACCGTTAAATATAAGAATATATAAGCCTCTATTTGAATCTATTCTAATATGGCGTTTTATTTTAGGAATGGGTACAAAGGGACGAATGTCGAATGGCAGAATGTCGAAGGGCCGAATGTGTCGAAGGGCTGAATGTGTCAAAGGTCCGAATGCCGTAGGGCCGAATGGGTCAAAGGGCCGAATTTTGTTTTTGTTTTTAGAAATATAGTTTTTTAAATTTGTTGTTTTATGGAATGTTTTGCACATTTTTTCTATTAAACATAAATTAATTTCTTATGAATTTATATATTTTATTATTTTTCATCTTTGGATATTGATAAAATTTCACGTATCTAGTCAGCGATACATTTTGGTGAAGAAAGATTTTATCATGCGCCACCTGAGACATTCGGCCCTATGTCAGCCTTTTGATAATAGGTATATAGTACAAAAAATAAAAAAAATAATTAAATTAAATAAAAAGTTAAAAAAATTTGGCGTAAATGTAGATGACGTATACGATGAGAAAGATGAAAAGATGAAAAGTTTTTAAAAAAAATTCTTTGTAGGATTATTTATCTACCCTTTTTAGGAGGTGCAAGTCAAAAATTTAGGACAAATCACAACATTTTCCGAGAAAATTTTAAATTTTTCCAAAAACGGTTTTTGTTTTTTTTCCATTTAAAAATTAAAAATCTCGGATTATATAGAACCTATTATTGACACCTGCTTTAGTAGGTAGGTATAAAAAATATTAAATATTAAATTTTGTTTTTTTAACTATAAAAAGAAAATTAATATTTAATATTTTTAAAAAAATCCCAAGTTTTCTCGGGATTTTTAAGGTTACAGCAAAATCGGGATTTTGAAAATCGGGATTTTGAAAATCTCATTTCAATATCAAAATCTATTAAAAAAACTTATCATTATTCATTATTTTTTAACTTGTCACCAAACAAAATAAAATTAAAATCAAAATTTTCCCGGAAAATGTGATAATTTTTCCGTAATTTGTGGCTTGCACCTCCTAAAAACTATAAATACACAAAGAAATATTTTTTAAAAGTTTTCATCTTACCCGATTTTCGCGATCGTCATCTACACTTTAGCCAAAAATATAATTATAAAACAAAAAAAAAACAACAAAAAAATGCTGCCCTTCGACCCATTCGGCCCTTCGACACATGCGACCCTTCGACATTCGGCCCTTCGACATTCGGCCCTTCGACATTTGGCCCTTCGACACTTTCGGCCCTTTGAAATTCGGCCATTTGACATTCGGCCCTTCAACATTCGACCCTTCGACATTCGGCCCTTTGATATCATACCTTATTTTAAACATGTTAAGCGTTTGATTGGTTGTAAATTTGAAAATCCAGTTGGTAAAGCCCAAATGAAACATTGGCCATTTCAGATTGTCTCTAGTAATGGAAATCCAACAATCGAAGTTAATTATAAAGGCGAGCAGAAACAATTATTCCCCGAAGAGATTAGCACAATGCTTTAGGCTAAAATGAAAGTAACCGCCGAAGCTTTTTTAGGCAAAACGGTAGCGAATGCTGTAATCACAGTGCCTGGTTATTTTAATAATGCACAAAGACAGACTATACATGATACTTGAACAATTGCCGCGTTAAATGTTCTACGTATCATAAACGAACCAACTGCCGCTGCAATTGCATACACATTGAACAAACAAACAGTAGGCAAACGTAACGTTCTCAACTTTGATTTAGGTGGTGGTACTTTTGATGTAACTGTTATGTTTATCGAAGATGGTACATAATGAAAGTAAAATATTCCGCGGGAAAAACACATTTGATGAATGATTTAACTTAAACAAGCACGCGTTAACTCGGTTACGCACAGCATGAGAACGATCTATGAAAAGATTGCCATCATCCACACAGACTTCCGTTTAAATTGATTCGCTCTATAGTGGTATTAACTTGTTCTCTTCAAGTACGCGCGATCGTTTTAATGAACTGAATGTCGATTTGTTCCGTCTGACTCTGGAGCATATTGAGCATGCACAATGCGATGCTAAGTTTCACAAGTGTAGTATCGACATCATTGTATTAGTTGGCGGATCAACCCGTATTCTAAAAATCCAAAGATATTTACAATAATTGTTCAATGGAAAGGAATTAAAGAAAACGATTAACCCAGATGAGGCTGTTGCATATGTTAGATTTGCTCCTACTCGATGTCATACCTTTGTCTTTGGGCATTGAATTGGATAACAAAAAATTTGGAAATTGTTGTTAAACATAATAGAAGTATTCCTTTAAAACAAATGTAAACCTTCAGAACTGCAGAAGACAACCAGACTAGACTATTGTACCGATCAGAATCTTTGAAGGTGAACGACCTTTGGCAATTGACAATTATTTTCTTGGAAGTTTTACGCTTTCTTGCATGAAAACCAGAAGATGTAATCATTGGAAACATTTACGTTTATATAACATTGGAAATTAATGAAGACGGTGTATTGAATTTAACTGCTGTGGAGAAATCTCCTACGGCCACAAACAGACACGTAGACAAAACCAGTTAAACAAAACCATGTAAAAAAAACCACATAGTCAAAACCATATATACCATTGGTTTTATATTTAATGGTGTCAGTTGAATTTTTTTCTTTTGTTGAAGAACACAAATATCTTTGGTATAACAAAAAACTTTCGGCTGAAAAATATCGGCTGAGAAATGTCGGCTGATGACTTTCGGCTGAGCATTAAAATTTGACATTTCATATTATATTTTCGGGTGAGATAACAAAGACACTATCTGCATTATCGATTTTTTTACTGTCGGCTGGAAACTATTGGCTAACTTTAACAGGGTAAGTATCAATACCTGTTGCTCAAATTCGTAGAATATCGTAGAACGATCAGTGGGTCCTGATACTAGCACGATAGATGGCCATAGGAGTCTAGAACTTATCTAAATTAACAAATTTGCAGACCTGTAAAATCTTTAGGCAGTAGATTTTTATGTATGTTTTATGATATGTATTTGAATTGTGGTGATTTGCGCGATTCGTGAAATTTATCACCTGGACCTAAAACAGCCAAATAGGTTCAGCACATAATCTCACACAATTACTTGCTTCCATATTTTGAATAAAAACGAAAAGTATTGGATTTGAAAATCAAAGAAGTATATATATATATATATGTATACAGATATTTACCAATTTCGGACTTGAACCGTTATATATATAAAATGCAAAAAGCTTGGGACGAAATTTTAACAATTGTGCTACTAGTGGTATTTTTAAAAATCGTGTGATGAAAGTAGTATGGCATAACTTCAAGACGGTTTTAAACACGAAATTTTCATTTTAATGTTCATTTTCTTTTTTTTCACCTTGTGATCTTCTTTAAAGACTGCTAGTTCACAATTGATTAGCCGGAAAATAAAATGTCTCTAAAATGTTTAATAGTAACGAAAATTAAACAGAAGTTTGAAACCTGCACAACGAATTCAATTTTTATTTTATTTCCAAATGTTCTACCTAGTATTACAATCCACCAAGCAGAAATTGTGCGACATTATATATAAAGTCAAAATTCTTCTGTTGCGTCCAGCCACTTTCCAATCGATAACAAACATGCAATACATAGAAAAACCTTTGCTGCTACGGTATACCCAGATGTAATTCTTATAAAACATATCATCAACAGATTTTTGATAACAAATCGATTTTTTTACTTTCGTACATGTATGCGATACACAATTATGTACATTACAAAGCCATAATTTAAGTACATACATGATTATCCAATTTTATTTTTAATTTAAAATAATTCAATTGTAATAAATATATTTTTTTCTTCCGCTGAAGCAACGTTGTGCCGTTGTGAGGGCCACGAAAAATTTTCCCAGTTGCAATTCATATTTTTCCGACATTTTTATTTTTGTTGTTTTTTTATTTTTTTTGTGTTATCGATGATGGAGAAAATGGTCTATAATACAAATAAAATAAAATACTTTGTATCGAAAAAATAAGTAAATTGAAATCGATTTTCCAGTTGCATTTTCAATAATTCAAATCGACGGTGTATACATACCACACCATATCATATATGTTTTATGTTAGAGAGGGGAGTACATAAGTAGAGTACATATATCGAATGTTGATGATGATGATGGTATCAAATTTGGCGGAAGAATTCTACTCGATACCGATATTATCTATACCTTATATGTTTTATTATGCAATTCGAGTTTCTTAATTCTTGACTTCTCGTAAAACTTACAGACGCTTTTAAATTATAAATGGGTACATGTTACACTCAAAAGTAAATTACGTCTATATAATGTTACATATAGGACTGACTCTTAAGACCAAAATGCATTTTGTATATGAAATGAACATAGTAAGAGTTTATGGATTTATTGTGTACATATAAATAATATTATGTTTGTGTTATGACGGCGGCATGTAGCAGTAGCTGTACACGAGTACGTAAAAAAAGCTGGAAACGTGATTCCAAATTTAAATTTTTATTTTAACAAAATATAACCGAAATGTTTAAAAGTCATTCAAGCGTTTTTGAAAGGCGTTCAACATCAAAATATACAAAATTTAAATATTTCGATTAATAAAAATTTACAAAATTAGCATAACAATAATTTATAAATAGGATTTAATGTATATACGTATAAGGGATACGCACATGTGATTGATATTGTATGTTGGAACCGTGGGTGTGATATAAACTTTTGTCAGCCGCTTCGTCGTTTGGATTTGTTTGGAATGAATAAAAGGGAATCTTTCTTAATGCATATTTCACTTCTACACTGTCGTAATTTGAAGTACCTTTACTCGTACGTGGGAAATAGTTTTTACCTTTTGTTCAATTTAATTAGATTAGAATATTTGTTTTGTTACGATTTATTAAAGTTAATCAAAATTGAAATAAACACATGATTACGATACGATTTTTGACAGGTATTCACTATTTTTGGGAGCAGCTAATAATTCTAACTTTCACAATGGCTAATTTAAATCCTAAAATTTTAAACTATCCCAAAAATCAAAATTCCCTTATATCAAAATCTCGAAAATTGAAGCATAGTATAATAATCATTCCCATACGACCAATCCCCGCTCGTGATTTATTCCATGGATTTTTCCATAGATTTAAAATCATACACGTATACAACGCTTTTCTGTATGGAGTACACTGTGACTTTCAATTTGCGAAATTGTTCATAAAGTTCATAAAGCATAGAATATATGTATTTTTAAATAAATTACAAAATGTCTACAAAATTTTAATTCAAAATATTGAAATAAAACAAGAAAAAAAACTAGATGGGTTGAGGTAGATGACATAATGATCTACATCCAGAAATGGTCGACAATGGTCATCAAAATTTAGTATATAAATCTAAAAAGTGTCCTGACTCCTGTTAGGAAATACTGACCTAAATCACAATATCTGAAAATAGCTAATAATGGCCATCGAAAATTGAGTTGACTAATATCTGACTATCGCCCAGAATAACCCAAAATTGTATATCTACATTTGAGTTTTAAGGCCATCAGTACACCTAGGAGATAGAAAATCGTAGCAGAAACTCTAAAATCGCACATTAATACCCCTAGATGTACTTGCCAGATCTGAATCCATCCAAATTCGAGTAAAAATGACATCAGTACGCTTAGAAGATCAAAATTCGAAACAAAAAACCTGAAGTGATGCATTATTAGCACTAGAGATAGGTGACTGTACTGGTGACGGTACTGTATGTACTAGCTAAACGTGGGGCCATATTCTTGAAATCGGTTGAAATTTCCTCAATCGGTTTACAATTTGCTTTGAAATTCACTACATCAGTCAAATTTTTCGCCGACCACTTTAATAATTTTTTTAAATTAAGAAACATAATTTTCCCCCCTACCAAGGGAAAAATTCCGACTGGGTAAGTCGATTAGAAATTATTCCATTAGTATGGAGACAAATATTAGTATACTTGGAAACAAATTTGAAAAAATGATTAAAGAAGGCGGCGAAAAATTCTACTAATACAAACAATTTAAAAGCAAATTGTAATCCAATTGGAGAAAATTTCACCAATTTTAAGAATGCGGCCCCTGGAACAAGATCATGAAATTCGACCGGAAAAATCTACTGTTATATAAAATATTTCAATGAACAGGCAGACATTTTTTGAAAAATGATCAAAGCTGGCCTTGATATTTTGTATGAAAACACAAACAAATGAAAGTTTAACGGCAACATTATATTCCATAATGATTGCATTATCGAGCAATTTTGAGCGGAAATCTATTACTGACGGAAATTTGATTTTGAAAATCTAGCACATTTCTCACTGCTTCTAAAATATTACAGAAATTGCATCGATGGATGACCCCACATTCACTAAGGCCAATTATAATAAATTTAATCGAGTATGTTCTAAATTAGTTTTCAATTCGTTTAAATTGCCTGTGGCCCTATTCTGGCTTTCCCTGGGAATTGGGAATTGGGAAAAATATTTTCATAGCATTTTTGTCTAAATTGTATTTTTCTGGCCTACTGAGGGAACATGTTTGGTGTTAATATTTTCGAAACAAAGTTAAATGGGAAAATATTTTTCCCTATAAAAATTTTGTGGAACAAAAGTTTCCCAATTCACTTTGTTTTGAAAATATTTGCACTAAACGTATTGTTTCAGTAGGCCAGAAAAATATATATTTTGACAAAAATGCTATGGAAATATTTTTCCCAATTCCCTATTCTCAGGGAAAGCCAGAATAGGGCCACTGGTCGTATTACATGATCTCCGGGAATTGCCAATAATCGTTATTCAAATTTGATTTTAAATGTGATCAGAACAATTAGAAGATCAAAATTCGTAGCAAATAATCCCGAGCGTTGGGAACGCTAATCACTCCAAAAAATGAAGAGGACTTGAAGGAAATAAGTGGCTTGCTTGATTCTGTGAAGGAACTACTGATATTTGATATCAATCCCACCCAATACCTCTCATGGGTGCACAACGTTGAAAATATACTGCATGACTACGACGTCCTGCGAGGGAAACCGATATAATTTTACCGATATATTTTTATGTTTGAAATATGACGAAGTTTCCAAAACATTAAAATTTATTATGGATGAAAATAAGCACCTTAAAGATAAAGTTTCATCGTTGGAAGTTAGAAATATGCGCATGACAACAAGAATGGAGCTGTTTGAAAATATACTTGAATCCTCATTGGAAAAATCAAAATTGCATGAGGTGGTGTTTTTGGATGTCAAGCTTCAAAGGAAAATATTGATGAAACTGTTAGTAACATCTTTAAATATGTTGATTTTAATCCAAATGATGGGGTTGGTAAATTACATATAATTGAGGATAAGAAGAATAATCGCTCGGGAAATAAAACAAAAATGATCGTTGTAGAGTTGAAAACACAGAAACATGTTGCTGAACTTTTGGGAAAAGCTGAAATAAAAAAGAAAATTTTCCAATCTGATATTGGATTTAATGCAGTTTCGGGTAAAGCAATTTTTATTAGAAATGGGTTAAATATTTATAAAAGAAAATTGTTAAATGAATGTCAAAAATTTAAAGTAGATTTTAATTTTAAGTACTGTTGGATTAGAAAAGGTACAATTCATATAAGGAAGGAAGACGGCTCCAATATAATATTTATAAAGTCTTTTAGTGATCTTGATTATTTAAAATTTTCTTAAATGCATATAAAAGTTCTTAATTTGTATGTTATTCTTATTATTGAAAAATGATCCTTAATGACTAGTTTAATAAGTAACATGACAGATGTTACTAACATTGGTCTAAAAACATTTTTGGATAGTAAATTTTGGGTGGTTCATCAAAATATTAGAAGCATGAATAGGAATTTAGATAATTTTATTTCTCATTTATCAACTTTAGGCTCTATGCCCTCGATTATATTTTTAACTGAAATTTTTATAAAAGAAGCGGACGTTAGTTTATATGATTCATTACCGGGTTATGATTTTTATGCGAAATGTAATGAAAGCAACAAAAATGCGGGAACTGCTCTTTATATTAAGTCAACATTAAAAGCTAAGGTTTTACCATTGAATTTTTGCACTGCTGACGTAATTAATGTTTCATTAGAATATAATAATATTGTAATTGAATTTATTTGTGTTTATAGATTACAATCGTTTACACTGTCAAATTTTATTGAAGAATTGGAAACTAATCTAAACAATTTTAGATCAAAAAATTTGATAATTATTGGAGATATAAATATTGATTTAATTTCCAATTCTAGTTCAAAGTATGATTATTTAATGGTTATGGCGTCAAATGGCTTACAATCCTTAATAAACACGCGTACCAGAGTGACTAGGTTTTCATCGACATGTATTGATCATATCTTTGTTAGGGAAAAATCAAACAATAATATTAAGTTTATTACTAATGTTTTTGATTTTGACATTACTGATCATGTAGCTACTGGTTTAGGTATTGAATTTTCAAGCTATACTCATTTTAGAAAATCTAAGTATAAATGTTTTAAGAAATTTGATCACACTTTATTTAAAAATTTGCTACAAAATGAAAGTTGGTCGACAGTTTATTTAAATTCTAATCCTAATGCAGCTCTTTCAAATTTTTTAACGATTTTATTAACTATAATAAAACAAAGTGAAAAGGTTCATATTATAGAAAATAAAGATACGTTTTTGAATAAGTGGATGAATAACAGGGTATTGAGAACAATTAATATTAAGAATAGTTTAGGAAGATGTCTAAAACGACACCCAACTAATGTTGGTTTAAAAAAGAAATATTTGAAATATAAAAAAACTGTTATCAGTGAAACTTGTCAAAGCCGGAATCATGCGGGGCCGAATAAAATTTCCGCCACTGGGAAGTTTCCGTCTCTCGAAAGTTCTTGGCCAATTTTTTTCTAAATTAAAGTCTAGTTTAAGGTTACAATGTACATACATAGTACGTATTTTATTTAATACAATACATCAAAAAAAATTCAGTTAGGTATTGAATGCAACAAGAAGCGTTGTTAAAATAAAAATACATATTTATATTTATACATAATTGTATGTACATATATACACACTAGTACATACATAAATACATTAATTAAAAATAATTCACCTATGTAATATAAATTTAAAGAAATAGTGCAGATCTAGATAACCGCGTTTACAAAATTATCCATCGTTGCTTTCGTTAGTTTACTAGTTCCACATTTGGAAATGATGAATAATTTAGACTCCTCGGGCTTCCTCCAGATGCTTGATTATCGCGGTTTTGTTAGTGGTTAAAATATCAGATTCGCCGATAATTCAGCACTGTCCGAGTTGTTTCCTGTTTCTTAGAATCTTCCAGATGAAGAAGCTGAGCGGGACATCAACTCATTCAATATTACGTCATTTTCAAAAATTACTCATAGTCAATTGCTATAAAATAAAACGCACTATTGTTATGATCGCCTTATATAGCCTGAATCATATTCTGCAATTCTCCTGTTGGAATAGGATCATCTTCGACTGTTTCAACAAATTCATCCTAAACAATTCCGCATTTTTTGAAACATTTTGTGATTGGTTGTGGTTTAGTTTGTTTTATTGAATGCACAATAAAGTAAATTGCTTCCAATATATTGGTCTGTTTTGTTAAATTAGGTGCTTTTGACACTGTATCTATTGCAGACAACCGTTTTTGAAACAAAATTTTTCTATAGTTGAATTTTAAATTTGCAATTATACCGGCATCTAAAGGTTGTAGAGAAGCTGTAGCATTGGCAGGAAAAAAGATCAATTTTATATTTGAGAAATTTTTGCGTGGATGACACGTTGCATTGTCGAGAAACAGCAAAATGTTTCTGTTTTGCTTGATCATTTCGTTGTTAAAACCCCGTAGAAATTGTTCAAAGATCGTAGATGTTATCCACGCTTTTTTATTGAAAAAATATTCCACGGGTAAAGAGCTTTTGTCTATTCTTTTAGAGGCACGTGGATTATTCGAATAACTATTAAAACGTATAGAATTCGATTCCGCCTTACACAAGTACCAAATAATGAAAACTTTAATTTTCGTACCAAAAAGTTGTTCCGGCTTCCGGGTTTGAGAAGTTTCCGGTATATACAAGTTCAATTTAGAATAAAATTTCATTCTGGGGAAAATAATTCTGTGTAATGAAAGTTTCCGGCACATAAGAGTTCCGGCTTTGGCAAGTTTTACTGTAATAGAAATTGATAGTGCAAAGTATAATTATTATAACCAATTATTTAATTATAATCAATCAAATTTAAAGGATCAGTGGAAGATTATTAATGAACTAACAGGTCAGTAAAAAGGACATGTATTTATTAAAGAGGTTAAAGATCAATGTGGAAATAATATAACTGAGTTAAAACTTTTACCTGAAGTATTTAATAATTATTTTGTTGAAATTGTTGATAATTTAAAGGAAACGAATCGAGTAAATAAAATTTTTACTAAAGAGGAAGAAAAACTGTTTCTATATAACAGTACATTAGAAGAAACTTCATGTTTTATTCAATCTACTAATCCAAATGAAATTTGTAATATAATTGTTAGTTTAAAGAATAGTTTTTCTAGTGGCATTGATAATATAAATAGCAATATTGTGAAGTTGGCTGCATTGTTTATTTGTGAGCCATTATCCTTTATATTGAATTCTTGTATTGCAATAGGTGTTTTTCCAGATCAATTAAAAATTTCAAAAATTATACCAAATTTTAAAAGTAATGATCCAACTAATTTGGTAAATTACAGGCCAATCTCAATTTTATCGGTTTTTTCGAAGATTTTTGAGAAAATCCTAAAATCGCGAATGCTTGATTTCTTAAAAAAGAGGCAATTTTTTAGTTATTTACAATTTGGATTTTTAGAAAGAAGAAATACTGAAGATGCTATAGTTTGTTTTCTGGACCCAATAATGCGTGGAATTAATGATGGAAAAGAATGAGGTACATTGTTCATAGATATTAAAAAAGCTTTTGATTTGGTCGATCACAAAATCTTAATTGATAAGTTGTATAATGTTGGTTTTAGAGGGATTGTTTTGAAACTAATTGAAAGTTATTTAAGTAACAGAAAACAACAAGTATTTTTGAATGGTTTTTATAGTAAGTTTTTAGTGTGTACTAATGGTGTGCCACAAGGTTCTGTGCTTGGACCCATTCTATTTTTGATTTATTTAAATTCTTTATTAAAATTGAAGTTTAATGGATCTATTACAGCTTTTGCTGATGATATTGCATTTTCTTATAGCCAAAAATCACAAAGCGAACTATTTAATTTATTGGAAAGTGATTTAGTAAATTTAAGAAAATGGCTTGCAATATATTCATTAATATTAAGTGAAAAATCTAAGTTTATGCTCATAGGCTTGTTGAATAGAGTACCAATTTCCAATTTTGTAACAAGTCATTCCGTTGATTGTAATAGAAATATATGTTTAAATAATTGCTTATTAATTGCTAATGTAAAAGAATATCGTTATTTAGGAGTATTAATTGATAGCCAATTAACTTTTAAAAATCATATTAATGTAACTAAAAATAAACTATTGCGTAGACTATGTCCCAAAAAATTACATAGATTATTATATTTTGCTATGTTTAATTCAATTTTAGAATATGGTATTACAATTTGGGGGGGTACATATAATTACAATATTGATATAATTTTCAAACTTCAAAAATTTGCTATTAGAGTTATATCTTTCAAGAAAAGAACGTGTACAACAAAACCATTATTTTCTAAATTGAATATCCTCCCTCTACGTAAATTATTTGTATATAAAATATTGAAGATGTTTTATAAAAGAAATGGATATTTAAAAACGCGAGTAAAAAAAGTGGTAAATTTGAGAAAAACAATTTATGCTTAGTTCCATTTGCAAGGAAGGAAGGATGTAGAAGATTTTTTACATATATTGCACCTAGACTATTTAATAAGTTGCCGTCAGAAATAATATTATTACCATCATTTAATATATTTAATAGAAAATTGAGGGAATGGATTATTGGGTTCGACATAGAAGATAGATTTTTATGTTAAGTAAATACATGAAATCATATTATTTTTATTATTTTTGTTTGTGTTTTTGATTTGATGAACCATTTAACTTATTATTTGACATTTAATTATTATTTTATTTTGTTGTATAATTTTTCCACTGTACATAAATTTGTACATTCCTTTTTATTTTAAGTACTTTCTGAATATTATATTTGTGTTTTTCTGTTCTTTTTGGATTTTGTATGAAATGGTGCTTTTATAACAAATGCTCCGGCATTTCAAAAGCTCCTACAGAGTTGAATTGTTAATTTATTATTGTTATTTTTTTTTGTTAATAATTTTAGACATTCATAAATCTATTTATAAGAATATGCTAATTTTATTAATGTAATTATTATATTATATAGAAACTCTGAAATAAATAAATAAATAAATAAATAACGGGCACCGTTTATCTCCTATAATATTTTCAACGAAGAATTGACGACAATTAAAGAATGCCTAGCATTACATTACGCAGATAAAAGAGTACTCCGTACATTCGAGCACCAACAAAATACTAAGCCAACGTAAATCATCAATTCCCACCACCAAGGTCGAACTATCCATAGGTTCAAATGCTACAAGTAAATTATAGTTAATTATATAATAACAATTATAAATTATTATTCCTAGTAGAGATGCAAGCCTCTCTAGCGCACCATACTTAGAGTACCGGCTTTTGAAAACGGAAATATATTAAAGTTCTTCATCGACACCGAAGCCAATAAGAACAATATAAAATCCTGGTTTTAATACCAAGCCAACCGAGAATCAATTTCAAATCAGATCAGCGGGAGATGACATCAAAATTAGTCACAAAATTAGTGGACCATTCTTCAAAACCATTTGCATCGACAATACAATCGAATTTTTCATTGAAGGAACTCGGTGCACTTATTGATCGAAAACACAATGAATTGATCATCATACCCAACACATAAACATTTCATTACAAGAAAAACCTCCATGCCAAATCAACAATTTGGAAGTTCGGGATTTTCATCTTTAATCTGACACTCAAAAAATATTGCACGCGAGTCATTTCGAAATTCACAATACTCTTTGGATTAATACCTTCGAAACCATCGATACCGAAGAACGCGATGAAATCAAAATCATCAATGAGGAACGAACCTATATACACCAAATCATAACCGCACCCATAGAGCATTAGGCTGAAATTATACGACCCTCCAAAAGCACCTATAATTCCCCAATTTGGATTGTTGAAAATAAATTGGAAGCCTCGCAAACGAAGAAATTTCTAATGGTAGTAAATTTCAAGAGATTAAATGAAATGACATATCAGAATCCTGTCCCATTTCGGTTCAGGTATCCCCTAAAAAATCTTGAAAACTTCAAATATTATACCATCATCGATTTGACTTCAGGATTTCACCAAAATTAAAATGAAAGTAGCTAATATTCTGAAAACTTCAATTTCCACCATGAATGGAAAATATGAATGAGTTCTTTGGCTCCCGCTCAAATTCTGCATGGATAAACACACCCACAATGGAAATTGCCCGTTTTAATGGAATTCATCGGTGAACTCTGTTATGTTTTTACAGAAGATATTATTATCTTCGAAGGGAAACTGCAGGACAACATCTCACCAACGTCGAGAAAGTATTTTTGAAGCTACAGAGGGTGAACTTGCGCGTAAATATTGATAAAACAGAGTTCTGTCAAAAAAACGGAATTCTGGCTTATCTCATAACAAACAAGGGCATCCAGCCGCACACAAAAAGTATTGGGTATTCAAAACATTTAGAAAACGGAGAATTTGAAAGTTCTCAAATCCTTCCAGGGACTCACATCGTATTATCGACCCGCATCGTATAACCAACTTAACTAGAGCAGAAAATGTGTAGATTAAAGCATCGCAAGCCAAGAAAGTGAAGATTGACCTGAACCAGAAAGAGTTTAAATATCAAAAAAATTTGATTTTTAACAAAAAATTCCTGCTAACTACTGAACCCCATTGGAGCTGTATTATCTCATGGAGGTATCGTGAAAGACCCAACCAATTACCTTAATATCCAGGTCAAAAATAAAACCGAAGACAATTATGCAACAAATGAAATAGAGATGCTGGCCATAATATGGGCACTGGATAACCTTCGCAACTACTTATATGGGGCCCGCAAAATCAAAATTCCTACAGTCCACCAACCGTTAACGTTTACAATAAGAGATAAGAACAACAATGTCTGAAATATAATCACAAGCTTATTTACAAGCCTGGCTGAACCAATAAAGTAACTGACGCTCTGTCAAGAATGGAACTGGAAGCGAACACATGGTCCACCACTGGAACTATTCACAGTGCATAATAATTCTACCAACTTAATTCGATACTGTGAATGTGATGCACCCATCAAAGTCATCAGGAACCAACTACAGAAAGACATCTTGTTACGACTCTGTAGTCAAAACAATTATTTATCTCTTTACGAACACTCTTGTAATGCCGATCAAGGCCTAATTTTCGGGTGTAAACGTTTAGGGCGAGGAGACGCCCAACAATTATTTACGGGTGGCCAGTTAAGGCCATTTGGATTCTTCGATTTTTTTGGCAGCACCGCAACAGTTTTGGTGGTCGATCAAGGTGGTCGGGAGGTGGACAGCAACAGTTGGTCTGCAATTAAGGCGAACCAACGCCTAACGGGGATTAACGGTTCATATTAATGGAACCGGCAGCCAGTTGAGGCCAGCCGTACTATTTGGAGTTGACAGGCGGTTGGGCCGCATAGGTAGAGCGAAAAACGGCATAACCAAAACACGACGGTTCGGGTGTGGCCTCATCTGTGACATGACGATCACCCAAGGCCGCAACGACATAGTACGAGTACAAGGTACGACTTTTATTTTTTTTTTTTCTCAAAAAAAATTTTTTTTAAATTTAATTTCCAAAGTTGTCAATTTTTTTTTTCCTTCATAAAAATTATATTGCAATCGAGCACCCAAAGTACGGTGTTTGTGCACGCGACCCGAGGTCGCACATTGGTGTCGCTTCGGCATTTTTTCTTTTTTGCGGCAATTTTTTTTTGTGTTTTGATTTTTTATACATAAAATGAATTGCTAAAATTTTTCGGTCGACGGATTCTGGTGTCCGTAATTCTGTTTTTTTTATTTATTTATATTTAATTTGCGGTTTTTTTTATATAAATTTCTGTAATCATGGTGTAGGCCAGGAGCCACGAAACCCTCAAACCTCACGACCCATAGCATTCTCCCAGAGTTCTAGCCGGCAAAACCACCGTGTGAGGTCTCTGCGTGGTTTAGATGGTATATGCGGGTCGGCTGCTGAGCCGTCCGTAACAATCTATGTCCATGAAGAGCCCCATCACTTTTACCACAGGCACGATATTAGTTAGCGGGCACGCAGAAATCAAATGGAAAAGCAAGCGGGCACACAAAAATCACATGGAAAACCGAAAGCAAATTTTGGAACACTATTATTTTCCAAGGATGGCCAGTTTGATCAAAAATACAGTCAAACACCTATTCCAATAGAACCTGCGGAAATTCTTCATTTGGACATAATGGAAATCAAATAAGAAAAATGTATATCCTGTGTGGCAAAGTTCGTAAAGTTCTTTCGCATTAAAAATAAATCACTTTTCCATGTACAGGTTAAAGTCATGAAGGCGCTGTATCTCGTATGCTGGTGTTGGTACTGGACCAACGAATCCAACTAAAATATAAGCCAAAATTCCGATAATGAACAGTGTCACAAGACAATACTGTGACTATAACAACTGCTTCTGGAAGGCGCATACTATGAGTATCAATGAGTAAATATTAATTCATATGTACTTATATGTATTTCAATTTCAATTTCAATTTCAATTTCAATTTCAATTTCAATTTCACTTTCAATTTCAATTTCAATTTCAATTTCAATTTCAATTTCAATTTCAATTTCAATTTCAATTTCAATTTCAATTTCAATTTCAATTTCAATTTCAATTTCAATTTCAATTTCAATTTCAATTTCAATTTCAATTTCAATTTCAATTTCAATTTCAATTTCAATTTCAATTTCAATTTCAATTTCAATTTCAATTTCAATTTCAATTTCAATTTCAATTTCAATTTCAATTACTTCAATTTCAATTTCAATTACAACTAAAATTTCAATTACAATTACAATTACAATTACAATTACAATTACAATTACAATTACAATTACAATTACAATAATTACAATTACAATTACAATTACAATTACAATTACAATTACAATTACAATTACAATTACAATTACAATTACAATTACAATTACAATTACAATTACAATTACAATTACAATTACAATTACAATTACAATTACAATTATAATTACAATTACAATTACAATTACTATTACAATTACAATTACAATTACAATTACAATTACAATTACAATTACAATTACAATTACAATTACAATTACAATTACAATTACAATTACAACTACAATTACAATTACAATTACAATTACCAATTATCTTGATGGTCACTAGTAAGACTACGAAATAGTAACAATTAGATGATCGCGTGCTTCCGCCAGAAAAAGCTGTGCTGCACCAATCCCACACATTCGAGACTTGAAGAACACCCACAAAACAATTGCTTTTAAGTGGGAAGAGATAAGACAGTAAGAGCAAACAATCAGTAAAATATGATCAACACGATGCGCAGTTTGTTCGCAATTCAGGAAAATATACTTCGTGTGTAGATATTTTGCGCTTGCGCGTCTCTTAATATCCCTTTTCTACAATATTGTTAAAAGTAAATTTTGATATAAAGTGAACATTGTAATAAAATGAAGTCTAAGTTTAAGTTTTGATTCAATAAAGTCGACATTAGTTCAATAAAAATATTTTTTAAATAAAATTCAACATATTTTTTTAACTTACATTTTTGAGAAGAAATTAAAAAGACCGAACCCTTCCCCAAAACTATATAACCTGGTCAATATTTGTCTCTAAAAAATAATACTTTCCATATTATTCACCAAAATGTGTTTATCGATCATCATCTTATTTATAATTTTCTACAAAACTTGGTGTTCCACCTATTATCCAATTAAGTTCTACGTCTCGATATTTGATTAAACAATTCTGGTTAGAAATGCAGTAGAAAAATCGTAAGAAACGTTAATTTAATTTATTCGAAAATAATTTGGTAAGTGTATTTGGTTGGTGGTGGTGGCGGTGGTGTTGGTGGTGATGCAACCTGCAAGGCTATCTTAAATATTTTTACGTTCATTATAAATTTACCGAAATAATATCTTCTATATGGTATAGACTAAACGAAATAAATAAATAAGTAAATTTGAAGTATTTTATTGAGAAATAAAAAGAAAAAATTAAGCAAAAAATTTACGGTACATGTGCTTCAGCATCGGTGTACATCTACGGGTGGGTATATATACGAGTACTCTGGATGGCAGCATTTTGTATTATGCATTTTAAGTGTCTTTTATGTATAAAACAATATTGTATATATGTTGCTGCTCTCGCTCCTTTTAAGTAATAATAATAATTATTTTTTATACATCTTACTTATATAAAGGTTTTATCAAAACTTAAGTGCTTCAATGGCAAACAATTTTCTTGATTAAGAATATCATATATATTTTAAATGATTTTAAGTTAAACATAAAAATATAAAAAGCTCATGAGGACTAGAAAGAATTTTTTATTTTGTCTGCGGGTGCAATTTATATTGCATTACCTGATACTAATATGGGAATTTCATCTTATAGGTATACAAATAGAATCTTCAAAAATCTAGCAACGACAAACATCTATTATGGTCCATAATTTTGATGCAATTATTGATTTTTGACTATTGAAATTATTCATTCAAAAATGGAAAAATTTGATTCGATCGATACACCTCCAGAGGAAGAGATAAATTTGAATCATTGAATACTTTACGTAAACTGGTTCAGAAATGCTTTTTGGTTCGATAGTATTAAAGCAAATCAATAGATTCACGAGCCCATATAAAACAGGAAGATGAAATAATAAGCAATCAAAATTTAAGAACTTTAGAACGGTTGGCTGAACAATTTATAGGCCAGGTTCCAGAAGCTCCAAGTATAGTATACGGCTCCTTTCCAATCCCACCAGACACACAGTAACACTTTCTTAGCATGAATATTCATTTTTGCAACTGATGTTGATGGCTGGCCTGGATCAACCCATGATTTTCTGCAGTTAGGATTATCATACAAAATCAACTTTTCATCACCCTTAATGATCTTGTGATGATTTTCAGATGTCAACTCTTCGGTTTTTGTTTCCTTCGGCCAGTTTATGAGGAACCCAATTTCCTTAATTCTTTATTTTTCCTATCGCATGCAATGGAAGTGATATTGCTTAGTGAGTAACTATTAGCTGTTCCGCAAGGGCACGGATTTTCATCCAGAAAGGGTGAATGCAGTAATACACTGTTGTAGTAATGATTAAACGAATAGCGATAGATATCACCGACCCACTTCCAGAAACAAAGGATGGTAATCGATACGTAATGGTGTGTATTGACTAGTCTAGCAAGTGAGTGGAAGTTTATCCGTTTGAGGATTCAGAAGCGGAGTATCGCAAAAACTACACTCTGATCAAGGTAGAAATTTCGGGTCATAGGTACCGTAAGAACTATGCTAAATTCTTAACACAAAGAAGTTTCGTACCACACTATTACAGCCTCAATCAGTCGGAATTCAAGAAAGCTTTAATCAGACACTGAAGGAAAATCTGTGGAAAGAAGCTAATACCAACTACGATAACTGGGATCGAAGTATACTCCTGTTCATGTTGGGGTATCGTACTGCAGTGCATGATATGATAGGAAATTTTCGACAGGTACAAGAAATGGAAAAATTTTGATAGACAAGTATATAAGCTAGACCAAATTGCCAAGCAGCCACAGTTTCAATTTACCGGTGAATAGTGCAAGATAAGTAGTCACCATAGCCAGACAGAGGAGATATTTCAAATGTTTTATAATTCTCGTAATTTTTACGTTTAGTTTTAATTGGTTACAGAGCGTATTAGACAGCTCCTTGCAACTGTTAGAGCTCTGACGCCCAAGACGCCTCTTTGTGCATTTCATATTTAGTGTTTATTTTTGCATTTTATTTTTTGTTGATTAATAAATAAATCAAATTTTGGAAAAGTTTAATAATAAGCATACTGGATATTGGTATTGTTAAAAGTTTAATCGAATAAGCTGCAATAACTTTAAAATCACTTTTTAAATATACAATTTAGAAAACTTATTTGAAAAATTTCTAATCTATATACAAAAATTTTTTTTACAGATTCTAGACATTATCGATTTTTTATGCTGCTCCATACTTTAGTTTTGCCAACCAGGGTAATCAAAACCTCGAAACCATCTCTATCTGATGCACCAGACGATATGTTAGTTCTTTTGAGACAGCAAGAACTTCGGGACCAAGCTATGAAAGAACATTTGAAGCTGCAGTCAAAAATCTTTGCGATTGGAGAAAAGAAACAAAACCTAACAGAGTTCTATGTGTATTTTGACGGAGTGACATACAAGCTAGCAACGATTTTAAGAGCTGGCGATTGTTTAATTAAAGTATACTTTATAGTTTCCAAGTCTTTCATAACAATTGTAAAGGGTGATTTTTTAAGAGCTTGAGAACTTTTTTTTAAAAAAAAACGCATAAAATTTGCAAAATCTCATCGGTTCTTTATTTGAAACGTTAGATTGGTCCATGACATTTACTTTTTGAAGATAATTTCATTTAAATGTTGACCGCGGCTGCGTCTTAGGTGGTCCATTCGGAAAGTCCAATTTTGGGCAACTTTTTCGAGCATTTCGGCCGGAATAGCCCGAATTTCTTCGGAAATGTTGTCTTCCAAAACTGGAATAGTTGCTGGCTTATTTTTGTAGACTTTAGACTTGACGTAGCCCCACAAAAAATAGTCTAAAGGCGTCAAATCGCATGATCTTGGTGGCCAACTTACCGGGCCATTTCTTGAGATGAATTGTTCTCCGAAGTTTTCCCTCAAAATGGCCATAGAATCGCGAGCTGTGTGGCATGTAGCGCCATCTTGTTGAAACCACATGTCAACTAAGTTCAGTTCTTCCATTTTTGGCAACAAAAAGTTTGTTAGCATCGAACGATAGCGATCGCCATTCACCGTAACGTTGCGTCCAACAGCATCTTTGAAAAAATACGGTCCAATGATTCCACCAGCGTACAAACCACACCAAACAGTGCATTTTTCGGGATGCATGGGCAGTTCTTGAACGGCTTCTGGTTGCTCTTCACTCCAAATGCGGCAATTTTGCTTATTTACGTAGCCATTCAACCAGAAATGAGCCTCATCGCTGAACAAAATTTGTCGATAAAAAAGCGGATTTTCTGCCAACTTTTCTAGGGCCTATTTGCAAGCGTTGCTCGTTAGTAAGTCTATTCATTATGAAATGTCAAAGCATACTGAGCATCTTTCTCTTTGACACCTTGTCTGAAATCCCGCGTGATCTGTCAAATACTAATGCATGAAAATCCTAACCACAAAAAAATCACCCGTTATTTAACCTAGAATATTCAGCAAAGAGTAAATACGTGTGGATGTTTTTACAAGAATATATTTACAGAATTTGTGGTAAAGAAAAAAAATCTCTAAAGTTCATAATATAATTGCTAACTTAAATAATTCAACACATCTCTAATCGATCGAAAATGTCATTTAAATCATCCACACATATCTCTTCAATTTTCGGAAGAAATTTGCGACATGCCATTTTTTCTATATCTGTAGAACTTTTAACACATCTTAAAATTTTTCATATAGTAACAGTAACTTTTATGTATGCTTGCAAGTTTAATTCTCGTAATAAACTTTTCAAAACTTTCATAAATTCAAAAATCATATTGCTAAACATGATCTATAGTTCAACAAATCATGTGAAAAATATTTCTCTGACAAATCAATTAAATAACAGTCATAATTCTTTGTGTTATGAAACTGTTGATAGTGCTGCAACTTCTAGCAAAAGTCCCACTTTAAATGTTGAAATAGAACCATCAATAAATATCAAAGACTTGGAAACTATAATAATTAAATCTATTATACATTTTGCTTTAAGCCTTCATGCTAAATCTGGTTTCAGTAGAGAAGATATTCCAACAATTCAATCAAATGTCGTCCATTCTATCACTAAGCCCTTAATCACATGTTTCAAAGAGTTTCTTCCTTTCATTGATTCAAATAAGCGTTTGATGTTCATGTTCCAAGAATCATGATGTTCCTATCATTTGCGGAAAATCCGTTTCGAAATATAAAAACGGATATGCGTTTTTGAAAACAATGGAAAAATTAATATTTTAGATCAACAATTAAAATTACCATTTCCGAAGAATTATAGTAGATGCAATAATTTTGCAAGGAAACCCAACTTTCAACAAAAATGTTATCGGAGGATGTCTGCTTAATATTCAATTTCTGTTAGAACGCTACTTTAAGACTCCTAATATACTAAATCTGACATTTGAAAATATTGAAGCTATTATGTCTATACATTTTATAAAAGGAATCTTTGGCAATCCAAAATAGAATTATTTGGCTATGACAAAACCATGTTTCCAATATTCATTTATTTTGAAAACTTTCAAGTGACTGATGTCTCTTATGTTGGACCGCAAAACTAAACTATTTGTGGAATATTTATTACAGCATTCCAGTTATTCCCCAAAATCAATTATCCCACTTAAATAATATACTAGTTGGGGGTTTTATTAATTCCAAAGACCTACAATATTATCTAAATACGCTCACGCTAAAAAAGTTAATAGATGTTCTCGAAGACCTATTCATAAATGGGATTGAAGTAGTGTATAAAAATAACATTATCAGAATACATTTTTGCATTGGACAAGTTTTAGGGAATAATTTGGACCTAAACTTTATTTTGGGTTATTTTACCAGTTTTAATTCACATAAATGTTGTCGAATTTCAGAATCCCTTAGAAACCGTGAAAACTATGAAACTGAGTAAGAATCAGAATAAAAATCCATTCGGGAAAATTCTATTTTAATTAACTTGTCAAATTTCCATGTGACTAATAATTTAAATTGTGCACGACATATTTTTGGAAGTGGTAAAGTATAATATGGCATTATTATTACTTCATTTACGAAACGAAATATTTTACCTTAGATTCATTTAACTACCGAAAGCAAATATTTCCTTACGATTCTGAAAACGTTGGAAATATAACCAAACCGATTAAAAAACGCATATAAATCAAAATGCTATAAAAATGAATGCAGCTGAAATGAAAATTTTTTTACATCTCATTTTATTAATGGTCGTGTTACGTACAGACGACTTCACCGGTTTGGACACGAGTAAATGGCTTTGAATACTCATATTCTTCGGTTATATTCCTCATCAGTTACTAGATTACCCGGAAACGCAGCGTCCACGTTAGCAGAAAAAAATCACCTTTAAACTCTGAAGAGCAGCCATTGGCCCGCTAGCTGAGATCGGTGATGGACCGGGTACTTTGGATAATGATGAATATATGAAGCTGAAAACAAACTAATCACAAAAAGTGGACCATCACTGAGACCATCATTCACTCAACCCATTCCTCTCCAAAAATTAAAGAAATTAAATCCTTAACAATATTTAACGTTTGTTTATTCATAAACAACCTTCATCATTACATATATAAACTTTTAAAATAAAAAACAAATTTAACCGGTGAAACTATTTTTACTCCACAACATACTACAATATAATATTTAAAAAATATATTTGAATATAAAAAGACTTACCACTTATAGCTGCCACGATGAAGCGCTTATGAAGCGCTATATCACTTTAACACAGACAATAATAAGGATTTTAACGTATGTTATTAGATCAAACATAATTATGGAAGTTAATTAACTAACTTAAATTTTTAAGAAACTTAACTAAATTAACTGTTAAAGAAATTACACTAAATAAAAATTATTAATTAATCTGCACCCGAAACTATCATGCATATAGCACGAGTTGCCCACTTTATATAATTATAAGTGTTCGATTTAATATCGAATACGTGATTTGTATATAGCCCAGATTTTGAGGACGCCAACAAACATCCGTACAATCCTATGCATGCGGTTTGGTAGTAGTCATCACCATACAAAAAATGGGATTTTTATTTTAAAGTACCCACAACGAAGGGGGATCTAATATTCTGGTATGGCCGCAATTTTCACACCCACGTGAAAAGAATGCGTTTTCGAAGCACTAGCAATCGTTTCCTTATGAACACTATATAGACGGCAAATAAAACCAAATTAGATTTTCCCGTATTGAGTATGAAAGAGTTAGTATTTACCTGCTTTGTTATATGTAAACTCAATCCAAAATAAACGGCCTTCGTATGTCCAACAATGCACCCACAATGATATTTGTAAACGGTGTTTGGTTACAGTACTTTCAATTAAACTGCATACATTAATATTAAATAGACATTACATGTACGAGATTGATTGGGGAAATTGCCGTTACAATAACAAAGATCAAAATGGAACTGTGTGCAGATAGTATATTTAATTATTTTAGAGATGGTCAATCGTTCACCTATACACAGGTACAAGGTATGATTAAGCTGCTCATACGATTTACCAAATTGATGATT
Source organism: Nephrotoma appendiculata (assembly GCA_947310385.1). Taxonomy (NCBI): domain Eukaryota; kingdom Metazoa; phylum Arthropoda; class Insecta; order Diptera; family Tipulidae; genus Nephrotoma; species Nephrotoma appendiculata. Next base: position 273,271,489 of record OX371225.1, on the reverse strand, counting down.
ATTGTGTTGAGATAATGTAGAGATTTTGGTTTGAATTCAATAATTAATTTTTGTTAGTACCTTCTCACGCTAGGCAAGTAAATCAGTATTTTAACGAACTCGTTCGTTACAATCGGTTATTTAAATGAAGACTCTGATCCAGTTTATAATTTTTTAATTGATTTTGTTAAAATTACCGATATCGTGTTAATGCCGAGCTTTGACAACCATGCACTGATAATTCTTAAAGATTTGATATTTCAACATAATAAATTCACTGTCGCGATCATTTCCAAATAACGTTAAAACCGGTTCGAGTTGCCTTTGACTTTCATGTCGTGACACGTGTTTTTTTTTTTTTTTATTTTCGAAATTTTATTTTATTTTCAATATTAATAAAATAATAAGTAATATAAATTGTTGGAAGCTGGAAAAAGAAAGAAAAGTACCAAGCACAGCTTATAGGTCTCCATTTTAGATTGTGAGACATATAATGCCCAAACCATAAGTCATATATTATTTTTTGTTTCATCATATATCGGTCCTAAGTTAGTCACTTTGGAGGTTTGACATCACAATTCGATCACCAGGTCGACCACTAACTAGCAACACATCATAAATTAGATTTTCGTGTGACACGAAGCCATAAGGACTCATACATTGATCATACATTGATTTTTTATGACTTTATAAAAATTAGATTTTTTAGTTTCGAATAATATTATTCAAAAAATGTTACGAACGTCACAAAGTGGTCATTATACTGTGGCCCTATTCTGGTTTTCCCTGGGAATAGGGAATTGGGAAAAATATTTTCATAGCATTTTTGTTAAATTTATAGTTTTCTGGCCTACTGAAAGAATAAGTTTAGCGCAAAAATATTCAAAACAAAGTGATTTGGGAAACTTTTGTTCCACAAAATTTTTATAGGGAAAAATATTTTCCCATTTAACTTTGTTTCGAAATATTAACACCAATCATATTCTCTCAGTAGGTCAGAAAAATACAATTTTGACAAAAATGCTATGAAAATATTTTTCCCAATTCCCTATTCCCAGGGAAAGCCAGAATAACGCCACTGGTTGGTGTAATTTTAAAAGTCGTATATTGGTTTTGTTCTTGACACATAGTCATAGTGAACCATATATCAACTTTTTGAATTATAAACAATTAATTTGATTTAGTCATTTGTTTTATTGATGTGTCTAATATGTGATCAAAATATGGGTTATTGTAATTTAATGTCATATAATTTAAAATGAGAATTTTAAATTTGATTATTCACTATATTTGTAAAAATTCACATACATTTAATTAATGACTCTGGCCATGTGAATAATCACGCGAATTTTTCTAATGGTGATTGTGGCAGCGATAGCACGATTAGTGATGCAGATAGCACAACTTGTTACGATAGTTATTTTAATTCAAATGAAAGTATGACAGGCGATGGATTTGAAAATACCGACACCAATAACGTCTTCTCTAATTCATTCGTCAGTACTGAAGAAAATATACCGCTGAATGAATTTTTGAAATTCTGGACACATTAATATAATATAAACCAAGCTGCATTATAGCCTTTAATAAATTATTTAATTACAAATTTTCAAACAAAACTTCAAAGCGACCCAAGAACTATAATACAAACTCCTCGTAACACAGGCCAAAGGTTAATCAAAATAGAAGGTGGGGGATATTGGCATCAGGGACTTGAGGAATGTTTAAGATCATACTTTATAAATCTTAAAGATACTATTTCGATATCTTTAACATAAATATTGATAGATTATCAATTTTTCAAAACTCAAAAGCAGAATATTCATGAAATACTAGAATTTGAACGTATGGTAATCGGGGTACTTTATGGAACAACAAAACCAAAGAATTTGTATCGTCATTTTTAGACAAAATAATTCCAGTTATAGAGAATGGAATAGAAATAAATAATAATAAACTTACAGTGAAAATACGTTGCTTCATATGCGACACGCCGGCACGATCATTTATAAAAGGAACATCATATTTCTACGGAAAACATGGATGCTTAAAGTGTACTATAGTGGGAGAGATTTCTCATACTTCAAACAGAACAATTTTTCACAACGAATATGCTCTTCTTAGGATAGATGAAGGTTTTCGTCCCAGAATGTATGACGTACATCATAACAGTTATAAAACAAAAGTACCCGAAGGACCTATTTGTCGAACTAAATTGGAACCAATCACAACTCCATTACTGCGAACTCAATCATTGGATATGATACAAGATTTTATCGTTGGCGATACCCTACATATTTTACATCTGTGATTAGTAAAACGATATTCAGTGGGGTTTAAGGAAGGCCGCTTAGGATACGGTACGATATGGGACTCCAAAACAATTCAAATCAAAAACGACAAATTATTAATTAATTATTAAAATTAATTCTTAATTTATTAAGATATTTAGCAGAACATTTCGTTGACAACTATACGTTCCTTTATCCGGAGAACATGACTTCAAATCCTAATAACGTTTGCCATTTAGCGGATGAGTTTGAGTGGTTTAGATCCTTTTGAGAATGCGTTTTACCAGATTAAGAGAAAAATAAAGTATGGGCGGTTGCCACTGGTTCAATTAATAAATCTTTCCAAAGAGAATTATAGAATTTGCATATCACCTTTAAAACCTAATGAACCGAACTGCAATAAATTTTTGTGTGTAAAATTAAGAAATAATTTAGTTTTAAAAAATACATTTGAAAATAGCTGGTTTTTAAACCTGAACAAAAATATTATTGCAATGGAATATGCGGTTGAGCTAAATGGGAACCACTTCATTTACAGCCACAAAATAAAATACCTTGATGATTTTTTCATGAACTCCATAGAATCTTCTAATATTAATGTTTTTTATACTATTGATTGTACCAAATTTAGTATAAGTGAATTGCACTCGATTAATTCAATACTGTGCTAGTTAGTTTCTGTATAATATGAGAAAGCTCATGTTGTGTTTATACCGCTACAACATACTTTACTCTAAAATCTTGTTGACAAAAAATATAGTTAAAACTTAATTTTTTACGTGTTTAAACTTATTTGTATTACAATTTTGATTGCATTTGAAAAACTGGTTGGTTAAAACTTGACAATTAACTAGCATGTTGATTCTCGTTTCGTGTCATATATTCACTTTATATTGACCATAAAAACCAACTAATCACCATTTAATATATGGATCTCCCTCTAACATATTGCATTTGATTACTAAATATTTTCTTTGTCTATAGTAACATATTGGTCATATTATATATAGATCATATTTAAATGATTATCATATTACATATTACAAAAAAATCTATTATAACATAGAGCATGAGTAGCTTGAATGGTTAGTGTGCTACGTATGTATGAGACTCCCCAAAAATGAAAGAGTTCGAATCCTAGCTGCAGTCGTCTTGTGAAAGTAAGTAAATAATCAAATTAAGTAAATAGTCATTAAAAATTAATTACAAATAAAACCGATTTAAAATATGTGCTGTGCGTATTGATTAAATAAAACTGGAAAAGATTATAAAATATATGTAAGTCGGAAAGAGTCTCTGGAAGTGTGTGTGTTCACAAATAAATTTTTTATTTTATATATTTTTAAGTCATATCTAGATCATTTATAAGACCGAAATAATACTTTTACCATATCTTTGATGTAAAATTGTGATATATGACCTGTCTTAAATTGATCATTAATTTGTCACAATAAAACTCATATCAGTCACAAAAAGGTTGATTTAAAGTTTCTAATCACATATGAAGTCATACGGACGTTAATATGATTCTTGTACAACCATTGTATGACCGCATTTTGATCACACAAACATAATAAACTAGTAAATTATGATGTTCATATGATTTTGTTATATGACTACACATCATAACCCTTTATCAACCAAGAATACAAAAAATTGACTCAGTTTTAGTCCAACCCACACAAATGTGTGAGTAAAAAACCATAGTATGTAATGGCGTTTTTGATTGATTGATTGATTGGAATGTGCGACCAAACCTAAGTAAGATTCCCGGTTGACGCCGGGCCCATCCGCACACTCTTTTACACATAACAAGATGGAGGGATAGGAATGGTATATTAATTATTATGGAAATTGACCCGGTTTCAGACACCTAAGTAGTCAATAGTTAGTAAATTGTTAGTTGAAATGTAATGTAAGACGGTTAACACAAGACAGCACAATTATTTAAAATATGGTATAAATCTCAGCAAACAGAATCCTAAAAATTATATTAAATTATCTGCAATAAAACTTATAATATTTCCAGTGGTGGTTTTACTATTAGGAATACTAAAAGAATGGTAAATAATGAAGTATTAAGTAACTATATTAAAACAGCTTGACGAAATAATTATCAATTCAATTCTCCTGAAAAATATTAAATAAAATTAATCAAATTCAAACCACCAATAATTAGTATATAATAATAGTACTAACCAGAATCAAAAGTATCATTACAGGACTTCGAGATACTAAACAGTGTAAAACATTAAAGCTGATAATTATTAATAAGTAGCAGCGACATTTCTCGTTCACCAATAAAACCTGTTAAAGTATAATTCAGCAATAATTAATACTAACAATCGAAGCACCATGGTCATCATTAAAACAGTAACTGCCATCTCCTAATTAAACGAGAAATAACCCATGAGCATCCTGAAATTTAAATTAATTAGCTTTCTGTTCATAATCAATAATTAATTTCCTGTAACTTAGTAATGTAATACTAAGAATTATATTATTCTTCTGCCTCTAAATCTAAAATGTCAATTCATCATTAATTAAAGTAGGATTAATAAATTTTGATTTCATTTGAATGCACGACCAAGTTTAAAGCAGGAACTCCCAGGTACTGCCGCGACCATCATACACCTGCTTTATATATAACAAAAGGATGGGAGAGGTACGTTAGATGTGACAGACCTGGCCCGATTACAGACACCTAGAAATAGCCGATAGTTAGTAAGTTTAACATCACAAGACAACACAGTTCTAAAATTACTTTCAAATTGTGTCAGCTTCCCTTTGGACCGCATCTGAAATTAATTATTATTTTGAAACATTTTAGTTAAGTATATAGCCATCAAAACTGCTTCCAGAATGCTTATCTCCTAGAGTCAATAAATTGTTAGAATTTGAATTATTTGCTGATAAATGCTATTGATTCCGGAATTCTTTCCCTAACAATCAATACTTAATTTAGTTTTATTATTATTATAAACCAGTTTTAAACACTAACACCCAGAGTATCCGTAACTAACCAGCACCACTCTTAAAATAGATTAACTGCTTTACCAAGAATAAGTAAACTGTCTAACTTATAATAACTTATTATAACTAAATACTAAATTTAAATAGTTATTAACTGGGTCGCCTTCCGAAATATTTCCTGTAAATTAACTTAAGATTAATGACTACCATTTCACTTTACAATATTCGAAAGTGTAGCCAACAAAACTGCTTCCAAAACACCAATGTCCTAGAATTTAAATTTGTTAGTAAATTGAGATGCATAGATACTATTAATTCAGGAATCCTTTCCTAAATCCGGATTAAATTAATTTTATTATTCCAATCCATTTTTAAAAACATTATCACACCCGAATATTTGTCATTAATCAGCACCGATCATAAATTAGCTTAACTACTTTACCAAGTATAAGTATACTTTCTATCATACAATAACATATTATAAACTTAATTCTAAATTTAATTTAAAAACTAGCATTAATATAATAGTGGTCGTTTGCTACAACCCAACATCCACCTGGAGGAGATTTGTAGATATAGTACACAACCTGGAATACTAATAATATAATTATCCAACATTTATATTATATAATAGTGATTACGAATAAGATTAAATTAGCTGACTTTCATTTTATTTGTATAATAATGTTTATTATAAATATTGTACAATATATGAACTGTAATGTGATTAATCTAAACTATAATTATTTTAAAATTTCATTAGTATTAACAATGATTAAATATTATTCTAAACCAAGGTTCAAATAGCCTTATTTGTTATGAGGCCTAAAAGACTCAGCTTCCACCTCCATCTATATCTGAACCTCCAGATTCTTTTATTATATAAAATTATAGTTAATGAGTTAAATAATAGATGACTCTTTTTAATTATTGGAATTTTTTCTTCAATTTACCGTAATTATCTTACTCTAAAATTCTAATTCCGCCCAGCTAAATTGACGATAAACTTGAACAAAAATATCCACAACATTTAGCAATAATTAACAACTATACCATATTCCCGCCGCCACTGTGTAAATTGATCACACATATTGCATCACTCGATAACCCCCCCCCCCCCTCAGTTCTCCACATTATAGAGAAGAAGTGTACCCCCTGCCAAATCGCTAAAAACATAAATACAAGAAATAGTGATGCCCATCGCAATCTCATCATCACCCAAGCTAGATTCACAAAAACAAGCCGACGATACTGAACAGATTCACATAAACGTTAAAACTACCAAAAAAGAAACATTTTCAAAATCATAAGTCCCTGTTCCTGGCAAGTAATTACATGCTATATCAGAAATTCAGAACCAAACACAATTACATTCTATAGAATATAATTGTGATCGGCTTCGAGTTATATATCGCAAAACCACATTTTCGGTGGTTATTGAACTGCATATCCCGCGCGCCAAACACCTCCAATACATACTAATATTCATGTAAAATATAATATATGACTACGAGTAAATAAGTATACAAAACGAAAGATAGGATTTAAAATTACCAAAAGCAGAAACAAAAAATTCTCGTCGATGACCAAACATGCATACTCTCTTCCAAAAACAACAACAAAAATTGTTAGCTAGTGTACCAAAAACAGTAGAATTGAAAAAAACCCTTTCTCGTGCAAACTATATTCGGTCGTATCAGCCTCATAACATGAGAATAATTCTACTCTACACCTTCATGGGTTATAAATATGTGTTTATATGTGTACTTAAAAGAAAAATTTATTTAGGGAAAAAAATTATGTGTTATGTAATTTAGTATGTAAAAACAATGAAAAAATGAAAAACACTTATCTTTCCATCCTTTGCAATCAAAAAAGTCCTACATACATATTGAAAATTTGCATTACAATGCGTGATGCATTCAAAGAACGGTATCAAAATACATACATATAAACGAAAATTGTTATGTACATATATCCTACACCATTGCAAGCGCACAACACACAAATCAATACAAATATGCAATATGTAACATTTTTCACTTATTAAATTACACAAATTATTAATAACATATTATTATTTATTTAACTATCATTAATATATTAGTTATTTATTGGTTAGTTAATTAATTAAAACACATTTAAATTTATTTACTTATTTATTTCGAGGAGAGACAAAAACACGTCTTTCCTCAACGACGATCTATCGCCGACCCATAGTATGTAATGGCGTTGTTGATAAAAAATTTCGCTTTATTTGAAGTAAAACCAACACAATTGTGTGTATAGATATAGTGTTTTTTTCGGACGAAAATAAGTTAAAAAGGAATTCACAAATGTGTAAGTTGGTTCAAAAAACATACAAAACTAAATTTTTAGCATGGTACTTTTGCCCTACCCGCACAATTGTGTTAGGAAATCACTAAAGGGATAAAACAAATCATATAAACTTATATATGATCGATTTATTCACTACTTATATGATTTGTGGTTTCCTGGGTGGATGGCTTTAGATAGATAGATAGATTACCACATTCTTGTGGCTCTGGTAGTCGCTGTTAAAAATTCTAACATACGAGTATCTACACGAAACGCAGAGAAAACAATTCAACACGGAAAACACAATGGAAACTGAAAGTAATTTTTTAACATCGAAGATGTTTTGGCGTCGCATTATATAGAAAAATGCAACGAAATTTTGTCCCAAAAATATGCAACGAAATAAAAAAAATAATAAAGTAAATACGAGTGAACCAAAACACGCTGATGCCGGATGCGCCAATTTTGTTTTGTGCTCTCTCTAAACACCTATGTATTTCTCATACTACGATATCAATTACTACCCTACCCAAAACCGAACACAATTATATTCTATAAGCCGTACCAGAATCTACTTAAATATAAGTCCTGCTTACTCTCTCATTGACAAATACCTATTTAAAGAAAACTAACAAAGAGTGTGTTGGTTACACTAACAATGCAACGTAATTTTGATTTTTTTTTTGTTCATTTTTTTTGTTTCTGCACCAACACATTTATACTTAGTTATTTTAAAAAAAATTACTATGGAAAAAAAATTTCGAATACATCTTTACTTAGTTATTGTTTATTTTATATGTGTGGAGTTAGCAGGACTTATATTTAAGTAGATTCTGGCCGTACTAATGCGACACGCATGTAATTTTTCACTTCTCTTTAATTGTATTGTGCGTATACGAACATGAAATTTTATTCTCTATTTACTCGAAGTTGTGCATATGTTTCGCAAATACATTTACGTAAAAAAATGTTTAAAGGGAAAAATAGAAAAAACAAAAACTAGGAGGTGTGTTTTGTTTGTTATTATATAATTCAAAAGTGCATTTCGATCACGAATTTTTTTTAAATTTTTATTTTTGATTATTGTTTTAGTCTTTTTATGCATGAATGAGGCGTGGCTACGCATATCTGATCTTCAAATCTATTTTGTTTTTTGTTGTTTGTAAAAACATAAAAGAGAAATCTAGAACAAATGTGTCATATTTGATTTCTATTGGCCGTATACAAATACTATCAAATAGAAGTTAAAAATGTATACCAATACTATCAAATAGGAGTTAAAAAGTGGCATTACCGCGTGTATAGCCGAGTATTGTACGGCTTATAGAATATAATTGTGTTCGGTTTTGCCCTACCGGAAAATGTTCATCAAGCCTCAAACACAGTAACGCAAAATCTCTCACAAACATACGAATTACATGGATTTTTGATTTAGTATTGAAAAATCTTCAAATTTTATTTGATTGTATGTGTCCAATGCCTTCTAAACTACTGGCCGCTTACACCAAATGATGACGACACGCTAAGTCGACGTTGTTGTTGCTTTCTCTAGTTGCTTTGTTAGTGTAAATATCCTAAAATTGTTATTGCGCAGTCTCGGTATAGACTTAAATTGACGTCATGTGCGAAAAATGAGAGTAGTAAAAGGCCAGTAGTATAGAAGGCATTGATGTGTCCGACTTTTTTGTAAGTCAAGCAATTGATGACAACATAATGTCGTTTTTACTGGCACAAAAATCCACATTTTTTTCTGATTGGAATCAATTGGAATTGGATTTTTTTAGATTTTTTGTCTTTTTTTTTTTTGAAAAAAAATCCAAAAAATTTGTTGGATTTTTTTTTACGTTTACTTACACATATACTAAACGTCATGTCAATTGTCAAAAAAGACGTCGCGCCCTTTATATTTTATTATATTTGTGATAATTGTTTAAGCAATTTGTGTTTTTATTAAATTAAATTTTGTTTAATTCAAAGTGTTGTTTTATAAAGATTATTGCGTGTGCACCGATAACAATGTTACAACAAATAACTTTACAACTTTTGCATTTCATCCGCTGTAAATTATAGTAAATAACGCAAACTTGAAAGCCGTGTTTTTTTCTTGTTTTTATTATCGATTTTACTATATTTTATTAAATAATTCATTTATAATAATGTCTGACGAATCAAATGAATGTGAATGTGGTTAAAATGGATAATAAGCGAACTAAAATTATCAACAAGCCTCGAAGAATATGAAAGTTTGCAAAAATTATTTAGACGGGCTCTTCGTGACTACTACAGCACGGATATTGCTATCGAATATGCTAAATTAACCGTTTTATGGGATAACGATGTTTTCTGGGATGAAATATTATTATCAAAATATACCTTTAACTGTCTTAATGACTCTCAGCTGTTTCAAAAGCAACTTAATCATTTTCAAATTAAATTAGATGAGTAAGAGAGTGTATTTACATTCATTTGAGGTATTCACTAAATTGTCTTCTAATTTCAGCTCTCCAGAAATTATAAAAAAAAATGTTAAACATTTACCAAGCCGAATGTAAACTATCTCTTATAGAAGTTGAAACAGTATACAAAGAATTCGCTAAAAAACACGATACGGTAAGTGCAACGGATTTTGACTGGGAAACGGTGGATCGTAGTTATAATCGTGCGATTAATATACTCCGTAAAATTCTTCCATTTGAATTAAAATTAAAAAATCTTGACGCAAAAAAATATAGGGAGAAGGAGCGCTTATACTTGTAGTACATAAATGACTGTGAACTTGTGATGAAATTGATTAAATAAATAAAATAAAGTAATTTATTGAAATTATTTATTGATTTTTTGATTGATTTGAAAAAAATTGAAAATTTCGTCGTTATCCCATAAAACGGTTAATTTAGCATATTCGATAGCAATATCCGTGCTGTAGTAGTCACGAAGAGCCCGTCTAAATAACTTTTGCAAAATTTCATATTCTTCGCGCCTTGTTGATACTTTTAGTTCGATTATTATCCATTTTAGCCATACTCGCTTTCATTTGATTCGTCAGACATTATTATAAATGAATTATTTAATAAAATATAGTAAAATCTATAATAAAAACAAGAAAAAAACACGGCTTTCAAGTTTGCGTTATTTACTATAATTTACAGCGGATGAAATGCAAAAGTTGTAAAGTTATTTGTTGTAACATTGTTATCGGTGCACACGCTATAATCTTTATAAAACAACACTTTGAATTAAACAAAATTTAATTTAATAAAAACACAAATTGCTTAAACAATTATCACAAATATAATAAAATATAAATGGCGCGACGTCTTTTTTGACAATTGACATGACGTTTAGTTTTTTTTTTATGTGTGAGTAAACGTCAACAAAAAAATCCAAAATTGTGTTCTGTGGCAAAAAATAAAAAATCCAAAAATTTGGATCAAGATTTTTGTGCTAGTAAAAACGACATAAGTGAACTTCTCGTTGAAATTCTGGTCAAAAGATATGTTGGATTATTTTTCTCTTCGTGAGAAATTAAAATTATGTACTGGGCGTTCTAATAAAAAAAACTGATGAACTTGTTCATAAAAGTCATTAGTGGAGAGGCTATTATTACTTTTCTAACGGAAAAATCCAGTTGCACTGAGAGAAACCATTTAATTTTTTAAATTTGTATAAATATGTTATTGTAATAAACAATTTAGAAGTGGTTAAACACGCAGTTTTTATTTCCTTTTCTTTAGTTTATGGGATGTTATTTTAATAATAGGAAAATATGTACAATAAAACTAATTCAATATGTATACCTAGACTAAAAGTGTCTTACAAAAATGAAGACGTGTTTTATTTTATAATTAAAACATAAAATACTAATCATAAATCATAAAGAACCACTCAAAATGCCCCTTAATAGATTATATAATACTGCTTACATGAATTTCCGTAAGAACTGCCTTATTACTATCTCAATGACTTCTTTACAAAAATCGCTGATGAATTCATCAATGCGTTATACAGTAAGCTCATTATGAACATCATTCGTTGATCACGTAAAACTTCATTAAATATATAAATGACTTTAGTCCCGGGCACATAATAATGTTCATTTGAGACTTCATTAAAGGATTCATGATGAACTCATCGATGAGTTCACTGATTACCTTCCAGTAGGGTAGTGAGCGTAATATACAAATAAAGATTATGTAACTGGTTCTTGTATAGTACATTTTTGATTTCAGCTATGTATTCTGGTTTTAGTTTGGAATATAAAAACAACCGTTTTGTCTCGAATCTTAAAATTAATATTTTAATTTGAAAATATGGTGTTAAAACAATTAATACATCAATAAATACTTATGTTACATTTAATTACACAGTGAATAAATTAATTTACACTAAAATAGAATGTGCTGTAAATAAACCGGTTAATTTTTATTATCGACAAAGTGGCTGTATAGATATGAACCAGCAAATCGGGCGTATTGCAAAAATATGTGAACTTCGGACTCGATAATATATTTGAAAAAAAAAAATAAGTCAAAAATATAAACCTCAAATAAAAAATAAAACATAACAAAAACGAATCGTGGCATTAGTAATATTCATCGAAAATTACTACAGATGCAGGAAGAACACCCAGAGTACGATTATCTTGATATGTACAAAGCTCTAGGTATCGATATGTTAAATTCCATAGAATTAATTGTACAGAGGCGGCATGGTTCCTATTACGTTTACCCATGTCGAAAACAAGCAGAAAAGTTGACTTTATCATTACATCCTGGCTCCAAGATCGATTAAAAGTACGTAAGACAAGAAAACAGCTCGATCGGGATCATGCTCGATCGGGATGGTGAATCATCTGATATATGGCATGATACAATTATTGAAAAATATGAAAAAAGACCTGTTCATATGAAACATGGAAATTTAATTGATTTTGTTGGTGTATGGGGTAAACGAGGTAAAAATGTATATTATATGCGGGGTAAATTTGAAAAAGTACGTTGGATTGATTATAATATCGATACAGATTACGATAATTATTGTCGTGAAATTGTGTTATTGTTTTACCCGTTTGATAATGAGGAAAACGATTTATTGGAAGGGTCAAAATACAAACAAATTTATCAGGATAATGCAGAATTATTATTATCACGAAAAAAAAAATCATATTGTTCAAAATTGGACATTGCTTTGACATTAGACTTGTGTCGAGAAATGTATAAAATAAATAATGATGAAAATGAGGTAATTGACAAACAAAAAGTTGATAACGAAATTGTCGATAAAACCAAAATACCCAATAAAAATAAATTAATGACAAATAATGAAGATATTAAAACATTTCACATTGACCGAATGAACGTAGAGTCAATACGTTCTAATGTCATGAGCCATAAAGATTATTGTGAAATGATGCGTTTAACAAATCCTGAACAACGAGAGCTCATACTGGAAGCAATATAATATATCGAATGCACACTTCTGATGATACTGTTAAAGTTAGCCGAAAGTTTCCAGCCGAAAGATAATGCAGATAGTGTCTTGAATACAGCAAAAATCAGTTATAAACTCGAATTAAGGATGAATTTAGGATCGGGTTATATCCTTCGGGTGAAGGGGAAATTATTTCAGTTTATAGGAATTTAAAAATCGATAGGAGCGAGAGTATAAAGAGAGTTTAACTTTCTGTTGAAATAGTCAAGACACTATCTGCATTATCTTTCGGCTGGCATCTTTCGGCTAACTTTAACAAGGTCTTCTGATGCAGAATCATTACAAATTTTCTTCAGTGGTTGTTTTATTTTATTTTATTTATTTATTTATTTAAAGAAATCTATTTTGTAATATACATGTATGATTTCAGATTATTTACAGTTATAGTTAAAATTATATTAAAACAACAAAAAACTTTAAAACAGAATAAAAAAAAAAAAAAAAAAATATAAACCAAATTTTGGTTTAAACAATTAAAAATTTAGAAAAAAGTCTTTAAGGATATTTTTAAAGTTGTCCTTTGATAAGTTGAAGTCAAATACATCGTCAATTAAGTTGAAAGATTTAGACATCCTATTAATTGGGTTGTTTTCTCCATAGTTGGTGGAATGGTGTTCAAGTGCTAAAAATTCATGGTTTCGAAATGTTCTGCATGGCACGTGAATTGATATGTTTTCCAAGATGTAAGCTGAATCAACGTGACCAAGGAAAACATTACCAATAAAAGCTGCTCCCAAGAGAAGTCGTCTATTTTCAAGCGTGCATATTTTGTAATCTGTGCATCTTGTTGTGTATGGAGGTAAGCGAGCCACATTTTCATGGAATGGTAAGTTGTGGTCGTAATCCCAGTCACTTTTCTTTAACAAAAAAATCAGGAACTTCTTTTGAATGCTTTCAATTCTTTTTATGTGTACAGCATAGTATGGATTCCAGACCGTTACAGCGTATTCCAGTTGAGATCGAACATAAGCGAAATAAAGTGAACATAAGGTTTGAATATCCTTAAATTCACCTGTCCATCTTTTAACAAATCCGAACATGGCATTCGCTTTCGCAATACAATTTTCAATATGCCTATTGAAAATGGCGTTTTCGACAAATGTAACACCTAAGTCTATAACCTCATTGACTCTTTGCAGTACTTCGTTGTTGACTTTGTATGAAGTAATTATCGGATTTCGTTTACGATGGAAAGACATGATTTTGCATTTCTTAATATTTAAGTATAGTGAGTTCTGATCACACCACTCACTTAATCTATCTAAGTCTTCTTGAAGTTTCTCCGTATCTAACCATCCATTAATAGTACGAAAAATTTTCACATCATCTGCAAATATGAGCACGTCTGAGTTTTTGATTATCTCGGTTATTCGGTCTATGAAAACAATAAAAATCCAAGGCCCGAGGTGTGATCCTTGGGGAACACCAGATGTAACTTTAATAACGTTTGATTTCTCATTTCCCATTATCACAAATTGGCACCGGTTTGATAGATATGATTTAAACCAATTTATGTAATCGAGAGAAAACCCAAAATTTAATAAACTCTGGAGTGCTTTATGATGACAGATAGAATCAAATGCTTTACTAAAATCCGTGTACGCTACATCAACTTGACGGTGTTTTTCTATCTCGTTAATTAGTTTACTGGTGAATTCAACCAGATTAGTCGATGTGGATCGGCCAGGCATAAACCCATGCTGGTGTATTGATATATGACGGGCAATTGTGGATTTAAAGCTGTTGCATAATACTAACTCAAATAATTTTGGAATTGATGATGTAGTTGATATTCCCCTGTAGCATGAGATATCCTCACGTTTACCCGATTTAAAAATTGGAGTAATTTTTGAAATTTTCCATTTTTCAGGAAACACGCCGGTGTTTAAGGAATGATTGAATAGATAACATAATGGAATTGTTAAAATTTCAGCGTACTCCTTCAGAATAGAAGAGGGTATATCGTCAAGACCGCAACCATCTCCAAACCCCCTTAAAGCCGATAAAATGTTGTCCTCAAAAATAATAGGAGGAGTTATTGATGTGTTGTTGTTGCTGGGTTGTTCGTACAATCCACTAGTAACGCTTGGTCTATAGACTGATTGAAAAAACGACGCGAACATGTTAGCTATATCTTTGGCGTTTGAAGAGCAGGTATTGTTGTACGTCATATTAGCAGGGTATCCTTCAATTTCGCGTTTATTCCTAAAGTATTTCCAAAATTGTTTTGGATTTACTTTAATTTTGTCTTGAATTTGATTAAGATACGACCTGTATTTAGATTTGAAATAAATTTCAAATTCATTACTATGTTGTAGAAACGTAGTTTTGTCCGCTTCTAACCCGCTTTTCAACATTTTGGCATACGCTTTCGACTTCCGATTTTTTAAGTTAACTAGTCTATCATCAAACCAATGAGGGTGAGCATTTTGTGGTTTACAGCACATAGGTACATACATTTCGAAGCCTTGAAGCATGATGTCATTAAATTTATCCACATTTTCGTTCATATCATTGGAATTGAGAGTTATTTGCCAGTTGATGGATTCCAGGTAACTTTGTAGCCCCACACGGTTAGTTTTTTTAAAGTTGTATTTCATTGGTTGTAGGTGTTCTGATCTCGCCATTTTAGTTAAGTCAAATACAATATCCAAAGATTTGTGATTAACATCATTTATGACAAAAGGTAATAGGGATTCAGAAATTTTAAAGGTGTCAATGTCGTTGCTGAAGACAAGATCCAATAATCTATCACGATTATTAGCAATTGTGTTTATTTGGTTCAAATTATAACCAAGCATGGCGTCCACAAATAAAGATTCCGCATCTGTTGTTATATTGCAAGGTAAAATACAGTTTAGTTCTGGGTCCAAGTTCCAAGTTATATTTGGAAGATTAAAATCACCAAGCACAAGAACTAAATCTGACGAGTTTGTTGTATTAATAACTTCATCAATCGCATCGATGCAAGTTGCATAATGATCACTATTTGATTGAGGTGGTATATATGCTGCGTAGATGATTAGATTGGTTTGGTTGATTTTGATTTTTACACCGATCTGTTCGACTCTCGATGGGGCTAAAGTTACCGGAGCATTCCAGAGTTTAGAATGTACTGCTATCAGTACGCCACCACCCGATTTCTTTGAACTAGTTTCAGGAGACCGATCGCATCTATAAACAACGTAGTCATGGCCAAAAAATTCGCTGCTCCTTATGTCTGGTTTTAATGAAGTTTCACAAATTACATAAATAAGGTAGTTTGATTTTAAAACGAATTTGTAGAATTTAGATGCTTTTGATGCCATTTTGTTTACGTTTTGATAGTAAATTGCACATTTCTCATATACCGATCTTTTTTTGGACTTTATGGGCTGATTTACCTTTTGAGTAATAGTATAAGTTCGAGCTTTCATTAAAAGTGAGTGTAGTCTATCATTGGCCACCGGAGAAAAATATTTAAATGATTTTGTGTGTCTAGAGATTGCAACTATGGCATGCGGTACACTATCGAACAGCTCAAGAGGTTGAGAATTGGTTCTTATACATATTACATTTGGTGAGGTTAAACCTTGTGCTTCATGGATCGTCAAGACTTTACTGGTTTCTGGTATCTTAAGCTGAGAGATTAATTGTTTATCAGCTCTGGTAAAAGTTAGATAGAAAGCGTTCTCTAACACAGGTAATGATGATAGATTTGGTGGCAGGTTTATAAATTCGGCGGAAGTTTCCACTGTGTTCATACTAGTGATGTTAGGGTAGTATTCTTTGAGAGCAGAAGTAACATCAGCTGGGCATCGATACGTTACATTCAAGTATTCAGTCTTTGTTACAAAAGCACTTGCATCGGAAAATTTCATATTGACATGATGTAATCTGTCAATATATGGTATTTGGTTTTTGTCACCTAGAAGATATATTTTAGAACATTTACTTTTGATAACCACAAGCCCTATATATCCAGCATGCACCATCATGTACTCATCAATAAAAACTGTATCGTAGGTCCGGTTACCATTTATTAGGTATGAGGCAATCGTTTTGTAGTTTAATTTGATGTTATTAAAGTTAGTGTTTTTGTGCTCGCAACGTGATGTTACCTTTAATTTTATATCTGCAAGTCCTTCTTTTGTAGCACATAGAACAAGATCAGTGCCCAGATTATGGTTGTTTATAATCCATGTTGATTTACCACACCCAGGTACACCTTGAATATTTGTAATGTCCGGCATCTTTATGTTTGTTTTAAGATAGATATTGTTTAACGAGTTGTAAGTCTGATGATCTAACATAATTATCGTACCCGATGAACAAAAAATGTATCTGTTTGGGGTAATAAATGTGTTTGTGTCTTCACACAGTTGCACCAGATTATTCCCATCGAAGCCAAACTGATGTTTTGTGGTCGGTTCTTCGAGATATTGTTTGGTAGCGTTGTCAAATATAAATATGTTTAATTGTCGTAAGGAAGAAGCGGAGAAAGGCAATAGATTTATGTTCTTAATGTAATGATCCTTTAAGTGGCTTTTTATTAGGCTGTTTGAGTGTTTCATGTAAAACATTATTTCCATGATCGAATTCTTATAGCTCGACTCTGCAGACAACACCTTGTGAAAAGTCGGAGATGTGGATGGAAAATCCGTACAGTTTCCATATGAGAACTTCGAGGGATCACCTGTAATCCAACGGGAAGATAACATTCTCTCATATGACAGTGACATATTGAAAGGAATATTTAAAACCCATTTGATGTTGTTAAATGGAGAGTTTGTAACATAATCCAACACTGGCAAAACCTTGTTGACATGATGGCTAACATCCAAGGTAATTATGAAAGGCTCATTTTTTCGATGCTTGTTGTGCTGGTTGTAGCAAAACGTTCACTTTGCAAACACTGATGGAAACATATAACAGATTTGCCTTGACACATGATTCAACATATAATTCATGTGTCGCATGTGCGTCAACCGGTAAAGCTGCTGTAGCTCTTCGTGGACAAACTGTTCATTCGATATTTAAAATTTCCATATCCCAACGCGACACTCCGGTTTTAATTGTCAAAGTTTACAAATATTTCAATCAATATTTCGTGATATCTGTATTGTGTTTATTGATGAAATAAGTATGATAGGCGCCGAATTAGTCAACACGGTAAATTCACGATTACAAGCAATTACGAATACCTTTGATAAATTATTTGGCGGTATGAATACCATCTTTTGTGGTTATTTACGTCAATTACCTCTGGTGAGAGCTACACCGATATATCAACGCCGCAAATCAATACTTAATGGAGATATTTTGTGGCGTACTATAAAATATTTCCCTCTGCACAAAGTCGTTCGACAAAGTGATAAACAATTTAGTTCAATATTGACAAAAAATGGCAATGGCAACAAGTTAGAATCACGTGAGATGGATGTAATTGAGAGTCGTTTTGTGCCACTGAAAGACATTGAATCACATTGTCCAAATGCCATACGTTTGTTTTTCCGAAATGATGATGTGGTTGCATATAATCATACCAAATTCTCGACACCTGATACAATTTTGAATGAGGCCATTAATGAGATCATACATTTTCAAAATGCCACGGAGAGAGACAATTTTCGAAAAAAAGGACACAAAATGAAGTATTCTGAAACATGTGGTTCACATTGAAATTATTACTGAATAAACCATATATGAAAACAATAAATATTGATGTGTCTGATGGCAAATGGTGCAATGTATTATTTACGATACATTGAGTATCTGGATACACAAGTAAACCGTTTATGGGTCGAATTTATTGATAATTTCGTAGGTTCTAAACTTCTATACACAATAATTGGACACCAATAATTTTACGAAGTGGTACAGTTAGTGGAGGTAATAAATTAATACAATTAAAGAGAATTCAATTTCCATTGGTTGAAAGTGCTGCTGTAACCATACATAAGTCTCAGGGCGCTACATATAATGAAATTGTCTATGACTACGAGTCAAGTCATGAACATCAGTTAGTTTATGTCGCTTTATCCCGCTTTATGATCTAGAGGTTCATCAAATTTGAAACTACGCGCAGAATTTGAACGTTTAGACAACAATCAATTGGATACTACTACAAAACGGTGTTCTAAATATACGTATGGACAAAAAAAACGCATAATCTGTATTTTTGAAATTACGAGTAGCTTAATAATTGGTTTTATAACTATTATGATAAAAACTATATTACTATGCATTAAAAAAATACTACCATTAGTTTTGTTGAATTCGAGTTTAGCACAAATTTGAGCATTTTGGCTGTTCAGTCTAAAAGTTTATTTACAGTGAATTGTTATTTAAATTATACAATTAAGTGTAGGAGTAAGGTTTTTCATTAAAAACAAATAAAAATGAATAACTTGTCGGCCGAAAGAAATCATTTGAGTGTCGAGGATTGCGTGAGGGCCATTACATTAGTTGAAGAAGGAAGAACTCAGTCTTACGTTGCACAACTGTTAAGAGTGGACCAATCCATAATGTCAAGAGTGATCAAACGATTCCAGGATAATGGTCAGTATCATCGTCGTGCTGGTAGTGGGAGAAATCGATGTACAACCCTCGCTAAGGATAGGTATATTAAATTAATTTGCTTGAGAAAACGGTTCGTAACTGGACATAGCATCAAATCAGACCTAATCGGATTCCGAGATGCACCCATTAGTGAAAGGACCGTGCATCGACGAATCAAGAAATCGAATTTAACTGCAAGATGGCCAGCCCTTTGCCCAGAATTGTCTACAGCACACCGCAGAGCTCGTTTAACATTTGCTCTCGAACATGAAAACTGGGCAATGGAACAATGGGCCAATGTTTTGTTCTCCGACGAGTCTAGATTTTGACTTGGATCATCAGACCAGCGGATGAGAGAATATCGTCCTCCTTCGTTTTCGATTAAATTTTATTTAATACATAATAGATATTTCGTTGAGAATTCCCCTTATAAATGAAGCAAAAATAATTATGCGTTTTTTTTTTGTCCATAAGTATATTTGTAAAACAATTAGTTTGTATTTACTCTCTTTAATGTTCAAAGTTTAAATGCCCATAAAGACGATATAGAGTTGCTTGTACGCCTCCGTGTAATACAAGATGGTGTGCTTCAATTGTGATGAGGTTTGAGTAAATATGATTTTTTGGTAGAATTAGTTGATGCTTTTGATCTTACTTAAGTTGAGATTTTTGTTATCTACCGCCGACCCTCAACAAACCATTTTCGTCCATGAATGGATTTAGTGATGATAGTTTGCTGTTTTTTCTGGCCTTACTCGTTGATTTGAGGAGTTTAATGTCTGCGGCAAATTCCGAATCTTGTATTGTTTTTATGATTACATTATGTGATCTGGTTAGTTCATCTACTGTTAGAAAACTTGGTATCTCTCCGGGAACTTGACGTAGTCGATTTTTAATAATAGTAATAAATCTGTAGCAGTACGCTATAGTTCTTTTGATTTTAAGAGCCGATGAAAATTGTGAAAAGTCTATGAACTCTGGTTGAGGAGTCGCGTTGATAAATAAGCAATTTGTTTTTAGTTCCTCATTGGCTGCTTCTTCAGTTGGTTCAAGCGCTAATGGATAATTTGAGTTTTTTAACCAACTTGCTCCTTCCCACCAAAGTTTATAGTTTCGCAAGTTTTGTGCGTTCATGCCACGTGAAGCTTCATCTGCGGGGTTATAATTGGATTTTACATAATGCCACTGACTTGGTTGCATAAGCGATTGAATTTCAGCTATTCTGTTACCCACCAAAGTTTTGTATTTACTGGGATCGCCTTTTATCCATCCAAGCGTTATCATCGAATCCGTCCACGCATAGGTAGTAGCGTGTTCGAAATCCATGGCATCTTGAACTGATTTTAATAACTTTGCCAATAGTACGGCACAGCATAATTCCAACCTTGGTAACGATATTCTGTTTTTTATATGAGCGACTTTGGCTTTTGCTGCTATTAGATAAACGACCGGTGTGCCTTGGGAATTTATTGTCTTGTAGTATACCACTGCTGCAAATGCCTTCTCTGATGCATCGCTGAATCCATGTAGTTCACTTTCGCCTTGTTGCCTGTGTTCTATCCATTTGCTTATGGTAATATTTTCAATTGCATTCAAACCTTCTTTGAATTTACTCCATTGTTGTTGTAGTTCAATACTTAGAGTATCATCCCATCCGACACCAGCTATCCATAGTTTCTGCATTAATAGTTTTGCTTGGATGATGATGGGTGCAAACCATCCTAATGGATCGAATTGTTTGGCTACTTCTGCCAATATGCTTCTTTTTATTGGTTCTTTTATATTTTCGGACAATGATATTTTGAACCCAAACTTGTCGAAAACTGGGTTCCAGGTTCTTCCGAGCGTCTTAATTGTTTCATCGATGTTTATGGAGCATAGCCCATCTTCGCGAGCGTTTCTAGGTAGATTTGTTGTCATTTCTTTTTTGTTACTTGCCCATTTTCTTAGATTAAAACCTCCAGCCTTCAGCAATTCTATGAGTTGTGATTGGGCTTCTAATGCTTCTTCTAATGTATCAGCTCCAGAAAGCAGATCATTAACATAGAAGTATTTTAACATTATTTTTGACGCTACTAAAAACTACCCAAAGTTTTTTATTTCATCATGTGCTAGTTGACATAAGACTTTAGTGGCTAAATATGTTGCTGACGTGATCCCATATGTTACTGTTTTAAGTTTAAACGTTTTGATTTCTTCTATTGGTGATTCTCTCCACAGGAACCGTTGATAGTTTTGATCTTCTTCATTGATTATGATCTGGCGGAACATCTTCTCTATGTCGGGTTTGATAATGAATTTATGTTTTCTCCATCGCATTAGAATTGATATTAGATGAATAAATTTAATTTAAAATTAGTTGGAAAACAACATATAAATTTTGGCAAAACACTTTATTCGAATCTTAAAGATCATACTGTGCTAGGTAAAAAAGCTAATGTTTTTATATCAAGTTCAATGTACTTGTAATAAAATATATATTGGACAAACAAAACAATTGTTATCTACAAGATTTTGCCAACACAAAAGAGACGCTCAAAACATAGCTAAAGGTAAACTTAATGTTGAAGTTGCAAGTACATTATCGACACATTTGTATAATTCTAAGCATGACGTATTTTTGGATAATGTTAAAATATTAGAGATCGATTGCGCTTATTTACAAAATATGTACAATCATTTGATTAGAAATGATTAATATTTACGCTTTTAACGGATTTATTTTGGACTCATATTTTCATTTTATAAAACCGTTGGAAGTAGTTCCATTTTGTATTTAAAACTGTCTTTCTTAATCCTTATCTAAATATTATTTTTGTTATCATTTTATTACATTTAATATCTAACGTTTTAAATTTTTTTTAGATGTTTCTACTTACTTTAGCCTTAGTGTATCAACATGCCTTTTCTAAATTTAAAAACAATACTTCAATTCATTTGCAATTTTTTCCGTTTACAATAACGTATATAAAATATTTTAATTTATATTAATTTTTTAAGTTTATATTTATTTTTTTAACTTTTTGTAAATTTTATGGTTTTATAATTATTGTAAGTTTTTCGTAAATAATCTGTTAATTGATTTTTTAGTAATTTTTTTATATTTATAGTTGTTTATAAATAACCCTGAAGATAATCGTAAATAAACGATAGAAACGTCGGTTCCGTAGGAGAAAAGTATTTTATTGTAGGCTTTAGTTCCAGCGAAAATATTAAAATATGATATTAGATCCTGTTGTAACGTTGGACCGTTTAGCATTAAGTCATTCAATGATGCACCGGATGTTGTTTTTGCCGATGCATCGAACACGACTCTAAGCTTTGTAGTCGTGCTGTCTGATTTCATCACTGCGTGATGTGGAAGAGAATATGCTACAGATGAGTCTCCCTCATCTTTTAGCATCTCCATTTGACCAAATTGTTCATATTCACGCATAAAGTCTGTATAACTTTTTCTGAGATTTGGTTCTCTTGACAACCTTCTTTCGACTTGAAGGAACCTTGCTATTGCCATGCGTTTAGAATCTCCCAAATGCATAGCTGAATCCTTCTGAAATGGGATACGTAATTCGAAGCGCCCATTTTTCAGTCGCCTGTGCGTGTCACGAAAGAATTCTTCACACTCCTTCTCTGGCTTTGTGTGAATGCGTGGGGGATGCATTTCTTCTAACTCCCAAACTTTTTTTAGTTGTTCATCTATCTCTGTCGATGAGACGTGTGAGTTGTATTTTAGCTCTGTTGTTTTGTTGGGTGTATTCCGTGAGCTGTGCTGCTGGTTCGTTTTTTTTCCTTTGATGCACTGTGGCTTCAAGATCTGCGTGTAATAATCTGCACCCAGTAGTATATCAATCGGTGCGGGAATGTTGTAGTTCGGATCGGCCAATAGCAGCTCATTCAAATGTTTCCATTTTTCAAACATAAACTAGATTTAAACGTTTTTTGGCTTCTGTTGTTATGAATGATGTTTGTAAGTCGGTGTCGATCAGCAATCTTAAAAGCTCTTCCCTTCCATCAAACCTTGTGGTTTTGACAAGGGCGGTTGCTAAAAATGTTCTCTCATGCATTTTCTTCGCCCTGTTGGATGAAATGTTTCTTGAAGTTGTAGTTGTAGTCTGCTGTGTATGAAGTAGACTGTGGTGCTTGCCATTGCATTCTTTACATCTTGATTGACTATAACATTGTTGAAAATTGTGTCCAGTGGCTAGGCACCTTCTGCATAGATCATGTAAGTTGACAAACTGTATTCGTTCTATGTGACTCATTTTGTTAAACTTGTGGCAGCATTCTAAATTATGATTGCCTGTTGTACTGAATGCTTGTTGTTTATGGCGAATGCTATCGTTTACCGGCGTTACTTTTGGTAGTCGTAAGGTTTCTAGCAGTTGATAACGCTGTTCCAGAAACTTGAGAAGTCCGTTGGTAGATTGAATCTTCTTTGGATTTTCTAATGACATCTCATATGATTTAAGAGTCTCGTTGTCAAGTTTTTTCGTTAGAAATGGAACTAGCCAAGCATCCCAGGTCGCAATGTCGACTCCTAAATTTTTTATTGCATGTAGATTTTCCCTGATGGTGTCATGCAATATTCTAATTGCAGATGCTGCTTCTTGTTGAATATTGTGTAGGGCAAAAATAGCGTTAATATGGTTGTTTACTAGCAACCTTTTGTTTTAATATTTGTTGCCTAGTATTTCCATTGCGTTTTTATAATTGTCTCCTATTTGCTGCAAATGTTGGATGATTTTGCTCGCTGCTCCCTCCTCATGTGTTTTGAGATACATGATTGGTGGAGCACAGTCGAGTTTGAATATAAAATCCCCGAAAATGGTGGACTCTGATGACGATGCTTTTATTTCCACGTTGCCGTATAGTGGACTGTATCTTCTTTCCTCGAAATCCTGAGGCGTATATTTATATTACGTAATTAACTATTACGAACACTTACGATCAACGTTATAAACTATTTTTATTTATTATTTTTAATATATTTATTTTATTTAATAACTTAGTTATAATTTTAAGTGTTGAGTGTACAAAGATTTTTCTTACAATGAATTAATTTTTTGGAACATGAATAAATTTGACAAGTTACTTCCAAGTCGATTTGAAATGTAAGTTCAGTGCGTTGCCCTGATGGTAACGCAGTTTTTGTTTCCATATTATACCTCTACTACATTTTTTTGTTCTTGTTGGTAGACATAGACGTCAAAAATGGAAATTGTAAACAAAACAATTTCTGCATAATTATGGCTGTGAGCTAAGTATTTATGATTTATCTTATTAAACTAATTACTAATTAAATACTATATATTTTCAGGTTTGCCCGAATTAATAATAGATTACAAGCTAGTGGAATTGTAAGTAAGTTTATACATATTATAAATTAATATTTACTAATAAAATTTTTCTTCCAGCTGTAGAAGTATGTCATCAATTTTTATGTGTTCCAGGTTTTTATGTATTTTAGGTTGATAAGGGATATTATGTGTTAGTCACCAACATACCGGCCCCGTTGAACCAATCGGTTCAAAACATCACGAACTAACAGTCGAATCATCATTCGCAACGGGTAGGATACATAATTTGTGTATTGGTCGTTTCATCTCGCCCGATTTTGTTTTAAGTGTTACGACTCGCACTTTTCCGTCAGATCCTGGATGAGTTTTTATAACCTTTCCCAAAAGCCATTGGTTTGGTGATGAATTTTCCTCTTTCACGACGACTATATCGTTGACCTTCATCGAATTTTGCGTCTCTTGCCATTTGTGTCTAACTTGAAGTGACGTCAAGTACTCAACGTGCCATCGTTTCCAAAAGTGTTGTGATATTTGCTGGACCATTTGCCAGCGGGCTAAATGCGTTGGTTTGAGATGGGTGATGTCTACCTCAGGAATTTTGTTAGCAGCATTTCCGATTAAAAAATGCGATGGAGTTAAAACATCGATATCGCTGGAGTAGATGGAACATAGTGCTTCACTGATCATATCCGTAATCAGCTCTAGGTGAATCGCCTTTGTTCCGAAACATATGAATAAACATATATATGTTTTATATGTTTTTGGTCCACGTCCTTTGTGTAAGTGGATAGGGATTGGTCCGGCATAGTCAAGGCCGATCTTCATGAATGAACGAATAAGCTTTACTCTGCATCGTGGTAAATTCCCCATTACCTGAGTTTGCGTTTGTACCTTGAACCTCGCACAGATGATGCATTTGGTTATTTGTTTTGCCAGCCAACCAGAATTATTCTTGCCTCCTTGGATCCATAAGTGTTGTCTCGCAATTGATAAGTTTAGCGTCACTTCCGCGTGCTTGTTACCATGTATTTCTTCAAGGAGTAGTGATGCGATTCTTGATTTCGCATGCACAATTGTTGGATGCTTTGTGGATAATAGAATCGAGCTGTTATCCAATCTCCTTCCTACGCGAATAATCCCACGTTTATTAATGAATGGAGCTAGCGATTTAATACTGCTCGTTTTGGCAACAGACTTGATTGCTTTTAAGGAATTTACTTCATTTGAATGAAATTTAGTCTGTTCGTACTTATAAATCCTATGAATGGCATGGAATATTTCTTCCCGGTTTAGATAGGTGCCACTCGTTCTTCTGCCTTTAGGCTTCCTGCAATTCGTTATGAATCGAGAACTAATAGCTAGTGCCTTCTGTAGTTTTCGAAATGAAGAATATCTTTCGAAGTGATCGTCGATCCAAGCGTTATGAACCGTGTTCGTGAAACTAAGCAGCTGGTTGCGTCTCTTGCCATTTGTGTCTAACTTGAAGTGACGTCAAGTACTCAACGTGCCATCGTTTCCAAAAGTGTTGTGATATTTGCTGGACCATTTGCCAGCGGGCTAAATGCGTTGGTTTGAGATGGGTGATGTCTACCTCAGGAATTTTGTTAGCAGCATTTCCGATTAAAAAATGCGATGGAGTTAAAACATCGATATCGCTGGAGTAGATGGAACATAGTGCTTCACTGATCATATCCGTAATCAGCTCTAGGTGAATCGCCTTTGTTCCGAAACATATGAATAAACATATATATGTTTTATATGTTTTTGGTCCACGTCCTTTGTGTAAGTGGATAGGGATTGGTCCGGCATAGTCAAGGCCGATCTTCATGAATGAACGAATAAGCTTTACTCTGCATCGTGGTAAATTCCCCATTACCTGAGTTTGCGTTTGTACCTTGAACCTCGCACAGATGATGCATTTGGTTATTTGTTTTGCCAGCCAACCAGAATTATTCTTGCCTCCTTGGATCCATAAGTGTTGTCTCGCAATTGATAAGTTTAGCGTCACTTCCGCGTGCTTGTTACCATGTATTTCTTCAAGGAGTAGTGATGCGATTCTTGATTTCGCATGCACAATTGTTGGATGCTTTGTGGATAATAGAATCGAGCTGTTATCCAATCTCCTTCCTACGCGAATAATCCCACGTTTATTAATGAATGGAGCTAGCGATTTAATACTGCTCGTTTTGGCAACAGACTTGATTGCTTTTAAGGAATTTACTTCATTTGAATGAAATTTAGTCTGTTCGTACTTATAAATCCTATGAATGGCATGGAATATTTCTTCCCGGTTTAGATAGGTACCACTCGTTCTTCTGCATTTAGGCTTCCTGCAATTCGTTATGAATCGAGAATTAATAGCTAGTGCCTTCTGTAGTTTTCGAAATGAAGAATATCTTTCGAAGTGATCGTCGATCCAAGCGTTATGAACCGTGTTCGTGAAACTAAGCAGCTGGTTGCTTTCATCTTTAATTTGCTCGTACTTAAATTGTTGAACTGGCCAGGTATCAGTGGTTTGGACTAACCAATCAGGTCCATTCCGCCAAAGTGTGTGTGATTCAAGCTGTAATGGTGATAAACTTCGTGAGGCGCAGTCGGCTGAGTTATCCAATGATGGGACAGGCTTCCAACGTTTTCTTGGCCAAGAATTTAAAATTTCCGCGGTTCGATTGCCAACGAAATTTTTCCACCGCCTGGGATATCTTGCAAGCCAATCTAGAACGATGCTTGAATCCTTCCAACAGTGAACTTCAGAGATTGTCGGTTGTGTTTCACACAGATTGGTTAATGAAAGGGTTCCACACAACTGAAATACTGGCAATGTTGCTTGATTGATGAGAGAAACCTTTGTTTTGGCCGATATTAATTTGCATGAAACTTCTTCCGTTATTGACTCGATTCTGGAGAATACTACTGCTGCATAGGCCTACTGGCTGGCGTAGCCGCAGCCATGCATTTGGACCGTGTACCTTTTACTGGCGAATATTGATCTTGGGATCCGAATTGGATAAACCTGGTCCATTTGCTCTACAATGCTTATCCATTTTTTTGCCCTCTGCTCAGGCAATGGTTCATCCCACTTTGAATTGGCTGCCCACAACTTTTGGATGAACATTTTCACAGACACGACTACCGCAGTTAACCAACCAATCGGATCAAACAGACGGCTGGTTTGTGACAATACTATTCTTTTGGTCAATATTCGGCTACATTGAATATCCGAAGAAAATGCGAACTCGTCCATAGATGGATTCCAATTCATGCCTAATATTTTTACTGACTTGCTGCTTTCTTCGGTGTGGTCATTGATTTCTTTGGGATCGTGAGTTTGGTCATTCTTGTCAATTTTCTTCAGTATGGCTGCTGTATTTGAGGACCATTTGCGTAGGTTGAATCCATGTTTCTTTAGGAGATCGGTAATCTCGGGTTGCAGCTGAACTGCGTTTTGCCCGGTGTCCAGTCCTGACATCAAGTTGTCCACATAAATGTCTCGTTTCATAATTTTTGATGCAAGTGGTAATATATTTTGGTTCTCTTGAGAAATTTGCTTCAAGGTTCTAGTTGCTAAGAACGAAGCTGATACTAGCTCGTTGATTACCGTCAGGAGTCGGTAGTGCCGTATTGGTTTGGTCGGAGAAGTTCGCCAAACAATTTTTTGATATTGGATATCATACTTCGAAACCCGTACTTGGCGATATAACCTTGCCACATCCGCTGAGAAAACTGTATGATGTTCAAGGAATCGTAATAAGATCGCGTACAGCGTTGACTGGATCGTTGGACCGACAGTTAAACAGTCGTTCAGAGAGATCCCGGACGAACCTTTTGCAGAACCTTCGAGAACTACACGTAATTTGGTCGTGCTGCTGGATTTGTGGAGAACACCATGATGTGGTAAGTAAAAGCCGGAGTTATGCATCTTTTTCCTTGGGATTTCCTCCTTGTGTTGGAGTTTATAGTATTCCAGCATGAATTTGCGGTTGAGATCCTTGAATTCTGGATCACGGATAAATCGACTCTCCATACTTTTTAGTCTTTGAACTGCGCTGTTCATCGAATTATCCAGCGAATTTGGTGACCGTTTGAATGGTAGCCTCACGATAGATGTGCTATCATTTTGAAATGAACCTCGAACGTGATCTTCGTAGAGTTGCTCCTCGATGGATGATAGTTGTGAGGTGTTGGAGATATGAGAATTGGGATCCGCTAGTTTGGTTCCCCCATTAGCATTAACGTAAATATCGTTAACACTCTGAATTGGTAGCTTCGTGGTTATCTTCGGCAGTACAAACGCCCTCGATGGAAAAATCGGTGCCGCCGTCATCCTGCAGTACAACTTCGGAATGGCCGCCTGTATGAATCATGTTTATTGAAACATCTAATTCTGCAAACATGTCTAATGATGTGGAATATGCGTGAATCAATGTATTGAGACCCGTAATTGCCTTGTAATAGACCTCATCGTATTCGTAATCTGAGTCTTCATCTGGATTAAGCTTGAAAATTATTGACTCGATGTCTGTAAACTCTGACATCAACTCTTCGGCGCGCATCAAATGTGTTTCCAACTCCTCAATTGGCGTTTGATTATCGCATTGCTCCATAAAATTCACGATCTGCGCCATTCTTCCTTTGTTGGAGGCACGTTGTTTCTTTAGACCGGCTAATTCCATCCCGATGATTCAGTCGAACTGGTTTTGCACACTTCAGGATTAATCGCACAGCACTGAATTTGATAGCGTGAAAATATTACGGTGAGTAAATATTATGGACCGCGCTCGTAGGGGAGGTTATAATTTAATAATTGAATTTTTAATTATCAACGTTTAGTTGATGATCCTCGTGATTCGATTTTATAATTATCACTATTAATTGTGTTCGTTAATTGCGTATTATAATCCCCTGATTATTACTGTTGATGGTGTACGTATTATAATTTTTTGGATTATCACTATTAATGTGCTCGTAATGCGATTTTAATTTTACAGTGTTACTTTCGCGAGTAATATAAAATGGCTGCTTACGCGCGTAATATAAAAATGGTGATTGATGACGCCTCTGGATTTCCCGGAAAATGTTCGATGAGGTGATTGCTGATCAACCGCGTGGTTGTTGACTAAATTAGTTTGCAATCGATGAGCATCTGGCTCGAAGGACCATAATGGTGGAGCACAGTCGAGTTTGAATATAAAATCCCCGAAAATGGTGGACTCTGATGACGATGCTTTTATTTCCACGTTGCCGTATAGTGGACTGTATCTTCTTTCCTCGAAATCCTGAGGCGTATATTTATATTACGTAATTAACTATTACGAACACTTACGATCAACGTTATAAACTATTTTTATTTATTATTTTTAATATATTTATTTTATTTAATAACTTAGCTATAATTTTAAGTGTTGAGTGTACAAAGATTTTTCTTACAATGAATTAATTTTTTGGAACATGAATAAATTTGACAAGTTACTTCCAAGTCGATTTGAAATGTAAGTTCAGTGCGTTGCCCTGATGGTAACGCAGTTTTTGTTTCCATATTATACCTCTACTACATTTTTTTGTTCTTGTTGGTAGACATAGACGTCAAAAATAGAAATTGTAAACAAAACAATTTCTGCATAATTATGGATGTGAGCTAAGTATTTATGATTTATCTTATTAAACTAATTACTAATTAAATACTATATATTTTCAGGTTTGCCCGAATTAATAATAGATTACAAGCTAGTGGAATTGTAAGTAAGTTTATACATATTATAAATTAATATTTACTAATAAAATTTTTCTTCCAGCTGTAGAAGTATGTCATCAATTTTTATGTGTTCCAGGTTTTTATGTATTTTAGGTTGATAAGGGATATTATGTGTTAGGCACCAACATGATTTTGTGTGTATCTGTTAGACTACCGTTTTGATCTACCAATTTTGAGAACAGTTCATGGAACCCAACCCAATCTTGATAGTTCCCATTGAACTTTGGTATCTCAATTTCCTTTAACCTGTAATTTTTTAATTGCTGATTGTTGGTGTTTGTTTCACTTATCTTATGTACCGCTTGTTGTAGCTTTGCAGTACACTCCTCTGCACGGCTGCTAATCTCGAAATAAATGTTGTTTTTAAAATATTCTTGTGCATATTCAAACACGATTCCTTAAATTCGATTTTTTCTTAAATATCTTCCACGAAAGTACCAGCACAACAACCATTAAATATGTTTAAACAGAACATGACCACATTTTGTTAATGGGTCTTCAATACAAATAAACCAACCTTACTGTGGATTCAGAGTTAAACTGGTCCTGTGTCATACATAAAAAATTTGCCAGTGGTGTGATATCCTTTGAGGCTGATTCAGAAATGCATTGCTTACTGATGATGTAAGGATCGACTATAGAAGAAGTGCCTGGATTTAAGGTCAAATTCTCTGCCACGAAAAAATATCAGTTTTTAACCTTAACCATTTGCCCAAAATTAGAACACAGATCTAATCCTCCCGATCTAAATCCACAGTTTTGAAAAAAAAAATCAATGCTGACTGTGTTTTTCTAGGGTTTCTATTCAACATTTCAGAAAAATTTAGAGTAAAGTAATAAATATTTTAAATTTTCATAAAGATTAGTAAATGCAATATTTAAGTATTCCTCTGAAAAGCTTTTCATATTCTCTCTAACGTTTGATAATATAAGCTGACAGTAAACATTCAGATCCCTTCACAAAAGGTGACAAATACAAAAATATTTAAAGGTCATTGATTTTCAGGGAGCATACAAATTTTGCAACACTTTTGAAATAGAAATTTAGACATTTTAATAACAAATACGACAAAGTCTATTATCGCTAATGACGAGGAACAACACCAAGAACGGTGTACACAGAACACCAACAACCAGCTAAATGTAATTTTTAAGGAGAAAATCAATATTCTGTGTTTTTAATTACCGCAAGGTAAAAAGCTCGCAGAAGCCAA
Source organism: Nephrotoma appendiculata (assembly GCA_947310385.1). NCBI lineage: Eukaryota > Metazoa > Arthropoda > Insecta > Diptera > Tipulidae > Nephrotoma > Nephrotoma appendiculata. Next base: position 273,239,634 of record OX371225.1, on the reverse strand, counting down.
AAAAAAGGAACGAGCGAACGAAAACGTAAATTGCATCCAAGTTAAATATGTGACATTTATTGTTCGAAAGTACATAAGGAAACTTTATTATGTTGAAGCATAATATAGCGAAGAGCGTAGCACAAATTTAGGAATACGCGACGACATAACTAACTTTTAAATTTCGTCTGCGAGGTGAATAATCAAATTAATTACAACAAATTGAAAATGTATTATTTTACCTAAATTTATAGTTCGATTTGGAAAGTTTACAAAATTATTAATTTTGAAAACTTTGCCAAATACAAATATGAGTGTATTAGGAAAGTTCGGTATTTTAAATTGATCAATTAGGATAGAGATACGATATGGAAAGGGTTTTGTATACATTTATTCAGCTCTAATCACTAAACATAGTTTATAATGAAACTCAATTCAGAAATATAGCAGCCATAGGCCGGAGAAATAAACAGTGCTAGCTATTTCCGGTTACGATTATATTTATTAACCAGTTCACTTTGCAACGGGGGTCAAAACTGGCTAACTAAAAATTTATTGACTTTTGCACTCCTTAGACGTTGGTTGGAATTATTGAAGGTGGTCGTATTCTTATTATCACATTGAATGGCTGGAAGTTGAAAACATTTGAAAATCTTGCCGGATCATTTCTCATAGCCATCATTTGAAAGATGTTAATGGAATGACGTCATCGAACAGTGAGAAAAACTTAACGTCATATCTAATAAATTTCGAGCTGGGCTAATTTAACAAATTACTGTTTATTTAATTTAAACAAATTCTGGCCTCGGTTAATCTCACATAAGAGCAAGTGGAGTTTTTTATTGCATAGTGTTGCCTGATGATTTTTTTTTTATTTTCTGGAATAGGATCGTGTGATAATTTCATATAAGTACGATTATGTGTTGGATCGGATGGCGTCATGTGATGTCCTTCGTTTCAATAGTTTGCATCATATTGCTAGTGCCTAATTTGTGCTTAGAACTGCGCTTCAAACATGTAGGCGAAGATTGTTCAACGTAGGGCAAATTAGCAGGCTCAACGTCTTTTGACTCAATATTCAATAAAAATTGATGGGGTACATATTATCCTTAATGGCGTCCTTTGGTGTCTCCGAGACTTGACGTAAACCTAACATCTTCAGTAAAATTGTTTCTCTTTTAAGGCATAGGCATAGGATCATCCAAAATGATTATGTTGTGAATATAATAGGCATTTTGGTAGGGAGTAGAGATGTATTAGAGGTGTTATTTAGGCCCAGAGTAGTCCACAAATTGGTCCATTCCTCGTCTCTGGAATTGATACTTGCAGTGGTGGTTTTGATAGCGTATCTGAGAGCCTTGATTTGATTGCTCCTGCTTATAGCAATATCTCATGTGACTTTAACCTTAACCTGTTTGACCCGTTGATCATGCGCTCCAATCCACAACTTTTCCAGAGGGTGGGGTGCTCTATCGTGGATTTTATTTAACCTTCTTATTTTGATATTTTTTAGAATAGCTTTACGAGGGTTGATTTTTACGTGGTGAGCGATCCATTTGGTTTCCTCCTGACCAGTTTTGGGCTCCTTCAATCTCGCACCATGCTTTCCTTTTTGCCTCGTTTTATCTTCCCAAGCATGAAATCTCTACATCATCAAGTCCCTACTTGTACTTTACGACGTCTTGGATAGGATTTTCTTGACCTCTGACTCTGTTGGGCTAGTTATGATCTTCATTTTCTCCCTGCTTGCTCTGTTCAATGAACATGAACCGCCCCGAACCTGGGTTGTGGTAACTAAACCTTGATTTTGGAATGTTCAGAGATTGTACATGCCACATTAATGAGGGACTTAATGAGGACCAAACGGACGCCAGATGGGCAACCTACTGCAGCTATCGGAATAAATTTTTTTCCCTTGGTTTATCTTTTTCCTCGATAAAAACATCCTATACCTTCCTCTGGCGGAAGGTTAGAAAAATAGGTTTACACAATGATTCAAACGTTGATGTTCAAGGGCTAATGGGTATTTTCCCTTGACCTGGAAGAGAGCTTGTATAATCTCACACTCCGTCCTTTTACTTTGCACATATTAGGTTTCGCCAGTCACTAAGAACTAGGCTCTTCCTCCTCATAAAAGGTGAGTGATTAATTTTTAGAATTCTTTCCCAATGGCGGTTAAGAAGTTTTGGTCCCTACACATATTCGTCAATCATTGACGATACATTAAACTGAAACTTATTGCTATCCTCGGTGATAGCCAGATATTCGTATTAAATCGAGATGAGGTTACTAAGACGTTGGAAGATTTATTTCAGTTGTCTCAACAGACTGCAGTAATCAAACTACATAAAATGTTGATAGTACTTTGAACTTACATACAAATGCTGCGTACCAATAGGCAGGTAAATCGTTTACTACGGTGAAATTTTACTTAAAATTGACTTTTACCCTACAATTGGTACGCAGCCAAAGTATAATCGCAATACCTTAGCGAATTATTATGTTTCGCTGTGCGTTGTTTAACCCCTTCGTAACCTCAAATTTTAAAGTGTAACCAGTCAGAAATAAAAACTTAAGTTAATAAAGAAATAAGAATGCGATAAATGGCATGTCCGTGTTATTAGCCAGCAAAACTTAAGTTTTACTTAAAGAACCCAACGAAACTTTCGTTAAATTTAGCTGTCACTTAAAAAAAAATAATGTGTGCTATATCTCGCCCAAAAATAAGAAAAACTTAAAAAATTGTGTTGACAATACAATCTGAAAATCTAGCTTTTTATTAAATATAAAGGCGGAATTTATTTTAATTGTATGATTCAGTACTAAATTAATTTTTAAAGATATTTGTATAATTTTACATGCAGTTAAAATTAAATATTAGACGTGGCTTTTCTATTATTAAATGTTTGGTATAATAGATTAATCAAAATTCATAAAAGTCTAATCATGTTTTGTTCATAACAGTTGTAAATTTACATCGCGCTGATTTTGTTATTACTTAAGAATTATAAGTTGTGCATGACGTCAAATAAAAAAAAGACGATTGGTGTCGTTAATTTTTTTTTTTTAAGTTTTATTCTTGACTGCATTCTATTTGACGCATACAAGCGATTTGTATATGAAATATAGAAATTTAACAAATGCGCAGCGAAAAATAATAATTCGCTAACCCATTACGATTATACTTCGAATGTAAGTTCAAAGTATTTTATATATTTTTTGTAGTTTGGTCACTACAGTCTGATGAGATGTCACAATTTTTTGAGTTAGAGAATTCAATGTTTCATTAGGTTTGTAACCTTACCTCGATGTAACATTTAACTGTATATTTTTTCGCAGCTGCCTTTGGTTCATTTATTATTATTTTAATATCTACGAAACGAGAGGAATGTCTTTCACCCTTTTACACTTTAAAGTTTTAAATTAAATTTAATGGTTTGTAATATTGTTCTGCACTTTCAAGTTCTAGTACATTGTAAACAAGACTGGCCTGCTAGTCAAGACCTTGGCGGGCACTAGTAAAAACTCTTGACAAAACAATTCAAATCTCCATGAATTAAACCATCCAACAGCCAGCTTTTCTAAACTTAATGTATTTGCCTTCTTATTTTATACAACAGATGGGATTCGTATAAGTACTCGTATTACTTAAAATTTCCATCGAATATATTCACTCCGTTTGACTGTTATCTAAGTGCGTAAACGTACGTTCATATTAGTTAAAAAGTGACTGTAAATGTTTATCACATAAAAATCATTTTAACTGTGAATATTAAATGAATACACCTTTTAAATAAAAATAATAATTCATTTTTTTAAGCACGAATAAAATAAAATTCCAATTTCCCTCCATTTTCTCATTTTCTCGTTTTAATTTTTTTTTTCATTCATTTTGCGAGAGTGTGAAGTGTGTGTTGTATTTATGTATGTGGGGATGCCTCATTCCCATGTACAGTACCCAGAAAAGAAAAAAAAACGTATATACTACCAACAAATATGTTGTGTATATTATAAAACATACACCACTCGTATCGTATCTAAATGGATAAGCTCCTTTTATGAAAATTGAAATTGAAGAAAAAAAATTCGAATAAATTATGAAAAATGTATCGATAAAATAAAATAGCAACGAGTTGAGTTGTGTGACTTGTGATACCGGGGTACCTCTCCCGCAAAAAGCATAATATAGGTACATGGCAAAATTTACAGTTTTGTGTAAAGAAATTAGTTCCGATACATACTCGTGCACATACTTAGGTATATACCATATACTTATTTATGTGAGATGAATTGTACATAAACAAATTATTATTATTATGTACAATTTTTTTTATTTCCAGGAGATCTCACGTTTCGATATGAATTTCGATTTATTTGAAAATTTTCATTTTGTGAAAGGTTGATAAATTTTTATCGGAATCAATAAGAGAAATTGATCAATTCAAGTGATTAGATTTGGGAATACTTGCAGCACTAAAAATAAAAAATATTTATGTGTATTTAGTAAAAATTTAATGTATATGGTGTGCATAGTGTTTATTCTAAAAGCCCCACATACAGGTACCTATATTATTTCCTAAAGATGTGATAGCCTGCTCCTTTCCTACTCAAATAAAAAAAACATATTAGGAACTACAAAATGTCAAACTTTTTTTTGCTTAAGAACGCTATAAATTGAGGTGCTTAAGATAAATTTAATCTGTAATGGATGTGTTGTAAACACCGACATACAGCAATCCCCCGCTCTACGGATGTGATGCGTTCCTCAGCAACAGACCATAAAGCGAAAATTCGTATACTGAACCCGCTGTTCAAATCAAAATAAATGTAAACCAAACTAAAGTTAGTATGGAACTATACTACAATTCCAGTGGCCCTATTCTGGTAATTCCCGGCAATAGGGAATAATTTTTTTGTTGTAGTAGCTATTCCCCAGACATTTTCCCCAATTCCCCGTTTTTTTTAAAGTTAATTTACGGGAATAGTATATTGTATAATTAGGAGGAAAAGTACTGCATTCGCGGACGAGCCGAGTCCGGCAACCACGGGAGTCCGGGAATGCACTTTTCCTCCGAATTGTACATACTATTTTTTCTCCGATCGGACTTTAAAACGAATATAAACCTAAAATAATTTTTAGTATTATTCATTAATTATCATATTAAGAAATCAAAACAAAGTAAAAAATCAAAAATAACATAAAATTATTGCTCAGTTAGCCACGACATCATAAGACATAAATACATTTTTTTTTTTTTTTTTTCTAAAGTTTTTCAAGTTTGTGTTTATTTGATTTATAAAAAACGTGTGAACGAAATTTAAGGGATAAGCCACATGTGATTTACTCCCGCAAAAGTCGAAGGAAAAATACGAACTACTCAATGATCAGGTCGATGCTAGTGGTTAAAAATAATGTGAATATTGCAAAATACCAAAAATTACGTGTCTTCTTGAAACGCAAATCCTACGGATAAAAAGCGATGAAATCTAAAATATTAACTATGGAATATGTTCAACAATTCATTTTGGAAGCTTCAGATGATTCGTTCCTAGTTACTAAAGTAAGCATGTAGGTATTTAAAATGATTATTATTTGTATTTATACATTAAATTCAAATATGTTTTCGGATAAAATACAATTCACACTGCAATATTTTTTTGTATGTAATATTATGATTGTTTTTTGTAGGTTGCGTTAATTTTTGGAATCGCTGGTGCTTGTCGACGGGATGAACTAGCCCGCATGGAAATTACTGACATTAGTGATTTGAGATCTAAACTTTTAGTTAAAATCCCGAATAACAAGACAAATAAACCACGATCATTTATCGTAAACGAAACTTATTTAGAATATTACAGAAAATATAAATATATATCTTCGCGTCCAAAAGATTTAAATTCTTTGCGGTTTTTTTTAAATACACAAATGGTAAAGGTTTCAAACAAGTAGTTGGCATACATCAGTTTGGTAAAATGCCACAAATTTTTGCTACTTTTTTAAAATTGCCAGACGCAAAACAATACACAGGGCACTGTTTCCGCCGTTCATCTGCGCCAATTTTAGTTGATAATGGCGCAGATTTAACATGCTTAAAAAGATTTGGAGTATATCGATTAATCCATTATCAATAAAATTGAAGTTGCTCATAAGATTTTTGATACAACGGATAATGAAACAGCCGATGCAAATAATGTTAATGATTTTAATAACAAATATATCATGTTCAATAATTGTACTAATTGTACGATAACCGTTAATATTACAAATAAGTAAAATTAAACTCCTATACCCAGGCGCGTACGCAGGATGAAACCATTGGGGGGTTGCAGAAAACATATTTTATATAATTTTTTTTTTCACGTAATAGAACTAGCTAATATACAGGAGTAACTTTAATATTCGGTTTTTTTATAATCTTCAGGGTTTCTATAATCTTCAGACCTTTTGTTATTAAAATAGCAAAAATGTTAATTTTTATTTTTCAAAAATTAATATTTTATTATTTTTCAATAAAATTTAAATAGTTTCGTATGAAATAAATAAATTTTGGATTGTAATAAAAAAATTAAAACAAAATAGACTACTATTTCAACGTTACTTTAATATTTGGTTTTTTCCATTGTGCATGCATTTATTTGTGAAATAAGGGTACTTCGATATTTTGAAGGATTTTGTTAATTATTATTTAGTTCTCCTCTGTTGGCCGTGATATTGTAAAATAAAATTTGTATGGGCCTTAAAGGAAAATATTCAACATTGGCGCAACGAAAGTTAATAGTTTGCCATTATGCTCAAGGTCATACGTATGCGGAAATTGCAGAATGGCTGAATATACCAAAAAGTACAGTTAGCGATATCGTTCGGCGATATAAAAATGAAGGGAGAATTATTTTGAAATAGCAAAAAGGCCAACCAAAAAAATTAACAGAAAGTAATGAACGATGGATATCAAAAAAAAATAAAAAAATCCGCATTTTGAGTGACATGCATGAGTGACATCCTACGCAAGTGAATAGTCCTACGCAAAACTGGTTTGCATGGTAGAATTACCAAAAAGAAGCCCTTCGTTAGTGAGAAAAATAGCAAGGTAACTATTGAATGAAATGTTTTTTTCGTTCTGGTCTCACATTTACGGATGACAGTAATTTAACCTTTGATGGCAGGATACTCGTTTGGCGAAAACCAAACCAAGAAATGAATCCATACTGTTTGCGTCCTACAGTTAAACATGGCAGTGGTCATGTAATGGTTTGGAGTGCGTGTGCGGCGGCTGGAGTTGGGAAACTTCATTTTATTGACCTAAACATAAACAAATGCCAATATTTAAAACAGAGCTCTGATAAACTGGTTATTATATAGGCACTTTTATTTCTATCAAGATAATAATCCCAAGCACACGGCTGTTGTATAATTGCCCTAGAATAATCAAAACATAAATAAATTGGAGTGTGAAATTAGGAAACATAATTTATCCAATAAAAATGATTTAAAAAAGTTCTTACTGGAGGAATGGGATACAATTAGCCCCGAATACACCTGAAAAAACTAGTTACTTAGAAACTTAGAAGCAGCTTAGGACTTTTTTGTTATACATTTTATAACTGTAAAATAACATGGACCATTTTCATCGTAATATGATTTGTTGTTTTATTAAAAACTACTTGTTTTATTAAAACTTAGAATAAAACAATTAAAAATATTCATGTTTGTTTCTTATACATTATTTGATTTTTTAGGAATTTTCACCAATTTTTTTTACTAAGAGTGGACCATTTTCAATGTTACTGTAAGTAGTATATGCATAAGTATGCCAATAAATAATCCAATTATCAAAATATTTTTCAACCAGATTTTTCGGAATCGACTTCAGTTCTCGCCGCGAATTCTCTTTTATCGACTGGAAACGGATGCCTCGAAGTGGTAATTTGCCATTTGGAAAGAGAAAAAAGTCAACCGGAGCCATATCAGGTGAATACGGTGGTTGTTCGATAATATTTGGTGAGTTTTCGGCCAGAAATTTGTTCACAATGGTAGCCTTGTGAAATGGTGCGTTGTTGTGGTATAAAATCCATACAAACCTGACCTGACGTGGTTTATTCGGTTTCGGCTCAGCTGGAAAGCGACATTCAAAAGGTTGTTGACTGGTTTGCATGTCAAACTCGGAAACCCATGTCCCACCACCTGGCATGGCTTAAGCGACCTTTACGCGATTAAACTTTTGGAGAAGAAAATGCAGGTCTTAGGGAACTAGTCGAGCGGCAACAAATTTCGTGACCAAACAATCGTGTACAATGGTACGAATTGATTCGTGAGACACAGAAACTTCAGCGGCTAGCTCTCTCAAATCTAAATGACGATTTTCCGTCACCATTTCCCTCACGCTTCATTGATGTTAACTTCGGTTGAAGACGTTCATGGCCGACCAGAGCGAGGCAAATCTTCCACCACATCTCGCCGCTATAACGTAATAATTTTTTTAATATTAATTAATATTTTTATTACTACGCGTCTACGCTACACTGCTTTTGAAAGCACTGTACCATCGCGCAGTCACTACCACAACGATGCAAGCACACCAACCGCCATTAGATATGGCGGATATTAACCATAAAATTAAATTTAAATTTGATTAAATTAAATAATAATAATTATACGTTATAAACGCATGCCCCCGATGAAGCATTTCGAAATATTCAGCTCATCGAAAATTTTATACTGAAAATGGCCACAGATAACATGTACAATCCAAACTAACCGATTTTTTGGTCTGAAATGGTACGTGACTACTACTTATGAAGACACTTTTGTACATTGATCTATGTGCTTTAATCAGACTACCATCTACGATTCAGGAAATAAACTATCAACATAAATTTAATGACGTATCAAGCACTACTGCCTGGTACTCTAGGCGCATTGACAATGGCTGATATGCCCTGGTATACTGGATGTTCATCCCAAATCTACATTTTCCCAGTACACTCAGAATCAAAGCTCATTTAAAATTTCGAATATCCGGTGGTACTTACAGTTGAGCGATTACTGTACAAACTTGTGCACATCACTCCCGCGTAATACAAAAAATAAAAAGCATTACCAAAAAAAATAATAAAACTAAAGTCCATAAAATAACAGGTAAGACCTGTTTTGTTGCTTGTGGTAAGGGACCACCAAGAAAATATTATGATGCTTTCTCGATATTTTCCTTATATTTAAAATAAAAATAAATAACGTTGTAAAAATAAAATAATAAAAAAAATGTCGAAGGATTTTCCGAATTTCATTAAATTTCATTAAACCCTTTTTCAATTTTATTACATGATACAAAAAAAAAACTCGTGTTGTATTTATGTATGTACGTATGGATGTATGTATGTACGGCAGATATTATACTCGTAATAACAGTAATAATAATGATAGTCGAAACATAGAAAGGAGTAACAATGACAATAATAATGATAATAATGAAGTCGGTAAAATAAACTATTAAACAGCAACAAAATGATAATAAAATGTCTAGTTAGCGAAAAAATGGCAAAATAATGTTGGTTTTATGTATTTTTTTTGGAAGAGGATTTGAGTATTTACAGAAATCGTTGAAAATCTAAATGATTGCAATGAAATAAGAGCTAGGTATGTGTTATTATCAATGTACTGAAATTTAGGTTTAATTACGTCCGTGGTCCATCTGCAAATGTTTCTGGACCATATCCAAATCATATTTGTAGCAGGTGAAAATATAATGGGGATTTAAAGTTAATTATTCATTTCTTCAAGGTCAAATAAATTAAGTTATACACATATGAGAGAAAATTCATCCAACGGATCAAACAGCCAATTAAACCCGTTAAATTATTTGTTAAGGACTCATCCCAATCGAATATTGACCAATTGTTATCAAAATCATCCTTTAAGCAGATTTTCTCTAAATTCAGACTCATCGGAATAGAATCCTAGTACTCGAAAACCTACGAATTTGAGCACGTTTTTTAAAGTTAGACCTAAACTAGTCCTAAACCAACAAAATCAAACGAAAGTGTGTTTGTATTGGTAAAAATTAAATAAAAATGACATTTAGGCGAAATAATGAAATATTTGAACAGTTTTCCCATTGAAATTATTCTTTAAAAAAAAATATTTTTCGCATTGGCGTTGTTAAAATAAATTATCCTTTCCGTCCAAAGAATATAATATTTTCTTCAGAAATTGAATATCTCGAGAATTAATCTGATTATTATCTAGTTCTGTATGATTTTCTGAAAGATTAAGATTAGAACTTCCCAACCTCTAAACCATTTAAAAAGCTAAATTCGAATGGGATTCACGAGGTCAAATAAATACTTTAATAACCTGCGCCATAGTAAGAGTTTAGGATTTTGTTAAGAAATTGAATATCTCGAGAATTAATCTGATTATCGAAGCACTGCCAAGCTGTTCGTTGCGGAGTTCGTGCATTTTGGGAGTGTGATTTTGGAGGCGATGGAAAAATTTGAAATTATTTTTAGCGATATACAGTAAACCTTCGATTTAACGGACGCTCCATTTTGCTTCAATTTTTTATGTTTGGTAAAACATATAGGGGACTAGTTTTGAGTTCATGTTACACGCTGCGTTAATTACTATTATGTTAAATGTTGCGTTAAATTATTGTGTTAACATGTCACGTAAAATGTTATACAGAAAAAAATCGAATTAACTGTTTAATTGGGGAGTCCGTTAAATCCGATTGTCCGTTAAATTCGAATGTTTTTAAAATTAATCTATTCGATCGAATTTAATCTGACGGAACTTTGTCATTTCTTAGACGATTATGTTGGGATTGGGTATAATGGATGGAAATGAGATTCTAAAATGTTATTTTAAGTAATTTTGGAAAAGGCCACCTCGAACTCGGCCATTCTTTAACCGATGTATAGTTGGGTTTGTTTAATGAAAATGGGATTCTATAATTATTTTGGGAAGGAATTCTCGAATATGTCCACCAGGCGTCTTTCTTGAAGTAATTGGCTCGTGATGTTACATATTTCTTATAAGGCTTGATAACTTAACATCTATCACCAGTACGTGACCCACTCAATTAGTACTCTCACAAAAATTACTTTATGAACCTTACACGAAGGGCTCAGATAAACTTAAAGTATTCTTATCAACAACGACTTCGAAAACTGTTCACGAGAACATGGAATATGACGTCTTCTAATACCTTGGGATTTCCATAACTTTTCGAACCAAGCGAGAATTTACAATTTTGAGGCGCTTGCAATACAGGAGCATAAATGGTCTGGGAGTTAATTCCATAAAACAGCCAATAGTTACACTCTCCACTACAGCCATAAGGGGTTAAGTAATAGCCGTGTCCCGTTCCAGATGGCAATATCCCATTTTGATTAAACAAATCCAATTCCATCGTAATCGGTTAAAAACTGTCAGAGTTCCGTCCAAGGTAGCGATATTCTAAAACTTCTTCCAATGATCATTTAAGAATCCCATTTTCATCCAATAAACCCAATTACGTTATACTCAGTTAAAGAATAGCCGGGTGTAGGTAGCCTTTTCCAAAACTACTTCCAATAACAGTTTAGAAACCCATTTTCATCCAGCTATTCTATCCCATCATAACGAATTAAGAATTGGTCGAGTTCCGTCCCATGTGGCCATATTCCAGAACTTATTAAAAATATCATTTGACAATCCCATTTCCATCCAACATACCCAATCCCAACATAATCGGCTAAGAAATGCCTGAATTCCGACCGAGATTAAATTCGATCGAATAGATTAAATTTAAAAACATTCGGATTTAACTGATACTCGGATTTAACGGACTCCCCAATTATTACGTATTACATTTTCACTTAATAAAGACATTTTTATTAATCACTTGTTTTTTATTTCGCAGTTATTTTGAATAATTTTCAAAAAGTTTAAAAAATCACTCGATCGATTTCGACTTGTTAGGTCATCATCAGGAGTATCTACTGATTTGTGTTCGTAAAAAATTTTGTTATATAGTAGAAAAAAGCAAAATATAAATAAAAGAAGGAGGGCAAAAAAATAAAATAAAAAATAAGCAATAAAAATTAATCTACGGATCGCGCAGGTGTGCGATGAGTCATAGGCTGAGTAACAAAATTCAAGGTATATTATTGCGTACGTGAGAATAGAAAAGGGCGGGATCTGTAATTGGTGAGAACCGGATTTCTCTCTGTTCGTTAAGGATATTTTGGTTAAGAAATATTGATTTTCTAATTTCGTAAGATTCTAAGGTATCTAAACGTCTGCCTTTGGGTTGTATATGTAATACATCTAAATTGTTCAAGCTAGCTGTATGATTTTCTGACGTTAAATGGTTATGGAAAGTTGATTGGTTGCAACCAGATAAATGTTCTTTAGCTCTAACTCCAAAATTGCGCCCAGTCTGACCAATATAGGAGAAACTACAATCATTGCAATTGATCCTATAGACACCAGATTTGGAAAGGCGATCAACTCTAGGTTTATTGTTAAAAATCATTTTCTTTATTGTGTTGTTATTATAAAAAGCAAAACTAATATTGGTATAATTGGACACGATGTTGCTAATCCGTTGGCTCGTTTTTCCTATATACTCTAAGCGACGCCAATTTTCCCGCGGTGGACTATCCGGTGGATAAATACCCGTTAGAGTTTTACGCTTTAGCTTTTTATTCAATAACTTTAATATAGTCCTAGTTGCATATCCGTTATTCGTTGCTATTTGAAGAATTATGTTAAGCTCAGTGTTATAGTTTGAATTTGACAGAGGGATGTTTATTAGTCTATCTATGAGTGAGTGGAAAGCTGACATTTTAATATTATGGGGATGGTTTGAAGAACTAGGGATAACAGCGTCTGTATACGTGGGTTTCCGATAAATTTTGAAGTCTAAAGTAGAATTAATCCTGGTTATTGTTATATCTAGAAAATTAATATATTTATTTTCTTCTTTTTCTAACGTAAAATCAATGGTGGGATATTGAGAATTTAACCAAGTTAGGAAAGAGTCTAACAGTCTATCAGTTCCATTCCATAGACATAATATGTCATCAACATATCTATACCAAAAGATTATATGACGAAAATAAGGATTGTTGTTTGATATGATCATTTGTTCGAAGAAATTCATGAAAATTTCAGCCAACAAAGGTGACAGAGGGGAGCCCATGGGTAGACCATCAGCGAATTTGAAATATGTATTATCAAAACAGAAATAATTTTGTTTAATACAAGTCTCAAAAACTAACTTCAGTTCATGACGTAAGCTCTCATCTACAACATCCCTATCTAAGTAATTACAAACTATTTGGGACAAAGTATTAATCGGAATAGAAGTGAAAAGACTGGCAACGTCAAATGAAACTAGTTTTGAATGTAAAGGAATGTCGACGTCTTGAATTTTGTTAATCAATTCTACCGAGTTCTTAACCGAGTAAGCTGAAAAGAAATTAGTATGACAATTGAAAAAATTTATGAAACCCTTACATAGCTTGTAGGCGGGAGCATTGCAATACGCTACTATTGGTCTAATCGGAATGCCTTCCTTATGGATTTTTGGTAAACCATAAAGGATCGGGGCAGACGGATTCATGACAGAGCACTTCCAACCAGTTCCATCAAATAACTTCTGGCATTGGTTGATACACTTACTAACCGCAGTCTTAAAAGACTTAGTTGGATCTCTGCCAAGCTCTATTGCTTTGCTTTCTGTAATAAAATCAGAGATTTTATTGCAGTAATCGACTTTTGTGAGCACGGTAATTGTATTGCCTTTATCCGCTTTACACGCTATCAGGTCATGATCACGTAGTTTTTTCTTTATCGCACCAATCACTTTGAGGTTAGTATTAGAAGCAGCAGAAGAAGAAGAGTTTGTCGGAGAAGAAGAGTTATCAATACCTTTCTTTATTTGTAACGCACACACTGATTTTATTTGGGTTATCTCGCCAGATAAGGCTGTTTCGGCATCTACAGCAAGATTCTCGAATGATCGAAGGTCGATTTTATTTGGCGTAGGGGCAAAATTCACTCCGTTGCTAAGCATTTGCACCTCTGTATCACGGAAAACGACTGAGGACAAGTTCTTAAAACGTGGATGAAATTGGAAATCAGACGAACCACTATTACCTCTACGGTTAAATGGATAAGCCTTATCTCGCAACAGATCCAGTTTAGCTTTTTGTTTCACATATTGAATATGTGAAATTTCAGCTACCTCTGCACGAACTTTTTTGTCCAGCCAATCGAACTCAACAGAGTGCAAACGAATTGCTAACTCAGTGTGAACAACTTTAAGATGGAGATATAAGTTGTTCCTGGTAGCATACCCTTTACGCAGCTCGTTATCCCTCCAGCTACAACGCGCTAGATTGATAGCTCTTCTTCCCTCCAAAGATTTACTATTGCATTTAATGTTAGTATAGTTAGGAAGCAATTTTAATTTTCTACAACTACTATTAAACCATATTTGATTATTATTATAACAAATTCTTACCAACAAACGACGATAAATTACGGCGAGGGTGGCCAAATCTGCCAACTTAATACTTTTTACGCTATTGGCCGTAGGCACTTGGCGAAACACACTAATACTTAATAAAGACATTTTTATTAATCACTTGTTTTTTGTTTCGCAGTTATTTTGAATAATTTTCAAAAAGTTTAAAAAATCACTCGATCGATTTCGACTTGTTAGGTCATCATCAGGAGTATCTACTGATTTGTGTTAGTAAAAAATTTTGTTATATAGTAGAAAAAAGCAAAATATAAATAAAATATACGTATACAGACGCTGTTATCCCTAGTTCTTCAAACCATCCCCATAATATTAAAATGTCAGCTTTCCACTCACTCATAGATAGACTAATAAACATCCCTCTGTCAAATTCAAACTATAACACTGAGCTTAACATAATTCTTCAAATAGCAACGAATAACGGATATGCAACTAGGACTATATTAAAGTTATTGAATAAAAAGCTAAAGCGTAAAACTCTAACGGGTATTTATCCACCGGATAGTCCACCGCGGGAAAATTGGCGTCGCTTAGAGTATATAGGAAAAACGAGCCAACGGATTAGCAACATCGTGTCCAATTATACCAATATTAGTTTTGCTTTTTATAATAACAACACAATAAAGAAAATGATTTTTAACAATAAACCTAGAGTTGATCGCCTTTCCAAATCTGGTGTCTATAGGATCAATTGCAATGATTGTAGTTTCTCCTATTTTGGTCAGACTGGGCGCAATTTTGGAGTTAGAGCTAAAGAACATTTATCTGGTTGCAACCAATCAACTTTCCATAACCATTTAACGTCAGAAAATCATACAGCTAGCTTGAACAATTTAGATGTATTACATATACAACCCAAAGGCAGACGTTTAGATACCTTAGAATCTTACGAAATTAGAAAATCAATATTTCTTAACCAAAATATCCTTAACGAACAGAGAGAAATCCGGTTCTCACCAATTACAGATCCCGCCCTTTTCTATTCTCACGTACGCAATAATATACCTTGAATTTTGTTACTCAGCCTATGACTCATCGCACACCTGCGCGATCCGTAGATTAATTTTTATTGCTTATTTTTTATTTTATTTTTTTGCCCTCCTTCTTTTATTTATATTTTGCTTTTATTGCTTATTTTTTATTTTATTTTTTTGCCCTCCTTCTTTTATTTATATTTTGCTTTTTTCTACTATATAACAAAATTTTTTACTAACACAAATCAGTAGATACTCCTGATGATGACCTAACAAGTCGAAATCGATCGAGTGATTTTTTAAACTTTTTGAAAATTATTCAAAATAACTGCGAAACAAAAAACAAGTGATTAATAAAAATGTCTTTATTAAGTATTAGTGTGTTTCGCCAAGTGCCTACGGCCAATAGCGTAAAAAGTATTACATTTTCCGTGACATGTTAACACGCAACAGTTTAACGCAATAATTTAATGCAACATTTAACATAGCAGTATTTAACGCAAAGTGTAAGATGAACCCAAAACTAGTCCCCAATATATTTTACCAAACATAAAAAATTGATTCAAATATTTTAAAAATTCGCCTAAATGTCATTTTTATTTTACAGTCTTAGCCAAACGTATTGAGCACCAATGATATCTTACAATTTTTTTGGGAGTACCAATTTAAAATGGTTATGGTCAGTAACGTGGTTTTATTCGAGCGAGAGCGACCGACGGGTGGACTACCCAGTGTACAGAAAAATAAAATTCAGATTTACAATTTTTACGATTTTCTTTTATTTCGTCACGACGTTGCTTTACAATATTACGGTTTGAATCCTAATCAATTACTGATTTATACAATGCAAGAATAGTTTGCTGAAGGCGAACTATAGTTATGGTTTTATGCTGATTCTTATTATTTATTGCATTAATTTACAATTACCGAGAAATATGCATAATTATGCTGATGAGATATAAAATATACACGCGCATCCATATTTGTGTGGATTGGTTTTATACTTCGTTTTTTATTACATTACGTTGAACTGTACGCTATTTGTGTGGTTGGTTTTATATTACGTACATTATGTTGAACGTGTCGATGGATGTCTTGGCTTGGGTTTTGATGTACATAACTCCTCCCCTCTGAGACTGGCAACGTCCTCGTTGTGAGTGGTGAAGCTGATTTTTACTTTTGGTTTTTCGTTAGTACTTATATGCTTGCGATATATGAATACTGCTAATACGGTAACAATTGTCAGGATGATTATAATAGTGGTGCCTGAAAATATATAATAAGAATATGTTTGTTGTTGGTTTATGCGTTGATCCAGCAGGTTGAGTTTTTCTCCGTTTGATATCGTCCAATTCGTTATTTTAGGCATATTTATTTTATTTGTATTATTAAATGTTATGTTTAAGTTATCAAAAGGTTGTATTATATAAATTTTATTTAGAGTTATTTTGTTTTCATTATTATATTCAATATTATTTATTTTTATTGTGCAGTTTATAAATCGTATTAGTTTTTTGCCCTTGATTGCACCATGTTGCCCTCGACAGTTGGATGTAAACTGTACTCCTTTTTTGGATGATACGTAAATATATTCTGGCTGAAGATAGTCGACATCATCGGTATCTTCTACGTTTATTGTTGCGCATTTTGCATCTTTGTTTAGAATGACGTTTGCGATGCAATTATCTGATACTTTTTGTATTTGATTCCGAGTGCAATAGTAGATGTTCTCGATGTACGTGCATGGTTTATTTATTAACATGTATATATTTAGGTTTAGGATAATAGCATTTACATTTATTGGTATTATGTATGAATCGTTTATTGGTATAGGTTTAATTTGGTAATACGAAAGGATTTGATTATGGAATACCGGTATTTCGATGGCCAGGACTATGTTAGTTTCGTTATAATATGCTTTTAATTTCAGTAGTTCGTAAACTTCCTCATCTGATGCAATAATTACTTGATGGTTTTTGAAATGATTATGAATATACGTAAATTCTTCGCGATTAAGGATATGACGTGAAATAATTTCTAATTTTGCGAACGATATTATTTCGTGAACCTCGTTAATTTGGTCCTTCAATATTTCTATACTGTCATCAATTTTATAAACGTATTGTTCTATTAACAAAATTTGCCATGTTGCTTCTGATTGGTTTCTATTGTCGTTAATTGATTTTTCGATAAAAGCCGTTTGGTTATTAATATGTTCATGTAGAAAATTGAACCTTTGCACCATTTGTTCGTTTATAGTCAATTGGTTGGTGTACTGTTGGTTGACAATATATTGATTGTTTTCTATTTTTTGTATAGCGTTCGTTATTTGTTCATAGTCATTTTGATCTAAGTTTCCAGAGATAGATTTTATTATGGTTCCTAGTCCGTTTATTAATCCTCTTTTGTTTCTTTTTATGGGATAGATATGTTGTAGTTCGGTTTCTAGTTTTGCGACTTTACGTTTAATTATTTTTAACTTTTCTGTCGGTGTTGTTTTTAAAGATACCATGGTTTCAAGCAAATTTACGTTCTTATTTATTGTTTCCAAATTGTTTTTTAACCTGTCTAATTCTATTATATGTATGAGTTTAGAATAACCCGTGATTATTCTGGATTTTCCTAGTTCCAATGCCAGTATGCCTTTATTACTTTCGAGGTCTAAGATCTCGACTGATTGTTGAAACGAGGGTGTGATATACCTGAAATTTATTTGATGTTTTTAATTCTTTGTTTGTGGACCTTTCGTTTGTTAGTTGTTACATTTACGTCGTGATCTTCCTTTACTGTATGTTTAATGTATTTTGGTGTGAGCTTATCTCTGTTTGTTGATAGCTCGAAAATAGTTTTCCCTAAAGGTAACGTGGGGGGTTTTATTCTATCAAGATTTCGCTTAGCTATAATTTTTCCTTTTTCCTCTATATTTTTATTATGTATTACTTCTTTTAACTTGTCGTAATTATTCCTATGCTCTTCAAGGTATTCGTGCGGTTGAACCTTTTTGCTATTTATAGGAAGGGGATCATTTGTATGTATGTGCCCTTTATAGAGTTCGAATGGCGTTAGTTCTGTACTAGAATGTATTGAGTTGTTGTAGGTTAGTACCGCTTCATCCATTAATTCTTGGATAGATAGTTTTTTATTTTGTGAGAATATTATGCGTGTTATTTCCGTTAAGGTTGAGTGGAGTCTCTCGATTGGAGAATTTCCGGTGCTTGATTTAGCAGTGGTTACATGCATTATTATTCCATACATATCTAAAAAATTTTTAAATAATTCGGAAGTAAGTTCGGTTGCATTGTCTACTATTAATTTTGATGGTAGACCATGATTAGAGAAATAGTTTTTAAATTTGCCTATTATTGTTGTAGTTTTCCTATCAGGAATGTGGTATACAGCGGCAAATTTTGAGAATTTATCAATTAATGTGATAAAATTTTTTGATCGTAATGTATACACATCACAGTGGACTATTTCCATTGGTTTAGATGGTGTTTCCGATAGACAATATATTATTTTCGGTGGTTGTCTATCGTATTTGTTTAATTTACACGTTTCGCAGGAATTTATATAGTTTGTAATCATTCCTTTCATCTTTGGAAAGTAATATTTACGTTTCAGTTTTTTATAGTTTTCACTAATTCCCCTATGGTTAGAATTTCTATGGCAATCTATTATTAATTCAGATTGTTTAACGATATCACTTATGTCGTCACATAGTTTAGTGCTTCTAACTATTTTTAATCCTGATGTTTGGAAATATTGTTGATAGATTTCTACGATCTTGTTGTAGATATCATCACAACACATTATACTTGTGGAATGCTTTTTACTAGGGTACCGATTTAAGATATCTATGAAATCTATTTGTCGAAACTCCTTTTTCCTTAGTATAAAACGCTTGTATTTTTGATGTTTTATGAAGAATGTCTCTTTTAATTCTTCGTTATTTGCGTTAATTTCGAATATTATTTGAGTTTTGAACTCGTTTAAAATTGTTTTTGTTTTTGGAATTGGATTAGTTTGTTTAATTAGTTGGCGGTAATCAACCACCAGCCGCCATTTTTTATTCCCTAGACTGTCTGGTTTTTTGGGGACTATCCATATTGGGGAAGACCACGGACTAAACGATGGACGTATGATTCCTTGGTCTAAGAGTTTCTTAATTTGGTTTTTAATTTCTGTTTTTTGTGAAAATGGTTGCCTATATTGTTTTGTGAAAATTGGTTTCTCATTTGAGAGATTTATTTCGTGCTTTATAGTATTTGAAAAAGTTAGACTATCTCCTTCTCTATAGAAAATATTCTGATACTTTTTACACAGATTTAGTAGATTATTCCGTTCTTCGACGTTTAAATGTTTTGTATCGATCAATTTCGATATGTTTGAGTGGTTTTGATTATTATTGTGTGAAACATAATTATGGTTTAATTCGACAAAATATTCGTCGTTTAATTTTTGTACGTTGAGGGGTTTACTAAGACTGAACTCTCTTGGTTCTTCTGTTAAGTTTATTATTTCGATACATGCTGTATATGGATCGCAGGTGGAATATATACCTTCCTGAATTTGAAGTCCGTATTGGATTACAATTGGTGGAGTATAGAAATCTCCCGTTTGTAATGTAGTTGGTATTTTAGAAATTAGTTTAGTGAATGGGGGTACGATAAATGTTTTTATAACTGAATTTGGTTTTGTTTGGAATTTAATTTGAAACGTATCAGAATCTAGTGTTTTATTTATTATATTTATGTTCGCTTTTAATTCTTGAAGCGTGTCATATCCAATTAGTCCATCGTAGTAGTCGTGGAACTTGAATACGAACAACTCGATTGGATTAGGGATTTCCCGAAATTTTATAAATGTTTTTGTATCTAAGTATTGAGTTTGGAACAAAGATTTTATCTGAGTTAATGAAGTTTTAACAGCATTTTGTTGATTAATATGTTTCGGGTTAATAAAAGACTTATTTGCCCCGGTATCAATTAGAAATTTTAATTGCTGGTTATTTGCGGTGGTTAGAATTATATAAGGTAATCGATTTGTTTGGTTACTATTCATTTCAGTTATTGTGATGGGGGTTCCAAGGCATCGAATTGAAAATCCTCATCCGCTATGTCAGAAGTTTCAATATTATTGTGATTTTGACCTCCTTGTTTTTGAATATTATTTCCCCATTTTGGTTCCTGTTTAATGTTTTGAAAATTATTACTCCATTTTGGTTCCTGTTTAAATTTTTGAAAATTATTTTCCCATTTTGGTTCCTGCTTAAATTTTTGAAAATTATTTTCAACCTGCACGGGTTTTTGTTGTATTAGTTCTTTCCTTGCTTGGAAACTTGTACCCTGCTTTGGCTGATTATACCGATTTTGATAACCGCGCTTTGGATTATGATTTTGGTACCTAGATTGTTGTATTTGATATTTTTGAATTTGGATAGGGTTTTTTAAAATTCGAATGTTTTGTTCTTGAATTACAAGATTTAATGCTTCATTTATAGTTTGTGGTTTCATGGCTCTCAGCCATGAACCAAGTGGTTCTTTGATGCCACCAAGAAATATTTTAAGGCTCATATCTACGTATAGATCTGTTTTTGCTTTCACAATGTCTTTTTCTTCTGGTTTAGATTTTGCTTTAAGTTGATTAATTAGAGTGTTTTGAATGCTTAAAATTTTTAAGTATAATTCATTTGGTGTCAAGTTATTTACGATTAATCCGTGTAATTCTAATGTTAATGTGGTTTCGTCTCGTTTGTCGGCGAATACTTCGATTAATGCTAGCTTAATTTCGTCCCAATTATTTTCTATATTTTTTGTATTTAATATATCATTAGCCTCGCCAATGATTTTATTTCTAACTCCCCTAATTATGTTTTTAAAATAGTCGTACTGTTTAATTGTTTCACACTGTGATATTATGTCGTCAACGTTATTTATGAAGTTATATAGGGAGTTTTTATCCCCTGAGAATGGTGTTAGTTCCCTGACTACGTCGGGAAGTTTGAAATTTTGCCCTACTTGTTTGATCGCTTGTTCCATTTTATAAATTTTAAAAATCTCACCCACTTTAATTGGTGAAACGATCCTATGTAGGTAAATATCGTCAACTGACATATATAATAATCACTTAAAAAAAAAATTCACTTTATTTACCGTAAACCTCGGTATTCGGAAAAGTTAATAACCGGAGTAATTGACGAACTATTGTAATAATATAAATCTACAGTCGTAACGAATATATGGGGTGTTAGTAAGTAAGGATTGTTAAAGGAATATACATGCAATTTTCGCTTACCACACCAATACAATAAAAATTGTGTTGAACTTTAACATTTTCTCGAAAAATGTTTCCAAGTGATTTCCCTCGTGTTGATCAGGCACGGACAAATAATTGGTTGTTCACTTTTTGATAAGAATAGTTATTCTTCCACACACTTAAAAATTTTCTTATTTTTTTTTTTTTTTTGAACAAAAAATTTTCACTTATCACTTATTTTAATGTTTATATAAAATTAAGTTTTATAATTTTAATAATTTGTTTTATATATAAAAAAAAATAAAAACAACTGCGCCAGTTATGGTCAGTAACGTGGTTTTATTCGAGCGAGAGCGACCGACGGGTGGACTACCCAGTGTACAGAAAAATAAAATTCAGATTTACAATTTTTACGATTTTCTTTTATTTCGTCACGACGTTGCTTTACAATATTACGGTTTGAATCCTAATCAATTACTGATTTATACAATGCAAGAATAGTTTGCTGAAGGCGAACTATAGTTATGGTTTTATGCTGATTCTTATTATTTATTGCATTAATTTACAATTACCGAGAAATATGCATAATTATGCTGATGAGATATAAAATATACACGCGCATCCATATTTGTGTGGATTGGTTTTATACTTCGTTTTTTATTACATTACGTTGAACTGTACGCTATTTGTGTGGTTGGTTTTATATTACGTACATTATGTTGAACGTGTCGATGGATGTCTTGGCTTGGGTTTTGATGTACATAACTACATTACTATTTATTTATATAAAATTAATATTTTGTGGGTCCACTCTTTGCCTTAATTAGAGGTAGAGAGCTTACAAGTTTTTTAAATTATGCAGAACGTATGGTGCTCCATTCTTGGTGTAGACAGCGTTTTAGGTGTTCTTTGTTATTTATTGTATAGCGCTTGACCCTGCGTTTTAATAAACTCTATAAATGTTCTATGGGGTTCAGGCCCGGGAACTAGGCAGGCCACTCCAGAACCTCAATGCCATTTTCTCGAAGCCATGCCATTGTGCGGGCAGATTTATGACATGACTCGTTATCGTGCTGAAGTTTAACGCTATCTATGTTTGTATTACCAAAACGTGTTAAAAATGAGGGTAGCAACGCTGATTCTAGAATGTTTATGTATCTTGAAGAGTTCATGTGGCCCTCAAACACGAACATTTCGCCAAATGCAGAATTAGTCATGCAGCAACAGACCATTATGCTGCCCCCGCCGTGTTTTACGGTTGGTACCATACACTCTGGACTAAATGCTTCACCTAGAGACTCCGGAAAACTAAAATATTTGTATCGATGAATTTTATTTTAAAATCATATTATTTAATATTATTAGGGCATAGAATTGTCAACTTCCTTGAAAGTTTGATTCATCTGACCACACGATATTTGAACAATCTTCTTTGGTAAAATTTTGGTATTTTAAGGCCCATTTATACCGAGCCTTCTTGTTTTTTTCGGAGAGCCAGGGTTTCTTCCTGGCCTTACAGCCTTTCAATTCAACTTCGTGAAGCCTTCAGCGAGTTTTGCGAGCAGATATTGGTTTCTTAATTTCTACCGACAACTCAGCAGCGAGGTTTGAAGAAGTTTTTACAAATCTCTACTTGTGATTTCCCTTGCTCATGCAGAAGCTGTATCTGCACACGTTGTTCTAAACTTAACTCTTTTTGTTTTGGCATATATTGCAATAATATCACTAAATTTAACAAACCAAAACACCAAAAGCGGACTATAACACTGGATGTGCACACAATGAGCGAAAGTAGCGAACTGACGAATAAATACAAAATGGAAAAATAACAAATTTTATTGCACCAGTTAGTTTATTGCCCCACCTGCGGTGTGAGTCACTGTTTTTAGTCCTTTTTGGATGTCGAAAAAATAATAAACAAACAAAAGGGTTTTTTTTGATATACTTATCGTGTATGTCCCAAATTTGTGGGGTGCTCAATACTTTTGGCAAAGACTTTTACCAATACATTCTCATTTTTTGTTTGTTTGATAGTTTAGGATCAATTTAGTTTTAACTTCAAAAGCGTGTACAGCGTGTGAAGTTTGTGCTAAACTATTCCTATTATTAGTACTACTCTAGTTAGGTCTAACTTCACACGCATATTTCAGCCCCATTCGAGGATGATCATCTAAGTGAATTTTGAAAAAATTCCTAGAATCGATTAAACTCCTGTCTTTCCTCTTTACTACGGAGCGATTTAAATTCGGGACCTAAAGTGTTTAGGGATCGAATTGTTTTAATAAAATTGGTGACAGCGTTTTCGAGAAGCAATAACCAAAAGTCTTGATTTTAGGAAAAATTGTTTTGGTGGTTCTATGAGCGCTACGAATTATTTTTCACAAATTTTTGTGAGGAAGGTCTTCCAGTGGCTTCAGATTTTAGAAAAATCCCATTTTCAAATCATTATTGCGGTTTTTTGTTTCAATGATGTTATTTTATGTCACTGTAGTGCTCCCCACAAAGAGTTGTTTGAGCTGGATTCTCGAGATTCGATTTGCTACAATTGTTTTAAATTTGTAAAGCTTGGTTTTTACTCAACCTATGACTATCATAAAGTATGTTGGCGTTTTATCGAATTTCTTGTCTTGTTGAACCTTATTCATTAAATACGCAAGCAAAGATAATTTTAGCCCTGTAAGCGGTAACTTGGTTGCTACTCTTGTTGTCACTCGTGTTTTTGACATTAACAAACTTGTTTTTTTTGTCAGATAGATTAGATAGATCTTTATATCATAGAAATCTATTACTTCACAAAATCCATGCAATTCTCCTGGTAAAGTTGCATTAAAGTTGATCCATCTTGAAATTTTGATCTGCTTTTTGTGGGGGAGAGGGATATAATACGAGTGGCATTTGTTTTCGATGTCTTTAGGCAGCTTCTCATCCCAGGTTACACCTGAGATCTACAGAGTTTGCATTAAAAGATTGGCGTGTATTAAGCTTCGTCTCCAACCTTAGATAACATTTTTCTTTTGATCAAAGGCATCGAAGGTGTCTCTGGCAGGGTTCCACAAAAATTCTAATATTTCCACATCATCGTTGTTAATTATGATAGGCTCGAGTGCTTTTGGTCTGGTGAATTGGCCGCCTAAATCGTGCAATTTGACGCCTCTTGACTATTTTTTATGTAGTTACGTGAAGTCTTTCGTCTATGCCAATAAATCAAAAAAATTGCAGAATTATGGAAGACACCATTAAACGTGACGGCGAGATACCAGTCAAAATATTCGAAAAGCGAAAAATTGGACATGAACTCGCATGGACCACTTAAAACGTGGCCGCGACCAACATGTAATAATCTTTAAAAAATAAATGCCAAACATTGATTTATCCATTCAAATAAAAATTTCATAAATTTTTTCTATTTTACTGTGTTTTTTTTAAATTATAAACGCAAACGTTTAAAAAATCGCCCTTTATAATTAATTCAGCCGGAACTTGTGAGCTGCCAGTTCACAAGCCAGAATCATCTAGCGATTTTTCCGTTATTCATCCATGCAGAAGGTCAGGGATGATTGTGATTGCAACATTCTTGATCTATTTAATTACTAACGCTTTGAGGATAAACTCAATACAATCACATATGTTAACGATCCAAATACTTTTTGCTTGAATTCAAGTTATGTTTTAGTGAAGTTGTGTGAATGTTAGATTTAATCAACCCTGCTTTTAATTGGATGAATTTAAATATAGGTAGCTGAATGACAATTCAGCGAATTTAAATACATATTACAATATCAACGGAATATTTAGGTCATCATATGTATGATAATGCTGTCGAGTCATTACGAGCGTGAAGTCCCTTGGTTAGATGGTGTTGGATGGGAAGATAGGGCAAAATAAAGTTACGCTTACGAGCAGCATAGCATGAGATGACCCGTAGATGTCAATTAAATAATATAACCAGTCTATTATGACTGATGCCGAATACATATGATGAATATTAGTATCCATCTGTGTGAATTTAATTGAGACTAAAAATTTAATATATTTAAGTAGTTAGAAAATGACTTTGCGGTGGTTCGCCCTAGTTGATTCTGCGGCTAATATCCTTTTCTAACTAACCTTATCTATGTTAAGGATGCAGGCAGGGCCTGGGCCCGCATGATGCTGACATATTATTCGCATTCAAATATAATTTGTTATTTGATTGTTGATATTTCGTAGTAGTCGTTGCAGGGTGTGTTGTTTTCGAATCTCGTACTGTAATTTACATGTCAATCCAATAAGTGGTATTTGCGACCAATTCTTACCGTTACTATTTTCACACCTCACATCATCCTCATGTATCTTCACTTAATACCGCATTATTTCAAATTTTCCCAATTAATTAATTTTATTAAATTCATCTATGAGTTTATTATAATTTCAATTGTATAGAATGTTAACTATGATTTAACTAAATCTAACATGCCCGCTACGCTACGTAAGCTAAAGTAAAATAATTGAACATAATCATAATACCACGCGACCGTGTTGTATCTGCAGTCATACGATATTCTATGCACAGCACCCCCTATAAAGGAACGGCGTGGTTGTATCAATGTTATGTATACTCAAATAACCGTAAATAGTTAACAGTTTTAAGAAGGCAAAAAAAGTACCGGTTCAAAAACTCACCCGTTTATTTCTATCCGCTGTTTTCAGGTCCTTCCAGGAGCGCTCGTGGTTGAACTGGACTGCGTCTATGCTATATGGAATTCAATTTACGAAAATAAGAAGTTCCTTTTTTTTCTTAACACTGTATAATCAACCGTTTATGGCCTTGTTATTCGGTCGATTTAATGAGTACAACCGATATTAATTTTTCACACGATATAATGAGACAAACTAATTATTATGATTTTTAACTATTTTACCCAAACTTGAAAATATTTTTTTTTTTTGGTTTAACAGATTGACAACTAACTTATTTACACTAGATTTTATAAATTTGGTTGTACTAATGTTCAGTAAATCACTTAAAGACACGGACGAATTAAATGGATATTCCCAACACCAATTAGACTATCCACCCTAATATTTATATATTATATTCGGATTCAGGGATGGTATTGTTTTGATGTCTAACAAAAATACCGGCAATGTGGTGGATCTGAAGGGCAACTTTCACCCTTGCGTTAACCGAGGGTTGGTTCAATGGTGAGTATTTGCGGACTTCTATGTCTTCCCCCATCCACCACGGTAGTATATTCCACCCGTTGAAAGTTAATCGATGGCCTTATAACCCTAGTGAAATAGTAATATTTAATGAGGTGAGCGACTACCAAAACCGAGGCTTACCTTAATTTGAATCTTTCCGAATGAAAATTATTATGGATATCCATGACTTAAACCACGGGGATAAGGCAGACAGAGAATATACATAATAAGAAAAATCAAGCGCGAACATCAAAAAAACTGGAATAGCGCCATGCGGGCAATAATAGAAGTACACATTAAGCGACACAGAACGAAATAGTTTTTTATATTTACGAGAAAATAATCAAAGCCAAAAACAAACATTTATTTTCTTCACTGTATACACAAAAAAAAAGAAAATATGTATTTTGTTTTGTGGTTTTTTGGTAATTTAGTTTTGTATTCCATTTGTTTGTGTTAGGTTGTGTGCCATGTGCGTGCAGGCAGATAGGAGAAATGTTAATATAAAAATTGTTTTATAAGATGATAAAATATGTATGCATTTTTTTTTCTAGAGTCACATGTACCTACTATTACTGTAAAAGTAGTGTTTCATGATTTGTTGGAAAAAAGTTTTCGTTATGTTAGCTGACGGGTTTTCTCACATAAACATAAAATTAAATTAATCAAATAAAATTATTTTGGATTTAAAATCTCTATACATATATTTGTTTACATTCTAAAAATCCCTAAACGATACGATTTAACATATACAAATTGAAAAAAGATCAATGCGCGATACGATTTTTCAACAATCAGCATTCAGATTAGTCCCAAATTGCATATTTTAAAATGGTGACGTGTTGCGCTTTCACCATACTACCTGCAGCATGGAAGTTAGGAGGTATGTACAAAATGGTGACCATTTATGATTACAAATTGCTTAATTGGAATAAAATTTAAAAAATGTATTATTGTATGTGGCATTCTATAGTAACACTTATAGTAGGAAGAGCGAGTATCTTGCGGTATTAATGTATACCTGTTGTTCACATTTTACAACGTCTTTCTATGTTACTAATAAAATTTTAATAAAAAACTGTTTGAACTGCAGAGCTACAATCGATTTATAACGCTACGCGTCTTGTGAACAGTAATAACAGCAATGTTGTTGCAAAACCATCCCACAACATAACGACCACGAGAACTACATATAACAGAACAGTGAGTTGCCAGTTTTGCATATCCCAAATCCAATTAGTTAACTAGATCCAAAGGATCATTTATTATTGTGTCCAATCTTATAACAGTTCTAACTCAGTACCTGTTAACGCCCGTACTTCACTCACTTTCACGTAAATACCTAGACGCGCTTACCTTACGGTCCCTATCCTCGATTTTGTGTAGACATTGTGCTTTTTTTCACCGTTTGCAGGGTAACCAAAATTCGTTATTTTTGTGTTTTAAATTTGAAATAAAAAAAATTGTAACTCATAATATTATACAACTGTTAAAATAATTAATATAAATAATAATTCTTAATAATAATGATTCCATTAAAATAATTACATTTCAGAGTCGTAAAAAAGGTAGGAAAATCGTCGGTAGGGAATTTTTTCTTGGTCTACTCACTGATGCTTCTGGATAATATCTATTCTGTGGTATAAGCATTGCTGCGATTTACTATGTTAGGGATGTTACGGATGAACTATTCTAAGGATAAATCGATTTTTACCTTGGTATTTCACTCATGAGATGAGTTACTATACTCATCAGTAATTTGCATATAAATTTCAGCTTAGATCTCTGATTTGCGTAGTTGAAATATTTGAAGACACATAGGCTATAAGGAGTACCGAATAGAGATCTCTTTCGGTTATGTAATCGAAATTATGATTGTCTTATGTTTTGTGATAGATTTTGCTGGCGAGAGCAATCCGGTTATTTAAAATGTGAACGACCGCTCGACGGCTTAGTGGTTGTAAATTAATAAATTTTAAGCGGTTTGAGTAAAGAGGCAAGGTATAATTGTCCTCCCAAAGTTATCCCTCAGCACAAGAGCGTCGATTCCATTTATGTGGATATTGTGATGAGGCCATCACACTTATTATGGGTCGAACAAGACCTAGGGTTCCTAGCCTAACGCCTAACCAATCCAAGCATATAGTTCGCTTTATTGATGATATTACCGATCTGAACTTGCAAGTTTAAGTCTTTGTCACATGAAACACCCAAATCTGGAATGGACGAAACTTTACTAAAACAACAAATATTATACTATTTTCAAAAAATGGATTGCATTCGTTTGCGAAAATTTGTTAATGCGAACTGATACTTGCTGGCGTTTAGTTCGAGATCACTCTTTGTACACCATATACATATATACTAACGAAATTAAAATTTTCCTTTATAAATTTCATATCGTTCAATATCGTTAAAACACAGCATGGCAAAAATTTACGATCACACACAATTTACGGCACTTTTTATCACGATTTTATATATCCCATTTTAAATAAACGAGAGTTTGTTCTTTTATTATTACTCCCGAGTAGAGAATTGCTACTGTCGAGAATAGTTGAAGTTGACAAAAATAAAATAATTATCATTAAAAGAAAAGAACAAACTCTCATTTATTTAAAATAAAATATATAGTCCCAAGTGCCTGCCTTGGGACACTCCGAAAGCAGTCTTAAATGGAAGAGACGTATATGACCTGAACAGCACCTGATGTCTACTCTACAATAGGTAAGATTTCACTCAATGTAAAAATACTGGTGGGAAACCAAGGGCTCTTAATTTAAATAGAATAATCCTATGAGTTACTTTAACAAATGTCATGCTGAAATCGGTGGCAATGACATCAACCTCAATTGTGGACTGCATGCGGTATTCAAAGTACTAGATTTGAATTGTGTCAGATTAGTATTAGTGGATTGTTCTCTAAGAAAACCACGCTGATTATCAGAGAACAATGGTTTGTTATGAAAGTAATGTGATATATACGGTACTTTCATAAAGTTTAGGAATACCGGTCTGCCTCTCGATTGACACAATGCATACAATGGTGAGAATATAGTGCCTTACGAGTATAACGAATACTGCACCAGCGTCTGTTCTTCATGTTAACCAGCGGGAGTGAGGAACTATTTGTACAACAGGCTACCAATCCGTGAAAATGGAATAAAGGAGCACACTGATCTGTTGCTCTAAGGAACAATTGTTTCATGCTTATTGTTTCGATATCGCTGTTCGATATTGTTTTATGCCGTGTGACGCCGTTTGCAATAGCTTTTGTTATTCCAGTATCCCCTCCGCATAAAATGCCAAAATAAAAACTAATTTTTATTCAGTATTGGAGAAATATTCGATCCGGCAAAATCAACGCATAATAAAATAATTATCGCTTAATAAACTACAGCCACTAGCTGTACTCGAACATGTGACTGTTTGGTTGATATAGAATACAATTTATAACCACTCAAATCAAGAGTTCAATTCGTTACGTTATAGATACTTACATTGATCGAGTTTCACAATCCCTTTTTGGCGACGAAAAACATATTGAATTGAAAAATGTTGAAAAGGAAATGATCACGGTCTTGTGTTACAAAAATCAATATTGGATCTATTTCCAAAAAATATTAAAGTTCGGATAAGTTAAATATTTTCCAACTACAATTCAATATGTGGCTGGAACATTCAGGTCGACGATTTTGGTTTTATTACAGATGTTCAAATTGTTAAAATTGTCCTTCCTAGGTTATTCCGTAGCGCAAAACGAAGTAAACTATACGCTGCATTACCTCGATTTTATTTATGTGGACATCGTGATGAGTGGACCACACTTATCATAGGTCGAACAAGATTTATGATTTTTAGACCTGCGCTTAACCAATCCAAACATGGAGTTCGCAATATTGATGATATAATCATCTTAATCCGAAAGCTTAATCCACTGTCACATTTGTAACCCAAATTTCTAACGGATGAAACTCTGATAACAAGATCGATGTTAATGTAATATTTTTGAGAATCTTCGAGATTATGTTAAGACAAATTGACACTTTGAGACGTTCAGCTCGAGGTCAATCTTTGTACGCGGTATACTAACGAAATTGAAATTTACCTTTCATACATTTACATATCGTCTGCATGTGTACATATATACCAGGTGAGTAAATATGAAACTTGAATGTTTAGTAAAAAGTACACGTTCATCGTATGACAATGATTAAGAGTATTTAATTCAAAGAATTGCCCATTATACAATTTTCCCATCTTTCTCGCCACGCCAAAAAAAAAACAAAAAAAACTATTTTTCTTTTGAGGCAAACCAGTTATCCAGCCATTTTCGTACATTTTCGTATGAAACGAAGTGCCCGTCACCAAGCCCGTGCCTCATCGATGCAAATAAGTGATATTCGGACGGAGCCAAGTCGGGCGAGTAACCTGCATGTGAAAATATTTCCCAATTAAGTACTTCCAAATACGTTCCTATGATCGGGTTGATCATTTGTTATTGGTAGCGTTCAGTATTTACGGTTTCACCAGTTTTTATCAGCTCAAACTAAATCACACTCATCTGATCGTACCAAATATAGAGCATTGTCCTCCGTACGAAGCGATTTGGGCTTGCAGTCAATGTCGATGGTTGTCTTAGATCTACCCAAGACATGTTGTGCTTTGGATTCTCAAAATAGATCCATTTTTCATCACCAGTCACAACTCGATGGAGAAATGACTTTCTTTTGTATCTGGCGAGCAATATTTCGCAAGTGGGTTTTATATTTGCCTGTTGCATTTCATTCAGTTTATTAGGAACCCATTTCCCCAGCTTTTAGATTTTTCACATGGCTTTTAATCGTAAGGAGACGGCTTCTCGTGACACATTCATCTGTTCTACGATTTGTTTTTGCGTTTGAGCGTTATCCTCATCCAAGAATGCTTGCAATTTACTGTCTTCAAACTTTTTTGGTGGTCTTCCACATTCTTCGTTTTTCACGACAAAATCACCACTTTTGAATTTATTACACCACTCATAGCAATGTGATTTACCAAGAGCATGATCACCGCTGTGACAAGCATTCGATATGATTCTACAGCAGTTTTCTTCAAATGATAACAAAAAATCAATTACCTCTGCAAATCGTAATATGTAGGCACAAAAATCGATATTTTTGGCACGAAAAAACACATGCGTTTCTATCTGGGACTAGTATAGTTATGAATTGGATGTTGTTGACAGATGTGAAAAGGATACAATGGTGCCAATGACTTGGTTTATCAAAAGGATACATTGACCAATAAACTGCGCCTTATTGGTAAATTCCAGTTTCATATTTACACACTGGTAAATTGCCGAGTTCTCAATTACGCGTTCAGCCTCGTTACTTAGGTATACGTCAATTACGCGTTCATCATCGTTTAAGATACTTTCAAATTAAAAAAAAAAAAAAAATTTGATTGATTGATTGATTGATTCTGAATGTACGACCAAGTTCTTACACAGGAGCTCCCGGGTGACGCCGGGCCCACCGTACACTCTTTTTTACATATAACAAAACCGAAGGATTGGATAGGTTAGTTAAGTGGGACAGAATCGGCCCGGTTACAGACACCTAGGTATAGCCGATAGTTAGTAACACAAAGACAGCACAAAACTAATCTACTTGGGGAAGGATAAAGGTTTAATAGGTTAAATGGATATTGATGGTATTGGTCATCAATAATTGCTTCTTTAAATCAGCAACCTAGGAAAAAATGTTATTATTTCACGTGCATCTGGAAATTTCCTAAAATGTAATTGTAAATTAATGCAAAATTTAATTGATTAAATCGGCCCAGTTGCAGACCCCTAAATAAAGTCGATAGTTATTAATGCAATGACAACACCATTCTAATCTACACAATCAACAATTAATATTTCAAAGGAATATTATTTCACGTCTGTAAATTTCCTAAAATTTAATTCTAAATTAATATTTTCCGGATTTCTAAATAATATAAACATTTATTAATTTAATGCCCCTGCAATTCCACGACTTACAATAGGATTTCCTGAAACCATAATTATTTAAATTATATTAAAGTTAGTCTAAAATCCATTAGTATTTAACCCTTAAATCGGAAAAAAATCATATGTAAGGCATCCCAAAGGCAATGGTTCCCGGAAAAATATCAATGTTATTCAATGCCAGATTAACTACCGGATAGGATATTTCAAACAAAATTAATTTAATTCGCAAAAATTTCAAATATTTTATTAATTTTGTTCACCAAAGAAGAGAATATTCGATTAATTACCAAGTATAATTATAGTGCACAGGATATTTATATCATGCTCAATGAAACTTTACTATTCCTCAACCAATAACTGTTAAATATGGTACGCAGAATTGGATTGGCACTCTAGCATGTTCAATGGAACTAAGCCAACTCAAAACAAATGATGATCAAATTCAGGGTGCAAAGCCGAATTTGACGAAATTTTCGGATTCAGCTATAATAAAAGAAACAGGCCGTTTCCAACCGAAATTATCCAGTTCAGCTTGTAGAGCTGGGCTAGGATTCTAATAAAGTAGGATCAACTTGTATTGGGATTTTAATGTGTCTTTTTGATAAAATTATAAAATTCGATCATTCTGAACTTGGCCATATCCCGACCAATTATTGTCAAATCAGGTAAGCAGAATTAAATGTGAATTTAAAAATAGATTTTAGAGAAGTTCTGGAGTTCAGCCGTGCTAAGCAATGTCTTAACTAATCATGTGCCAATCTGATATGTTGAGCTAAACCGGGATTTCAACATAAATCCCGGGTGAATTACTGGATTTTTCAACAAAATAAATCCGAAAATAATCGGCCACGGAATTTTCCTATTCCTCCATTTACCCGTCAAGACAACCCGTTGACAGATGACCCAGCCGAACTAAGCCTCTCCAAATTAATGCTAATTGCTAAAATTGCAATTTTCTAGAATTCCAATTAAGCCCAAATATGATTTTATGCATCTTCCGCAGTATACTGTCTCAATCAAACAAAAACGACCATGATTTATGTGGGGTGATGACACGAACGGAAGATAGAACCACGCGGAAGGCTTTTTACACAATTGGTGCATGAGCATGCAAAAATATCATTCCCATGCAAAGACGAACCTGTTTCGAGAAATATTATTGAGCCAAAAATTCTTTTAGATAAAATAGTGCCAGCAGTAAGCAATCTAAAAAAAACAGTCAACATTAAAAGGCCGAAGGATATCTCATCAAAGATTTAATTGTCATTACAAATGGAAATAAAAAATTAAAAACCATTTCCCCTTTGCGATGCCGTAACACATATGATTTCTCATCCCTTTAAATCAATCTACAAAAAAGTTATGAACATGTATATATTATATCAGAATCCACCTAAATACAAGTCCTGCCCACTCCTCTCATTGGCATATACCTATTCAAAAAAAAACTAATAAAGCATGTGTTGTTAACACTAACAATGCAACGTAAATTTGAATTTTTTCTTCATTTCTTTTTTTTATTTCTGCACTAATACATTTATACTTAGTTATTCAAAAAAAAATTACTATGGAAAAAAAATTTCCAATACATCTCTACTCAGTTATTGTTTATTTCATATGTGTGGAGTTAGCAGGACTTACATCCAAGTAGACCCCGACCAAACATATACATATACAATTAAAAGAATTAATCATAAACATTTATACATTAAAGTATATTAATATAATAATATATTAAACTAATTTTAAAATATTAAAATGATTATAAAAAAGTAAAAACAATCAATCATACTATATAAATATACAAACTAAGCATATACATAAGTATAAATACTTATGAACCTACACACACACACGCATAAACATACACACACGCATAAACATACACACATGCATATGCACACAAATCCACACATACGCATATATGAGGGTTTAAAAAAGTCGCTCGTCAAAATGCATTGTTCACTCTACACCGATCGAAGGTCATGTCCCTATTCCATGGAAAAAATCTGCTGTCAGCAAAAATAAAAGCGAGAAAAAAATATATATTTTACTGGTTGTGTACGAAACAAAACATGTTGTCAGTAGAATTTTATTGAGAGAATAGTTGTGATGTTGGTAGTTTACTGCCATAATACTACCATAAAAAATGTAAATTGGAGTATTTTTTATGGCAATATTTTTCACACATGTACAAAAAATGTATGTAAAGATAAGAAATTTTTCTCACGCTCATACAAAATAAGTCGTCCGCCATTTTTATACTCAGATGTCGATTTGTTTTTTTTGTGTTGAAATTTGTTAACGTTAGAGGTTTTTTGTTGTATAGGATATTAAAATTAAAATATATAAAAAAAAAAAATAAATCGAATTGTACGAAAATAATGAAATTAAAAATTTTAAGAAATTTGTAGGTTATACGAAAATGTAAAACCATAAAATTTTACTATAAAATGAAATAAAACATATTTCTGTTCTTTGTCACTCTTATGAAATTTTAAAGTTTTTTTTTTTTTGCGTATTATCAGTAAAAAAAAAATTACTGTCAGCAAATCCTTCCACTGAATTAATGCATTATTTGTAAAACTGATCAACAAGAATAATGTAAAGGAACAAAAATATTCTGTTTAATGCTTGGCTCACGCATGCGATCAAAAAACGATTCGCGAATCAAAGGAAAATTAAATAATTGAAAACATATACAAATTTCCCCGTCCGAGATGAAATAATTTTAACTTTGGGAAATTTTGATCGGAAGCATCCAACATAATAAAAAAAATAAAAACAAATTACGAGTAATAATGCGAAATAATTACGCTCAAAGATTGGCTTGATTCGCGAATCATTCAACGATCGCACACGTGAACCAAGCATTACCATTCGCATATCAAGAATAAAGTAAAAAAGAAATGATATGTATTATCTATTCGATCGTTCAATACAGGTAACAATACATTTTATCCAATCAGTACTACAATGAATTTTCGCTTTCTTATTAGAATATAAAAGTAAAACCAAAAGAGCAGTAGATCCCGTTCACTAACACAAAAAATAAGATCAACCTTTTTAGTTTCTCATTACTTTCAAATTAAAAAAAAAAAAAAAAAAAACTAAAAGCAAGATTTGAAAAACTTTGTAAGTGGTTGAGTTAACTGCTAAAGCATTTTTTCAAGATAATTGAAGGCAAATCTTCAGTGTAGGATGAAAAACCATCCTTAAGTTATCTACCATGGTATCAATAATTGATACGATGGGAAATAAAATATGTCTGAGCACTGTTATTCATATACTTAAACTAGTCTTCGTCGTGTCCGGAAAAATTATTCAAAAACAATTGACTGAAAAAACCGCAAACAAGTTAGTAATAATTTTAGGATTATCGAAGAATAATCAACATACTTCTCGAAGAAAGGATAGCCGTTACATTTTTTCCTTTGAATTGGTGAAATGCTAAAGCCGCCTAGTGTCATTGATTATATCGTGTGGCATACTCGTAAGCACAATGTAACAATTTTGAATTTCATGGTACTTGTTTGACGCTGCCTCGAAAATAGGATTTTTCTGACGTATAATTCCAAACCCGTATCTTAAATGTTGGTAATTGATCCTCAAACAGGAAATGTCAATCGAATAAATGCGATCTAAGGAGAGTAAGATGGATATAAGATAAGCTCTGTATATTAAAACCCACAAAGAGGTCTGTCGTTCTCACATACATATACATATATACTCTTTGTTCGAATAAACAATCTTATTATGCAATGTATCCCAAAATTAGACCATTTTTCCCGATAGACCTGTGGCTGAAAACCATTAGTACCTGAACCCCGATGGATGTTCATTAGTTTAGACCAAACTGATATTTCCAAAATGTAAAAATAGTTTGGTTAGGACAACATTGGTCCAATTTAAAAAGTAAAACGGTGATCATTTTATATCAATATTTATTGGTTGTTTGTCTCTATGGTCTTCAAAACTAAATTTTCTTAAACTTCTGAAATACGAGAATATTGGCCTTTTTGATTGTAGCTATGATTTTAATTTAGGTTAAACAATTTAATTATAAAATGATTTCTTGCAAGTTTTTTATAGTTTAATTTAATTTTATTAGAATGAAAGGAAGGGTGGGTAACTAATGCTATCGTTTCGTTTCTGGCTGCTACACTTAGGTCTCTAGACAAGTTTTTTGTTTAGGAATCGCCCAAATTTTTTCGGTTAAATTAATTGAAGTTTAAACTTTCGATGAAGTTTTGTAACAAAAGTGATATCCAGTTTCGATCTAACAAGCTCATGAAAAAATTCAATCATCTCATCAGGCCATGGCGTGGCGACTGAATATTACTACGTAATGATTACATTTTGTGTTCTATATGTGTGGAACGATATATTTCGTGTTACCTGAAGAAACACATATAAAATGGCCTTAAGGGCCGATATTTCCGATATCTCTATGAGTTAATTAATTAACTCAGTAAAATTAATAAAAAATTACTTGCACTGGAATCAAAACCAGTGTGAATTAGATGACAGTTTGTAAGAATAAATTTAGTGAGTTGACATATAATTTTTAATTAACACTAGAGTTACGATTACACGGTTGTTCTACATAATATAACACAAAACGTAATCATTTCGTAGTAATATTCAGTCGCCATGGCCTGATGAGATGAATGAATTTTTTCATGATCTTGTCAGATCTAAACTATGGATATCACTTCTTGAAAATTTAAGCTTCAATAATTTGTTTTAAAAATAAAAATAAAATAAAATGTTTAACTAGATTAACCCCTCGAATTCTTGACAAATACAACAAAATTTCTTTTCAGATATTCAAATCATTTGTAGGCTTCAGACGAGATTATGACATGTTCAATAAAGATTAACTTATATTCTGTACCCTGATTATCTAGAAAATAAGATATGATATAAACGTCAACAAAAAAAAACACAAAGGATTTATTGTAGTTCTAAATTGTGTAAAGTCGAAAAGCTTACTATGGTTTTCACGTTTAAACATTAACTTTTTTTAGAGAATCTGTGCGCTAGAGTAGCTTCATAGGAATACCTAAAATATTTAGCTATAGCACTTTAAAACGACAGTGGGCCAGTCACCTTTATGTGACGATATTTATTCAATTTATTTTAAAAATTCACGTTAAACTTCGATTTCCTGATATAGTTTGTTTAAGCTTGCTGATCGAATGGCTTTACTATATTCCAAAACCTAATCCCATACTTACTTTTAAATTAGGACTTCATTATATAAACCACATTTTGAATGTGTTACAGAACTGGACAAAATATTTTTTTGAATTAGTTACAATTTGGTTAATGGATTGTTGTGTAAATACTATTCGTTCGTGACCATTTTCCACGATAAATCCTCCTGATTATACTATCCCCGAAAAATCAAAAAAAATTGGGTCACAAGTTACCATTCAGACCATGAAATTCAACATATTACACTTCTCCACTTACAATTATTTTAACATCGTGTTACCATTATCAAGGCCGTTTAAATGACATTACAGATAGCAAAGAAGATAGCGGACTTAAGAAACTACAATTTTTAAAGTTTTCGCCAAATGTGTAAAAATAATAGTAATTATGTTCAGGACAACAATATAAAATCACATAGGTATTAAAAATGAATTAAACATTTTTGTATTAAGAGTATTTTTTTCTGTTAAATTCTTAAACTGAGGTACTTACAAAAGTTTAATTAATATTCAACATTTTAATATTTTTAAGTTTTAAAATTAATTTTGTGGAAATACATATTTTAAAAAATCTGAAGATCAAATTAGTATTTGAAACGTCGGTTAGAAATAAAAATATTATTTTAAAAAACATAACGACATCTTTACTTAATTTGAATTAAAAACGCAACTACATATATTATATAATACTCGTATCTTAATAATATTTGATAACCCTCTAAGAAAATATGTGAATTCGCTTTGAGCGAAACGAAAACGAAATGTTTGAGTAACGCCATTTTACCAATACAAGCACAACCCTCTAAGAAAAGCGTATCGCAACAGTAACAAAAATGTAGTATGTTTCCCATACAACTCTTCGCAAGCGTACTCATTTAGCGAAATAATAACGAACCGCTAGTGTTACTCACGGAATAAGAATTTTAAAATGAAATGCGTAACGCCGATATGAAACGTTTCTGTAATGTTACAAAGAAATAGTTTTGTTATACCAGTAGGAGACAGTTTTATAATATAATGGAGAAATGTTAGTATGATGTAAACATGGAAGTTTTGTAGTACGAGGAAGCGAACTATTATTGAATTGTCAATGTGAATCATTTCTATAACACCATATCGCGTTATCGCAATGGTAATAATCTTCTTCTTTTATTATTAAAATATTTTATTTAATGTAAAGTAAAATAAATATATACATGTTTTTTATTTATTCATAATATTTCAGCCAAAATTAAATTTGCCAATATTTCAGCCAAAACTCTTCGTAAAACTCTTCCTCGTTAGAATCCAAAGAGATGTACAATTATCATTGGAAAACTGATCTTGAAATACTGGTTGATCGATGGTTTTAGAAATATTTTCATCTACACACATTTCTTCACTGAAGGCATTGTGATTTAAATTACTTCTACTATCATTACTATTAATCGCACAAAGATTTTCAATTTCTTTGCGAATATCGTAATATGCTTTGTTGTCCATTTTCTTTATTTTCCTTGCACAAAATTTACATAAATGTACTATAAAAACATTATTATTTTTGGATACCACTTTTCACATTAAAATACAAACATAAACAATCAAAATCCTATTTACTTACAAAAGAAAAAATGGCTGCCTACACAATATAATTCGTACGTCCGTTTGGAAACAATGACAAAAAATAAAACAACAAAAAAAACTCGTTGTTTTTTGGTGATATTTACTTCCCTCTAAGAAAATATGCGAATTCGCTTTGAGCGAAATGAAAACGAAATGTTTGCGTAACGCCATTTTACCAATACAAGCACATGTAAATATCACTAAAAAACAACAACTAGTTTTTTTTTGTTGTTTTATTTTTTTGTCATTGTTTCCGAACGGACGTACGAATTATATTGTGTGGGCAGGTGTGGGTAACTGCAGCAGGGAAACTTTCGAATTTCAAAATGAAACTTGGCATACCGATTAAGCTCAATTTGTGCAAATTAGTGCTCACGGGAAAAAATTAGTGCTAGTTCAGGAGCCGAAAAAACGGGAAAAGAAAATTTAAATTTCGCCTGAAAGACGAAAAAAATAAAACCCAATTTTTAGGAAAAACCAGAAATAATTTAACCCTAATTTTAAAACTTTACAAAAGCGGCTCCACCGACGAAATTTGTGCTTGTCATAGAAATATGATTTTGATAAATTTTCATTTTCAAAAGATACTATATTGAACATACAAAATACAGTAGTATACCGTTCTATATAATTTTTGTTAAACAAAAAATTAAAAAATGAAATAACTTATTATAAAATCAAAGAAAAAGCATTTCAGATAGAAAATTCCTGTCACGCATGTTCATTGCCATCCGAAAAACATAGTGGCTGAATTTGTGGTAATCCAGAATTGGCCCAATTCCGTTGATCAACAAAGACAGTCGAATGAACAATTTTCTGACAAAAAATGTTCTACAAACCAATTAAGTTGGAACTTCTGACTGCATATTCCTATCAGGTATGTTCATTGCCATCCGACTGCATATTCCTATCAGGTATGTTCATTGCCAATTCTGGATTAGCACAAATTCAGCCACTATATTTTTCAGATGGCAATGAATATACGTGATAGGAATATGCAATCAGAAGTGCCAACTTCATTGGTTTGTAGAACATTTTTTGTCAGAAAATTGTTCATTCAACGGTCATTGTTGTTCAACGGAGTTGGGCCAATTCTGGATTAGCAAAAATTCAGCCTTTATATTTTTCGGATGGCAATGAACAAACATTGTGGATTAGCACAAATTCAGCCACTATATTTTTCGGATGGCAATGAACATACCTGATAGGAATATGCAGTCAGAAGTTCCAACTTCATTGGTTTGTAGAACATTTTTTTCAGAAAATTGTTCATTCAACGGTCTTTGTTGATCAACGGAATTGGGCCAATTCTGGATTAGCACAAATTCAGCCACTATATTTTTCAGATGGCAATGAACATACCTGATAGGAATATGCAATCAGAAGTGCCAACTTCATTGGTTTGTAGAACATTTTTTGTCAGAAAATTGTTCATTCAACGGTCTTTGTTGTTCAACGGAATTGGGCCAATTCTGGATTAGCACAAATTCAGCCACTATATTTTTCTGATGGCAATGAACATACCTGATAGGAATATGCAATCAGAAGTGCCAACTTCATTGGTTTGTAGAACATTTTTTGTCAGAAAATTGTTCATTCAACGGTCTTTGTTGTTCAACGGAGTTGGGCCAATTCTGGATTAGCACAAATTCAGCCACTATATTTTTCGGATGGCAATGAACATACCTGATAGGAATATGCAATCAGAAAAGCCAACTTCATTGGTTTGTAGAACATTTTTTGTCAGAAAATTGTTCATTCAACGGTCTTTGTTGTTCAACGGAATTGGGCCAATTCTGGATTAGCACAAATTCAGCCACTATATTTTTCAGATGGCAATGAACATACCTGATAGAAATATGCAATCAGAAGTGCCAACTTCATTGGTTTGTAGAACATTTTTTGACAGAAAATTGTTCATTCAACGGTCTTTGTTGTTCAACGGAATTGGGCCAATTCTGGATTAGCACAAATTCGACCACTATATTTTTCAGATGGCAATGAACATACCTGATAGGAATATGCAATCAGAAGTGCCAACTTCATTGGTTTGTAGAACATTTTTTGTCAGAAAATTGTTCATTCAACGGTCTTTGTTGTTCAACGGAATTGGGCCAATTCTGGATTAGCACAAATTCAGCCACTATATTTTTCAGATGGCAATGAACATACCTGATAGGAATATGCAATCAGAAAAGCCAACTTCATTGGTTTGTAGAACATTTTTTTGTCAGAAAATTGTTCATTCAACGGTCTTTGTTGTTCAACGGAATTGGGCCAATTCTGGATTAGCACAAATTCAGCCACTATATTTTTCAGATGGCAATGAACATACCTGATAGAAATATGCAATCAGAAGTGCCAACTTCATTGGTTTGTAGAACATTTTTTGACAGAAAATTGTTCATTCAACGGTCTTTGTTGTTCAACGGAATTGGGCCAATTCTGGATTAGCACAAATTCGGCCACTATATTTTTCAGATGGCAATGAACATACCTGATAGGAATATGCAATCAGAAGTGCCAACTTCATTGGTTTGTAGAACATTTTTTGTCAGAAAATTGTTCATTCAACGGTCTTTGTTGTTCAACGGAATTGGGCCAATTCTGGATTAGCACAAATTCAGCCACTATATTTTTCTGATGGCAATGAACATACCTGATAGGAATATGCAATCAGAAGTGCCAACTTCATTGGTTTCTAGAACATTTTTTGTCAGAAAATTGTTCATTCAACGGTCTTTGTTGTTCAACGGAATTGGGCCAATTCTGGGTTACCACAAATTCAGCCACTATATTTTTCAGATGGCAATGAACATACCTGATAGGAATATGCAATCAGAAGTGCCAACTTCATTGGTTTGTAGAACATTTTTTGTCAGAAAATTGTTCATTCAACGGTCTTTGTTGTTCAACGGAATTGGGCCAATTTTAGATTAGCACAAATTCAGCCACTATATTTTTCGGATGGCAATGAACATACCTGATAGGAATATGCAATCAGAAGTTCCAACTTCATTGGTTTGTAGAACAATTTTGTCAGAAAATTGTTCATTCAACGGTCTTTGTTGTTCAACGGAATTGGGCCAATTCTGGATTAGCACAAATTCAGCCACTATATTTTTCGGATGGCAATGAACATACCTGAGAGGAATATGCAATCAGAAGTGCCAACTTCATTGGTTTGTAGAATATTTTTTGTCAGAAAATTGTTCATTCAACGGTCTTTGTTGTTCAACGGAATTGGGCCAATTCTGGATTAGCACAAATTCAGCCACTATATTTTTCGGATGGCAATGAACATACCTGATAGGAATATGCAGTCAGAAGTTCCAACTTCATTGGTTTGTAGAACATTTTTTTCAGAAAATTGTTCATTCAACGGTCTTTGTTGATCAACGGAATTGGGCCAATTCTGGATTAGCACAAATTCAGCCACTATATTTTTCAGATGGCAATGAACATACCTGATAGGAATATGCAATCAGAAGTGCCAACTTCATTGGTTTGTAGAACATTTTTTGTCAGAAAATTGTTCATTCAACGGTCTTTGTTGTTCAACGGAATTGGGCCAATTCTGGATTAGCACAAATTCAGCCACTATATTTTTCTGATGGCAATGAACATACCTGATAGGAATATGCAATCAGAAGTGCCAACTTCATTGGTTTGTAGAACATTTTTTGTCAGAAAATTGTTCATTCAACGGTCTTTGTTGTTCAACGGAGTTGGGCCAATTCTGGATTAGCACAAATTCAGCCACTATATTTTTCGGATGGCAATGAACATACCTGATAGGAATATGCAATCAGAAGTGCCAACTTCATTGGTTTGTAGAACATTTTTTGTCAGAAAATTGTTTCATTCAACGGTCTTTGTTGTTCAACGGAATTGGGCCAATTCTGGATTAGCACAAATTCAGCCACTATATTTTTCAGATGGCAATGAACATACCTGATAGAAATATGCAATCAGAAGTGCCAACTTCATTGGTTTGTAGAACATTTTTTGACAGAAAATTGTTCATTCAACGGTCTTTGTTGTTCAACGGAATTGGGCCAATTCTGGATTAGCACAAATTCGGCCACTATATTTTTCAGATGGCAATGAACATACCTGATAGGAATATGCAATCAGAAGTGCCAACTTCATTGGTTTGTAGAACATTTTTTGTCAGAAAATTGTTCATTCAACGGTCTTTGTTGTTCAACGGAATTGGGCCAATTCTGGATTAGCACAAATTCAGCCACTATATTTTTCAGATGGCAATGAACATACCTGATAGGAATATGCAATCAGAAGTGCCAACTTCATTGGTTTGTAGAACATTTTTTGTCAGAAAATTGTTCATTCAACGGTTTTTGTTGTTCAACGGAGTTGGGCCAATTCTGGATTAGCACAAATTCAGCCACTATATTTTTCTGATGGCAATGAACATACCTGATAGGAATATGCAATCAGAAGTGCCAACTTCATTGGTTTCTAGAACATTTTTTGTCAGAAAATTGTTCATTCAACGGTCTTTGTTGTTCAACGGAATTGGGCCAATTCTGGATTACCACAAATTCAGCCACTATATTTTTCAGATGGCAATGAACATACCTGATAGGAATATGCAATCAGAAGTG
This sequence comes from Nephrotoma appendiculata, assembly GCA_947310385.1. NCBI lineage: Eukaryota > Metazoa > Arthropoda > Insecta > Diptera > Tipulidae > Nephrotoma > Nephrotoma appendiculata. The sequence goes on along the minus strand of OX371225.1, from coordinate 273,195,264 downwards.
CCAACTTCATTGGTTTGTAGAACATTTTTTGTCAGAAAATTGTTCATTCAACGGTCTTTGTTGTTCAACGGAATTGGGCCAATTCTGGATTAGCACAAATTCAGCCACTATATTTTTCTGATGGCAATGAACATACCTGATAGGAATATGCAATCAGAAGTGCCAACTTCATTGGTTTGTAGAACATTTTTTGTCAGAAAATTGTTCATTCAACGGTCTTTGTTGTTCAACGGAGTTGGGCCAATTCTGGATTAGCACAAATTCAGCCACTATATTTTTCTGATGGCAATGAACATACCTGATAGGAATATGCAATCAGAAGTTCCAACTTCATTGGTTTGTAGAACAATTTTGTCAGAAAATTGTTCATTCAACGGTCTTTGTTGTTCAACGGAGTTGGGCCAATTCTGGATTAGCACAAATTCAGCCACTATATTTTTCGGATGGCAATGAACATACCTGATAGGAATATGCAATCAGAAGTGCCAACTTCATTGGTTTGTAGAATATTTTTTGTCAGAAAATTGTTCATTCAACGGTCTTTGTTGTTCAACGGAATTGGGCCAATTCTGGATTAGCACAAATTCAGCCACTATATTTTTCAGATGGCAATGAACATACCTGATAGAAATATGCAATCAGAAGTGCCAACTTCATTGGTTTGTAGAACATTTTTTGACAGAAAATTGTTCATTCAACGGTCTTTGTTGTTCAACGGAATTGGGCCAATTCTGGATTAGCACAAATTCGGCCACTATATTTTTCAGATGGCAATGAACATACCTGATAGGAATATGCAATCAGAAGTGCCAACTTCATTGGTTTGTAGAACATTTTTTGTCAGAAAATTGTTCATTCAACGGTCTTTGTTGTTCAACGGAATTGGGCCAATTCTGGATTAGCACAAATTCAGCCACTATATTTTTCTGATGGCAATGAACATACCTGATAGGAATATGCAATCAGAAGTTCCAACTTCATTGGTTTGTAGAACATTTCTTGTCAGAAAATTGTTCATTCAACGGTCTTTGTTGTTCAACGGAGTTGGGCCAATTCTGGATTAGCACAAATTCAGCCACTATATTTTTCGGATGGCAATGAACATACCTGATAGGAATATGCAATCAGAAGTGCCAACTTCATTGGTTTGTAGAACATTTTTTGTCAGAAAATTGTTCATTCAACGGTCTTTGTTGTTCAACGGAATTGGGCCAATTCTGGATTAGCACAAATTCAGCCTTTATATTTTTCGGATGGCAATGAACAAACATTGTGGATTAGCACAAATTCGGCCACTATATTTTTCGGATGGCAATGAACATGAGTGACAGGAATTTCCTATCTGAAATGCTTATTCTTTGATTTTATAAAGTTATTTCATTTTTTAATTTGTTGTTCAACAAAATTATTATTGAACGGTATACATCTGTATTATGTATGAGTAATATAGTATCTTTTAGGGGTTAATTTGTTTTTCCTCAATTTATTAATGAAAATTTATAAAAATGATATTTCTATGATAAGCACAAATTTCGTCGGTGGAGCTGCTTTTGTGAAGTTTTAAAATTAGGCTTAAATTATTTCTGGTTTTTTCTAGAAATTGGGTTTTATTTTTTTCGTCTTTCAGGCGAAATTTAAATTTTCTTTTCCCGTTTTCTCGGCTCCTGGACTAGCACTAATTTTTTCCCGTGAGCACTAATTAGCACAAATTGGGCCTAATCGGTATGCCAAGTTTCATTTTGAAATTCGAAAGTTTCCCTGCTGCAGTTACCCACACTGTGGGCAGCCATTTTTCTTTTGTAAGTAAATAGGATTTTGATTGTTTATGTTTGTATTTTAATGTGAAAAGTGGTATCCAAAAATAATAATGTTTTTATAGTACATTTATGTAAATTTTGTGCACTTTTACTTTACATTAAATAAAATATTTTTAATAATAAAAGAAGAAGATTATTACCATTGCGATAACGCGATATGGTGTTATAGAAATGATTCACATTGACAATTCAATAATAGTTCGCTTCCTCGTACTACAAAACTTCCATGTTTACATCATACTAACATTTCTCCATTATATTATAAAACTGTCTCCTACTGGTATAACAAAACTATTTCTTTGTAACATTACAGAAACGTTTCATATCGGCGTTACGCATTTCATTTTAAAATTCTTATTCCGTGAGTAACACTAGCGGTTCGTTATTATTTCGCTAAATGAGTACGCTTGCGAAGAGTTGTATGGGAAACATACTACATTTTTGTTACTGTTGCGATACGCTTTTAATGTTTTTATGTTTAGGACATCAGTATCAGCTCATTTTTCAGCAACATCTGGAGTGCCCCAAGACAGCCATCTGGGGCCGATTTTTTCATTCTGTCTATTAACGACGTTACATGTTTAATTAAAAATTCAACTATATCTATATACGCCGATGACATGAAGATTTACAAACAGATTTCAAATACCACCGATAGGATCCTATTACAATCCGACCTCAATACATTTTCCGTATGTTGTGTAAAGAACAACCTTGAGCTGAATGTGGGTAAATGCCAGACGGTCACCTACTCTCGGAAGCGTGCACAGTCCATTTCTCGCGACTATTATATTAACAACGATGCCGTTACCAGAGTTAGTTCTGTTCGTGATCTGGGGGTCGTTTGTGACAGCGAATTGAACTTCAGAAATCACGTAGATCGCATTGTCAATCAAGGTAACGCTGCGCTCGGTTTCATTAAGCGTTGGTCGAAAGAATTCGACGATCCTTATGTAACGAAGGCTCTCTATTTAACATTCGTTCGTCCCCTGCTCGAGAATGCTTGGCAGGTGTGGTCGCCTTATCATGTGGTTCACATAAAAAGGATTGAAGCAGTTCAGCGTAGATTTCTTCGCTTTGCTTTACGCGGGCTACCGTGGGTATACATGTTTCGCCTACTTCCATACCTAGATCGCCTCAAGCTAATTGATTTACAACCACTTCGTAGGCGCAGGGTTGTTGCAGACGTGGTTTTTATTCATCAATTGCTAACCGGCAGTACCGACTCTCCTTTCCTCTTAGGAAAAATCAATCTAAATTTTAATTCACGAGCCTTGAGATCGGTACCTATGTTTCGAATCGACCATCATAGGACTGACTATGGTAAAAATGAACCTGTATCTAGGATGCTTCACGAGGCTAACCAATACTCCCATTTCATTGATTTTAATATGACGAAACGCACTTTAAAACAACTTTTTTATTTGACTTGACTGGTCTGGCCTTTAATATTTTATAACTTTTATAACATTTTGTTTTGTTACATTTTATTTTGTTTTATTTATCAAATTTTATGAAATTTTATCAGTTGACTGCTATATTTTTCAATTTTAATCTGCTTGTACTAAGCAGACTCAACCTCTGTTCTCCTTCCGTCCGCGACGGGTATCGTTTTGCTTAGCTGTTCACCTAGTTTGCCTCTTAATAATCAGATTTGATTTTAATACTAATAGATTTTCCCGCTTGCTCTTTTCTTTAATTTCACAGGTTAAGCAGTTCGATATCCATGTTTATAATCACTGGAATTATACTCAAAAAAATAATAATAATACAGATGGAGACTCCCCGCGCGCGGTTGGGAGGGGTAATAGGTCGTTGGGAATTATTATTATTATTATTTTTCTTAGAGGGAAATAACAAAAAAAATATTTTTTTGTCCGTATACAGCGGTGAAAGCAAATCTAGAATTTCTGCTTTGAAATATTTTTCATAAATAAAATAAACTATTTCATGCACTGTGTCGCTCAATGTGTAGTACCGAAAACTAATATATTGGGTGCGGCGCTAGCTTCGCACTGGCTTATAAAAGTAATATTTCTTGGTTTTTCTTATATATTTCTTTTTTCTATGAGGCAGATTAGCGATTATGAATTTTTATGGTCATCCATAACTCAAACCTACTTCGGTAAGGTAGGACAATAATATGTTCATCGTAAATTCCGGTTTGGAGCTCGAATATTATAGCATCGTTAAAAAACTTTTAAAATTTGATTGTAAAAAAAATTATCCAATCGTTACAACGCACCTAGGATCGCCGTTATGGTTGGCCTGTATACGCCTCTATAATATCATATCATGGACTTTTTTGTTCTAATTATGATAAAATGGACGGGCCAAAATGGGGCACTCTGGCGATCTACATAGACAAGTGAAGTAATTTTGTGAAGTAGGACAGTCCTAATTTTCGAAATTTAATTGAACTCATTCTATTGCACTTTGTAGGTAACTTTCTGCCAAATTTCCAGGATTTACTCCGCAGAGTTTTTCGGTCTGTTTCGTTCAAATTTTGATAAAGTGATCGGGCCAAAATGAGACGCCCTGACGATCCTCATAGGAATGTGGCGTTTTTTTTTTCAAACTAGACAGCTTTAATTTATTGCACTATGTTATTGGCTTTGTGTCAAAATCTGCAGCATTCGTTTTACAGAATTTCCGGCTTCAGATTTTTTCGTTATAATTATTTTTGCGAAGTTGGACAGCTTTCATCGATTGCAATATGTATGTGGCTATGAATATATATGTGGAAGTTTTCGTTATAATTCTAATAAATTGAACTTATAAAGATGTAGTATCCTTTTATTTATGTTAATAGTGGAAAGTAACTGATATACAAAATTTAAACCATGGAATTTTAAAAGAAACGTTTAAATGAATTCTTTATTAATGACTGGATGATGTTGTGATCACTGCGGTATAAGAATCTGGAGTATTTGTTCTTTCGCCCATCCCATAATTCCAATATGCAATGCAATGACCCAAATGAATTTTACATTTCTAAATATTTTGTTCTTTTCTTATCTGACTTAGGTGATTATTAAAAACTCTTTTTCTCACCACAAACCATAAAATGTTCAAATATACGTAAAGTAAATTGTGTACTGCAAATGCAAATATGCAGCTAATTAAAATATCATAAATTACAGAAAATTATTCAGAATAATTTAGTAGCAAAAACAACAACTGAACTATCTTTAGGGGAAAATCTGTCTGGGTAGACCCCATAAAAAACGCTACAAATTTTGTGAATATGTGAATGCACCGAACACGGTGTTTATCATTATATACGAATGTGTTCCGTATAAATCCTACAATTATACTATAATTTAATCAACCAGCTGTACTGATATTATCTTATTTAGCTGCCATAATCCTGGAATAAAATTTTCTTTTCTTGTTGTTTTTGTATTATGTTATTTGTATTCCATATTTTCTCTGCTGCTTAAAACTCCCTTAATGCACACAATAAATTCCATGAGATATTTTTTCTAATTTAGGAGATCTACCGAAAAAAAAAAATCGCTGGAAAATGTATATAGAGGTATCTCTATATACATGAAAAATATAATAAATAAAAAAAAATTATTTATCGTGATTTATTATCAACTTATATCCTTATCATAAACTTTACCACAAATAAATAAATAAAACGTAACCGGAGAAAATACCAAACCGAATACACAAGTTATGTATTTATGTATGTATATCTAAATGTACGTAACGTAAGTACGTATGTGGTAAATAGAATTTCCAATGGGAATATAATTTAAAACTTATTATCAGACACAACATTGTATCACAAATATGTATAAGAAGAGTTTAATGTGTGTGTTTTCACTCAGCATTGGAAAAATTTTGTTTTGCGGAAAAAACCGACAAAAGAAACGGAAAATTTTAAAGTTTTTTTTTTTTTACTTGTTCGACTTTTCTTTGCACCGGTTAATAGAAAAATATGATAGGTAATGTGTACGTACGTACGAGGGATATTGAATATTGAAAGATGATATTATTTATTGGAATATGTGAAATATTTGTCAAATAATAGATATTTGAGTGTAGAAGGACAATTGGAAAATTGATCTTAATAATATATGATGTGGTCTCGTATTACTTCGAAAGCAATCGAAATATCATAATTTTTCCATTCTATGCAGGGCGTGTAAAATGAAAGGTGGTGCAAATTAAAAACAAAATATTTTAGTTTGCCAGCCATTTTCTTAACGTGGTTTTTTTAGTACACCTATGTATGACTAGAAGCGGATAGAATTTTTAGGGGGCTCTTAAACCAAAGATCTGCTAGTTTCCATATAACCTTATAACTACTAGAAAACATCCGAACATATTGTTTGTATGTGCGGAATTTCTTGAGCTATTGGCAAGAAACTGGAAACAATTTATTTGGTCGCCTGTTTGTGAATTCTAAACATTAGGGAGTTCTATAGTCAAATTTCAGAACAACCTTCAAACTCCTTCTTAGGATCCACTATAACCGTTGAGCATGGACAGATACCAGAACTTCTCCTTAAATTTATATTTGAATCCAAATGCAATTCTAGAAATCAAATTTTATCATCATTGGTTACAAACTCAATAAAGTTTTATCAACCAAATCATCACAATTTTCTCGCTCTGGTACTATATCCCATCAAGGGATTTGGCCGCCTCAAATGAGGTTTCTTAATCATATTTCATTTCCTTGTCACCACCATGCTGACCACTTTGCCACCGGGCGGCAAAACATCATAATTCGTTAGGAATTAACTGAGTTCCAACCAACATTTTAAAATTCCAAAATCCTCTATACTGAAGTGGCTTCTTTTGATAAAAATGAGGTACAAAAAATGAGGCACACAAATTTAAAATTCTCCGTCGTTATAAAATAATAAACATTCCTTTCTGTGCAATATCATTGTGATTTCTAGCTTACACGCTGGCCCCAAATAAAACTACCCTAAACAAGTCCCAGTCAGCAGAAACCAACCGGACCATCACCACACAATTCGGTTGTTGTTTGCTAGAAAAAATTTACTACATGGACTGTGTTTTGAAATTTCAGCCGGAACAATATTTGTAGAAGTCGGAACCATCCTTTGCTTGTACAATAAGCATAGTATATTTTGTAAAGATGTGGAACACAAGTATTCTAAGCGTCCGCAGATGCCAGAGTCGAAACAATTTTGTACAATTTCCGAAAGTGTACCATGCCTAGAACAAATTATGCTTATTGTTCTAACTTGACACAGTTCGGGCATTTGCTTTTTCAGACTGAAGATTTATATACTGCACAATCATAAGTTATGGTCATTGAGCAAACAGCGGCAGTGGCTTCAGTTGACGTTCTTTGTTTCTGACTGGCTTTCTATGGTTCCAGCATAAATTTGGTTTCAAATAGAATACTCATCATTGTATTGTGAAGTTAGCTCTTCGAGCTTACTGTGGGTTGTCTCTCAGTGACTTCATATGATTTCCCGCCGGCCTATGCTGGTTCTATCTGGTATTATGGTTTGTTTCAACAGAAAAAAATACAGGCATGCCACACCATTGGTCACAAATGGGTTAATAACAATCATTATGATGGGTTATTTAGAAATGATTTTTTAAACTAGTGTTCTATTCATCCACCTTCAATTAGTCACCTCGTGCAAATACAGACCGATTCTAGTTCATTTCGGTTGCAACCAGTCAAATCAGCAATCAGCTACCACCCATAATAACAAAGCGTACTAATTTTTGTGTATAGGCACATGGAATGTTCGGGGTTGTGCTAAGGTTTTAAAGCAATCAATACTTCGATAAGGCTTTAAGAAGGACACCACATAATCCTCATCTTATCAGAAATCGTGTCGATACAATGTTCATCAAGAATTTACAAAATCCAAAGCAGAAGAATGTAAAGAAATTATTCGAAATGTAAACGTTGTAAATCCTTTTAGTCGGTTCCGCCAAACCTACCAAATTATTCAATTTAACACCCGAAGAAAATTTAAATTTTTTTCTATGAAATTTTGTTTTGTTTTCTCAGAAAATTATGAAATTCAAACATATTCGTGTTTTGATATTAAGATTTAAAAAAATTCAACAAACGGAGTTAATCGATTTGGCAAGTGAAGCAGCTAAATATGCCTGAAAATACGTGAACAAAGATAGCGACCTGGCACTGTTTGGCGTTGCTGCTCCGGATGCAAATGACGAAGTGCCAAAATTTTAATTGGGTCGAAATGTCAGTTGTAATGAGGCGATTTGGTGTATTTTCTCATTTGGAATACACGAATGTCAACCCCCTGTTCAAAATTTGAGGATGCACTTGAAGAATGGACAACGTGTATATTTCGACTCATATTGTTAATCAACACTCGCCTATGCCTCTGTTTCTGCGCCAGCAAATCAAATTCGCACATTTTTCGCGATCATTATTCATGGATCATTATTGATGGATTTGAAACTGTGGAACAAATTTACAAGGACGAGAATATGGCTGTCGACATTTTGCATCGAGTTTGCACTGCAACATCGAGTTATCAGCTTGAAATGAAAGACGAAACTTTGATCATGATCGAAGGCAAGTGCATGCGTATGTGCGGAAGCTAATTATCGAGATTGGGCATGCAGGAAACAATTCGTTCGATGTTCGATACATTTGATGGTGAATTGCAACGAGAGCAAGTGCGATGGCCAAGGTATTGCAAGAATGCAAAATCATATCATCTAGGACGAGTGCACAGTGGTACATAAAGCGTATTATTGTATTATTGTTGATCGTTGGAAGAGCTTAATCCAACAATGAAGGATTTACGAAGTGACTCAAGACGTTTTGGTGGAGCGATGATTCTGCTGGCAGGCGATTTTGCAAAAAAAAGCTGCAGTTGACTACGAACATGAGAGTTACAGAACGACTCATCAACTGCTCATTTTCCAAACAACTGTTGGCGCTTGGTAATGGTGAAATTCCTGTTGATGCGGATTGATTTCGTTTCCCTCGATTTTTTGCATGTTCACGACGTCTAAGGACGAGCTTATCACGAAAGTGTTCAAACATTCGTCAAATTATATGAATCACGATTGGCTCAGAGAACGAGTGATTTTGGCAGCGAAGAACAAGAATGTAGACCGTCTGAATTACTTGATTCAAAATCAAAACGCTAGGGAAATGCATTGTTACAAATCCACTGACTGTATGACCAATCAACACAAGGCCACCAACTATCCGACCGAGTTTTTGAATGCGCGTGATTTGCCGGGAATACTACCGCATAACTTGATGCTCAAGGTCGGATCTATGATAATCATGCTGCGCAATCTGAACCATCCGAGATTGTGTAACGGAACGCGATTGGCAGTGAAGAAAGTGATGAACAACGTGACTCAAGCGACGATCATCAAGGGCAAATTCAAAGGAGTATATCGTTGGAAGTGTGCGGAATAAATTTGGAATTTCCGTGCTTTTCTCATGGTCATTTGCACGTCGGGTGTTGGAGAAATGGCAAACCATCATCGTTGTTCAATATACGCGGCGGAGAACAAAACGAAAAATATTATTTACCACAATGCGTTGTATTGATTTGCGTCTGCGTCTGTATTCGATTTAATTCCACTTGAATAAAATACATTGAATTATTTCAAACTGACTGAATTCCAACTGACTTGAATTCATTTCCACACTTTTCCATTTTCCACGAGAAAAAATCGAAAAAACAACTTAATTTTCGATAGATGCCTGAGTTTGAATCGACATTTCATTCACTTTTCAATACATTATGCCACCTTTATGTTTCCGTTTGTTCGTCCTTTCGTTCTGACAATTTTTTCAACCAATCATATTGCTGAAAACTGACGATTTTTTTTTCTGGATTTTCTACAACAGATGATTGGTCGAAAAAATGACCGAACGAACGAATGCAACCACTAACCTGGCTTTAGTGTTGAATTCGATGAAAAAGTGAATGGAATGGCCACTCAACTCAATCGTCTATTGAGAATTAAGTTGAGTGGTTTGATTTTTTTTCTCATCAAAATCAATATTCGTGATAGATAAAAGTAATTGCTATGTTCACCAAACTCAAACCCAAACTAACCAAACCCTATCCTTTTCCTTTCCTGGAAGTTGAAAAGATGAATTAAGCATCACACATAGTCTCTTATCATCTAGTCGGAGATCACCAGCCTTCTCGAGACAACTCCTGTCTATAGACTTATAACTAATGGTGATACGATGACAAAGATCAATATCCGAACCACTTTGACTACGAGCAAAGACAACTAACAATTTAAATATTATAATAATTACATTTCAGACACAGAATAGATAGAAACTTCATAATGCTATTTTTGTATGGGAAAATATCGACTTCATAATTAGAAAGGAAAAGTCGATAAATAGAAATTCTGTGAACTGAATCCTGTGAATTTTGGCACAGAGCGACTAACATATTGCAATAGATTAAAATTGTTCAACTTTGCAAAACTACGCCACATGTTTATTCGGATCGTCAGGGTTCCCTATATTTGGGTCCGTTTTTTTTGCATAACTGTAACAAACTAGTCCGTAAATTTGGAGGGAGCGGATCCTAGAGATTTTGGCACACAGCTATAGTGCAATGGATTAAATCTATCCAACCTATGCCGATAATCATAGTGCTACATTTTGCGAATCCTAGCGATTCGGACACAAAGCCATTGACATAGTGCAATATATAAAAGTATTTAAACTTTGAAAATTTGCGCTACATGTCTATAGGTTTAATAGAGTAACAAATTTTGGCCCCCTCATTTCATCATAATTAGAACGAAAAAACCCCGTACATATAAATTCTGTGAAGCGTAGTCTGGTGATTTTGGAACATATAGCCACTAATGAAGTGAATACTATAGTTTCTATAACTCTTTAGTAGAAAACTATTTTAATTCATTACAAAATAGATTATTGCCTCAAAAACATTTAAATCTAGGCCGATGAATGGATGAAATGAAGGAAACAAATGATTTAAATATTAAACGCAGTAAACTAACGGCATTGAACATAAAACCTACAAATCGTCGCAAATTATCTAAAAGTAACCCTGATAGTCCTCATAACAAAGAAGTTGTGGCAGAAAATGTGGCATATACTCTGGGTAACAACGCTCAAAAAATGTTTGTAAATTCGGACACCCAATCACAAAATATGAGGTCAAATTTCTCGTATATAAAAGCTTCTTATGAAAAAATGACAAGAATTTTCAATCCTGCACATCCCTTCAAATTTCGCTTTCATCAACGCTAGGACACTGTCATAACGAATACTTGTTATAGTTTGCTATCGAACAGGGGTTTTTGACGTCAGAAGTAGTTTACGCTTCAATAAGTTAAAAATTAACAAATAATTGTATATATTTGGATCCATACCAAAAGAATAAAATAGGGGTTTGTAAATTGAAGTATTCAGCCTATGGACTAATGCAAACAGCCCGGACTAGAATTTTGCCTCGACAAACGTACATTAATTTTGTCGTGGCGAACTGGCTTGTTGATATCTTCAAGTGGCTTGACGGAAATATTTTGAAAAGTGCATATCATTTACAAAGAACTTATTACAAAAGGAATGTAAATTAAATTTCAAATAAATTTCAAATAATTTTTACGGGAAATGACGAGTTTTGGTAGAAAAAAACTTTATTTGATCAAAATTCGGGATCTCTACTTTATAATCAGTATCCAATAATTGGGAAATCCTTGCTTTTTCAAGTTTTGCAACAATGTTGAAAAGTTTAGCATTTACTAAAAACAACAAAGAATTAAAAGATTTAAATAAATTTAAAGATTAAATTTTCAACCAACAAGGGTTGATTTTGTTTTCTGAAATCTGAAAAAGTCCGGTAAGTCAGACTCATGACATGTGGCCGAGCATTGCCGTGCTGAGAGATCACTTTGGTTTTTGGCATATTGTGGACGTTTAAGCAATGCTTGGCTTAGTTGCATCAATTGTGGTTAATACCGTTCTCCAGTGATGATTTCGTTAGGCTTCGAACTGATCCCACCAGATGCAACACATTAGCTTCTTACTACGAATACTCCATATTCTACGATTTTCAGCGGTTTGGGTTATCGTAGTGAATCACTTTTTCATCTCTCGTCACGATTCGATACAAATAACCCTTCCAATTTTGTCTTTGGAGCAGTTGTTCATACGTGGAAAAACGGAGTTCGACGTCTCTTGGCATGAGTTTATACGGAACCCGATTTCCTTGTTTTTGCACCATAGCCATGGTCTTGAGAGGGTTTTAAATCGCTCGTTGAGTCACTTCTAAGGGTTCAGCGAAATTCTCTTGAGTTTGGAATGCATCTTGGTCCAATAACACCTTTAACGCAGCGTCTTCAAACTTAAGTGGTCTTTCTTCGCGTCTTTGTCACTGGTGTCAAAAACACTTTCAAAACGGCGGAACCAGTACTCACATGTTGGCACAAAGGTTGAATACATAAAATTTTTAACAAACACAAATGTTCATAAATATTAAATAAAAAAAAATGGAGGGGTGTAATTGTTGTGGCCAACACCCGACTTTCTTTTACGACAAATGTACATAAATCTGAAATACACCACAATTAATTTATAAATCGAAAAATTGAACCTACCGGATTTGTGATAATAATTGTCTTGTATAATAAAAAATCATTATTCCTGCTTAAATTTCAAAAAACTAACACGGTCAACCATTGTTAAAAAATTAATTTACTTTGCAAAAATTGAAAAAGCTCCTGTCGAAGCTGCCACTTTTGGTACACAGATGTCCACCACAGTTCGCATTGATCTCCCAATTTATGAAAAAAGCTTTAGTACGAAGTTTGCGGAATCACTAGGATCTTCCAATTTATAGAAAAATTTTATGTAGAAAGTTTTATTCCGATCACTCAATCTGTATGGGCTGGCCTGTACAGGGATGAATTTTTACTGAAAAATATTTTTTTGTTAACAAAAATTGTCATTTCCGCATAAATTACGGAAAACTTATCTGGACTGGTATTGTCGCAAAATTAATTTAAAATCTATTAATTTATAACCGTAACCAGCCGAAAATCACTGGGAATTTATGAATTTTTTTGAGTAAAAGCTTCAAAATGAAATAAAACCCACGTAAACCAAAACAAACAACGAATTACACAAAGGTGGCTGAAAAGGTTATAAATTAGTATTTGATGTAAGAAACCAATCTTGCGTTATCAAATGCTACTTCAGAACTAGTTTGATCTCACCCCTTTGCAATCCGTAGGGGTTGAGCTAAATAATTTCAAATGTTCAGAATTTTTGAATAACTCTAAAAGATATTCTCACTCGAATTACAAAAATTTCAGAAATGTATGAGCCTACGATTGGTTTCTTACATCAAATACTAATTCAGGACCATATATTGGTCACCTCTGTGCTGTTCGTTCATAACTTTCGTTCAAACTTTTCCCAAAACTTCAACTTTTACTCTTCAAAAATATTTGTGTTTATTAGAAATTTTTAAATATTCTTATTAAAATTCATTTTTTGAGTGTTTTTTAATTTTAAGTGCTAATGGACTACAGAGTATATTTTGAAATAAACTTCACTTCGATTCCCTCGAGAGGGGAGTGATGTGTGTATGGTGTTTCGTTACTGAGTGGAATGTTAAAATAACACGCTAACATGTCCATCGCGTGAATATAATACCGAAAGTAGCAAACTCCGATAAACACTGGGCCGAACTCGCCGGAGACAAAATCAGTGTTAAACCTGAAATTCTATACCTTATTAATTCTAATCGTCGATCAGTCGACTTTCCTCGTTTTTTATTCGTCATTCAATCGAAGTAATCTGATAACTTACGACTTCTAAATTACCAGCTGTACTATCACGAATCATTTACACTAAACATATATTGTAAGCTTTAGTAATACGGTGGTGGTTTAGTGGTTTAGTTTAATGAGATTCGATAATAGTTCAAACTACATATTCTAACCTTTCCTAATCGTAGTAAAATTGAATACCACATAAATAGACAAAATCTAAGGATCAGGCTACCAAATAACAATTTAATCTTTACATATATCTTTCGCCCTAATAATGATATAATAAGGTTCACCCAAATAAAATAGGGTCTCTATATATATTTTGTATCTAGATAAACATAATCGTAAATACTCAATACCCAAATTGAATTAAAACCGAATGATTATGTTTCGCAAGCAAGGTGTATCGATACAACATTTCCGAAATTAAAATCGACAAAATTTCGACTGGCCCAAAATTTTGGCAGAAGATACTGTGGGAATACCAAAAAGAATCGGATACGTCATTTCAATGAACGTAAAAATTGAAATTTTCGTCGTCTCGAAAATCTTTACCTAAACATATTGACATAATTTTATTAAATTTCTTTATTTTCATTCAAAATTATATGGTTCCATCGTATATGATCTCTCGGTGTACATACAAGTACTTATATGGATATGTCGTATGAACTAAACCGAAATATCTGTCAACAAAAATATGAAAAACAATGAAATATCCAAAAAAATTACATTACATACCTAAAAACATAAAAATAACAAAATTGTTATTAGTTTTTTGGTCTTTCAGTTGCAAAACAACAAATACACGCCCGTATATGTAGAGCTGGCTTACAAGCCACTACTGTGCACAGGAGTAGTAGCAGCAGCAACCAAAAAATTATAGAAATCATAAATTATATAATCCTTTTTTCGATATTTGTACCTCTATATCCAATTCGTATCAATTTTATGGAATTTTTTTTTTTTTTTTGGTACCAACCACATATAATAACATAAGGAAGCATCCCTATATACGAATCTCTTAAAAACATAAAACTTGGTAGGAAAGAGATGAAGATAATTGAAAATATAAAAAAAAAATGTTCATTTCACATCAAACCCTCGAAGAAGATTTTGTTATCCAAAAATGTTGAAAACAAAATCATGGGGTGTTTTTTTGAGGCTGTTCCAGCACAATTTATTACTTTTTGCGGTTTATGTGAGTTGTGGGAGTTTAACACATATATTTACACGCATATCGAACATATAGCAAAAAGATATGTCCAACCAAAAAATTAATATTAACTTTATTACGTAAGTAACAAGTGGTATTCTGTTGCTTGTGGAACCTTTTGACCTATAGAGGTTGCTCCATTGGTCGAAACGAATTTCAACATTAAATTAATTTCTGATGGTTTTGATTTTTCATTAGTTATTATTTATTGGTATTAGTTTCATATCTACTGAAATTTTACAAGTTTTTAGTTGACATCTCATTTGAACCAATTCCGTTATAATTTTGTTTATCATCAAACGCCCCAAAATTGAAATCTCTGTGGTTTCTAATCGTCAGTAAGACTGTTCCACACAATTAAAATCCAAAACCACTTCTCTTTCTCTATGATCACTTTACAGAAGTTGGCCATAGTACCCTTGAAAGTTGAACGACGCAAATAGTACGCCTTAAAATTAGCAATAACACGCTGGTTCCTTGGCTGCATAAAGGCGTCGTGTTTGGTGGAAGGAAGATAATTTTAATGTGTTTGGGTACCTCGTTCAATTTACGGCTTGGTGCATTGTCAACCACAAGCAACGCTTTGTTTGCAATATTTCGCTAACTGTTAAATTTTGTTGTAGAATGTGAAATCATAAATGTTTATAGTCGTCATCCATTCTCAATAATTTAAGCGTCAGATGATACCCAGCAATACATGGTGGAAGTTCTATGCAACCTGTTTTATTTTTACAGTTGACATTTTCGAGAACATCAAATTTCATTATGCCGACATTTTTTTATTTTGCCGTGTCTTTTTTAAATGTTTTTATTATTAAAGATGGCGATGAAATCAGGATTCCGGCCAACGATTTCAAGTGACGTTTGTATGGAAAGGAGAATTTTATGGAATTAAGCCAGTGGCACTATTCTGACTTTCCCTGGGAACAAAACCCTGTGGTACTCCCTCATTAATAGGTAACTCACCACTTGTTCAGTTACTTGTTCTTTTAAAGACACAATAGCTTGTTCAGCATTTTTATTTTTCATAAAACCATATTGATTGCAAAATTTCTTTGGTCTAGGAAAAAACAATTCTACTTTTTATTGGTTTTTCAAATATTTTCGAGAATACATAGAAACCAGGAGATTGGTAGATTTCGTTTGTTCAATTTCAATTTTTTAGTTTCAGTTTCAGTTTTAATTTCAATTTCAATTTCAATAATTACAATGATTACAATTACAATTACAATTACAATTACAATTACAATTACACTTTAACAGCTACAATTACAATTACAATATTTACAATTACAATTACAATTACAATTCCATTTATAATTACAATTACAATTACAATTACAATTACAATTACAATTACAATTACAATTACAATTACAATTACAATTACAATTACAATTACAATTACAATTACAATTACAATTACAATTACAATTACACTTTAACAGCTACAATTACAATTACAATATTTACAATTACAATTACAATTACAATTCCATTTATAATTACAATTACAATTACAATTACAATTACAATTACAATTACAATTACAATTACAATTACAATTACAATTACAATTACAATTACAATTACAATTACAATTACAATTACATTTACAATTACAATTACAATTACAATTACAATTACAATTACAATTATAATTACAATTACAATTACAATTACAATTACAATTACAATCACAATTACAATTACAATTACAATTACAATTACAATTACAATTACAATTACAATTACAATTACAATTATAATTACAATTACAATTACAATTACAATTACAATTACAATTACAATTACAATTACAATTACAATTACAATTACAATTAAAATTACAATTACAATTACAATTACAATTACAATTACAATTACAATTACAATTACAATTACAATTACAATTACAATTACAATTACAATTACAATTACAATCACAATTACAATTACAATTACAATTACAATTTTAATATCAATTTCAATTTCACCGAGAGTTAGCCGAAAGTTTCCGGCCCAAAACATACTGTCGATGAAGCAGATTGTGTGCTGTACGTAGAATCGAAAATAAACAAATCCGATTACGTTGATCAATTTAATTGAGCCGAAGGATTATCAGCCTGTGTCTTTCAACTGCCAAAATCCGCATTGATGCCACTGTGGCAATTTAATAAGCCTAATTGCCTGTTAACTCTAGCCTACTTGTAAAGAAATTCTGATGCCACGGGGGTTTAATTTTATCAGATTTGTGTAGGCCATGTTCATGCAAATTCTTTGAATATTCCGCAGCTCTCGGTTTACTTAATTCTGCATTGAATCCACTATGATCATTTGATAGACCATAATGGCTGTTAGCATAAGTTCAGTTGTGAACAAATTATGGTGGAGCGGAGACGTAATTGGAGAATTTTGCGATATGTAACTAGTTTGCAAATTCACATTTCCGCATTGATGCCATTAAAGCTATTTGATAGGCCTTAATTCCTCTCAACCCTAGCTCATTTATGAAACATTTCTGATGGGTCTACGGAAGTGTGTAATGAGTGGCTTTAAAGCATTAATGCCTATCAAATGGTTATAATGATCAATGCGAATTTAGGTTAACTTAGATCATTGTGCCATTAAATGGATATGCAAGAAATTGATCTATCAAAATCTAGTCAAATTTTGGCAATTTTGGAGCCGCAGCTCCATCAGGATATCTTTATATTGGGCTATATTTAACAGATAACAATGCTCATCAAATGGCCGTAGTGGCGTCAATGTGGATTTAGTTAACCTAGAGCGCTGGACCATTCAATGATTTTGCAAAAAATTAACCAAGCGAATTCTTGTCAAATTACACCTCCGTAGACTGTTTAATTCCTTTAAATAGATAGAACAAAATGACTTGCGTTGGATATCATGTTGTTACAGTCGTTTTGCGAAAACAATGAATTGTGGAGGTGTTTAGAGCGTTAAGTTGATTAGGTAGTTTAGATTATTACTCAAACCTATAAAACTACCGTATTAAATTTTAAATAATCAATTCCAATGAAAACTGATTCCAATAATTAACGGGTTGCATCAGCATACCCGGGGAATCTCAATTTTTGAATTATTTATATTTCTATGGAATCAAATTGGGCCCCTCCTATATTTAAGAACTTAATTATTGAATTGTTGGAATATTTGCGAATTACCTAGTTTTATGATTCCTTACCATATTGTATCCCGTTGGCAAATGCTTTAGTAATTCGGGCTTGCACTGCAATGCAAATATTATTTTGTAATTGTAGGAATGAAACTCTAGTTGTGGCAAACACGTATACCGCCAGATAAAATATTTATGTAACATCGTATTTTCGACTATGCACTATCTAGATATTCCCAGCTTCAGAAAATTGAATATAATTTGAAGAAAATAAATTTTCTTGGACCAGAAGAAAAAACATTTTCTTTCCAAAGCACTTTCCGATTATAAACAGGTAAAACAGAATGCATTAGATATTAGATCAGGTAAAAGGTTACACAAAATATATTACAATATCAACAACCCGTTTAGTCGGTACGTTTATTTTCTTCGTTTTCGGTTTGTCTTCTTCCATTATACATTCTCGTATAATATCCATATCGGGGAGCTCCTTTTCGTGTTGTATTGTAGATGTTAATACGAGTGCATGGATAAAAACATGGATATGGTAAGATAAATAAAATACAAAATTCTGGTACATTTCATGTTTAAATATTGATTTTTAATATAAATATCTTAAAACGAGAGATACATTTTCACCAAAACCAAAAAAAACCAAAAAAAAAATTGTATTCATTTGCACCGCACTATACACGAGTACGAGTATACCAAAGAAACCTTATGTGTAGTACGAGGGATACCTTGGTTTTTGGTATACGGCATATATCTCTCCTGTATCGATGCTTTAAAAATTTATAATAATTGAATAAGAAACGATTGAAATAATATTTTCAATGTAACATAAATATAATTTCAAATGTGTTGGTATGTTTGGGAGTGTGTTCGATACCCACGATCTCAGAAGGGTTTTTCTCGGTCAAGACACCCAATTTTTTTTATACATTCATTTTTAATGCACCAACGTAATTATTATTAAAATTTAATTGATTTGATGACAGTTCATTGTAAATGTTTACCATTACAAGTTTTATGATTATTTAATAGTGGTTTTGAAATGTACATTTGGGGTAAAGAACAACAATTAATTGTAACCTAACAAATATAGTATTTACTAACATTTACACTATAACCCTCTAATATATTCTGTTAAATATGGTTACGCCGGAGTAGTCGGTAAGAAAACACCTACCTTCCATCGACCATCAATCTCTCGGAACTACAGTTTGGTATTACCAACTATAGTCTCAGGCATCGGAAACTGACACACATCGGAAAAACACAGGTTAACACGTATCGTTGTATTCCACACGTAACATCCTTACCGCGGCAGCATCTGTCTCAAGAAAATTCAACTTCACCATGTTGTAGGTTAAACCATACATATCATCCCCTTACTGATAAGTTCCATTGTTTTTGTAAGTCAGCCATTGCCTTAGATCTCACTCGGTTACTGGTTTCTTCAACCGCTGCCGTAGTTCCATGGTTTCGATTATGGTATATTTTTAACCGCTCGCGCGTCAAAAGAGTAATAGAAGGAACTCCACCAACAATACACCGTTGATATACACTGAATTGAATTTTTGACTAAAGGTTTTAATTTGTAGTGACTCCGCTAAAGTAGGGGCATCATACAATATGATGAACGTGACGATACTGGCAAACTATCTCAAAATTAGGGTTTGGAGGTTAATATTTATTTCAGCCACACTGTTACTAATGAACTCAATATTGTTTGGTAACGTTATCAAATACTAATACGTTCAATTGTAGTAAGAGTGTTTAATGTTAAACATTATTTCCATTTCGAATTTCAAAATTCGATTTGTAGCTGAACTCTGCAGAAAATAATTTGTAAAATGTCGGAGATGTAGTTGGAAAATCCGTACAGTTACTACGTGAACACTTTGAGGGATCACCAGTAATCCAACGGGAAGATAGCACTCTTTCATATTGAGTTGATATGTTGAATGGAATATGTAAAACCCATTTGATGTTGTTCGATGGATTGTTTGTAATATAATCCTACATTTTGCGGAACTCATCGTGGATTCGTTTTTGGGTTGCCACAATGACCTAGCATTTTATACTTGCTATACCAAGTAGATGAACAGCCTTCCCTTCTGCAATACAAGCACTGACCAGGGAACCGCTCAATGTGAAACAGAGGCTCATCTAGCTAAATAAATAAGGGCGCCCTGTAAATAGAGTAAATTTTATTTTAATCATTGATACGCTTATTTATGAGACACGACCAGTTTTGCGTTAAAAACAATTTATCTCGCAAAAATTTGCCTATAGAAATATTTAATGTTATCCCAGGACTTCGCTCCAGGAAAAAAGTTAATGCTTATCGGGCCATACTACTTTCATCTCAGTACTTCTCCTCACTACTTCAGCCATTGATATTTGACAGAAAAACTTGAAAGCAAATACATATTTCTAATGACAGGACAATCTTTTTCTGAGCATTTTCTTTAAATTTCGTAGGGATAGAGGTCATATGAAAATGAATCAATAGTTCAAATCACTATATCATTTTTAAGCTCTTAGGATGTACATGTAATTTAATAATTAGTATTACTCCGTCCTTAAAGTTTAAATTTTTAACTCATACGTATATACAATTAATCCAAAACGGTTTGTAAATGACTAAATTTTTTTATTTTTTTTTTTGTCGAAATGATAATTCAATTCAAATGCTCGCAAATTTTCCTTATTTTCATTTCGTCTCGCAGTTAAATGAACAAAATTCTATTGATGAAGACGAACAATACGGTTAAATATGCTTATCAATTACACAATTTCCAAAAAAAAAAAAAATCATGTTAGACTTTCTAAAGTCAAACAATAAGACAACAATGTCTCAATACATCTGTATCTATAGAGTTATATACCCGACTATGACAAACATTTCAAAGTATAGAGTATTTTTTGTTAACACTTTTGTTGTTTTGTCACACCGCATCATTCAATTGTAAAATCGTAACTATATACGGGAGTATTATACGAGAACACTATAATAGTAAATGCGATATGATTTTCAAAAATTTTGCATACACAATAGTATAAAACTATATAATATAAACTATATACGAATATACTACTAGTACTTTTTTATCATATTTTCTACTTAAAAAAATTAAAATAAAATAAAAGAAAATTTGAAAACTTCCTATTTCCGAAATTATTTCTTCTTTTTCACTGCATTTTCATTCCGGCTTTTTCGTTTTTCTTTTGTTTAGAAAGTTGTATGAAATGAAATACATATTTGCAAAAAAAAAGGATGTAGTGCATACATGAAGTTTTGCTGGGTACATTTATCTATAAGTACAGTGCGTGTATCAAGTGCAAAATACAAGTATGCTAAATTTAAGGAGTTAAACGTATTTTTGGAACCAACAAAATTTAAAATTTGTACTCTTTATTGTAGAAGGTGTTAAGGTGTTAAGATCAATTCACCTTCCAAAACAACGAGTCACTAATGGTTGTTCTGAAATCGGTTAACCAATTGCCCGGAGGACTATACTTGACAAAAAATTTAGGTTATATGCCACTGCATCGGATTAATACAATTCCAGAAATTAGACGAATGAGCTTTGCGGATTTGCTAATTTACAAGTTAGTGTTGAATAAACTTTAATCGAAGATTCCTAACTATAAATTAACTAAAAATTCCAAAAATTCCATTTTATGGCCATGGAAATATGAATGGCGCGCGCCTTTCATACTTCCATGGCCATAAAATGGATTTTTTTTGGAATTTTGTATATTGGAATTTTGAAATTTGGCATTTTGTATAGAAATTTTGTTTTTTTTGGAATTTTTGTTTCTGCGATTTTTTTTTTTGGAATTTTGAATTTGGAATTCCCCTCCAAAAACGAGTTTTGGATTTTGCAAATCGTACTCAACACATTAAATTTGGTATGTAAAACTAGATTGACCAATTATTGTAAAATTTGTTTTTATGAAGGCGATTTGGGGTTGTATGATTCTCTAAATCCAAAAAATAATATTCCAGAAACCAAAATTCCAATAAAAACAAATCCAAAATATACAATTCCAAAAAGCAATATTGCGATACAAAACTCCAAATTTCAAAATTCTAACGTATGTACAAAAGTAAAAAAAAATCCGTTTTATGCCCATGGAATTTATTTGGGAAATTTTATTATAAGTTACAATTAAGAAATCTTTAATTAAGGTTTAATCAACGATATTTTGCAAATTGCTAAAACCGTTACAGTACTTATTTCTTAATGACAGTCCCATACACAAGATCAGAGGTCAGATTCTAGAATTTTATCCAAAATTAATGTTCCAATTTCATTACATTGATACCTAATTTGAAGTTCCATTTATTTCAATTAAAATTCATAATGCTTTCAAACATTCATGTTAGAATTCCAATTCAACTCCCATCAAATATTTTACGAATTTTCTACATTATACTGTCTTGAAACAAAAAATTAAAATCCCACTTTCTATTATCAAACCGAAGATTTTGAAAAGCTGGAAGACAAGTCTGAAAGACGGGATTCCAAAACGCATGATTTTGATATTCGTGCTTTTGAAAAGCGGTATGGATTTTGATGAGTGGGGAAACCACAAAAGTACTGAAAAAATTGTCACAATTGACGCAAACGGATATTGCCTGGTAATTTCACAATTGACGCAAAAGGATATTGCCTTAATTTTAATCACATCAACGGTGACGCTTTTTGTTTGTTTAAGGAGCACAACCAATCAATGTAAACAAATTTAAGTACACAGTGGTCCTATGAAAATATCATACAGGATAAGTAAATTACTGCTGAAAGTTGGAAAAGGTCAATTAGAACTAGAAAACTATAATATGGTAACCTCGTACTGAAAAAACAATGAGAACAGCTATAAAAAACAATGTTTTACAATTTCTACGAACTGTCTCCATATACTCTAAAAGTTATCGACATTGTCTACGAACAAATTAATTGTCTGCACTATTATCGACACCAACATATAGAAAAATTTACCTAAAAACTAGTTCAAACAGTTGTGAAATATAAAGTGAGATCGAAATTTTATCATGTTATCAAAAGAATTGGAGAGGTGCGTCCAAGTACAAAAGCGGCCAGACACATCTGTCTTGAACGTCAGTCTACAAAATATCAATCCGTTTTCAGGTAAACCATTATGTAACGACGTGGTGTAAATTTACACTGGTTACCAGGAATCGTAAACATCAGCAAAAGATTGGAACCATTAGACCCAATTGCAGAGACGAACATTAAAAGTTTTCTAAAAAATGAGAAAGAACGGCATGGACTGTACTTATCGATTACAACTTTAATCGTAAATAGTGCTTAAAGAGACACTACTACAGGAGGTGGCATACACCCTTGTAGTATGCAATTACAATAAACTTGTGATGGAAGAAACACAATTACCCAATTTGATATAGAAATTTGCCAATGTTGGATCAGAACTCAACGATATAAAAGTTAATGAAATGTGAAACATTATACGTCACATGCTTGAGTTTTCTCGTTACAGTCCGGATATGCCTAAATTTAATATAAACGACAAATTCCGAAGTCAATCGATTCGACCAAAAGGCGGTGTACTGTATGATAGGATGTTGTGATATTAAGGAAATATGCTGTCGATCGATTTAATTAGAGAAACCAATGGGAGTACGTTCAAATTTTAATATTGACTAGACAATTTAAGACGACAACCGCATTTTTATCAAGTTTCGAAAAGTACCGTGTCTATATGCTAGGAGGAGCACAAAATGTACTGGAATCATTATGTTTTAGCCAATTTTCAATCAATTGTGATTATAGTGTGAACCGATATTGAGGAACACCATACCGTCCGTAATGCAATTGGGTACAAATTCCAAATTATCGATTTAGGAGAAGCAATTCGATATTTCAATTTTTGAAAAATGTTGAACGTCTTTTCCTGAAATTGAAAGATGCGAAAAATGTTGAACGTCTTTTCCTGAGCATGCTTCACGTAACGCTCGAAGATTTTGTTATAATATAGTGAAAACTCGTCCAGTTTCATCAAACTTAGCACTTTATATCCTTGCTCCGGCCTGCGAGTATTCAGGAATAGGCACTGATCGGCCACATATTCGATATCTCTAATCGGGTAGGGTGATCCCAGTTCTTCCGAGAAAACTCTAACTGCCTGATAATATCCATCCACTTTCTTTAGCATGTTCACGTCCAATTTCGTAGAGGCGGTGATAGAATGGCAGCTCTGATGTTGCACCTTTGTACAACACTGAATACGATCGTAACCCTTTGGTGTCAATATTAGCCCTTCAGGCCATTCACAGCCCTGCTTAATAAACGATTGAACCTTGCTTCGGATAGCGAACGCTTTTCCCGCTTTTGTTGTACTCTTTGATGTAGTATTGTGATGGTAATGTCAATGCTATTGCCTGCGTTTTCTCTTGATGTACATTGCCCTAACGACTTATTATCCAATTGCCTTCTTCACTTCCACAATCTAGTCTCTGTATCTGGTTGACTCTCACTGAGTCGTTTCTATTTATATTTTTCATTTGCCTTCTTCAATCATCTCTTTTGTTTTAGCAATTTCTGTTCCCGTTGCATTGCCCGTTTTCTTAGCAAGGGTCGTCATGGGCATGTTAATTAAGTCTATTATTGATATTCTCGCTACAATATTATCATTTATAAGGGCTATCAAAAATTTTGCAAACGTCATTATCAAACCCGCCTTCTAAAATGCCATTCAAAATTTCAACTCAATTAGATATCGGGAAGTGGGCGAAAAATCAATTACAAGCATGAACAAATTGTAGAGCTCCCATTAACAATATCCAGTATACAGGTATGCACCAAATTTCGCAAGGATCTCCCAATAATCGGAAAAAGCTTAAGTATGAAGTTGAGATTCCCCGAATTTTGATGAAATAAATTTTTTTTAATCAAAACCCGTCATTTCCAGTAAAATTTAAAAAATGATGTGAACTAATTTTAATTGAATTTTCGTAAATGCTAATATCGCAGAAAATCACTTACGGTGGAAAAATGAAATACATAATTATAATCCCTTACTTTTCCATTTACTTCCAATTTTGACTCTTTATGACGGAAATAATGAGAAACGGAAAGTAATTTGATTTCTAGTACAATAAAACTAAAACTCCACTAAGCCGGATTTCAGCTAACTTCAGACGGGTTAAAAAATAAAATCATGTCAAAAATTGTTGTCATCAATCACTATACCATGGATAGTTTACTATAAATAACTATTTTTATTATTACTAATTTTTAGTACACTGAAGCTACACTGTAACTCCTTTAAGCGGGAGATCGATGGTACTAAAATTGTATTCCGGAGTAAAGGATTTTTCTAGCTTTGAAGATTTTAAACAATTTTATTTCAAGTGACAGACTTGCATGTAAACGAAAGGATTGCCATTTGTTGCATTTTTCTGTCGTAAAAGAGTTTCGTCTATAACAATTTTCCGGCTTACAGAGGGAATTTATGTATGCAATTTTCAAATAAATATGAAATGTATGTGAATCACGTCAGTTCGAAATATCATGATGGTACTAAAGGCACAAAAGTTCTCAAAAGCGAAAAAAATGCTGCATCCCGGTTCACTCGATTTCTCGATCTTCGATAGAAGTTTCACTGCAGGTGGTTTTCACTATAATTGCAAAAAACGAAAATTTCCTCCTATAGAAGCTGCCACTTCCGGTTGAGCGATTTCGGCCAAAATCATTGATTTATGTAGGTCATGGGGTGGGTAAAAAACCGATTACAAGATTCAACCAATAGACACAGATCGAGTTAAATAAAAGCATAAAAAAAACAAAAAATTTAGGAAAATAATTCTCGAAATAACCGTATGAGGATCTATGTATAAAAAAGAATGACGGAAACGAATCTTAGAGTTCCTACAAATAGTAGGATATAGGTTTACTTTATTGTTTTTAGCAGATTTAACTTTTGTTTGGTTAGGCGTCAAAATTGTTATGTTACGCACTGTACATTTAATTATTTGCATACTCGTAAACAATAAACTTTTAATTTAAAATAAACAAAAAATTGAATTCAACAGCAGCAGTGAATTAAGAAATGAAAGTAAGTACAATATATTTACGTTTCATGTGCAAATGGGTTTTTAAGAGAGCCCATGCATATAAGTAAATTAATGTCGTTTTAAATGAAATCGTGTAGTGAAAATAAGTGTAACATGAGTAATGAAATCTAATTCCAATAACCATAAAAAAAATATGGGATCATTTCTTTCGGTGTCTCATTTTATAAGTCCAAACACGTTCATTTCAATATTTATGTACTAATAAATAAACTTCAGAAAGAAATTAAGAAAATGCCAAGTGCTTGGGAGACGGACATATTATATACGAGATGTCGTAAAGCGATTTAGTTCGAAATAGTTGTGTTTGCGCGGCCACACCGCATGTTCCGCGAGGTAATATCTTATTTGCAGGAATGCAATAACATTTTCTGATACACCTCAAAAAACAACAAAAATATAGTAGATTTTTCATCCCTTATGTTATTTGTGTGATGAACATGATGTACGTAATGAAACATAACAATATTTTTTATGTATTGATCGATTGATTATTCAAAATAAAATAAAAAAAATATTTTTCGTTGTTGTTGTTGTTGTTGTTGTTATGTTCATCTGAAGCACAAAAATCATAAAATTTAAGTTATTTCTTTGAGGATATTTTTGTTGGTAGTGTTGTTGTTGTTATTTATATATGTATACGACTTGTACTTTGTTTTATTATTATAATTTAAATATTTATAAAAAAGCATAAAAGCATATACTGTATGTAAGGGTGCACACGACATGGTGTACGGATATATACATATGTGAGTATGTTGATTTATGTGCTTTTGTATACAAAATTTAAACTTAAATGCATTCACTCGATTGATTGCAACTTCTTCCGAATGTGCTTTCATATTTTAATTTTAAAGTGATTTGAATTTTTCAAATTTAATACTATCGAATGCTTTAGCATTATATTTTATATCCATATTTCGCGAAAGTTGGTAAAATACTGTTAGACCGACTGCAAGTACATACAGGTTGGTTGAAAAGAATTGAAAGCAAAAATGAAAGAATGTGAATTTTTTAATGCAATTAGTTTTTTATTCAATATAATCTCCCTCAACTTCAATAGACTTATTCCAATGATCCTCCAATAATTTCTTAATTCAACGAAAAACGCTTTCCACGAAGGAATTGTTTCATGTTTCTGAAGAGATACACTCAGAAAAAACGGTATTTTTAAATATAAAGTTTTTGATTTTAAATACTTTAATATTTATTTCATGCCCAACAATGGGTGGAGATTTTTTAACAACAAGCCGTTTGCATATCGAAATCTACAATATTCTGACAGTTGCCTACATTTTGCGGGAAAAAACTATTATCTACCAAACAGGAGGAAAATTGTAGGGCCTTTTTAATAGATAACGTGTAAGAAATGTTAATTCCTCAATTGATAATATAAGCATATTGGTTAAACAATTGATGTTTTCCTTCGAATCTGAAGCATCACAGATATTTTATAGAGCCCAAATTTACAATAACGGTGGGATAATTCATTTCATTTCATTTATTTAGGTTCATTCAACAACTTTTACACTACATACCCCATTGGGAGGTTAAAGCACATTTATGTGGTGTGTAGTTCATGGAATCCAACAAACAAAAGCCCAAGTTTGAACCGAAGGCTAAAAATTTAAACATCGTAGATGGGGCTTGAAATTTTGCTTAATGCCTAAATAAAAAAGCTTAAGCCTACTGATTTGTTTGGGGTAGAGTACTTGTATTTATATGGACGTAAACATTTCGGCTATGAAATTTTGTTAATATGTACTTAAATAAAAAATTTAAAAAAATAATTGTTTTTTCTTTATTTATTACATTCGTATTTTACAGTATTTTGTTTTAATTATTAAATTCTAAAGACGCCAACACAGGATGATGATAACTAAAGTAGCTCACGTATTGTAAACAATCGAGATTTTCGCAGTTTCGTGAGAATATTAAATCGATCGAACTATTTCCCTTTGTAGTAACCATTCTTTTATTTGTTATATTTAACTCTAGAATGTCATTCATAAATTCTAAAAATTTATGAGGTTCATCCTTTAGAACATTAACATTGAAATTCCCGATAACAATCATAGGAATCTCATGGAAGTTATATCTTAAATCTAAGATATATCTTAAATCTCCGCGAGTTCAATGATACTATTGTCATCCATCCAGGTTTCTGTACAAAGAAGAAGCTTTGTCTTACTTAGAATCTTATCACTAAGTATATAGCACAAATACGTTCAAAATATTGGATTTTGGATGGTAAACGTCTAGTACGCACAACAATCCACAATTGTGTAAAATGTTTTCGATTCAGAAGAGCAGCATCAGAACAGTTAATGGGTATGTTACTGGAAGCTAGAGTCACTCCATCTGCCCCATTTTCCAATATGGGCATTGACTACGCAGGTCCATTTGCAATTCGTGTATCCAAAGGAAGAGGAAACAAGTCCTACAAGGGATATATTGCATTGTTCATTTGTTTCTCTACGAAAGCAATTCACTTGGAACTGGTGAGTGAGCAAACAACAGCAGCATTCCTGGCAGCATTTAGAAGATTTACTTCAAGAAGGGGAACGCTTTTAAACATATACAGTGACAACGGTACCAAATTCGTTGGAGCTCGGAACGCACTAAGTAAGGAGCTACAGATGGCTATAACCAACATAAGCCCAAAACAGAGGTGGACTCTACTTTCAAAGATGACTCAAGGATTTTGGAAGATATGGTCTAAGGATTACTTGAACAGTCTACAACAAAGTTCCAAATGGAAAGAACCAAAAGCAAACTACAGGATTGGTCAGCTAGTTCTAATAAAGGATTAACAACTTCCACCTACAAAATGGGCAATGGGAAGGATAACAGATACTCATCCAGAGTGGTATCAATAAAGAGTCCAAAAAACACCATCTTCAAGAGACCGATTACAAAGATAAGTCTCCTTCCAACTGAGGATAGTCAAGATCCAACAAGCAAATCAGATGAAGATGTAACAGCAGACGACAACAAGGTAGGACAACACAAGGTTGGCAGGTCTCGAGTTGCCAGGGTTGCCAAAAAGATCTATGCACCACTGCTCATATTACTAATTACATTCAATTTTTGCAATTCGAGCGCACTATCATACAATATCACAACGTTCGAAAATCAACCAGGTATATATTTTGAATCCATTGGAGAGCTCAAACTTACAAACAACGATTGGAACATATAATAGTGTATTATAATCTAAGCAACTATTATGCGGAACTGGCTGCCTATAAGCGTTCCATAGACAGACTAGCTAAATATTGTTCATATCCTGACGACAACTTCACAAACTCGAATATTCCTAAAAGATCAAGAGAAAATACATGTGGACTAATAGAACCATCGTTTGAGCAATCTTTACAAGAAATGGAGCACAAGGATGAATTGCTTCACCACCATAAGGTGAGTTTTAGAAGAAGCAAACGTGGACTTTTTATCTTATGAGGAAATATAGCCAACGAGTTATTTGGGGTGCGAGATGACATGGCCAGATGAACAACAACCATTTCACGGCATTATTAAAGAATCAAACGTCAATCATAGACGCGACTATAAACGTCTTCAAAAATAGACAAGAAGATGTCAACAAGGATTGGCTGGTATTCAAGAATCAGTTAGAGGAGGCCTTGGAGGAAAACGATGAAAAAAGCGACTTTCTAGCTCTATCAATACATACAATGTTACGCATGATTGCATTCAAGGAGATTCAACAAGATGCACTGATAGAAGCAGTATTGGATACGCACAATAGAGTCATTAGCACGAGGCTTTTAACGACCCAACAACTGAAAAAAGAAATAGATTTTATGACGAGAAATCTACCACCTGAACTAATGCTTCCCAATACCGATGACACAGATGACATATTCGCACTATACCAGCTCATGACAGCCAAGACAAGGCTGCAAGCAAATATTTGATATTTGAGGTGAAGTTGCCATTAGTATTTATATAAGGAAATATACCAAATATATAAGCCCATACCACTGCCTACCCCCAACAGTCCATCTATATTTATACGGCCACAAATGGAACTTCTTGTGACAGATGTGCATCGGCATACATATTCTTCAATGACAACTTTTGAGTGGCAAAACTATATCAGCACCAACGACTTTATCATATGCCAATTAACCCAGGCTATGCATCAGAATCAAGAAGATGATGTTTTATGTGAGTTGCTCCTGCTACGACAAGAAAGAGTGAATAACAAATGCGAGGTGGTCGAAAGGAAGACGAACAACATGCCTGATACATGGATCCAACTAAGAGATTACAGATGGCTTTATTCATTACCAGCTGAACGTACGATCAGTATCGTTTGTCAACAAGAGCTATTTTCTACAAAGATATCAAGAAGCGGAATACTAAGCTTAGGCTCTGGTTGTACACTGTGAAACGATCGATGCTCTCCTGCGTTTCAAAGTTTAACACCCCTGATACTATTTACTACAACAGTACACATATTTACGAGAAAAAGCGCGCCACAATAGAATACTGGAACAGGGGGATATGGATACCGGTGTAATTGCTTTATAACGGGGATACTGTTGCTTTTGAAATAGTATAAATTAAAATTTTTGGATGCACGGGGGGGCAGTCAGTTTTTGTTGGTGATTTAGTAATTTCACCTAAATTAATTTTCGGAGAATTTATAAATTTTTTTTTATTATAACAAGTTGGTTACTTAAAAATATTATCTTTGTTTCATATCGATATTATATATATATATAGTGATGTTAAATAAATTCATTGAGTTTGGTTAAATTAAGTTGCCTAAAACTATATAAAGATAATTAATCTAAGAATCTAATGTTAGTGGTTAAAGAAAAGTACTTCTTATGTATAAACTGTATGAATATGCTGTAATATATAAACTAATTTTGTGATAAATCAATTGCAGAAAAGTGAACAATTAATCTAATCGTAATAATAAAATATTTGGTGCGGGTAATTAGTGTAAACAGAGTATTGTACGTAAATATTTGTGAAGCATGATGTACCTCTAAAATATGGTGCACATGCGAATATTCGAGCACTTGTAACGTTACATGTTAGTGCTGTATATAATATTAAACTTAGTGAACTAGTTAAATTTTGCAGATCATTAAATTTTGTGAAATCAACTTAATAACTAAATAATATCTACAAAATTAACTAATCTATAATAACTAAATAATATCTACAAAATTAACTAATCTATAATAACTAAATAATATATCTATTTGTGCAATTAATAACAAACTGTTACGGTAGTAAAATGGTGGTGCGCTCCTGTGGATTAACTACATATTTGAATTATCGGCCGCAACGCAAGTAATATTACAAGTAAAAAATTTGTTTTCTTGAGAATCATTCTTTTTTTCAATTTTGTTTCCTTTCTTATTTTATTTTCTTCAAATTTTGGTATTTAAATTTAAGTAAATTTTAAAACAAACAAAAAAAAAAAGGAAACTTTTCAAATGGTGATGGGTTGTTTAATTAGATAGTTTAAGATATTCTTTTTTTTGTTTTTATTTTTTTTTATATATTCATTCACAAACATTCCGATTCCTAATTGATTTATGAATAAAAATAATGTATTTTATAGTTCTTGGCAATTTAATTCCAATCTTTTATTTGATTTTTTTTTGTTAAGTGATTAATTTTTTTTCCACTATATAAATTTGATGGTTTTTCGCTTTGATAATATTTTACTTCAGCATTATAATTTCAGAATGAAAAAATAAATATTTTTTTTTGAGGATGAAGTGTTGATAATCACGATCACGTGCTAAAATGGTAAGTTGATCCAACCTTGTCATTTCCGTTCCCAGTTAGTTTATCCAGTTACATTATTCACCAAATAATTAGAGTGGTCAATTTAGAAACTTTTCATCTTCGGAAACCCCCACACCCAACCATGAGCCATAGCCGGTAGCACCGACCACTGATCCGAAGCTCTGAATAGTTCACCAAACTAAATTCGGTAACGAACGGCATTATGCGGAAACCAAGATTACTGGTAACCTACTCATGCCCCTCTTAGTTCGTTACAACTGAAGGGAAGAACCATAAGCATACCACCGAAGCAATCGTACTATCACAAAGTATACTCCTCAATATTACCAACATTTAATCTCTCAATAGAAATGACCAAGCAACTACAAGGTTACTCCCATCTCTTTCAAGACTTGTCAAACGTACAAGGAATCGAAGAACTACAGCAAAGAATAAAGACAGTAACGATGAATACAGGAGAAAGCTTATCTCATCACCACGTGCACCACTATGCACTCACGTATGGGTTCCTTGCGCTCGTACTCATAGGCATAGTCTTCGTGGCAATCAAAAGGAGAATTGATGCAACCAAAAATAAACCAGCCAGAATCACTCCTCTAGAGGCGCTGAAAGCACGATAATCTTCACATCTTGGCCGGGGAGAATGTTATACAACACTTATGCTATCAAATTATGACATTGAATATATCAATTTTTCCATATACATATACATCCGTTAAATACTGATGACACGGAATATGTATATCGGTTTTCATATTGACTAGGTCTGTTACAGGATGGCTCCTGCCATCCTGCAGATATCACTAAGCGCATGCAGAGGCCTCCACGGTGATATTTTGCCGGGTACGTTCTCAAGGAGAAGTGCGAAGGGTCGTGGGGTTTGAGGCATGCATGGCTCCTGGCTTACACCGTGATTAACAGAAATTTAAATAAAAATGAAAACGCAAATAATAATAAAACCGGAGTTTCGCCGAAATTCGTCGGGCGGAACCTGAGGAACGAACAACACAATAATCATAAAAGAGGAGAGAGAGGTGCCTTGGTGCGCGCATCCCTTCGAATTCAAACAAGGCAAAACCCTGGTTACGAAATTGGATGCGGGCACCAAGGGACCGCAATCAACGCGCCGACACAGAGGGAGTATCTGCACCCATCATACCTAACCAAAAAAATTTAGTAATTCATTTTAACTATACCTAAAAACCTAACCAAAAACAATAATAATTGCAGAGAGAAAAAAAACGAAGGAGAAGCGAGATGCGAGACCAATGAGCACCGAGCGCGCGACACGTGATCGCTGTGCGGCGCTCGATTACAATAAATTTTTGAAAATTATAATATATATAACAAAAAGAATTTTAAAATATATAAAAGAGTAAAATAAAAAAAAATTAAAATAAAAATAAAAATTGTACCTTAATTATATATAAAAAAATTACTGGTGCGGCCGTTATGCCACAGGGTCGCCGCCCCGGACCGTTGCCGCTTGATGTGCCGTTAACCCCACCTGTGCGGCCTTGCGCGGCCGTTGGACATTGCGGGGCCTTTCCCCGATACCAATATAAACGCGAGCTGGCCTCAACTGGCCGCCGATATAAAATAAATCAAATAGCCGGTTGGCTACCCGAACGTTGCGGGGCCTTTCCCCGATACCAAAATAATAAGTGGCCTTGGTGCCGTTAGGTTGCGGGGCCTCTCCCCGATACCAATTACTCGGCCTTAATCGGCCGCCGAAAAATCGTATATTACGTGTCCTCAACGGGCCACCCGTTAATTACACCACCGTATTATGTTTCCAAATTACCTTGTATGCTCATGGATTTGCATGTACTTTACATTCCAAATATACCTCCGCTCAATCTTCAATATCCTCTGGATTTAAATTTGATCATAATGCCAATATAAATGTTGGGATAACTTACAACCCCAAAAAAATAATTTTCCACCGTTGCGGGCCTCTCACCAATGCCAAAGTGGCCTCGACTGGCCGACAAAATAATGTGGCGCCTAGCCCCGAAATATCTTTTGCGTATTTGCACGTGCTGCCGTGACCTTACGTTCAACAAAAAAAAATCGGCCTCCTTGCGATATTTCGAACCCGCGATGCGAATCAATAGTGAATGTATACCGTTACTTTAACAAAACAAACCTTCACTTAAACGAAAGAATTCGCTATTGAAATTTTTATTTAAATTTAAAACTATCACCACAATTTGTGCGCCTCTAGATGTTTAGACGCATTCACAAAGAAAAATATTACTTTTCGCCGAACATTGCGATGTGGAATTTTTATTCTACTTCACAACTCAAATTAAACAGCCACTATTTATTTAGTTGAATTTGACACTGTTTATCTTTATTAACTCCAAAAAAATTTCTTTTTTTCTTTTTTCACAATCAATTTATTTGCGTTGCTTTTACAAATAAAATCCAAAACCAAAATCTCATCTTGAATTCAAAAAAAATTAATCTCTTCTTTTCGATTCAAAAACAAAAACCAGACTCTCCTCTCCTTATCAAAATTCACAACTCGAATTCATCAAAAAAAAAAAAAAACTCTTACACCGCACAAACGACGCGCAAAACATTCCAGAAGAATGTCTCTTCTTCTCTGTTTCTCGTTTACATCAATTCGCATTAATGTAAACGAGACACATATAAGAAAAACATTCTTGTGGAATGTTTTGGTTTTCGCACACCCGATACACATTGGTGTCGCTCCAGCATAACACAACACGCTGACAACTATGCAATATGCTTCGTTGCTGTACTAAAAAAAGTACATACACAAACCACTTAACAAAGACACAACCGGAGGGGAATATAACACAAAAAGCGCTTGTTACGATCACGTAATCGTAACAGGTCATTTACATTTAATTTAACATTTATTTTGCATAGTCATTAGTTTTATAACTGATCTTTTTTGTATATAAATCAAATAAATAATGGAATAAATATTAGTTCTTACACAACAGTCAACGTGTTTCTGTCCAGCCCTGACCAACAGCAAGCGAGAAACTTTTTAAGTAATTGTCAACTATCAAATTTGTGATTTGAACAAAAATACGGTCAAACAATAATAAAAATTCGCAACAATCAATTACACCACCCTCACCACACGCGGGTTGTCACCATCAATATTTTTATGAATTTTACTTCTTTTCGCCTCGAAATTTTCGCAGATTTATGAATTTTTTATTCTTTCAAAAAAATCTCTATGTAAACTGATATAAATGTTTTTGCTTTACGCAAGTGGACGGCATCGATATATCAAGCATGTTTCTGAAAATTTTCACAACTTCAAAATTTAAACGAACACGTTGTTTGCGAACTTCTAACATTAAAAATATTTGGTTTAAGTTAGAACACAGCTCAGTAAATTTTATTGAAATTCTTTGCAATACAAAAACATCTACGATCCAAGCGAGTTAGATTACAGTACAACGTACATAACCGCACATATCAAAGTATAAAATCGTTACCAATAAAATCGTATTCGGTTGAGTCGAGCATTGAATTTTGCCGCATAAACTCGACCATTTTCGACAATTTGATAAAACGTTCCGTCATTTGATCGTTAAACGGTTGCTTTATATCGACCGTATTCAAATCCGGATTAAATTCTTCCAGCGAGCCATCATTATTCGTATCACGTTTTACCGGTTGATGATCTGCATTAGATTTTATCAGCCGAACATTATTCGTTTGATGTGTTGATTCATTCAAATCGTCGAGCAACGATAAGTGCTTATCGATAAACTCTTTCATTGTGTTGTAACGTGATTGATCGGTATTCGCTAATTTGTTGAATGCGCTTTTTAAATTTTTAATCACCGCATACTTATCGTGAATTAGACTGCTATCGACATTAGTACCCGGAATACTTCGAACGAAACGGTTCGTATCGATTTCGTCGTCGATCGCGACATTTTGTTCTTGTTGCTTGCTGAAAATTGGAAATTCTAATTTCTGGGACAATACTTTGGAATTTTTGTTAATCGAAAGCAGATTGTTTTTAAAGGTTTGCTGCTCCGCCTTGAGTTGTACACACGACTTTGTCGAAGCTTGAGTATTCACCAACTCCGTTATACTTTGCACAATTTTTTTAATCATATCATTCTTTTTTTGTGCTTCGCTATTGTCATTAGATTTCGAATCCTGTGCTTTTACATCAGATGGTTTTACTTCGACAAACGATTTTATTTTGATATTTGGAACGATGTGAGTTTTGAAATTTTCATTTTTTTCGGCGAGCGTAAAAATCGCCTTCACCAGTTTATTGGGTAAGACGCCTAGAATTTGGTTTGTTCTTTTAACGAGAATCGAATTTTGAAAAAGGGTTTTGGGCACACATACCTGTAACCATATTATTCTGCTGAGCTGTATCTTTCTGAGCCTCTTTTTGTCGTTTATTTCGCCGGTTGATGATATAATTTTTATATTTTTGTACGTTGTCCTTAGGTAGTTCGTCATAATACTCCTCCTCCTCCTCCTCATCACCATCATAATATCGTTGTAATCGTCGTTTCGAAAAAGAATTTCGGTCAATTTTGGGGGTTTTACGTTTAAATAAATTATAGTTTGGCACTTTACGATGCATCTTTAAATAATCATCGTATTCATTTCCGATTCCTAAATCATTGAGATTAATCTTTGGTTTGTCTGGATACATTTCAAATTTATCGGCCATTCGACTTTTAATTTTCAATCGAATTTCTTGGCTCGGATCTATAATGCTGTCCAAATCCGCATCCCCATCGTAATCATATTCATATTGTAATATTTTCCGATTCGTAAATTTTCGTATATCGTCAGGATTATTACGTTTAAATAAATTATAGTTTGGTATTGTTCGGTGTATTTTCTTGTATTCGTCGTAATCATCGCCAACATCGCTAAAATTGCTGAGATCCATGTGCCGTTGTGAAAACGTTTCTTGTTTGTCGGCCAAGCGACTTCGAATTTTTAATCGAATCTCTTCGTCTGCTTTTATCGCGCGTTTACTAAGAGGAGACGTAATGGCCATATCTGGTGGCGGTATTCGCGACAGTTTAATTTTATTCTCTTCGTCGACTCGATTTTTCTCCTCTTTTTCCTGTTCAAATTTCGACAACTTATAATTTGCTTCGTGCGACAAATCATTTTTGGTTGTCTCCGATTGGTCCTGTAATTTTTGTTCCGGTTTTTTGTCGGCTCCTGGATTTGCTGGACATGATGGAGCATTTTGGGCCGGTTCCAGTTTTAGTTCATCGTTACGAAATTGTTTGTACCATTTATCGCCCAAATCATCGCCTTCGCTTGTCAATTTTAAATCCTTACTAGACGGCCAGCTTTCAGCTTTTTTACCACGATATAATTGGTTTGTGTCCCTGATCCATTTTAAATCAGTTCGGGCATTATGCAATAAATTCATGAAATTATTTAAATTTATGTTATTTTCGTCTACGATGGTTTTGGTGTTATAAATTGTCTGAAAATAAAGAAAAAAGAAAATAGCAATGAACACAAATGGATGATTATTTAGAATTTAGGAAAAATAGACAGGAACAATATCATTGCTGCTCGCTTGTATTCCAGCAACACACACACAAAAATACCAAATTGAAATAAACAGTATGAGCACATTTTATGGGTATACACGAGTAATATGCTATGGGTTGTTAAGCAAAAATATATTGAATAATTAATTAGTGAAGCATAGCAGAATCTTCAATGGATATGTAAAGAACAAAAAGGCATTAAAATAAACTGTTGATATTTATTTAACACATATTCTGAATTTAATAATTAAGAAAGCTGTACATTCACATATTTCTAGCAAAAAATTGTAAATAGCTTTTAGAACAACATTTAAAAATTGAGATACTGAACAATTAACTTCTTAATTTTGAGTGAAAAATGCATTTTCAGATCGAACACAATCGATTCGTCTACGTTTGAAAAAAAAAACGGATTTTTGCTTAATTTGAATCATTCATTATACTGTAAATTGCTTTTGAACTAATCTGTAAAAACTTCGCGTTTAATGGTTTCATGTTTTTATGGTTGGTTACATTTAGTTGTTACAGAATTATTAAGAAGCAAGCAATGGAGAGTTCGCCAGAACTCAAAAATCATTTCTCAATTAGGTAGAAAATATCGTGCTTGCACACCAATTTAAGGCAGTGCCAAAACGTCTTCAATGAAAACGGCAACTACCGAACATAAAGATCTGCATACCAGGCACAGATTTCTTAAAAACAGGAGCAAACTCTTCGGTTGAGGATGTTGTGTATGGTATCCCGAATTATGCCTAAACATTCCCGAAAATGTATGATGAATTCGCAGCTGGTAGTGTACCGTAAATTGATTCCAAAACATGGTTGGTAAAAGTGAATTGGCGGAGTCCACTTAAAATTGAATAAAACAATTTTTTGAATCAAATTATAGTATATAACCTTGCTTTAAAGCGTATACCTGAGTTTGATGGTGATGCAATACATTTTACGGAATGTTGCCCAAGATGTTGTGAAGATGTTTGCGACTAAACGAAGCTTGCATTGAACTGCAAGGTACACTAATCGATTAAATACTATTAAAGTTAGCCGAAAGTTTCCAGCCGAAAGATAAAAAAAAAATCGATAATGCAGATAGTGTCTTCGCTTTCTCAGCCGAAAAGTAACCTTATTCTGGGTTTACACCAGAGCTACTTTAATAGTATAATACTTTTTTGCTAATAAACTATAATACCCGGCCAGTTTACACCACAAGCGGTGTAAACCCATACTATAATACTATATTACTTTTTTTGTTGACAAATATATTTTTTTTTGTGTAATATCACAAATGGAAATGTATATCCAAACAAAAAATGTCTTTACCGGCCACTTGAATCAAATAATAAACAAAATTAATGTATAATAATAATAAATTAGAGTTTAAACCACGACTGTAATACCAATATTTTTTTGATAGCTATTATACTTTAATAGCAAAATAGTACGTGATAAAGTATTAAAGTATTTTCGTTTGGGTTTACACCAACATAGCTTTTTGCTACATACTTTTATTCTACTGGTGTAAACGGGGTATTATTAAAGTTAGCCGAAAGTTGCCAGCCGAAAGATAATGCAGATAGTGTCTCGACTAGTTCAGCCGAAAGTTAAACTCTATTTATAGTCTCGCTCCTATCGATTTTTAAATTCCTATAAACTGAAATAATTTCTCCTTCACCCGAATGATATAATCCGATCCTAAATTCGAGTTCATGACTGATTTTCGGTGTATACAAGACACTATCTGCATTATCTTTCGGCTGGAAACTTTCGGCTAACTTTAATTGATACTATTAAAGTTAGCCGAAAGATTCCAGCCGAAAGATAATGAAGATAGTGTCTTGAATACAGCAAAAATCAGTCATGAACTCGAATTAAGGATCGGGTTATATCATTCGGGTGAAGGGGAAATTATTTCAGATTATAGAAATTTAAAAATCGTTAGGAGCGAGAGTATAAAGAGAGTTTAACTTTGGGCTGAAATAGTCAAGACACTATCTGCATTATCTTTCGGCTGGCAACTTTCGGCTAACTTTAACAAGGTCTTTAATTGTATGAAAAAGTAAAAATACGTCGCCGTTGATCAACATTCTTCAGCCGAAAGTCATCAGCCGAAAAATTTATTTCAACAACACAAGAACTGAAACCTATTTGAATGTATTATTAAGTTTCTTGTAAAATCTAATTCTATTTAAAATTGTGAAATACAAATGTTTAATTCAATCAATCATAATTTTAAAAACATTATTTTTAACCTTGCTCCAAAGGAACATAAAATATGGTGGGGATGTCACTATGGCCATTTGATATGTCATAATGTTGGTCAATTTCGGCCTAATTGTGGAAAAATTCTGAAGGGGATACAGGGGTGTAATTTAGGAAAATTTCGCTAATTCAATATATCGAAAATACATTGAATGACCTGTCGTTCTAGGTAAAGATGCCGTGTCATTGATGCCACTATGGTTATTTGATAGGCCACCATGTTGGTCAACTTCGACCTAATTGTGGAAGAATTCTGAAGGGGATACAGGGGTGTAATTAAAAAAAAATCCACTAATTCGACATATTGAATTAGTGAATTTTTTTTTAATTACACCCCTGTATCCCCTTCAGAATTCTTCCACAATTAGGTCGAAGTTGACCAACATGATGGCCTATCAAATGACCATAGTGTCGTCAATGACACGGCATCTTTACCTAGAGTGACAGACCATTCAATGCACTTTCGATATATTGAATTGGTGAAATTTTTCTAAATTACACCCCTGTATCCCCTTCAGAATTTCCTCGCAATTAGGCCGAAGTTGACCAACATGGCGACCTATCAAATGACCATAGTGGCATCAATGACACAGTACCTTTACCTAGAATGGCAGGCAATTCAATGCACTTTCGATATATCGAATTAGCGAAATTTTCCTAAATTACACCCCTGTATCCCCTTCAGAAATTTTCCACAACTAGGCCGAAGTAAACCAACATGATGGCCTATCAAATGACCATAATGATATCAATGACACGGCATCTTTACCTACAGTGACAGACCATTCAATGCACTTTCGATATATTGAATTAGCGAAATTTTCCTAAATTACACCCCTGTATCCCCTTCAGAATTTCCTCGCAATTAGGCCAAAATTGACCAACATGGTGGCCTATCAAATGACCATAGTGACATCAATGACACGGCACTTTTACCTAGAGTGACAGGCCATTCAATGTATTTTCGATATATTGAATTTAGCGAAATTTTCCTAAATTATACCCCTGTATCCCCTTCAGTATTTCCTCGCAATTAGGCCGAAGTTGACCAACATGGTGACCTATCAAATGACCATAGTGGCATCAATGACACAGTACCTTTACCTAGAGTGGCAGGCCATTCAATGCACTTTCGATATATCGAATTAGCGAAATTTTCCTAAATTACACCCCTGTATCCCCTTCAGAAATTGTCCACAACTAGACCGAAGTAAACCAACATGATGGCTTATCAAATGACCATAGTGATATCAATGACACGGCATCTTTACCTAGAGTGACAGACCATTCAATGCATTTTCGGTATATTGAATTAGCGAAATTTTCCTAAATTACACCCCTGTATCCCCTTCAGAATTTCTCGCAATTAGGCCGAAGTTGACCAACATGGTGGCCTATCAAATGACCATAGTGACATCAATGACACGGTACCTTTACCTAGAGTGACAGGTGATTCAATGTATTTTCGATATATTGAATTAGGGAAATTTTCCTAAGTTGACCAATATTATGATATATTAAATGGTCATAGTGGCATCTCCACCATATTTTATGTTCATTTGAAGCAAGGTTAACAATATTGTTTTTCGAGTTGTGATTGATTGATTTAAATATTTGTATTTCACAAGTTTGAATAGATTTAGGTTTTACAACAAACTTCGCATAATAATAAACTTAAATTGGTTTTTGTTGATGTATAGTATTATTGAAATAAATTTTTCGGCTAAGTTTCGGCTGAAGAAAGTTGATCAACAATAACGTATTTTTAGTTTTTCGGCTGAGAAAGCGAAGACACTATCTGCATTATCGACGTTTTTATCTTTCGGCTGGAAACTTTCGGCTAACTTTAAGAAGGTATCGATTAAGAACAACAATTAAATTATAAACTGCCTAAGGTTCTTTGCAATGTGGGCTTTGAGAACCCATTTACAAAATCTTTTATAGACAAGTGGCCTCTATTTTTCAATTTATGTAATCTGAAATATGTAATCATCGTTTTTCTCGTATAGATCCTTCTACTTCTTTTAGTCGGTCTTCAGTCTGAATTATTTCAATTGCTTATTGTAAGAAAACCGGTCATCATATTAACGAATGTTTTAAAAAGAAGAACTCGGATTTGAGTAACAACACTGCTACCGACACCCCGAGTATCCTCGGAGTAACAACACTGCCTGTTGAGTAACAACACTGCTACCAAAAATAAGAGAGTGTCCAACAATACACACTTTCGATATTTTTTTATCAAAACAAGTAAAATATAAAATTTATCTTCGTTTGTGCCGTGACATTTGAGTTTTCTATCTTCTACCCTACTCTAAAATGTCAAATTAAATGAGCTTACTTCCTTCCAAAATAATTTTTACTGACAAATTTTGTATTCCACATAAATTTCAAATCGTAAGGGATGACTTCCCAATTCCTTGCAGTGAAACTCTAGGGAATTAGTTTTTTACTCAATATCAATGTAAAATTGATTGTAAAAATCATAGAAGTGCACAAATTGGACTATCTCATGTACCAACATTTTTTACAATACGGAATATCTGTCTCCATCAAAAGAAATAGTACCTGGAGTGTTTGTTGAAAATGCACTAGTTAAATCCCGCAATAATTCAATTAATTCACTTTTCACTAATCAAAGAATTAGTTTTTGATAAATTGGCTCACTACGAAGTTTTTTTCATCAGTTAGCCCGCTACATCTTAATCAGGAAGAATTTGAATCGAAAAGAGCACTCATTTGAAAATATAACGCCCTCTTTCATTTAGATGGCGATGTATTTATCGCGGCTAATGGTATATTAAGCATAGTATACCAACAACTCCAGAATCTGCTCCTATTTATCAAAAATCTCGCATGCTCCATGCGATCAAAACTGAAATAAACCAACAAGTAGATCGTGTATTTCCTTTATCCAACATGGTATAAATAT
The DNA here is from genome assembly GCA_947310385.1 of Nephrotoma appendiculata. NCBI lineage: Eukaryota > Metazoa > Arthropoda > Insecta > Diptera > Tipulidae > Nephrotoma > Nephrotoma appendiculata. Next base: position 273,152,650 of record OX371225.1, on the reverse strand, counting down.
ATTGAACCAACTGGGAAGGGCATCTTACTTTAGCAACTTGGATATGACTAACTGGTACCACCATGTTTTGCTTGATGAAGGGAAGCCAAAATGCTTTTTGAGTTAAAAGGGGCTCGCCCCTGCAACCTTAAAAACATTATGAATATACATTTCTTGTCCGTCATAATGGTCTTAAATATCCTTAATGATATCGTCGTATATGAGCAAAACTTATATCAGTATAAGGTTCAAGAAATTCTTGAATGCCTACCCAAGTTCAATTTAAAATTGAATCCAGCTTTAATGCTAAAAATATATATATTTTGTGGGACCGTCACTGTCATATCGTTCTATAAAAAATAAAAATTTTGCAATGATTTGAAGTAGCACGAACTCAGCATAAAATTGTGAAATATATCTAATTAAAGGGTGTTCCATCTGTTGGTTTCTTTAAAGCTTGTGCGGTGGCAACCTGAAAATTTTTTGTCAAATGAAAAGTCAAAACTATGCCATTTTTAGTCATGTGCTCGTTTACAACACAACAACGCGTTTTGATTATCCAAACTTATTACAAAAATGGTCGTTCTGATGAATTTTGATCAACAATTATTCAACGTTTTGAAGAAACCGGATCAGTTGCAGATCGTAGAGCATAAGAACACCATCCTCCAGTTCGTACTCGTGAAACAGTAACATCTGAAAGTGAAAAATGCGTGAAGAGCACAGCATCTTTTTGAGGCGTCGTTCACAACAGTTTAACTGGATTATTGTAACAAAAATTGGATGAAATTGATTCAGATGATATTTGGTTTCAACAAGACTGTGGCACATGTCACAAAAATCATGAAGTACTCGATGATCGCATAATTTTACGAAATTCTAATGTCAATTGGCCACCAAGATCATATGATTTGATACCGTTACATTATTTTCATTTGGGTTTTTTAAAAAGTCAAATGTGTAGCAATGATCCAAAAACAATTAAAGATCTTAAGAACACATTCGATCTGAAATTGAGGCCATTGAACTGCTCTTATTGGCAAAAGTCTTCAAAATGTTAATTTAAAAAACTTGAATTTCCACTATACATTATGTTGTTTTTAACAAGCAGATGGAACACCCTTTATATATAAAAATTAATGTTTCTATGTATGTACCGAATGCGTTCCTATACCTTTCATCCGATTCCGATGAAACTGGGCTGGACGCTGGTGGTTTTTTTTGTAATATTGTTGAAGGGATCGGCCCCCGGGTCTAGGTACTCCCTTACAATTTTGTCTCAAAAATATCTGATTGTTCCGAAAAAGCATTTCAGCCGCTCGACGGAATCTTGCAATTTTTAACATGTATACGTTGCATGTCCGAACCAACCTTACGATATTTTTGAAGGGGTTTAGGGGTACCAGTACTAATTTTATCTAAAATTTCATTTATTTTAAATGTTTTCACGGGAATGAGGTTAGGAAAGGGATTATATGATGATATGAAATGGGTGGAATGCTCCAATCAGAGGGGTCGGTCTCCTGCATCAAGGGACCCTCCTAAGTTTCCACACCATTCATTCAATCTGACTAAAAATTTTGCATAAGGGAATTTATTCCAAAATTAGCAATTTTTCCTAATATTTACGAAGGGTTCGGCCCATGGTTGTAGGTGCTCCCATACAATTTTTCCCAAAAACTGTTTAATCTGTTTACAAAAACAGAATACTGGATAAATCTGGATTTTGATGTGCAAATAAATTCGATTGTTTATCAGAAAGTTGTTTACCAGAAAAGCTAAACATCAAAAAATATCCTCTTCTATTTTGAAAATTTGGAGAGAAACAGCTCAACATCCAACCAGCCAGGCAAAATAAAAAAAAACATTTGTTTTTGAAAAAAAATAAAATTATTATTTGATTATTTTTTAGTCAAATTAAAGTTTTGAATGACTATTAAATCAGCTCATCACAAAGCATTGCTTTCGCTGTCCAATCAATTATGCCACCCAAACGGCAAACAATTGGTACACATTAAGCCCGAAAGAAAAGGGCTTCACGAACTTCAGAAACTGACGAGCAGTGGCAATCAAGACTGGAAATGGATTTGTTTTCTTTTTGTGTGCAATGCTCAAGCTTATTCGTCTGAAACAGTCGAGTGGGTAAGCAAAACTGGAGACCGTCCGAATACACATTGCTCGATCTTTAAACCTTTGTGCACTCCATTACGATTCTAATTATGATTACAATCTTCATCCAAGTGTGGTTATTAAGTGTGGTTAAATTATGCGTATGTTTTGGAGGGCCCTCAAATTTAAGAATGATACACCAAGATTTTCAGGCCTGTGTGGAAATGTGTAATTACCAGAATTACATTCACCACTCGAACCATTATCATTCGAAACATTTCCTTGCAAACATACGCAAGTACAATTCATGTTTCCAAAGACAGCGGTCGGTGCAACAAATATCGTACACAAGAATTACATGGCAACTTTCAAAGTTTAAGTAGTTAGAAGGATTTATTCGGATTACTACCTACCACTGCCGAAAGAAGATTACAAATTTTTTCAAATTTATTTCATAATGAACAAATCGTTCGGGCATGGAACGAGAAATTGGCGCACAATTATTTAGAACTGCCCTTGAACAAATCACGAAAAACAAAACAAGGCACCAACAGTTGATGGTGCGAAATAATTCTTCAGCAAGTCTCAGAAACTTATCGCTCATTCGACGGATTGCAATATCGGATTTTCATTTGGAAGGAGAATACCCTTAACATTTTGTCATATATGTATCATGTAAACATATATATATGGTTGGTAGGGATAACCTAAAAAGAACGAAAAGCATGAAGTCAGTAGAAGATAATACGGATACAAGTTAGGACGTGGAATGTGGTGGATATATAGTGAAACGATTAAAGATAATAAATATATAAATATTCATGGATTAAATAAATAATAATAATTTAAATAATAAATATAAAGTGTTTCATTAATAAAATAAACATAAATATGACATGGCGCAGCCGGATGGTAGAAATAAATAAAGATTAAAAATTTGTTATAATACATAAATAAAAATACGTCCGTAAAGTAAAATTCCACGTGTAAAAAAATAAATAAAAAAATCAATACAGAAAATGGATAAATATGGATCCATTGGTTTAATCGCTCCAAATCCTCTTTCATTTGAGGAAACGTCGAGCAAAATTTTAAAAAATTCAAAATAAAATTTGAAAATTACTTAAAAGCGATTGAAGCCAACACGAAAAAGGATGAAGTCAAAATAGCGATCCTATTAAATATAATAGGCGATGAAGGTGTGGGTAACTGCAGCAGGGAAACTTTCGAATTTCAAAATGAAACTTGGCATACCGATTAGGCCCAATTTGTGCTAATTAGTGCTCACGGGAAAAAATTAGTGCTAGTCCAGGAGCCGAGAAAACGGGAAAAGAAAATTTAAATTTCGCCTGAAAGACGAAAAAAATAAAACCCAATTTCTAGAAAAAACCAGAAATAATTTAAGCCTAATTTTAAAACTTCACAAAAGCAGCTCCACCGACGAAATTTGTGCTTATCATAGAAATATCATTTTTATAAATTTTCATTAATAAATTGAGGAAAAACAAATTAACCCCTAAAAGATACTATATTACTCATACAAAATACAGATGTATACCGTTCAATAATAATTTTGTTGAACAACAAATTAAAAAATAAAATAACTTATTATAAAATCAAAGAATAAGCATTTCAGATAGGAAATTCCTGTCATGCATGTTCATTGCCATCCGAAAAATATTGTGGCCGAATTTGTGCTAATCCACAATTTTTGTTCATTGCCATCCGAAAAATATAAAGGCTGAATTTGTGCTAATCCAGATTTGGCCCAATTCCGTTGAACAACAAAGACCGTTGAATGAAAAATTTTCTGACAAAAAATGTTCTACAAACCAATGAAGTTGGAACTTCTGATTGCATATTCCTATCAGGTATGTTCATTGCCACCCGAAAAATATAGTAGCTGAATTTGTGCTAATCCAGAATTGGCCCAACTCCGTTGAACAACAAAGACCGTTGAATGAACAATTTTCTGACAAAAAATGTTCTACAAACCAATGAAGTTGGAACTTCTGATTGCATATTCCTATCAGGTATGTTCATTGCCACCCGAAAAATATAGTAGCTGAATTTGTGCTAATCCAGAATTGGCCCAACTCCGTTGAACAACAAAGACCGTTGAATGAACAATTTTCTGACAAAAAATGTTCTACAAACCAATGAAGTTGGCACTTCTGGTTGCATATTCCTATCAGGTATGTTCATTGCCACCCGAAAAATATAGTGGCTGAATTTGTGCTAATCCAGAATTGGTCCAATTCCGTTGAACAACAAAGACCGTTGAATGAACAGTTTTCTGACAAAAAATGTTCTACAAACCAATGAAGTTGGAACTTCTGATTGCATATTCCTATCAGGTATGTTCATTGCCATCCGAAAAATATAGTGGCTGAATTTGTGCTAATCCAGAATTGGCTCAATTCCGTTGAACAACAAAGACAGTTGAATGAACAATTTTCTGACAAAAAATGTTCCACAAGCCAATGAAGTTGGCACTTCTGATTACACATCTTTTGTGTAATGTAATTGGGCCAATTCTGGATTAGCACAAATTCAGCCACTATATTTTTCGGATGGCAATGAACATACCTGATAGGAATATGCAGTCAGAAGTTCCAACTTAATTGGTTTGTAAAACATTTTTTGTCAGAAAATTTTTCATTCAACGGTCTTTGTTGTTCAACGGAGTTGGGCCAATTCTGGATTAGCACAAATTCAGCCACTATATTTTTCGGATGGCAATGAATATACCTGATAGGAATATGCAATCAGAAGTTCCAACTTCATTGGTTTGTAAAACATTTTTTGTCAGAAAATTGTTCAATCAACGGTCTTTGTTGTTCAACAGAATTGGGCCAATTCTGGATTAGCACAAATTCAGCCACTATATTTTTCGGATGGCAATGAACATACCTGATAGGAATATGCAGTCAGAAGTTCCAACTTAATTGGTTTGTAGAACATTTTTTGTCAGAAAATTGTTCATTCAACGGTCTTTGTTGTTCAACGGAATTGGGCCAATTCTGGATTAGCACAAATTCAGCCACTATATTTTACGGATGGCAATGAACATACCTGATAGGAATATGTAATCAGAAGTTCCACTTCATTGGTTTGTAGAACATTTTTTGTCAGAAAATTGTTCATTCAACGGTCTTTATGTTCAACGGAATTGGGCCAATTCTGGATTAGCACAAATTCAGCCACTATATTTTTCGGACGGCAATGAACATGCGTGACAGGAATATGCTCTCTGAAATGCTTTTTCTTTGATTTTATAATAAGTTATTTCATTTTTTAATTTTTTGTTCAACAAAAATTATATTGAACGGTATACTACTGTATTTTGTATGTTCAATATAGTATCTTTTAGGGGCTAGTTGGTTTTTCCTAAATTTATTAATGAAAATTTATCAAAATCATATTTCTATGACAAGCACAAATTTCGTCGGTGGAGCCGCTTTTGTAAAGTTTTAAAATTAGGGTTAAATTATTTCTGGTTTTTCCTAAAAATTGGGTTTTATTTTTTTCGTCTTTCAGGCGAAATTTAAATTTTCTTTTCCCGTTTTTTCGGCTCCTGGACTAGCACTAATTTTTTCCCGCGAGCACTAATTTGCACAAATTGGGCTTAATCGGTATGCCAAGTTTCATTTTGAAATTCGAAAGTTTCCCTGCTGCAGTTACCCACACGCGATGAAGCAATGGACAAATACGAAACATTCAATATAAAAGAAGATGAACAAAATAAGTATGAAACAGTGATAAAAGCATTTGAAAATTATTGCATTCCGCAAAAGAAAAATCAAAGCATAAATCGACACATATTTTTTAAACGGGTGCAACAAGAGGGTGAATCCAGCGACGAGTTCATAATATCATTAAAAAAGTTAAGTTTAAACTGTGAATTTGGAGAACTTAAAAACAGCTTAATAAAGGATAAAATAATAAGTGGCATACGTAACAACAACCTAAAGGATAGACTCTTAAGAGAAGAAGATATGGACATGGAAAAGTGTATAAGATTGTGTAAAACGGCGGAAATAGCAGAACAACAACTCAAAGCATTGAAAGAGACTAATACAGTCAATGAGATAAAGGGACCAATACAGAGAAAATATCCAAATAATTATTGTGGAACGTCAAATAAACCGATGGACAAGAAAAGGCAATACTATAATCAACAACAAAATTATGGTCAATATCGAAATAATGGACAACATCAAAAATATAGTCAACATAATTATAACCATGATCGTTCAAGGCATATTAACAATGGAACAGAACATCAACAAAAACATTGTGGAAAATGCGGCTATCATCATCAATTTAAACAATGTCCAGCATTCAACAGAACATGTAAAAACTGTAAAAAGGTAGGACATTTTTACAATATGTGTAGAAACTCGGAAAATAAAAAAATAAATAAAGTAAATTAGGTAGAAAATGTTGAATATGATAAAGACAGTAAATTTTTAGGATGTATCGAAAATAAAAATGAAAATAATATAGGGTGGTTTGAAAAAATTGATTTAGTTGATTTAAATGTAAAAATTAATTTTAAAATTGATACAGGAGCCGATTGTAATGTAATAGATTATAATTCGATAAAACATTTTAATGTTAAATTAATTGAAAGTAGTTCTAATTTAATACGAGGGTATATCAAAAAGTCTTGCAATATCATATGAAAAAAAAGAGTGAGTGAGACAACAATATATTTTTCAAAACCATTTTTTGTCGCGATGAAACTTCTAGAAGAACATTTCGATGTAAATTTTACAGTTCGTTTGTTTTTGTCAATTTAGTAACACGTGTTTTGAATTTTTCTTAAAATGAATGAAATTGAATATCGCGCCATTATTAAATTTTTCTGTAAAGATGGACGAAATGCAATTTATATATTCAACTATATATCAAAAGTTTACGGCGAATCTGCACCATCATATGCCACAGTAACAAGGTGGGTAAAATTATTCAAAAGTGGTCGGGAGTCATTAGTAGACGACAACCCCTCGGGTCGGCCAGCAGATGCTATTAGCCATGAAAACGTAATTTTGGCCGAATCTATTGTATTGGAGGACCGGCGTATTTCTGTTCCAGGGTTAGCGTGGAAACTTTCCCTTTCAAACGGTACCACATATACTATATTACATGACCACCTTCACATGTCGAAAGTAAGTGCGCGATGGGTTCCCCGTTTGTTGAATGCAGAACAAAAAAAAATGCGTGTTCAAACTTCAAAGGCGATTTTAGATATGTACAAAGAAGATCCAGAAAATTTCTTGGATAACATAATAACAGGCGATGAAACATGGCTTCATCACTGGGATCCGGAATCCAAACAAGAATCGATGCAATGGATTAAACGTAGTGAACCACCACCAAAGAAATTCAGAACTCAACCGTCTGCTGTTAAGGTTTTGGCAACAATTTTTTGGGATTCTGAAGGAATTTTGATAATCGATTATATGCCACCGAAAACCACAATCATAGGCATATATTACGCAGAAGTTTTCCGAAAATTGAAAAAAGCGATCCGGGAAAAACGGCCAAGGAAAGTTAGGAAAAAAATCTTGCTTCTTCACGACAATGCACCAGTGCACAAGGTTAATATTGCTCAAGCTGCATTAAAAGACTGCGGCTTCGTGGAAATTCCGTATCCACCGTACAATCTAGACTTGGCACCCAGTGACTAGTTTCTGTTTCCCAATTTGAAAAAATTACTAGGGGGCCGGAAATTTTCCAGTGACTATGAAGTACAGTCTGTTGTAAATTAATATTTTATGGAGCAAAAGAAATCTTTTTTTTTAGAGGGTTTAGGCAAGTTAATTGATCGATATGACAAATGTATAAACCTTAAAGGAGATGATGTCGAAAAATAAAAATATGGCTGTCTCACTCACTCTTTTTTTTCATATGATATTGCAAGACTTTTTGATTTGCCCTCGTAACTTATAATGGAGCAAAAATAAATATTTTAGGTATAAGTTACTTAAAATCAAAAATAAAAGACAATATTTATAACATTAAGTACTACATTGTTAAAGATAAGTCAATTCCTATATTAGGATTACCAACAGTACAAAAAGTAGGTTTAGTACAAAGAATTAATTTTTTAGAGGAAGATATTTTTAATGAGTATAGAGACATTTTTGAAGGTATTGGTTAAATTCCAAATTTTTTATACAATTTTACATTAAAAAACAATTATGAACCAAAAGTAGAACAACGATGCAGAAAAATACCATTCAAAATACAAGAACAGTTCAAAAATGAATTAGATAATATGGAATATCAGGGTATTATTAGGAAAGTACAAGAACCAACAGAATTTGTAAGTCAGGTTGTCATACTTAACAAAAAAGATGGTTCATTAAGAATCTGTTTAGATCCTCAAAATTTGAATTCTAATTTGTTAAGAGAATATTATCCGATGCCAACGTTCGAGGAAATAGCATGTAAAATGCAAAAAGCAAAAGTGTTCAGTACTTTAGATTGTAGCAAGGCATTTTATCAAATAACATTATCAGAATAAAGCTCATTATGTACAACTTTTATAACACCTTACGGAAGATACTGCTTTAAAAGAATGCCATATGGTATAAAAACATCTACAGAAATTTATTACAGAAAATTTAAAGAAATTTTTGCAAATATAAAAAATATAGAGATATATGTAGATGAAATTATAGTGTGGTCTGAAAATGTTGAAGAACACAATCAAATATTAGCAAAAGTTTTAGATATAGCAAAAGCTAAGAATATTAAATTTAATAAGGACAAATGCAAATTTAAACAAAAATCAATAAAATTTTTAGGGCATATATTCGATGAACAAGGTATCAGGATTGACAACAATAAAATTCAAGCCATTAAAAACATGAAAATTCCGAAAAATAAAAAAGATGTAGAAAGATTTTTGGGAATGATAACATATGTATCAAAATTTATACCTAATGTATCGAACCTAACTGAATCATTACGAAAATTAATTAAAAAGAATGAAACTTTTATATGGGATGAACAACAAAATAAAGATTTTACAAGGTTAACAGATATTATAACTAAAGACCCAGTTTTAGCATATTATGATCCCAAAAAAGAATGTAAACTCAGTGTAGATGCTAGTAGCACTGGTGTAGGAGCAGTTTTACTACAAGAAAATAAACCTGTAGTATACAGTTCAAAAGCTTTTACAGAAAGTCAACGGAACTGGGCGCAAATTGAAAAAGAATTAAATGCAGTAGTATTTGGATGTGTTAGAAATCATCAGTTGATCGCAGAACGAAAGATAGAAGTAGAAACAGATCACAAACCTCTGATACCAATATTTAAAAAACCACTGAATGGAATACCCATACGACTACAAAAAAAGAGAATGAAATTACAACCATATGATATTGACTTAAAATATAAACCAGGCAAAGATTTAATAATTGCGGATATGTTATCTAGAGCTCATATAGATGAAGACGATACAGAAACATCTGATATGGCAATTTTAGTCGTTAATTTACAAGAAAGCATGTCAGACAAAAGAATAAACGATCTGACAAATGAATCTAACATAGATGAAGAAATAGTAACATTAAGAAATCATATTAGATTAGGATGGCCGAATAACAAACAATTAATTCCAGATAATATTAAACAATATTTCACTTATAAAGAAAATCTTTTTGAATATAATGGTTTAGTATGGAAAAATAATTGCATAATAATACCGAAAAACTATAGAACAGAAATATTAAACAAATTACATTATAATCATCTGGGAATAGAAAAGACAAAGTTAAGAGCTCGAGAGATTGTATTTTGGCCAAACATGAATGCCCAAATTGAAAACATTATAATGAATTGTGAAACGTGTCTAAGATTTCAAAAATCAAATCAAAAGGAAGAATTGATAAATTCTGAAGTTCCAACAGGAAAATGGCAAATCGTAGGAACTGACATATTTCATTTTAAAAACAATAATTATTTAATGGTAGTCGATTATTATACAAAGTATATTGAAATGGCCATCTTGGCTGATATGTCAAGCAATTCCACAATAAATATTTTAAAATCTATTTTTGCCCCAACACAGAATACCTTTAGTGGTAAGAAGTGATGGAGGACCACAATATAGTTGCAAAACATTTCGAGATTTCGCAAAAATGTATGAATTTGAACATAAAATGTCAAGTCCTTACTATCCGAAAAGTAATGGAATGGCTGAGCGACACATTCAAACTTTAAAAAGAATAATGAAAAAAGCAGAATATGACAATAGAGATCCATATTTAGCTCTGATGGAATATCGTAATACACATATTTCACAAAATATAGGATCACCAAACCAATTACACTGTGCTAGTTGAAAAATGCAACAAGCTGGGCACCCGGGGGGTAAACCTAATTCGAGTATGCTGAATTCAATGGTGCTAGTCCCATTTCAAAGTTAGTCCCCATTTTTGAGATATCACATTCGACATATTTTGGCTCTGAGTCAAAATATACCCTCATTTTCACGTTAATAGCTCTTGAACCATTAAGATTTTCGTTATACTTTCTTCAGCAAAGTTGTTGCGCAGGCTAAGACCAACAACTTTGCCGAACATATCAAAACCGAAAAACCACATCTAATTTTTTTTTGTTTTTCATTTCGACGAAAAACACTGTTTTTATCATTTTTTATCATTTTGTTGAATTTAAATCGAGTAGAATCGATCGAACAAACATCGCATCGACAAATATAGATACAATAGAAACTATTTAAAAGAAAGTCAAATCGATTCAGTTGATTTTATGGTGATTTTTCCTAAAAAAAAAATTCCTAAAAAATTAACATTTTTCTTCTCTTTGACAAAACAATGGCGTACCGTTGCGATAGTGGATAAAAATCCTGGATTTTTCAATCCCATCGTTTTAATCAATTACATCACGTAAATTATCACTTCGGACGGCAGTCCAAACGAGTGACGAAAGCGCACCTACTGTGCTGGAAGTCGAACTCGTATATACCAGTTCGACTACCAAAAAATTAGTTTTTCAGGTACAACTGCCACAAAAAGGGCCCTAATTATTTTTTAACTAGCAAATTATGATTATAGACGTCAATACCAATTCAACGACACCTCAAACGTTCAAAACGGATGATTTTGACCAAAGTTATGACATTTGAAAAAATTTCTGTGACGTCACGATATAATCTTGCTTTGGTATATATGTTTGTTTGTTTGTCCGTACTTCTTTCATTTGATCTCATATTTTCAGGGTTTGTAGTACTTGAAAAACTAAGCAACTTGTTGGCCGCGTCCAGCTTCTGAAACGCCAATTTTGGCCATTTTAGTCACGCCCACAGCGCTGAACTTATTTGACATACCCCGGACATATGCATATCGTTAGAAAGGTATTGACAGCTATCAAATAGCATATAAAAAAAATTCAAAACATTAAGGTTGAATGAAGGTCATTTTGGCCAAAAAACTGAAAAATGCCAAATCGGCCGGCCACATTCAGCCTAATCGCTAAAAAATGAGCCCAAAACTTTTGGTTCATATTTTCAGGATTATTAGCCAAAAGCCTCACCAACAATATGACATCAACCGTTTGTCCCAGAAAACTCGTATAATTTAGATATTGACCTCCATAACTTAAAAGCCACCTTAATTTTTTGCAAAATTTCATTTTTTGGCTCAAATGCACCCTAATATCGGTCCGTTGCGATACATAATGATTGTGAATCAACGTATTACAATGAAACAACGTCATATTATTATCATTGCTACGAGCATTTTTACCAGTGACCCTTTTTCATAAAAAAAATAAATGAAAAAACTGATAAATTGATGTGATCGAAAAAATCATGCCAAAAACATTGAACATTTGACAGTCTCCTTGCATAACATCGATATTTTTTTAATCTTTATGATGATTTCTTTAAAAAATAGATCTTAACTCCCCTCCCATCGCATGAAGATGGATTATCAGCGAGCTGGTAGCTACCATTAATTTTTGTTTCCAACTAACACATTAAAATATGCATATTTTATTGTATTGTTTAAGGAATCAAAAATGAATTGCTATCGAGTGTGTGTGAACTGTTTTGACTGACAACAATAAAACGAATCGCAATTCAATTCATTTTCAATTTGCCGTGACAAAATCATTGATATCAAATAAAAAAACCCTTAACGAGGTAAATGTTCGAGTGACGAAAGCCGAATAATTCACAAAATTTCTGATATCAAATTTGTGCCGAAAAAAACAATTGCATTCGATTTGTCAACGATTTTTCGGAATGTTCAACAACTTCGCGCTGAATGCACTAACGTTCCAAAAAATCGTTGACAAATCGAATGCAATTTGATATCAGAAAACAAATGAAACAAATGAAAAACATGAAATATGAAACAAATTTGATATCAGAAATTTTGTGAATTGAATTCGGCTTTCATCACTCGAACATTTACCTCGTACAACAGACACGCCACTTTGCATACAAAAAAGTTAAAAAAAATTGAAAAATAATCTGGGATAGAAAAATCCGAGATTTTTATCCGTCGTATGTTTCTGTGATTGAATGGCGCAGTGACATTTGATGGTTGATATATTGATGCAGATGTTTCTTAATTTACGTGTATAATTTACGTGATGTAATTGGTTAAAACGATGGGATGGAAAAATCCAGAATTTTTATCCACTATCGCAACGGCACGCCATTGTTTTGTCAAAGAGAAGAAAAATGTTAATTTTTTAGGAATTTTTTTTTTTAGGAAAATTCACCATAAAATCAATTGAATCGATTTAACTTTCTTTTAAATAGTTTCTATTGTATCTATATTTGTCGATGCGATGTTTATTCGATCGATTCTACTCGATTTAAATTCAACAAAATGATAAAAAATGATAAAAACAGTGTTTTTCGTCGAAATGAAAAGCACAAAAAAATTAGATGTGGTTTTTCAGTCTTGATATGTTGGGCAAAGTTGTTGGTCTTGACCTGCGCAACAACTTTGCTGAAGAAAGCATAACGAAAATCTTAATGGTTCAAGAGATATCAACGTGAAAATGAAGGTATATTTTGACTCAGAGCCAAAACATGTCGAATGCGATATCTCAAAAATGGGGACTAACTTTAAAATGGGACTAGCACCATTGAACTCAGCGTACTCGAATTAGGTTTACCCCCCGGGTGCCCAGCTTGTTGCGAAAAAAAGTTCGCAATTCAAGCACAGTGTTATTATTTGGACGTAACGTCAGGAGTTTATTACCTTACATAAATAGGACTATTGACAATGACGTACAAGAAAAACTTAAAGAAGACAAAAAATAGATAAATTATATTATGACACGAAGGCTAAAAATCTCACTGAATTTCAAATAGGAGACAATATAAGGGTTCAAAATAAAAATAAGGAATGGGAATCAGCAATAGTGTTCGACAAAAATGTTGAGCAAAGACGTTACCAGATTATGAAAGAAAATGGAAAAGTAGTAAATAGAAATAGAAGTCACATAATAAAGGACAGTAATGATAAAAAATTTGAAATCATACCAGAAGAAAAAATGGTCGGGAGGCGTATTAATGAAAATATGATTAAACCAAATATTAACATAAATAACAATATTGATAATGAAAAAGAAGAAAATAATTTAAGAAACAATGATGAAAATGAAATGACTGTAAGAAATGAAAATACTAATCATAGACCAATGAGGAAAATTTCAAAACCGTCTTATTTGAAAGACTATATAACAGAATAAGGGTAAATTCGTAAAATATTCCTAGTTGATTGAAATGATTAATGTTTTCATTTCCAAATGAAATTTGTATTGAAATATATTTGTTCAATTAGCTAGTAAGATAAAAATAAATTAAGAAAACTAAATATTATATATTAAATGAAATATTATAAAAAAAAAAAAAAAAAGAAAGATGTCATATACTCGTATGTATCATGTAAACATATATATATGGTTGGTAGGGATAACCTAAAAAGAACGAAAAGCATGAAGTCAGTAGAAGATAATACGGATACAAGATAGGCCGTGGAATGTGGTGGATATATAGTGAAACGATTAAAGATAATAAATATATAAATATTCATGGATTAAATAAATAATAATAATTTAAATAATAAATATAAAGTGTTTCATTAATAAAATAAACATAAATATGACACATTTCACCATTAAATTGAGCCACAAACAGGTGAAGGAACAAATAAGAAAGTCGGCCCATGAATTACTATTCATATCGATTGTTGGTTCGTGACGCTGAAAATCATATCTCGAAATATCGACAATTGTTCCAGCAAGACATTGTTGATATTTGTGCGATAATCGAAACCGACTGACTCCTTTACATTCGATTCCATTAAACTTTTCGAAGAGTACATTCATTTATGTGATGTAGTTGTTAATGATAGGAATACGAGTCCCAATTAGTTAGTTAAAATGATCATCAAACTAGGTTCATAGTATATGGCCGCGCTGACCTGTTAACTGAACAATTATCATCGGATCGTAATGATATTTCCGCAAGTGTGCGTGCTCAAACAAAAATTGAAATTTTTAATGGATTTCATTGTCAAGCATCATGTTTTTGAAAAGACACGTTGTATGATGTACTCAAGCAAAAAAGAGAATTGCCACATGCACACATAAAATTGACCAAGTCACCTCAGCAGAAATACCAGATGTCGACATTGATCCAGACTTATTTGAAGTCGTCACCAAAAACATGATTCATGATCCATGCGGCTTACTCAGCAATAACTAACCATGCATGCCTGATGCGAAATGCTCGAAACGATACCGAAGATACCTTCTTTCCGAGAATATTACTGATAATGACGGGTAAACACTCTATCTTCGACGATAAACAGAAAATTTTGGAAAATTCATCTAAACTGTGTAGGACATCCCAATTTATATTCGGCCAATGTGTTAGACCATCTGTACACTGCACATCCAAACAACGTAGAATTGTTTTATTTGCGATTAACCTGTAAAATGA
Organism: Nephrotoma appendiculata; assembly: GCA_947310385.1. Classification (NCBI taxonomy): domain Eukaryota; kingdom Metazoa; phylum Arthropoda; class Insecta; order Diptera; family Tipulidae; genus Nephrotoma; species Nephrotoma appendiculata. Next base: position 273,137,556 of record OX371225.1, on the reverse strand, counting down.
GGTATTGGTTTCGATTGAGGACATATGTTTAACAATCGCTCGACAATCGATCAGTAAACGGCATTTTCGATCGTGATTTGCATCGAAATCGGTTCCAGGACAACGCCTAGCATATGACAGTATTATGCATGCAATTACAAGCGAAAGTGGCGGATTGTATTTCTTTGATGTCCCCAGAGGCACATGCAACATTTTCTCCTTTCACTTATTTTAATTTATTTTTTTAATTTTTTATTTATTTATTTATTTATTTACGGCCGCTGATGGACTTAATGCATGTCTCAAATCACCATTTTTATTCAGAGTTTGAATAATATTGATGCGAGTACAACTGTAACTTGGTGCATCCGCTGAACGTTTCACAAAACCATTGTTGGATATTGAAACTGAAAAATAGTAATTATGCCGATCGATCACATTGCCAACAAATTTCTGTGAAATCGCAGCAACCACAGACCAATTAATTCACAAAGTTTTCCTAAATATCGCACAGAATCACAAAAATCATCAGAGGCTCAGTGGCACTTGATTTATTAGCAGCAATGCCATCAATATCATTATACAAAACTAAATACCTGGCGAAATGACAACCTTTAAGTCCATCGATGCTATAATGAATTTAGACGATGTTGTCAATTATCCAACTGAATTCTTGAATCATTTGATTTGCCAGGCATATCGTCGCACGTTCTAACATTGAAAATACCGGCTTTTTAAATATGTGGAAGCAGGCTTTTAACGAAAAAGATGTTTAACAATATCATCAAACCTAAAATTTAAGGTAAAAAATTTATAGTAGAAGATCTGCTGTTATACCACGCATCCCAATGATTCCGTCAGATTTGCTATTCGGCAAAAATACTCGCAGTTTTAATCAACAAAGCACAGAGACAACGCTACAAGTATGTGGTCTAAATTTGGAAAATCCATGCTTCTCACATGGACCGCTGTATGTGGCCTGCTCACTTGTCGGAGAATCGTCCGATTTTTTGCTTCAGAAAGAAAAACAAAAAATGTTATCCAAAAGCATTTCAATACACAGAATTAAATCACAACATCTTGCTTTCGTCGAGTGGAACTGCAACGCACGCATTAAATTAAAAACCACGCGAACGAAGTCGCGAGGAACAGCTAGTTTAATACAAAAGTTGGCACAAGCGTAAACTAATAGAGGTATATTTACCAAGGTGAGTTATCATAGAAAAGGAAGTAATTTTCCAATTTGTATTTCGCAAATCTAGAAAATATAAAATGACAGAAAAACGGATATGCTGTATCCATATTTCTATGGATATGCAAATTTTAATTCAGAATATTATTTTTTTTTTTTTTGCGAAAGGAAATCACCAACAACAATCGACCAAAAACGGAAACAAATACCCAAACAATAAAATACAAGGAGTAAAAGAAAAAAAGGTGAGCAGATGCTTTTCTTAAAATGTTCATTATATTAAAGTATTAATTTAAAAATAATTTTCTTCCATAAAATTCACTGTACTATGTGCATGTGTATTTTGAAAATTCAATTATTATTAAAAAAAAGAAAAAAGTTCACTTTGTTGTTGTTCCTGTATTGTATGTATATTACAACAACAACAAGCAGATGCAGAGACACTTTTATATAGGCAGAACGAAAAATGACAAAAAAAAAATCCAAAAGATTTTCCCAAGGATTTGAAAAGGAGGAGTACGACTTATATACATAAGATTTCCATTTACGTTCCGTTTTGAAAAATTATTTAAATTTATATATTATCAAGATTATTGTTATTATTAATATTGCTGCTATTATACACTTTTGTGGATTTTATACTTTTATTTTGGTGTACGTATGTGCCAAGTCTAGATGAATGGAAACCGTTGAAAACACAGTCTCCCACCCAATACACAATGTTTTTTTTATAAATACAGGTATGCAACACTTACCTTTGAAACTATATTAGCAATTAGAAGTTGTAAAAGTACAGCTATTATAAAATGTATATTCATTATTAAAATAAAGAATTTTCCTTAAAAAAAGAAACAAATAAACTTTTGTTGACAGGTTACACTATTATGATGGTCTAAGCATGGCACACTTACTAATGCACATTAATTGCGGAAAATTTTATTTGATAGTAGACAGTGAAAATTGGTAAAGCCTCGTTCTCATTAGTCAAGTTACTTGATTTCGAGTACTTGAATCCAATTCAAGTTTGCGTTCATATATTTTCAAGTTAATTAAATCAAGTAGCTGTTTAAAATGTCATCGAATGAGTTGGTGGGTAAGGAAGTGGATTTACAGAAGAAATAACCCATATAATAATCCAATTTTTTACTGAAAAAACATTTTTTAACAAAAATCGTTATTTCCGTTTAAATTGTGGAAAATTGATCTAGACCGGTACGGTGTGATTGCAAAAATAACTTAAAAATATTTTTCGACATATTTGCAAAAAACGAAAAAGTTTCCACTTCAGGTGGACCGATTTCTTTCAAAAGTCACTGAGATCTCTCTATATACTTACTAAAAAAGCTTACATGAAGTTTCACCCCGTCACTCAATCTATCTGGACAGTAGAGACTGAAACTTTGAAATATACACTCTCTCTTGGGTAAGTCGTTAGGTAGTAGGTAGTTCGGTACTGGGTTTTTGCCCCCGTGTTTTTATGTGGTCTCTAAATGTTTTCTTGTGTCCAATTTTATTTGAAATTTGCGGTAATCTAGGTTCCTTCTTATCACCCCAAACCTCACGACTAGTCCCTCCCCAATTGAGATACGAGAATCAAAGCCGCAAAGAGTGAATAAATGGGTAGGGAAAATATCGATAACGTTTAGGATGTGATGGCTTAAATCAATTTCATCCGTTGGTTACAAAGACGCCCAAACTTCCGCACTTAGTCACTCACATTTTTTATGAAGTTTTGTTACCGTGCACTATTCGGTGTGAGTACAGCCGCGGTCATACATTGCATGCCTGGCCAAATATCCCCTTTTTTGCACACACACACACACATACACAAGAAAAATTTTGCTATTTGTCGTTTTTAATAAGTTTTTGCGATGAAGTTTTGTTAGTATAGGTTAATACCCGTATCATATGTTGATTTTCATTATTTATGTGGCGGGTATTGCCATTCGACTTTGATTAGATAAGATGTCTGGATGTTTTGATGGATTCCGCAAAGTTCAACTTAAATAAATATCGAACTTATCCAACAACTTCCAACATTAAAACGTAATAGGAGGATGTAATTTGTATCTCATGGCGAGAATGTCCCACATATAGCCACTTTGAGAACACACTCTATATCTTAATGGAAGTTGAGATTTTGGGTATTGTTCATCGGTCTCACTATGATTTTCGAGTAGTTCTGGTCTCAACCTTTGCAGGTGCAAAGTTTTAGGAGGATGTAATTGGTATCTCATGGCGAGAATGGCCCATATGTAGCCACTTTGAGAACAGACTGTATATCTTAATGGAAGTTGAGATTTTCAGTATTGCTCATGGTCACTCCATCATTTTCGAATAGTTTCAGTTTTATCCTTCACCAGTGCAAAGTTTAAGTTTTATGAGATTGACCCATAACTAAAACTCACTTTACAAATCGGTTTTAAATACACTGAAATCAGTGAAGTAGTTCTGGCGTAAAGACACAGCAAATCTGGTGCGAACAGTGAGACGGCCAGACAAAATTTTTAGAACATTTAGTTAGTTTTCTTATCTCATAGCAAAGGAAAAACCTCAAAAACAGTTTACTATTTTAAAATTACAGTCAGGCACACAAATTTATTGATACGAGCATGTATAGACAAACTAACAGTAAAAGTAAAAGAGTAAAAACAAACAAAAAAGTTTTAAGAATGTTATTCTCTAGAGAAGAAATTGAGATTGTCGAATTAACAAGTTTCTTAATCAGGATATAACTAAAATTACGCAACTGTTGTTATAGTGTTTGTAGCGTTTTTATCTTGTGACCGCTCAACACATCGGGAAACCAGCAACCAGTCCAGAAATTAAATAATTACCAAAACAGAATAATAAAAAAACTTGAATTGATCGAGGATCTAACATAAAAAAAATTTATTAATTGATAATTGACAAAATTAATATCGAAAATATGATTCGAATTTATAACTAAATAATTACACATATTATAAAATCATATTCTGGAAAACTTTAATAAGAATCCATTTTATATGGAACATTAAATAATAATAATTATAATTTAAAGAAAATTCAAGTTAAAGAAAATTGGAAAACGTAAAATCGATTTGATAAGCAAAAAAAATATTTTCTGGAGTACAGCACCTTATAATGTACAACCAGTTATAATGCACCATTTATAAAAAAAAACTTCATAGAACATAAGATGATAACATAAATATATAAATGTGAAATAGAAGAAATTTAATTATAATACCTTTTTTTTTTGGTCCAGATGAAGCGCTTCTTCGGAACTTACTGTAAAAAGAAAACTGTAATCACTGTATATATATATATTTTTATTACACTTATGCACTCAAATTTATGCGAATTTGCAAATTGCACGAAAATTTTAAATAAAAATCACCAACCAAATCGATTTTTTTTTTTCCCTAAATAGTTAATTCTAACTAACAAAATTATATTAAATTAATGAATAAATAGCATGTTATACACAAGAAAACAAAAAAAACTTCCCAAATATGAATTTTAATCTTTAAAATAAACATTAGCAATTATAAAGCGTAATCGCGCGTTACGTTCTTTTCCACAATCACACGTGATCTCTAAACACCAAACTAACAGATATTCCGCTTGTTGATGTACGGTTGTTGACCAAAACCCAAAATCTGATGTACGACACAGCAAAACAGCGTCCTTCGAAAGCCGTTATTTGAACAGAAACTGTCCGACGTGTGGTTTATACGCGGAATTTGCACTTGTAAAATAATAGATGAAAGTGCCACGTATTTTATCCGTTTTGGATTAAATGTTGAGTGCGGCGATGTTATTTTCTCGCTGAAACTCCCAAATACCAAATTTATCCAGCGATTTCTAATATTAGTTTTCTTCAAGTCTGAGTTATCTTGAATTCAATCCGCGTTGTACTCCCAGTTCGTATTTAAGCCAAAAAAAATTTTTTTTTTGTATTTTTATTTTTTATTTATGGCCTTGTATGATGTGACCACAATCCTCATCCAAAAAAAAAATCATTCGTCTCTCCCAAAAAAAAATTTTATTACCGGTAATTCATAATACCAATATAATAAAAACAAAACAAAACAATCGAACGCTGCCTAATGAATTTGATAAGTTCATAATTTTAGTATATTCCAAAAACAAAAAGTTATCTTACTTGGAAAACTCAAGGAAGACCTCTACATGTTATAAACGAAGTTTATTATAACCGAAAAGTCTACTCGAAAATCATAGTGAGACAGATGACCAATACCCAAAATCTCAACTTCCATTAAGATATAGAGTGTGTTTACAAAGTGGCTATACATGAGCCATTCTCGCCATGAGATACCAATTACATCGTCCTAAATCTTTACAGCGGTGGTTTCCTTTGTTTTCGGATAACTTATATCATTAAATGGTACTATCATCTTAATAGTGACAGGCGAGCCCATTAAATCTCGTAATATTCGTAATATTTTATATCACGATAGTTTCATTTTTTTCACGACACTTGCATTAGTGTTGCCAGCTTTTAAAACCGCCATTTTTTGGATTAGAATTTTGGGCCAACTTCATATAGGTTGCATATTGCGGTATCATATCGCAAAAATAAAACCAAACTAGATTTTGTTTGTTCAAATTGACAGTAAAATTTTACCAGTAATTTTTTTATTTTTTATTTTATTTTTTTTGAATTTTTTTTTTTATTTTTTTATCTAAATATTTGGTGTTACTACTAAATGGTGCTACAAAATGTCTAATACCACAATCAAATGCGTACCACCGTTGGTACGCACCACCCGATGAGGCAGTCTAGTGCGGGCCACCGATGGTACGCGCCGGCGTGAACGTGTTAAATCAAATCAATTTTATTTATTTTCGTAATTCGCTTAATTTTTGTAATATCGAGAAATTACTTACATATTTATCAATATATCCAAAAAATATTATTACGGACAGTAATTTATATTTATATATTATCATGGGTTTTGGTAAAGGTTTGGATGGTTTAAATACTGTTTTCAAGTACTAGGAATCGATTGCGATGGATCTCGGTTTCGGGAAAAATCGGTTAGGGGATCCTTCGGAGGGGCCCGGGTTATTTTTTAATTTATTTCTTAAACCAGATGACTCTAATTAAAACTGCTGAAGAGGGATTTTCTGATTTCAAGAAATGTCGTTTGGTTACCCAGAAAGGGCCGGGTTTGTTTTTTAATATTTTACTCAACCCAGACGACTTTGATGCAAATTACTGAAGTGGAATTTTCAAATACTAGTAATCGATTGTGATGGTTCATGATTTCGAGAAAAATCGTTTAGAAGATCAGCCGGAAGGACCCGTGATATTTTTAATTTTTTTTTTTTTTAACCAGATGAAAATTAGAGAAAGAGGGTTTGCGAGTAATTAAAATAGTTTAGAGCATACTCAGGAGAAGTTCGGGTTAGCGGTGTTGCTCAATGCACAATCATACCTATTACACAAACATATAATTTACTAAGAAGACTCTTCGGAATCTAAGTAGTCCAATAATATTACTTAAGTTCATGACTGATTAGTAAATAGAGGGATACTCGTTTGGATGTAAACAGTCTACCAATGTCACTAAAGTTCATGCTAAATGCTTAGAAAATACTTAAAATAACTTTGGAATTTACCTAACGTCTATTAAAAAAATCACATTTTTAAATCTTATGGGACCATATAATTTACTAGGGACACTCGTTTGTGTTTAGATAGTCTACCAATGTCACTAAAGTTCATGCTAAATACTTAAAATAACTTTGGAATGTACCTAAAGCTAATTAAAAAATAACATCTCGTCTTCATTACACAATTTAAATTCGCCTGAATGTTTACTTTCACCAATACAATTACAACGAGTTTTTGTTGTTGTATTTTTTGGATTAGTTTGGATAAACTTCACTAGCATAATCATATCAAATCATATCAAATCATACCAAATCATATCAAAACATCAAATCATATCAAATCATACCAAATCATATCAAAACATCAAATCATATCAAATTATATCAAATCATATCAAATCGGGACGTGGATGCGGCTTAGGTGTTATAGATATGCACAGAGAAAACCGAAGCCTTCTGGGTACGATAGGCTGAGGGACAGGATGGAGGATGTAATTATTTTCATTCAGTAGTTGAGTGAAGCTAATATACCGCCTATTCTAGAGCGGCATGAAAAAAATAGTAGAGCTTCGTTCTCAGTGCGGGACCTATGTTCTAGAATTATCTGGGTACTCTTTCTTTGGCGAATTTCTAATCATCAAGTGTCCAGTCAAAAAACATTTCCACTGCAGCTGATCGTTATCTAATTATTATTTGTTTCTGAATTTATTATATTTGAAAATTGTTCATCATCGTTAGCATATTTATCAGTAGAGTTAGAAGTAGAGACAGAATTTAATTACATTCAGGTTTAGGTTATGTAAATAAAAAAATGGCGGAGGGTATATGTTATGGCAAACACCCGACTTTCATTAACGACGGAAGTACATAAATCTCGAATACACCACACTTAATTTCTAAGATGAAAAATAAATCTTACCAGACTTTTGGTAAGACTGGCTTCTCTTCTGGATTTTATTTTTGTCAATAAAGCGAGAAAGCTTTTTCTTGGACGGTTTGACAATACACATTTGGTGCCCTATCTTATAGCGATTGAGCAGGCCTTCTGTCTTCTCTAGTTCTTACATTAATGTGTTTATTACCAAGTTCCATACAAGGAAGGATAAGTCTCCCCATGCCACGCACTTTGGAGCTATCGCTACAGTAATTGTAGTTGTTTCGGTTTACACTTTAGGTGGATTCCAAATTTCAAACATCGAGTATTTTCCTGATTCCAGATTTTTCCGTTATTTTTCAGTTTTCGACTATGCTCCGAAGAGAACGAGTTTTGTTAAATGATCCCACCAAATAGAACTTATGCTCTTTTTGCAAAAATTTTTGCACGACCTAATGACGCTATCGTGCGCCAGTTTCAATTATATTATTTATTTCGTCATATCCGTAAAAAATACTCGTGCAACGCGACCCCGACATCCACTTCAATCCATTTTGAATTTAAAAATTACTCTCCATCTTCTTGAATTGTTTTTATCCATTTTATTGATTTAATAGTAAACATTTTTTTTTTCAAATATGGTTTCATCTAAATATTAGTTGGATGCTGTTTTTTGTTTAACTATAGTTTATATGTAAAGGAACAATCGTTCATGCTTGCTCTATACACAATTTAATTTAAGTGAATAATTTAAATCCATAAAATTGGAATATGATATTTTAGTTTAGGGATCTGGATGTAATCAATTGCTTTCGATCAATCATTGTGCGATTTCGGTGTTGTTTCTGTTGTGTTGTCTATGTCTGTTTGTCTTCTACGTATTAATACGATATATAGAGCTAGAGACGTATAAATTTCAAATAAAACAATATGTGGATAAAATAAAATTATGAAAAAGGAAGTTTTTAAGGGTGACCTATTTATAATAATGTCGTAATTTTATTCATTCATTAAAATCGAATAAAGTATAATAGAGGAAATTTCTCCGATATTTGGACCAGTAATGCTAGTTTGCGAGTTCAATTTGGATGAGGTTCAGCAACGTTTTCCATCGTCTGATTGAACAGCTCATGAGAATTGGCCCAAATAAGTTGAACACCTATTAATGGCATTAATGCCGTCTTTTTCGCAACTCAAGATATAGAATAAATCAATGATACCAAATATCTTATCTTCGATAGGCATGTACGTTACTGACCGTTATGTTAAATTTCTGGGCACTATGCGTATAAAAGCCATCCCTAAAGCTAGCAATACCCAATTCGAAAGTCGAACCGATCAAGATCAATTAACATACAAATAATTTTAGGCTCATTATGGAGTGGAGCCCAAAAATTTTAACGGCGAATTTAAATAAGCCGTCATAAACCTAAATCTATTGGTATTTAAACGGATCTAGGTTTATGTTATAATTTCGGTTTTGGCCCGATTTTTGATTTTGGTTCTGCTACATAGCATTGAAGTGATAAAGCCTAATGCTCTTTCTATAACGAGCAGAATAAAAAAAAAATTAGTAGGGCATTTAATTAGCCTAAAATTAACCTATAATTTTCCAATTCTTTTTAAATTATTTTTTGATATGGGTTCTGCTAACTTTTTCTGAAGCCAGCAGAACCCATTGTTTTGGTTGGAAGGGATGGACGGTATGGGTTCTGCTAGCTTCAGGGACGTTATAAAATGTGGACTACAAATTCTCCTCGATTTGTATACCCGTTGTAATAGAAAGTGTATCCATTGATAGTTCATGCCACTCTCTGAAGCACGTTAATATATCGAACCGTTGTTTATTGTTAATCGTGGTCAACATTACTGGAAAAATTTTGCATTAATTCCTATACCTCTTTAAAACCTTTAACTGGAAATTATTTTTAAATTTATATCAAGTTTCATAGCCAATTAGCATTATTAACCGATATCAGTGCCTTGTACATTAAGCCGTCCACAAGTAAAAAATTTATAACGTTTCTATATCTAGCTACATATGAAGACATGTACAGCCCGGATTTCTGGTCTACTAAATCGCACTATTTCGTTTACTTAAGATAGTGATCGGTTCAGCACAGTGCTGCCTGAACTTAGGAAGGACTTCATCGCTTAGTAATGACGGCAGAGTTCGTTTATATTCGTATTATTCAGCCACTTCCGTTTTAGTGACACAACGATCACATCGTTACAGTGAAGTAGGTGCTTTACGTCTTCTACTTCAGATCCGCGCATATGCATTGACATTGATCAGTTATTTTGAGTCTCTGTGGGTAGGCTTTAAACTTACGAGGTCCGGAGATTATACGAGTACTTGGCAAATCGAGCTCGTTAGTGGTAATTTCATTTTGAGTCTTTCTTTGATGTCAGGAATGAAGTCAAATGTATTTTACCTACCATTGAGCGATTCATGCCACCTTCTTTGCCATAGATCAATCGCCATTGCCTCTAGAGAAATATATTTCGATTTTATTTGTATATTGCTACGCACCATTCGTGCATTCTATTTATTTCGATTTGATCCTGTCGCTGAAGTTCATGTCTGCAGTTGCCTTGTACCAGAATGACTTCATCAACCGCGAATGTAATTTTATCAAGATCAAAAACCATTCTTGTGTTAAACACGATATTCCAGACCAGAGGACCTAGAATAGAGCCTTGAGGACATCTTTTTGTGATTTGTTTAGTAACATAAATGTCTCTTATTACTGCGGATCGATTCCTGAAGTGGCTCCTAAAAACATTCATAATGATTTTACTGAGATCACAGAGCAATAAACCTGCGATCATACTATAGGTGTCTAGCAAATAGACCCCAGTCCGCTATCTTAGTGGCAAATTTCGAAATTTTGTTACTTGCAAGCGGACCTGGCGAGTTTGATAACTTGGACGTGATGACTCTGTGGTCACTATGACCAACTTTCTCCCTTACACGGCTCCATTGGTTATTGTTAGATCAATTCTTTGGGTTTCCCTGCTTGTACATTATGAAGAGATCACTCCTGGCACGAAGCCTTCTACTTTCCTTCGATAAGTTAGACGGTCACCGACGGATTCGATAAAGAGGCCTAGAATCGTGTCATTTTTGCACAGAGGAGAAGCAACTAGAACAACCAGGAACTTCTAGACCGAAAGAAAATAATCGGTGTTTTACGATTCCTTCATGAAAATCTAACGGTACATTTTTCTGTGTTAACATCTTCAAGCCAAACGGAGTTCCTATTCGTTGGCTTCACGTTTATGAAAAAACAATCAATTGAAATACGGAATAGCTTAACTCGGAAATATTTTCTGTTGAAGTTGTTACAGCATGGCTACTGCCATCCTGCAGATTTCACTAAGCGCATGCAGAGGCCTCAACGATGATTTTTTGCCACCTACTACTCAGGAATAAGTGCTATGGGTCGTGGTTTGTAAATACGGTGTAATACCGAAACATTTAGTTTTAGTACTTCTATTACAAGATAGATGGGAATGCCATCAGTGAAAATGCTTTAATTGTAAGAGTTTAATAGAATTTTCACATATTATGCCACGAATTACGCCACGTTTAGACACGAATGTCTTTGATATGGTAAGTAATCAATGCTTTCCCATTCAAATCATCGACTGTGTACGCCACTTGTCCGACTTTGCTGGTAACTATCGCGGGTTTGAATTTGCTAGCCAGTTTAGCGGAAAATTCAATCGACTCATCGCTCAAGGCAAAAGAGTGTATGAAAACGGGTTGTCCGACTCGAAAAGTGTGCTTAGTACTACTTAAGTTGTAATGCTGAGTTCCCTTTTCATGTACCACGCGTGACTAATGGATTATACGATCCTTTAGAAGGTTTACTCGATCTGACTTAGCCCACACCTGGCCTTCGCTGAGATCATGTTCATCGATTAATTTTCGCAATGAGTAATCCGATCCATGTAACGACATATGTTGGCCGTACACGACATAATGAGGGGAAAAATGTAACGTGAACGGAATTTCGTAACGCGGCTGCAGTTTCTTGCAAATTTTTGTTCCACTGATTATGATCGTAGTCGCTCAAATACGATCGAATGCTGCCCATTAGAGTTCTGTTAACACGCTCGGATGCGTTGTTCTGAGGGGAATACACAGGCGTACGAATATGTGTTACACCGTATTTGGATAACAATTCTTTAAACAAGTTCGAAATAAATTGTTTTCCATTGTCGGACGTGATAACGGACGTGACCTGAGCTCCCATGGCTGGTTGAGTCAAATAGTTAACTGCCAGCAACGTATTGTTTAACTTGCTTTGCCATCTGAGGCCAGAAAAATTGACGCTGCAGACGCTCGAGAGTTTTGCTGCCGCCTAAATGAATTTGGAACAACTAGTTTCCAATTCGAAAGATCAGTATCCATATATTTAAAACCGAACGATGGGAATATCAACAATTTATCACCCTGGATCTTGTAGTTGTGCGAACAATCTTTTAATTTACGAATTTTCTCGATCTGATCGACGTAATCTGGATCTTGGAACGCAACCGAATTTTGATCAACGTGTAATATGGGGACCGAAGAAGAAACTAACGCATCCACAGAAGGGTCAATGATTTTACTCGACAAGTCTGGATCTCCAAATTGAACACCAGAATCAGGTGTGATCTTACTCCCGGAATCATCCTCACAAGGAGAGGATTCATCCAGAAAAGCTCGAGACAGCGCATCAGGTACTACATTAACTGAACTTTTACAGTATCCAATTTGAAAATCCAGTGCTTGGAGGTTGAGACTCCATCTCGCCAAACGTCCGCAGAGATCCTTTTGACTCATTAACCAGCGCAAACTAGAATGGTCAGTATATATGAAAAACAGTTAACCTTCTACGTATAGGGACGGAATTTTCGCACACTGGTCACCGAGTAGTTTCGCTGCGCCGCATTGAGCTTATGTGAATGAAACTCAATGGGCCGCTCCACCCCCTCGGCATCCATCTGAAATAAGACACTACCGACCCCAACGGCACTGGCATCACACTGAATAAATAATAGTTTAGAGTAGTCAGAATGTGTCAATACTGAGGCAGTTGACAATTCGGTTTTGAGAGCGTTAAAAGAAGAATCAGCAGCTGCAGACCAACATACATAATTTAGTGTTTTTACCAATAAGATCGGTGAGAGAAGAAGCTAAAGAGGCGAAATTTGGAATGAAGCGACGGTACCATCCGCACATTTCCAGAAAACGTCTAATCTATTTCGTCGTTTTCGGAATAGGGTACTCCAGAATAGCTTTACATTTATCTGGGTTTGTACGGAGGCTGCCATCACCCACAATATAACCTAGATAGTCTACTTCCTTCAACACGAACTTACTTTTGGTCAAATTAATTATTAAACCAGCGTCCGTCAGATATCCAGCAACCTGTTTTAGCAAATCAAAGTGTTCGACCAGAGTGGAGGATTTGACCGGAAGGTCATCGAAGTACACAAAGATCTTATCGTGCAGTTGGTACGGGATCACGCGGTACATCAACTGACAAAGCGTCTGTGGTGCATTGCATAAGCCAAACGGCATCATCTTCAACTGATTCGAATCAATCGCCGAAATGAATCGGGTGTGTCCTAAACGACCCAACAATCCGATGATTATTGGCAGCGGATACGCATCCTTGACGGTTACTTTGTTCAGTTCTCTAGCATCTAAACACAAGCGAACTTTGCCATTGGCCTTACGCACCAACGTGACCGGTGAACACCAAGAACTTTGTGATTCCTGCTATGACCCCCAGAGACAACATCCTATCCCACTCGGCATACATGAGTTTCTGGATAGCTGGATGCAATTTACGACGATCATCAAAAGTTAAAATGTGAAATTTGGGTGTGTTGGTAGTTTCACCTAATTCGTCCGAATTACTTTATTATTTTAATCTATGCAATCTGTTCTGGGGCCGAAGCACTCCCAACTCTTTCACTTTTACCGTCCTACTTTACGCATTGCTTACCAAATCGAGGACGTACGGCTATAGGTTCGATTTACGTAGAACCATCTGCACATTGCATTGCTTCATGCCAGCCTATAGAACTGACATGGAAGATGGGTCGGCCCATGAGTTGTGCACTCCGACAGGGGGTCATAGTTGTGTTCATATCCATCATCGATCGTAATCAAATGATGAAAAATCCCTTTTGCATCCCGCCCCTATCGGGATTCGAACCCGATACCTCCCAATCCAAACGCCAAAGCTTTAACCACTGTGCCGTTTGGTCGGTGTCCGAATTATTTAACGTGGAGATTTTCGGAGAAATCCCAAAACGATTCCAAAAATCGATACCTAAATACAACGGTTGTTCCAACGAAGGAACGATATGAAAATTCATGGATTGAGTAATTCCATTAAACTAGACATTGCTCGTATGTAACCAAATACTCGTTGAACTTGACCACTCGCGGTAGTTATGTTAGATGGAAAATTATGAAATTCTATGAATGGATTTGACATGAGTTTCTCCGATTCATTCCCGAGAACACTGACACTCGCCCCGCTGTTGAGAAGACCCTTGAAAGGTATCTTAATCAATAAGGTTATATTCTCCGAGGGCAATAACACTCGGCCTTACGCCCAGGTCTTAATCTAGGCGTAAAGCCGAGTGTTATTGCCCTCGGAGAATAGAACAGAGGAAATCACGTCATTTCTCATTGCAACACGGTGGTTCTAGTATTTCTTGGAACGTTTTAAGCGATCTTATTTTGCCAGTGATGGAGCATTATAGGTAAATTTAAGGGCGATGGGACGGGAAGAAGTATGGGAAAGGGAGTCATTACTGGCAGACGAGTTTACTTCTTCTTCGGATTCGAATAGGAGCGGAGTTCCGCGTCCGTATTGCTCGCTACATCCTCCTGAATCGGTTTGAGTGGACTGGTTCGTGGTAACATTAGTCTGGGTTCCTGTTGTGGTTGTGGTGATTCTCGTGGCCCAGCCCTCCAAAAAAGACTGTTCTGGTTTTCCGTTAACTTCGGTTGAGCGTTTCGCACAACGTCTAATTATTTTCACAACGTACGTATCTAATTTATTAAAATAACCGTCAGAATTTATTTCATTTAAAATATCATCACACTGGTACTAGTGACATCTTGTAAAATAATTTAAAAAGTGAATTTCTAGTTAAATTTTAGTACGTCGTAGTTTGTTTCTCGGATTTAAAAAATTGTACTAAACATTATCCAAGAAACACATCGATTAATAATGTCACAAGATGTCACTAACATCCGTAGGTGTGAATAAATGTCGAACAAATTGTTAACAAAACTATAACTATTCATAATCAAATGGCCTTTATAATATATATTTGCACGCGTATCTACTAATTAAATACAATAAAAATATTTAAAAAAAATAAGTTTAACATCCGCACTATGAATTCCAATAAGAATCGAATACACCCCTGTACTAATATTTTTAATTTTAGTACATAAAACAAAATGAACATATTCATCAAATAATTCATTCGTCTGTCACATTGTATAATGATGGATACAAATATAAATTACACGTAAATTTATATATTATACAAATTAAATTGTGAAGTGCTATAAAAATGAGGTCTTCGTTGCGAAACGATATGGTAAGTAGGTACTTGGTGGATCTATATTATGACACCGTTTGGATGATTGATGTGCACTTATTTTAAAACTAATTTCGAAGTTAATAAAGTTTATTTGGTCGATAAATCATGTTGCAAAACAATAAAATTTTGCTTTGTTTGATGGTGTTTGGAATGAACTTGTTTGTTGTATTGTTCCCATATAAACAATTTCCCCTCCTAAACAAGCACGTGTACTTGCTTGTATTGGTGTCTATTTATTTAATGATAAAAACCCAGTCGCGCATCTTTCGCAAATGTAAATATGTTTGTAGAAATTTGTTTTGAGTCAATCTAAGTTCAAAAATCTTTCTTTAAGCAGAATTATTTGTATGGTCGGTTAGTAACTGATTGCTAGGAAAATGCTCTGTCAAATCCGGTTCATATCACTGGATCAGACAATTTAACGGTTACAACACCAATTCCTGTAATTTGCACCACTTCCGGCTATTCCTGAATTTACCGGAAGTAATCTCTCCCACTTCAAAATTTTATTTACTGGTGAAAAGGAAATAGAAAAACGAATCGTTCCGTGTGAAACGGCACAAAGCAACACATGTTTTCGTTTATGGTTCATATTTGTATCGAACTTTACGGGTTCATTTTTGTTTAGAGGGAAAACTAAAAATACCAAATGATTCTTAGATCATGATTGTTGCATCGTTTCCCTCCTCTTTACCAATAAATTAAAAACTTAATTGCCAGAAATCAATATCGACGGCAATTGATTTTTTGACATCAACAGATAGAATCGTGATTGAAGTAATATTGTGGAAAGTTGTGCAACAATCGCAATATTCTTATTGGACTGCCACTGGTTAAAATTTTAGTACTCAACGTCAAAAATATAAAATGAAAACAAATCGAATCAGTTGCAAGAGTTGGTATGTAAATTGTTAGTGCTAGATGAACACTTTCACTTTTACAATTTATTTTCAAAGTTTTCGTCGGTACTACGTACATATCTATTTTATAAATGTTTTAATTTAGTGATTTTCTGCGAAATTGTGTTCAAATTGCAGTATAAACAAAGACATTTTCTGTAGTGCACAAAAATAACCATTATGTCGCCTAACGAGAAGGTATGTAGATGCACCTACCTAAATTTGGGGTAGTTGTACGGCAGTTAATCAATTTTTACCCTTAAACATAAATTAGCCGTTGTGATAATTAAGTGAATGATAAAGGAACCCTAAAAATTATTCTGATACAACAGTTATCGATAAAAATAACAAATTTGTTCTTGAATGAATTTTGTGTTATCTCTCCACCAGAATCTACTTAAATATAAGTCCTGCTTACTCTTTCATTGACATATACCTATTTAAAAAAAACTAACAAAGAGTGTGTTGGTTACACTAACAATGCAACGTAAATTTGAATTTTTTTTTCTTCATTTTTTTTGTTTCTGCACTTATACTTAGTTATTTAAAAAAAAATTACTATGGAAAAAAAATTTCGAATACATCTTTACTTAGTTATTGCTTATTTCATATGTGTGGAGTTAGCAGGACTTATATTTAAGTAGATTCTGTCTCCACCATTCCTCTCTCTTTCCACGTGGTGTTTTATGTAGTGGTGTTTTCTCTTGCATTTGCTTCGTCAACACATAGTATTATTAATGATCCGGGATGGATGGATTTATGAATTCCGGGATTTAAATTTTAATATTGGGCCCGATTCTCGGGACAAAAAATTGCTGTTATTTTATTTTATTTTCCAACTTCCTATTGGATTTGTATTGAAAAATAACATAACATAAAATTTTAGATCCCGGAACCAATCCCAATATGTGTCATTCAAATTATTAAGGTTCAAGACCTTTCAAACGATATGCCACATAGCTGAAGCACGTTTTACTTAAAATTACTGCCATTGTTACCTACCTTCAGTTTTTTTTATGTAGTACATACTAAGGTGCTTCAGTTGAAGTTCGGCACTCTAAAAGATTTTGATTTACGGTGTTATGTGTCCCGAGAAATTTACATTTTCTACTCCGGAGGTCCCTTTGGTAATTCCTTTCCGACAACATTTGAATTGAATTATACTGATAAAAAGTTTATTTTTGAAACTGTCAAAGTGTCAACGGTCGCCTGCCAAAGCAAAAGCGCTGTAAAGTGACCACCAGCTATATATGTGGCCACTTTTCTCCTTTTCTTGGGGATAATTTTTCAGAGAATTTTTGCTGAGAAATGCTGCTCATATAGTGGCATCTTATAATAAGCCAGTTTATCATTGTGGAACTGGCTCCAGTTTAAAGCAGCAAGTATCAGAATCGATACCAACTGTCGTACGTAACTGCCAGAATATTAAGATAACTCTTCAGTTCGAGCAGCATCCTATTCAAAAATGCTCGCTGTAGGAAGTTTCACGTTATTCTTCGACCAAAGTCAGCAGATACAATTTTTAAAGCCTTTCTTTAGTAATTTCAGTCAGTAATGAATGGTATTTCTATACTGGATATCGAACTCTATCTCCATCTTAATTATATGACTTGATAGTTTTATATACCTAATTGTCGGTTTATTCTCATTATTTTTAGGTTGAAATTACAGACATTGTTCACGGTTCCATACGGTTTGAGCCATACTTCCGGGATATAATCGCGTCTGAAGAATTTCAACGACTGCGCAATATAAAACAATTGGGTTCTGCTTTCATGGCGTATCCATCAACCGTCAGTACACGTTATGAACATTCAATAGGGTAAGAAACCTGACTTTTGTGTTAACTCTAAAATGAATATAATTTTTTTATCGTTTAGCGTAGCCTATTTGGCCACCATATTAATGGACACCTTGGAACAAAATTCAAATTCCACACTACAAATATCAGTATTTCATCGTAAATGCGTTTCGGTAAATTTATTATTAAATGAACTGTTCGGTTTTATTTTAATTAACAATGAAAATTTGGGTTTCTGTTAGATCGCTGGATTGCTGCACGATCTAGGTCATGGCCCTTTCTCACATATGTGGGAATATTTAATGGTAAAATATTTTGAAGAAACATATCATCACGAAGATATTTCATGTCGAATGTTGGAGCGACTGCTGCGTCGCGTACCTAATATATTTGAGACTAGTCAGGAACTAGAGCTCGGCATTCGATTAATACAGTCGCTGATTAAATCCGATGATTTGAATTTAAGAGAGCAACTTGGCAAAGATATGTATTTGGCTGAAATAATTAGTAATAAATTTTCCGAGATCGATGTCGACCGAGTTGATTACATATTACGCGATTTTTTTTATATGAAAAATTATTTGATCAAAAATATTGAGCCTCGATTTAGTACATTTTTAGCAAGTAGGTTTGTGATCAAAACATTATTCGACGAGATTTCAGTACTTTAACTTCATTTTGTTTTATTAAAGATGCGAAAGTTATTGAAGGGCCGAATGGGATCAAGCACATCAACTATTTGGAAGATGATTTAGAACGGATTTATGAATTATTCAAAAATCGAAGTGAGTTACATAAGCAAATTTATCAAAATCCGGCTGTGATTGCATATCAAATTTTGTAAGTAATTTTAATTAGGTAATATTTTTCGGATAGAGAAAATCATTAACTCCATTAAAAATATTACAGATTATGTGAATTTTTTAAGACGGCCGACGATAATGGTTTCAGATTCAACGGCACATTTCGCCTAAACGAAGTCACAAACCAACCCGATTTAATGGCGTTCATTACTTTCGACGATACAATATTGGTGCAAATATTATCTCAATTTGAAACAAGAGCGGTACAATATGAAATACTTAAACGTCTTGTATTGCAAAATAAGCAGTTTCGACTGGTTAGTGATAAAAATTATCAAACAATGGAGGCCAACGGCTATGGGAATAAAGGGCTGTTACACAAATACAAGCGATCGATTGAGGATCCGTTCTGTAAATTTAAAATATTTCTAGATCGTAATATTTTATACAATCGCAATAATAATTGTACAGCTATCGACGCTGAAACAGTGAAACTTAAATTTGGAATTACTCCGAAGACGGATAATAAGACATTTAATTTTTTTGTTGAACTAGACTAAATCATTTTATTTTATTTCATATAAATTTTATTTTAATTTAATGACGACATCGGAGCAAAATGATCAAATTCGTGAATGCTAAAAATTATTTATTGAATTAATTTAACCGGCTTTCAATTTGATTGTGAGTTGCTGCTAATTAGCGATAAATTAGTGCAAAACCAAAAAAAAACGAATATTTATTATGAATTAATTATTATGAATTATAT
This sequence comes from Nephrotoma appendiculata, assembly GCA_947310385.1. NCBI lineage: Eukaryota > Metazoa > Arthropoda > Insecta > Diptera > Tipulidae > Nephrotoma > Nephrotoma appendiculata. The sequence goes on along the minus strand of OX371225.1, from coordinate 273,117,985 downwards.
TAGGTATATAATAGTAAATATGGGAGGGAGCAGCTTCAAATTTATATATTATGTAATAAAGTTACCATCGATTGAATTTAAATATTTTTTTTTTAAATGAACCTGTGATCCGAACCTTGAGTGATAAGGCAAAAGGGATTCTCTACGAATTAAAGCTTGCGCAATTAAAGGAGCAACTGAAACAGCGAGGTCTGGCCAGTGAAGGCACAAAAGCTAGTTTGGTGGAGCGACTACGTGAGGCCATGGAGAAGGAAGGTTTAAATCCAGGCGTGTATGATTTCGAGGAGGAAAAAACGGATGAGATCATTGTGGACAAGAAAGAAGAGGACGTACAAACGGTGGTCGGAACAACACAAAACCCATCTGGAAGTTTTGATTTATCGCAGTTAATAGCTGCTATGATTCAAATGATGGGACAAACAGTTGGGTGAAATTAAACAATCGAACCAGGAAATGAAACAGCAGGTGGAGCAACAAGGGGCGGACATTAAAAACCAAATAGAAGATGGCCAAAAGAAAATGGACGAGAGGTTTCTGGAGTTATCTTCTGCACTACACGGTAAAGTGGAAAAACTGCAAACAGAAGTACACGCAGAAATTCAAAATGTTAAAGGGGAGGTTCAAAATCTCGAGAAGGAGCTCCAAGATGTCAAGGCGAATGGAACGAAACATCAAGTGATTCAGACAGTAAACGCTGTTAAGTTAAAACCACCAACATTTGATGGAACAACATCCTTCACTATTTTTAAGTTCCAATTCGAAACGGTGATTAAGCAAAATCAGTGGAATGAAGAACAACGTGTTGGAGCGTTAATTGTGGCTCTTAAAGGCGAAGCGGCGAAAATACTACAAATGATTCCCGACGAGCAGGAACGGAACGATTACATGGGAATTATGAAGGCGTTAGATCGAAAATACAGAAGTGACCACAAGCGAGAAATCTATCGCATGGAATTGAAGGGTCGATACCAATGAGGAGGAGAATCGCTACAGGAATTTTCATCGGCAATTGAGTGGCTCGCGCATTTAGCACATTCAAATATGTCGACCGACTACATGGAGCGAATTAAAATAGATGCATTCATTGACGGTATTCGAGATCCTGAGACACGCAGAGCGGTGATGTCGTCACCTAAGTTAACTTTTACGGAAATCATCGCTTGTGCGTTAACAAACGAAACTGCTCAGGCCATCATCAAACCAGCAATGAAAATTCGCCGAGTGGAGATTGATTTCAGAATGGACACCGAACGGGCTACGCCAAGGTTCGGATATGGAAGTGGCAAAATTAAATGCTGGGTGTGTGATAGGATGGGTCACATCTCACGGGACTGCTGGGAGATTAAGAAGAGACGAAGAAGGTCGCCATCTCCTATGAAGCGTATATCAAACGAGGAGCAGATAGAATCCAGAAAGGAGGGTCAGACGACATTGGAGTCGTTAAAAAGAGACAGCTTGAAGAAGCAGACGCTGACTCCCACAACAGATTGCCCAAAACCTCCATCCAAATTTCGAGAGTAGAAAGAGGTGGTGACAGCTTAACAAATGAAGCCGATATTGAACATCGGAAGGAAAGCGCACATGAAAATGCCGACGCGTTATCAAGAAGACCATGTCCCGTGGAATACAAGAATTGTGGGCATGTGGAGGGCAAGGAAAACATCGTCGATATTCGGCTTATGCAAGCGCTATCTGAGGAGGAATGGACTGATGAAATGATCAAGAAGGAGCAATTACGAGATGCTGATCTGTCATTCATCATGAAACATAAGGAAAAGAAACACCGGCTCACATGGAGTAAGATAGCTGACAAAACTCCCATTGTAAAAGCTTATTGGGCTCAATGGCATAGCCTCTACATAAAAAATGGATGTTTAAAAAGAAAGTGGGAAAGCACGGATGGTAAAGTAAAACAATTGTTGGTAGTGGTGCCATAAGATCGGATAGCGGAAATCCTCAAGGAGTATCATGGAGGAGCAAGTGGAAGTCACCTAGGGATTAATAAAACATTAGCCAAAATTCGCTAACGTTTCTACTGGTCCGGATGTAGACAGTAAGTAGTAGAATGGTATCGAAGATGTGACCAATGTGCGGCAGTAAAGGGACCAGCACGAAAAAGCCGTGGAACCATGAAATAATATAATGTCGGGGCACCATTTGAGAGAATTGCAATGGATGTGGCGGGGCCATTTCCGACCACCGAGAGCGGAAATAAATATGTGCTAGTAATAATGGATTAATTCAGCAAATGGCCGAAAGTGTATCCCATACCCAATCAGGAGACAACAACAATAGCTGATGCCGTGGTCAACGACTGGATTAGCAGATTTGGTGTACCAATGGAAATTCACACGGATCAAGGAAGGAATTCCGAATCGGTTGTATTTCAGGAAATGTCACATGCTTGGTATCAATAAAACAATAACAACGCCTTTACATCGCATCCGGACGGTATGGTGGAAAGATTCAATGGCACGTTGGAGGAATATCTAGCAAAGGTTGTAGAAAGGAACCAACACAACTAGGATCGACATTACTGATGTTTCTGATGGCCTACCGATCAGCGGTACATGACACAACAGGAGTGACACCACCCATAACCCTATTTGGGAACAATCTGCGATTACCGGGAGATTTAAAGTTTGGAGCTGTTCCATCAGCAGCTCTATGCGGACAGGATTACGTCGACCGGATGAAAGAGGAACTCAATGAAATACATCAATTTGTACGGGAGAAAATTCGGATATCAAGTGATCGAATGAAAGCTCGATATGGCATACGAGCAAATAATCAAGGCTTCGAAGAAGGGCAATTGGTATGGCTTCACAACCCGCAACGGCAGAAGGGATTATCACCGAAGTTGCAACCCACATGGGAAAGACCTTACACTGTCATTAAAAGGTTGAACGACGTGGTTTATCGCATCAGAAAGGACGAAAAGGTAAACCAAAGGTGGTGCATTTAGAGCGCTTGGCGCTCTACAGAGGTGATTTGGATCCAGTTCGGGATGAACAGGCTTAGGTGGGAGGTAGTGTTACGGTGACACCTAGATTAGAATAGAATAAGTTATTTCAATATTTGTTCAATTGTATTTGTGATTTGGTACAACATTTAGGCGTCATTTGTATACTAACATATTTGCTCGATTTTTGGAGAGCATTCAGGATTATTCTAGAAACAAATATTTTGGAATATAAAGGCGTGGATTGATGTTGTCTCAATCGGATAGCAAGCATAAGTAATTTGTTAGTCAAAATCCTGGCTACTCAATTAATTTTATCAAGGAAATTTGATTTTTAAATTATGTTTTTCAAAAAAATTGTGATTGTTTTGCGATTGCACAGTAAATTTTGCGGCTTCAAAAAATGAACAGCACATTTTTGTGCTGTTTACTGTGCAATTGCAGAAATAAACAAAAAATTTACAAAAAATATAATTTGAAATTCAAATTTTCTTGGTAAAAATGAATAGCCAGGATTTTGGCTAGCAAATTGCTTGCTTGCTAACCAATCGAGTAATCTACTCCAATATAGATAAAACACAAGTTATCGTGAATAGAGCATTGAGGATTATGTTAAATAGAGATATAGGTAATAGATATATGTAAGAATTTGTGATATGTTGCTGGTATTAGAGTTGTTAACAGTGGAAAATACGTTGCATATGAACGTAATCACTTATTTTTAGGCTTGATAAGAATTTGTTTCAATATATTTATGTCAGTTGTTGTGTAGGAGACAGGATGTGCAGTCATGATACTAGGCATACGGATAAATTTTATTTCGAGTTTAAAAGACAATTTAGAAGTAAAAATTGATATTATTGACAAAGGTATATTGATGTATAATGAGTTACCGGAAAGTGTAAGAAGTAGAAGCATAAAGGATTTTAGGACAGAACTGTTAAAAGAAATCTAATTATTAGGTAGATGTACATTGTAAATTGGAAAATTAGCTTAAGAGCTATTTGAAAAATAAAATATCCAAAAACTGTAGGAGAAAACGTTTCCACAGATGCTTATCCAACTGCAGAACTTACCCTTACTTTAGTAAAGAAATGATTTGTTAGAGAGTTCAGGTTTATTTTAAATAATTTGTTTTAACTTTTTCATTAACAATAAAAAAATAATAATTAAAATGCTTCCTAAGCCGCATTGTAACAAATTCAAATCATATTTAATGTAAAGGACTTCTCCATTCCCATTAGTCAATTCAATACCCGAGCTGAGTTCGAATTAAGTTTAGGATTTTAATTTCACCCTTCGTTAACGTATTAAATTGTAAAATCCGATTTACAATTTGTATTCTAAAATTAGAAAAATAAAAAACGATAATTTAGAATAAACTACCTAAATGTAATATGTATCGAATTACTTACAAAGGACTATTCTGTTTTCCATTGAGCCATTTAATATAATTATGCAAATAATTAAACAAATTTAATCGATTCTTGTTCTTCAACTCGACTAATTCCAGCTGCATCTGTATTTTTTCCAGTACGTAAATCAAAATTGAGATAAATAAGTTGAGTATGTCACCTTCTTCCAATTTTAACGATTTTCTCGTCCAATATTTGTATAGAGAATTTGTATAGTTTTTAGCCTCGGCCTTTCCAAGTTTGTCCAAGTGAAGAAATGAATGCCCAATGCTAGTGATCAGAGCGACGTGATCATACGAGGTTTGATACAATGCCATCAAGAGATTTTCAAGCAGATCAGAGATCTGCTCAACATTCCCATACAGAATTAATATTTTATTGGCCTCCGGGAGGACAGGAATCCTTTGTACCTTATGCAAGTTCACCCAGTATTCTAACAGTTTTTTCATAACGCACATGTTACTCTCGCCCTCGGGCAGCATGGTTGATAATTTGGTCAGTTCATTCCCAATATTGCTATAGACATACGACGGTACATCTTGAATACGGTTATTATTTGAAGGCTTGTTTGGGTCCGGAAGGCTGGCCAAAATATAATAGACACATATTCCGGGTATAACGGCTTTTGTTAACAATGTTTTCGGTCTAGTTTCCGTCGCCGAAGCAGCCAATATGCTTAGTAAGCTCTCCAAAAACGGTGTTGACAGTTTGACTAACTCAACAAATTCATAATTTCCGTATCTTTTAGTAACCAATACTGTATACAAAATGATTTGATGTTCTCGTATCGTGTCGTCGACATCCTGCGCCGTCATATCAATAAAAAGAGTATCTAGGACATTTTGAAACGATACCTGAAGAATTTCGAAGTTATATTCGAGAAATTCAACTGCAGCACAAAATCGAATCAAACAGGCTTTGTAAGCATTGGGGTCAGCGAGCATTACATGTCGTGAAAGCTCGTATTTGTTGTAAATCGATTGCACAATGTTGGCATAACAGGAATGATGTGCAAATAAATTCGAACGTTCTATGCTTAAGTTATTCAAAGCTTTATGGGCTACGGACAGGATATGGTAGTCTGTATGCGTTAAGACTAATTCTTCTACGATATGTATAATGGGAATTAAATCATTTTCATCAGCTTCACATTCAGTTGTTTCACATTCAATAATTTTCAGTAGGTCTAACGTGACGCGAGGTAAATGATTCGACGCCAGAAAGAGCTCAGGCCAAAGCTCTAATAATTTCGATAACAAGGCTTCTTGGTTGCACAAACTATCTATATACAAATGTAATAACAACTGGCCGGCGATAATTTTATATCCATCCGGTTTCTCAGGATCCTTCAAAATTTCAAATAATTCATCAAGATGAACATCGATTTCGTTCAACACACAACACGCATCCAATAAATCCGAAATATTATTATTCCGGTAATTTGCATATTGCAAATGAAATGTGATCATATTTTCGATTATACTCGTTCTTAAATTCAGTATACGAAAAGTTGTACCGGCGATTTTCCGTGTCGTACGGTTTTTATGGTACATTCGTAATAGCACCGGCGTAAAATCATGTGGATTTATACGGTTCGTTCCGGAATGGTTTAAGACGATGTTAATAATTGTATGTGCACCTAGTGCTAAATTCTGCTTCGATCCGGTTGCATCATGTAAAAGTACGGTTATTATTTCTTTGGTGCCAAATAATTTAAGCATAAACAATTTATTAGCCTTAGAGAGCTCCGTTTCGAGTACATTTCTTATGACTCGTTGTGTTTCCGCAACAATGTCCAAATCAACGATAGTTAACAGGTGCACAAAAATGTTTTTCAAGCTATTAGATGGAAAAAATGATTGTTGGTACCGTTCAAATGCGTTCAAAAATAACGGGTGCATTATATTTACACAATCGTGATACTCATAAAGCTTCGCAATATCGCTAAACACACGGGGCGCATACTTTTTAATCAATACGTCGATTCCATTTCCAGGATGATCTTGGACGATGTCTATTAAAATGAACATTAGATTCATCGCAAGAACTGATGCAGTGGTGTAAAATAGTTCGCCTTTCTTCTTCATCAAATGGAGCAGGAACACAATAGCCGTTCTGATGTGGGGATCGTAGAAGTGTTCACTGTCGCGATGAGCTAGTATAATTGCTTTTACAAACAAACTCGCATTTTCTCTTAATTTTGACGAATATAATATACAATTGTCCTTTATAAAACTCTGGAAATAAATTGTGGGTAAACATTAACGATTCGGTACTTTTGGATAACTTACACACCTTTGCCAGAATTTTATTTACGACAGCGGTTATATTTTTAACCGTAAAATTTTTATTTGTATCGATTATTTTCGTATCGACCAATCCAGTCAAATCGACAAACAACTGGATTAATCCCCAGAGAGCTTCATCAGGAGATGTATCGTAAATTTGTTTCCATTCACGCACCAAAACCTAGAATTTATTTTAGTTTACAATAATTATCAATATTTTCTAAATATTGACGGACATACCTTAACATTTTGATTGTCGCAAAACTGTAATTCTATCTTATTAGAAATTTCGCTGGCCATACCGATTTTCTGCGAATTTTACAATTTATGTTTTTATTAAAGCTAACAGCACTTTTCGTTTTTTGATTAACCAATATGGAGTCGAATTTGTTTTTGCATTCTAAAGTCACGTGCATGCAATCAACCCAATCTGCAAAACTCACTTAATACGTATATATTAAGAATTCAATCCGGATTGAACCCGGATCGATATTTCAATATATCCCTTTATCAACCAAGAAAACAAAAAAATTGGCTCAGTTTTAGTCCAAACCACACAAATGTGTGAGTAAAAAACCATACCCAAGTATAACAAAATGGAACTCATTTTGACAGTTCCAACTTTCGTTACATTATTGAGATATTTCATGGAAGACATGAAACTCGCATAATATCCAGTTCGTTGAGTTACGGGTTTTTGTTCCACAGTTCATAGTAAAACTTGTAATAAAATGGAACTTGACCGTGGAACTTAGTTCCAACAATTGTTCCATAAAAGTCGAAATAAGTTGGAAGTAGTGATACTTGGGTAGTATGTAATGGCGTTGTTGATAAAAAATTTCGCTTGATTTGAAGTAAAACCAACACAATTGTGTGTATACATATAGTGTTTTTGGCGCTACTTCAAAAGTTAACTCAATTTCAAAAACAAAACAAAAAATCTATTTTGCTTGCCAAACTTCGTTTTATTATCATTAGCACACGTTACATTGTTTTCGTATTTTTTTTTTGAGTTTGTTTATGAAGTAAAGGAAATTTTGTTTCTCTTCTTTTTTATGGTGGTGTTTTTTGTTTGTTTACGAGATTATTTTTTTGCTATAGTTGTATTAGTTAGTTTTTGTTAATTATGTATTATTAACACACATTATTGTCAATCATTCGACAAGGTTTTGAAATGCACAACATTTTGAAATGCAATAATTGTAGAGGCTAACGGCTTCGATAACTCTCACGGGCACGCGGGAGGTCACTGCACTCCCCCCCGCTTAGCCCTCCGAGGGGCTTTAGATTTGAACTTCGGGGGACGTAGGAGCCGGGATCAGCAAACATGTCGCACTGCGTGCCGCACGTAGGAGCGGATTATATAGAATCTATTAATGACGTCAAAAACCCAAACGTTCTTTTCAGGACGACCAAAAATATATTTTATTAAAAGAACGTATTTATATAATTCCAATTTTGAAAATTAAATTTTACAATTATTGATTGTGAAATGGTCAAATTCAATTGAGCAGGCCCAATTCCAAAAATTCTAGAAACAAAATAACAGAAAAAAGAAAAAGAAAATAAAAAACGGGATTTGGCAAGCAAAATAGATTTTTTTTTTGATTCTAAAATTGAGTTAACTTTTGAAGGAGCGCCGTGTTTTTTTTCGGACGAAAATAAGTTAAAAATGAATTCACAAATGTGTAAATTGATTCAAAAAACATACAAAACTAAATTTTTGACATGGTACTTTTGCCCTACCCACACAATTGTGTTACTAAATCACTAAAGGGATATACTGGATCGAGTCAACTTCGCGTTAACTCGATTCGATCCACCAAATTTGTAGAATCGAGTTAACTCAATCCTTAAAAACACCAATACAGTAAAAATCCTCTAAGCCGGAACCTGACGGGACCAATGGTTTTTCCGTGTCTCGGGACTATTTTTTTTTTTTTTTTTAAGCAAATTTTATGTTTTTCAAAAGAAAAATGCACACAAACTTTATTAAAAAAAAAATTCAATTATTGGTTTTTATGAAATTTAAAATAAATGTACGCAAAAAATAATTACAATTATCACATAATTAATAGATACGAGTACATAGTACAAATACATATAATATATATCAATATTTATGATGTACCTGTACATAAAATTATAATACATAATTAAGATTACTATGTACATACATCAAAATGTTAATTTATCGTTAATCAAAATGTTTTTTGACATTTGATAAATATGTAGAAAATTGCTAATTGCCCCTTAAACTATGCAATTTTCGCTTCTCATGGTTTCAAAAATAAAAATTTGCACTAAGCAGCGAATTTTCGTCCGCGTCTCAGGATTTTTCACCATAAAGGTTAAAATAACTCCGAAATTAATTTGACGGGGATATTTTTAGATTTTTTATCCGTTTCTCAAGACTTTTCCTGATAAGTGATTTCCGGCTCTCGGGATTTTCACTGTATATACGGAATCGAGTCGACAAACAACAACACCAAATTTTTATAAAAATATTATTAATAAAACAACGCCATTTTTATTTCATTTACGATTATTTGCGAATGTATAATTTGTTTTTAAGTATTTTAATTTTTATTTGAATTTAAATAAATTTAGAAATATGTATTGAGAATAATTTTTATGACGTTTATTTCAACTCGGTTTCGATTCGATCCAAACATAAGTCGCCAATATATGTATACGCTAAAAAAGATAACTCGGTTTCAATCCAAAGTTAACTCAAAGTTGATTCGATCCGGATTGAATCTCTAATATATACGTAGTGGCTGATTTTCATGTGCGAAAAAATAGTGTCACTATCCTCCAAATAAAAAACTGTGTACGCCAATTTCATAACAAAAATGTTACTGACGATTGTAAACGTAGAATAATGCCCCATTTATGTATAAAGAAAATCACCTGTTCTGTTTTGTTTGCCATAATGAAGGTCATATGGCAAGGGAATGTCCAACAAGAAGCGGTACAAGGAATACATCTACTACAAATACCAGTCGAGATGACAAAAGATTGGGAGGGAAAAGTCAGGTTATTCATACTAATAATTATGTAGTTTAAATAGTCACGCGAAATATTTTAAGATTGGTCAGTTGAATGGGTTGGAGATCAACTGCTATATTGATATGGGAAGCAGTGTGACATTAATTCGGAAAAGCAGTGCAGACCAATTAAATATAAAATGGAATAAAACAATGGCGGAAAAGAGCGTAATCGGATATGGAGCAGGAGTGGTAATTCCGATAGGTAGTTTCATCGGGAATTTTACAATAGATGGCATTACCGTAGAAGTGCGTATCCGTATGGTTCCAGATTCGATTCAAACAGTACCATTATTAGTAGGACACCAATATACGTAACAAAAACATATCCGTATTATCAGTGACTCGAGCGGATTAACAATAGAAAGAGAAGACATCAGCACCGAACATACCCCTCCAGATAAATATACACTTGTGTAAACTGAGGTATCAGTCATACCAGATAATTATATTGGATATATGAACGTTCACGCAGATATTACGGATAAGGAACTATGTGTCGAAGGAAGTATACGGGTAACAGGTGAAATTATTCTGCGATGATTGATTAGATTGGACGAAGAAGGTAATGCAAGGGTACCTGTATTAAACTTGTCGGGCGGCAACATGGTGGTCAAGAGAAACCAAACGATAGCTAGGAGTGAAGTATGTATGCCAAGCGAGAGGCGAGTAAATGAATGCAACGATGCAGGGTCGGTTTCTCAACGGATCTGTGGGGCGATCGTACCAAGTGAAAGCATCACTTCCATGTTTAATTATTATTAAGTTTCTTTTGTTTATTTTATTTGCGGTATGTTGCAATTAATTCCATGTGTATGAATTGTTATGGAATTAACATTCTGAATTTGATGAGCGAGGGCGTCATCTAGTATAGGATGGCCGAACTGTTGTACAGTTTTGTTGGTTGCGTCTTGACTACTTTTGCTAAGTTTTCATGTTCTTCGATAGATGGGGAAATGGCGCTAAGAAGAAATTGGAAAAGGGTGTATAAAATAAAAACAGAAGAAGAGGTATTGTCAAGGGTAGTCGAAGAATGAACATAAAGCAGCGTAGCTGCATAAAAGAGAAAATATAAACGGTTTATAAACAAAAGTAAAAGAAGTTTTCAATATTGTTTGAGTTTGTTCGAGATTCAACTGTGACACGAAAATCGTCTACATTTTTAGTGTTAACACGACTAATAGGTGCGATAAAAACCGTATATGATAGATTCAAAGAAAATTTAGCTAGTTAAATTTAGTGTACAAGCGAAGTTTAGGTGCCATAGAATCAGGATCAAATTTATGAACAAACGAAACTTTGGATAAATTTATGTTGTGCTTATGTGTAAAAGTAATCAACAATATGCCAGTACTATAAAATTTATGCATTGACGTTCATCATCTCGAATACATGAAAATAACCACAGAACAACCTGCATGAGCTAATAACACAGAATAATGTCGATAATCCGTTTTTTTTTTCTTACAGAAAATGTTAAAAAAATGTATAATAAATTTTAATACAACAAAATCTTAACAATAATTTAAACGAAAATTTTATGAACTAAAACAATAAATACAGTTCATCCTTTGTTAAAAAGCTTTACTAGCTTAGAATTTTTAGTATGAGAAATGATTAAGTTCTTAAGACGAAAACTTTAGTGACGTACCGTAATATTCACTGGGCCAAATGGAATTTTCATAGTGGTTACGAATTATGAAAATTACCGCATTAACAATTTTTGTTCCAAATAATTATATTACCTTTATCGCCTGCGCTGCCATCTATAAATAAATAGGTAAACGAAAACTAATCGTATAAATTGGGTTTACACGCTCGTTGATTGGATGAAATCCTCACTAATTTGTCTAGTTTAGCTAGTTAGTAATCACTAGTTTTAAAGCGTTGCGTTCTGAAAAAGGATATATTTTTTTTTTACTTCGTATTGTTCTTAGAAATGAATGTCTAATTTATACTTTCTTGATGGCAAATAATATATAACATTTCATATACACGTACAATGGATGAATGGCTGAATGGTGACCATTCAGTGAAATAAATTAAAACCGGCAGCTTGTGTAAATACGAGATATTGTTGTGGCGTCTTGATAAGATTCGTATTACGATTATTTGTATTTGTTGAATGAGAAATCATTTTACAAAAACAATGAGAAGTTCTTTATATTAAGGTGACCTACATTTGAAAAATAAAACTGTATGTAGAGTGTAGACGAACAAGAGTTTGAGGAAATTACCATTTCGAGCCCATTTATCCCTAAGATTAATTGCCAATTGTTTGGCAAGTTATGGGCGGCACGGTGTTTTTGTGTAAATTGATTTAAATTATTTTACATTTTACAAAAGAGCGCGCGGGCACTGCCAGTGATAGTTCAATTTATCATTTCTTCGTTGAAATGTTGTAGGCTTTTTTGAGATTTTGTATTATTTTCATAAATCAACAGCAAAATATTACTTGAGAGATCATATACATAAGAAATGGGTTTTTATCACAATCAAACGGATATCATTTTTCATCTTACTTACTCAACTAACTTTGGAAATCAAGAATAAAAATCTAATTAATCAAATTAACGCGTTCTATGGATGGAAATGAATTAAATTTAAACGTGTTCGTTTTGTTGTACATTAGACTATTGAATAATATCAAGATTTTGTTATCGCTAACAACATGAAAACATGCGTGATTGTTCAGCTTATCAATAAGTTTGTTTCTAATTTTTAAAATCTGTTTTATGTAGGGTCGAATCACTTTACACTCTATCGAGATTCGCTTTTTAGCCAAAGAACCATCTGCACATTAAATAGCTCTATGCTAGGGGTAGCCTACAGTACTGGCGTGGATGTTGGGTCAGTCTATGTCATGTGCACTCGGACACTCCATTTTGCATCTTACCCTGAATAGAACGCGGTACTTCCCAATCCAAAGCTGTGTCATTGGGTTGATTTTTTCAAAATAGCACTTTTACCTATATCTTAATCTCATTGAGATAATTGTACATGGATACTTTTTGGTCAGCCAATGCCGTATAATTAAATCAAAGCATAATAAATCAGTCCATTTCCGGATTTCCGTCTCCGGATTTATAGAAAATAGCAAATTAAAATATTTCATATTGATCCACAGTGTACGGAAAAATTATCGTGTTTTCTTTTTAGCGTCATTCGCAGCGAATCACATCAGTAATGTATTTTCTTATGTGATTTCATTAATATGCGAAATTTTACAACAACAAAAGTATTTCACAAATATATAAAAAAAAAACATTGTGCAGCATAAATTAAAACATCAAGATACATATAATTCATATACTCGTATGAGATATGATTATTCTAAGATCTAGTAAATTGAGATAAAAAAAATCGCACAATTTCCCATCGAAATGTGCAAATTGCAATTCCTACACTCGTATATAGCAAACCAACCAAGCATACGTGGGAGGACCTATTCTGAAACGTGATGTATGTTTTGAAATTAATTTTCTTTGACAAATACAAAATTGAGATGTACGTTGGAAACGTACGGTGCTTGCGGGGTTTAACATTTCGTTTAGATAAAATTGTATTCAAAAGTGTTAGGCAAAATTAATCATGAGCTAAAAAATAATTATTATTAATTATTTTATAAATCAATGTAATTTTGCTTTTGCTGATGTACGCGTGTAATTCGTGCCATTTTTTAATGTTTTCAAGCTAAACGGAAAGCAGTTTGGGTTTGTAAACAACCATACAGATCTAAAATTTCTTTTTAATCTGAGACTTCAATTCTTTAATTTCCAATAACTAACATTTTACATTACTAGATCATCTGAAGGTTTGGAATTTCATTATTTTTCTTGGTCTTGCTAAAGTGAAATGAATTTCGTAACAAAAATTCAATATACGAGTATTATCGAAGTTTTGAAAGCTAAATGATGCGTGAGGTAGGCATTTGAGTGACTAATCTATCTAAAACGCATCATAGCAACTGAGGTAAAAACACATCATTATCGTTCCGGTACAGTAGCTTTACGTGAAATGACATGAAATTCGTCGTGAAGTGAAGCATCTTTAGTTGGTTTAATTCAAGATACAAATGTATGTGCGATTCATGCCAAACGTGTTACAATTATGCCAAAGGATATTCAATTAGCGAGACTTATGGTGAACGTGCTTAAAATTTAATTTTGTATTCAAAATAAATCAAATTATCAAAAGGCAAATTGGATTAGTTGGATGGCGCTTACGGGGTTTTATAAAATTTATTATTGTGTGTATGTCAATAAAAAATTAATATTTATTTTATAATAAATGCAAAATTTTGTTTTATTTCAAATAAAAATTATTATTTATTCCAATTTGAAAATATATACAAACATGTGTCTCTTGTTTCGTGCATAAAAGTGTCTAAAATCAGTATGAAAATGCTGTGGAACAAACGCCAATTTCCATTTAAAATCCATCTACTTTCCTATTTGATTTTTTCTCTTTTTAGTTGGGATTCACACCGACACCGGAATTTTTATGACCCTCTTCTTTGGCAAGTAGTACGGTTTTCCGTGTACATAATATGGTCCTTTCCATAAGAAGAGTGTGGTTTTTGAACGTGAATGTAAACGGAATTCCGTCGGCATTGCATATTGGGACGCTTCACTTTCGCTTTTAAAGCGAGGCACATAGTTTTCGTTTCGTTCCGAACTTTAAGTTGAATATGTCAAAATGTAAGTAAAACCGAAAATTCTCAGATTAGTTGCTTTCCAACCGACCATCGCAACATCCCAATATGCAATGCCGACGGAATTCCATTTACATTCGCGTTCTCAAACCACACTGCTTCTATGGAAAGAACCATGTGTATCACGCGGAAATTCGTACTCCCCGCCAAAGAAAAGTGTCACAAAAATTCCGGCGTCGGAGTGAATCCCAACTAAAAAGAGAAAAAAATCACAGAAACAAAAAGCACGTGTTATGCTTACCTAATATGCAATGCTGACGGAATTCCATTTACATTCGCGTTCTAAAACCACACTCTTTCTATGGAAAGAACCATGTTGAGTACACGCCCAATATGCAATGCCGACGGAATTCCATTTACATTCGCGTTCTAAAACCACACTGCTTCTATGGAAAGAACCATGTGTATCACGCGGAAATTCGTACTCCCCGCCAAAGAAAAGTGTCACAAAAATTCCGGTGTCGGTGTGAATCCCAACTAAAAAGAGAAAAAACCACAGAAACAAAAAGCACGTGTTTGTATATATTTTCCAATTGGAATAAATAATAATTCTTATTTGAAATAAAACAAAATCCCAATATGCAATCCCAATATGCAATGCCGACGGAATTCCATTTACATTCGCGTTCAAAAACCACACTGCTTCTATGGAAAGAACCATGTGTATCACGCGGAAATTCGTACTCCCCGCCAAAGAAAAGTGTCACAAAAATTCCGGTGTCGGTGTGAATCCCAACTAAAAAGAGAAAAAACCACAGCAACAAAAAGCACGTGTTTGTATATATTTTCCTATTGGAATAAATAATAATTCTTATTTGAAATAAAACAAAATTTTCCATTTATAATAAAATAAATATTAATTTTTTATTAGCACAAAAATACACAATTAAATTTTATAACACAAATTTTATAAATTAAATTTTAAGCACGTTCACCATACGTCTGGTTTGTTCACCATACGCGCATCCAATTGAGCATCCCAACAAGCACAACCGATCTTGAAAAAAAATGCATTGAAAATTTACAACGTAAATGTATTTCGCGACGACGCCATTGTGAGACAGATTTCTATTACCTTTTTAGTCCAAATTTGTACATCGCGATCACTAAATAACTTAATAATTATTATTTTATACTTAAATTTAAAACTATTTACTTTAACAAATAGAAAAACATAATGAAACACAACACTTTAAAGAAAAAAATCTAATTATGGAGTGCAACCGTGCACGTCGACTTGTCAGAAGAAACTGAAAATAAAAGATACAATCGAAACTTATAAAACGAAAATAATATTACCGCGAAACAGAAAGAGAAAGATTTTTTTTTTGCCGAAAATCAATATTTTTTTGTCTTTGATATTTTATAGTACGGAATTTAGTACGACATTTGAGCAGTTTTTTCCACACAGTGGAAAAATTGCATACTGGGATGCCGACGGAATTCCATTAACATTCGCGTTCTAAAACCACACTGCTTCTATGGAAAGAACCATGTGTATCACGCGGAAATTCGTACTCCCCGCCAAAGAAAAGTGTCACAAAAATTCCGGTGTCGGTGTGAATCCCAACTAAAAAGAGAAAAAACCACAGAAACAAAAAGCACGTGTTTGTATATATTTTCCAATTGGAATAAATACTAATTCTTATTTGAAATAAAACAAAATTTTCCATTTATAATAAAATAAATATTAATTTTTTATTAGCACAAAAATACACAATTAAATTTTATAACACAAATTTTATAAATTAAATTTTAAGCACGTTCACCACGTTCACCATACATCTTGTTCACCATACGCGCATCCAATTGAATATCCCAACAAGCACAACCGATCTTGAAAAGAAAAAAATGCATTGAAAATTTACAACGTAAATGTATTTCGCGACGACGCCATTGTGAGACAGATTTCTATTACCTTTTTAGTCCAAATTTGTACATCGCGATCACTAAATAACTTAATAATTATTATTGTATACTTAAATTTAAAACTATTTACTTTAACAAATAGAAAACATTATAATGAAACACAACACTTTAAAGAAAAAAATCTAATTATGTAGTGCAACCGTGCACGTCGACTTGTCAGAAGAAACTGAAAATAAAAGATGCAATCGAAACTTATAAAACGAAAATAATATTACCGCGAAATAGAAAGAGAAAAACAATTATTTTTCTCCAAAATCAATATTTTTTTGTCTTTGATATTTTGTAGTATGGAATTTTGTACGACATTTGAGCAGTTTTTTCCACACAGTGGAATAATTGCATACTGGGTAAAACGAAAATAATATTACCGCGAAATAGAAAGAGAAAAACAATTATTTTTCTCCAAAATCAATATTTTTTTGTCTTTGATATTTTGTAGTACGGAATTTTGTACGACATTTGAGCAGTTTTTTCCAGACAGTGGAATAATTGCATACTGGGCGGTACCCAATATGCAATGCCGACGGAATTCCATTTACATTCGCGTTCTAAAACCACACTGCTTCTATGGAAAGAACCATGTGTATCACGCGGAAATTCGTACTCCCCGCCAAAGAAAAGTGTCACAAAAATTCCGGTGTCGGTGTGAATCCCAACTAAAAAGAGAAAAAAAACACAGAAACAAAAAGCACGTGTTTGTATATATTTTCCAATTGGAATAAATAATAATTCTTATTTGAAATAAAACAAAATTTTCCATTTATAATAAAATAAATATTAATTTTTTATTAGCACAAAAATACACAAATTTTATATTACAAATTTTATATTACAAATTTTATAAATTAAATTTTAAGCACGTTCACCACGTTCACCATAAGTCTTGCATGTTCACCATACGCGCATCCAATTGTACTTCCCAACAAGCACAACCGTACTTGAAAAAAAAAATGCATTGAAAATTTAAACGTAAATGTATTTTGCGACGACGCCATTGTGAGACAGATCTCTATTACCTTTTAAGTCCAGATTTGTACATCACTAAACAAGTTAATAATTATTATTATACACTTAAATTTAAAATTATTAACTTTAACAAATAAAAAAACATTATAATGAAACAACACTTTAAAGAAAAAAAACTAATTATGTAGTGCAACCATGCACGTCGACTTGTCAGAAGAAACTGAAAATAAAAGATACAATCGAAACTTATAAAAAAAAAATATTACCGCGAAACAGAAAGAGAAAAACAATTATTTTTCTCCAAAATCATTATTTTTGTGTATTTGATATTTTGTAGTACGGAATTTTGTACGACATTTGAGCAGTTTTTTCCACACAGTGGAATAATCGCATACTGGGTAATTCGTACTACTCGCCAAAGAAAAGTGTCACAAAAATTCCAGTGTGGGTGTGAACCCCGACTAAAAAGAGAAAAAACGAATGAGAAAGTAGGTGGATTTTAAATGGAAATTGGCGTTTTTTCCACACCATTTTCATACTGATTTAAATAACATGATAATGATAAGATAAATATACACAATTAAATTTTATAAAACCCCTTAAGCGCCGCGCCATACAGTTAGTCCAATTTGTTTTTCGATTTAATTTTAATACAAAATTAAATTTTAAGCACGTTCAATTAAAACAACTAAATATGCTTCACTTCACGACGAATTTCATGTTATTTCATGTAAAGCCACTGTACCGGAACGATAATGATGTGTTTTTAACTTAGTTGCTATGGTGTACTTTTACGTGCATCCAATTGTACATCATAACAAGCACAACTTTGAAAAATAAAAATCGACAAAATCGAAAATTTCCATCATATCAAGAAAACGCCATTTTAAAATTATTTTGTTACCTTTTTTTATATCCAAATTTATTGGCACAACACAAACACGTAATATAATTATTATGTATAAGGTGTGAAGTAAATATAAGTATGTAATAAACACAAGTTAACATAAGACACCGTAAAACACAAGTTAACAAAATAAAAATTAAAAATCGCGGTAAGCACAAGAATCTCGTGGCAAGTGCTATACTAAACTGAGGTACAAAACAATAAACAAAAAAATAAAAATAAAAACTTCGCGAATGAAAGAGAAAGAAATTTCTTTTTGGCCAAAATCAATATTTTTGTGTCTTTGATATTATGTAGTAGGAATTTAGTGCGAATGTGAACGTTTTTGTCTTCGCTAAATTAACTACTCCATCTTTTTATTATGAGTAGTTGAAAGCAGTTACGATAAATTTGTTCACTAGGTGATTGTGTGTAGTATTTTTCTGTCAAAAATATAATTGAATGTTGTATGCGGAGCGCTTATAAAATTCCGGTATAGATATTTTTTTATTAAAAAGTTATCACAAATAAACTACACATTTGTAGATTATGTTTTGCTTTTGTAATTTTTTGTGCTTTTGAGCTGATACACATTTTTCGCACTTACAAGTACTTGCGGTGGTCGATTGGAATGCAACTATTGTTCAGTTAAAGGCGGAACCGAACCGAAAAGATTGATCAAGTTTCAAAAAAAAACTTGAACAGTAACCTCAAATTATTCATTTTGACATGTATGGTTATCGTTTTTTTGTCAGTGTGTGTAGAATACAATACAATTTTTCAAATCTTCCCTCACTATTAAATTAATTGGTGTGATATTCTAAATAATTAATAGAATTCAAACAATATTGTGAGAACTAAAAAAATTCGATCTGTCAAATAAGACAAAAAATATTCAAAACGAAACGAAAGCTATGTGCGTAAGAATTTATGAAACTTTATTAAAAACGAAACAAATCAGAACGAAACGTAAACTTTGTGCCTCGGACCTCAACTCATTTAGTTCATCGCATCCGTATTTATATACCTTTCTTTATCTCACTCTAGCTTCACATCCCATGAAAGGATTTTGTCGCCCGCACTATGGTCCTCCATCCATCTCGGTCCATCGTTCTCGTCCTCTACTTTCGACATCATAGTTTATGTAGATCTTGTTCGACGTCGTCACGCCAGCGCACTCGGGGTCTTCCTCTATGACGCACTCCGGCTGGTTGTTGATGGAACACTTTATTGGTCATCCGTTGTTGTAGAGACCATGTAACGTGGCCGAGCCATCTAACTCGATTGGATTTGATGAATCCGACAATATCGCAACATCCAAGAAGTTGCTTTATTTCATGGTTCATACGAATCCGATATTCGGTGTTCGCATCTTTAATTAAACTACTACGACTAAAGATTGAATGAATCTAAGAATAATTTTCCAAATACTTACTTAACACTTAAAACACAACAACAATAATTTGCAATGTTATTTATTTTTATTTTACTTTCCAAATTATTCCATTTTAAACATTACTAATAATTTTTCGCACTGTCCACTTTTGCTTCAAAACTATCGTGTACCGAATGAATTCAAATTCTACACGAACATTTGGTTCTCTTCCATACTAATCTCCTGTACTCTGCTATACAACTGTAAACTGTTAGAAAACTGCTTCTAATGCTTAAACCTTGATGTCACCAATTTTATAAATATCATCTAATCCATCGATCGACACTGATTTTTATAACAACCTTTTCTAAATACTTCTCCAGTGTACTATTAGATTTTTCGAAACTCGTTAACTGTTGTTAATTATAACATCCTGATTGGGTTATAGGATAGGATACACCTTCGACCATTTGCTGAAATAGTCCATTATTTATAATAATTACCGTTTATGGTAATATGGTAAGGGTCTCGGCACATCTATGGCAATTCTCTCGTTTGATTAATATCATTTTTGACACTACTCCACTACCGACTGTCTACATCCGAACCAGTAAAATAGTTAGGAGGATAGGAATATAGTGAGTGTTTTGTTAATTCTGAGTTTGCCTTCACTTACTTTTCCATGATACTGCTCAATTATTTGGTTGAGTTAGATCCAACGTGCCATAATAACATTTCTGCGGTCTTAATTTTTGTATTCGTTCGGGGACTTCAGCAAGATTTCTCACGTGCTCTTCGAAAGCTTTTCTTATAATGATAATGCCGTCTAAATATACAGGAAAAGTTCTCCAATGTAACTTTCAAAAATCGCTGGGACATTACATCATTTGGAATTACATTTGCCATAACCCATTGAAATTTAACCGGCTTAAAGCCATTTTGTTGATCAAATGTCGAGAAAACTGTAATACCCCATAGTATGTCTAATATGTCATCGATTCCTGGTAAGAATCTCATGCTGCCGTTCTTCTTTTGGTCTACCACCACCGGTAAACTACACGGACAAACCCGATGACTCAATCTGCTCCCGTTCACATGTCTTTAATCGTTCGATCCACTTCCTCTGATGTCATCAAATGCAATCTTTTAGGTGCTTGGTGAATCGGTGTTTCTGTTCCGGTGTCAGTTCTGTCTTTAGTGTTCCTTCCGTTGTATGTTACTTACCTCTTCACATTTGCTGATGATTGTCTCTTTCTTGATTGTTTTCGATTTATCTGAGAAATTTAGAGCTCTAATTGGAACTCTACCGTCGTTATTTGAAATTACTACTGATTATTACTTCTCTAATTCATTTCTCCAGTTCAGGCTTCTACAATCCACATCTTAAGTAGCGCAGAACCATCCTGCAATCTTCCACAAATAATTATTTCTGTATCTGGTGACAACTTTTCCAGGTGGTCTAGTCTTCTGATAAATTGTTACATTTGAACTGCTGAGTCAAAGTTGTATCTCGACTTTATCGTACCTCAGAATCTCTCGTATGACACCCACCGAGTTGAAACGTCATACCTAAATATTTTCCATAAACTGGAAGATTTAAGAGGTTTTGGACCGACATCAGTTCACTGAAAGTGTCAGCTTCCTAAGGAGTTATTTCGTATTTGAGCATATGCATAACAAGTGCAATCCATAACTATATAACCACTACTTTTTCCGTTTTTTAAATAACGGATTTAGGAAATTATAAAAAAACAAACATAAAGTGTTTATATGATTCGCCAAGAAAAACCCGTTTCAGGATTAAATTATTTTGAGAAAAAACATTTTTTTTTCAAAATTGCCTAATTAGGCTTTGTGCCAAACTCAAGGTAAAAAAAAAAGTAAATTTTAAGTACATTTTTCGATAAATTCAATTATTTTTTAAAAAATCTATGGCAAACTGATCGAAAAATCTGTTATAAAACCGATCTTTACCGTAGTAAATGATTTACCTTAAGTTTGGCACACAGCCTTAGACTGCGGGCCAATAGTCGGGTAAAAGTCAATTTTAAGTAAAATTTTCGGTAAATTCATTTATTTTTCAAAAACTCTGTGGCAAACTGATCGAAAAATCTGTTCTAAATCCAATTTTTACCGTAGTAAACGATTTACCTTAAGTTTGGCACACAGCCTTAAACTGCGGGCCAATTGTCGGGTAAAAATCAATTTTAAGTAAATTTTTCGGTAAATTCATTTATTTTTCAAAAACTCTGTAGCAAACTGATCGAAAAATCTGATCGAATTTTTTTTACCATAGTAAACGATGTACCCGACTATTGGCCCGCAGCCTTATGTACGACTTACATGTTCCAATTTTTTTCCAGTAAAAAATGAAAGGTTAAGTATATTACGATTTTCGTTTGCGAGAGGAGCACGAAACAAATTCCAGTAAAATAAAATTGAATTTTTTTCTTTATAATTTGAGCAAATGCTGTTTACATATGGCTGACTCTTTTTTACTAATAACTTTTTGTTATTTGCGTGCAGCTCTATTTTTCCGTAAAAAATTAGTTGGAAAAAAAATGGAACATGTAAATCGTGCATTAGCCTGCGTACCAATCCAAGGGTAAATCGTTTACTACGGTAAAAATCGATTTTAGTACAGATTCGATCAGTTTACCATAGAGTTTTTCAAAAATAATTGAATTTACCGAAAAATTTACTTAAAATTGACTTTTACCGTTGGATTGGTACGCAGCCTTAGTTCCATAACTATATATAACTACAGTAGAATTTGATTATATTTTTCCCTCTAACATGGACTCTCCACCTGCTATTGCTATTAAATTTCGATCAAATGACAGTTGGAGACTCGCAATAATATTTATATGCTATCTGTATGCTACGCATACTAGATAGCATGTATATAGCATGCATATTTTGACGTTTCTATCAGTATTTCAATATGGCGTTATTTAAATTTTTAAATCGCTTTCATTCAAAAAATGATGACAAAAGAATGATTTCTTAACGTCAAATTATAGCAAGTTTTCCCCACAAGACTCTATCTTGGCAATTTTTGATAGAAAGAGAAAATAAATTGCAATACTATTCAGATAGCAGGTAGAGCGAAGCGGTGTTAGCCTAATAAATGAATAAATATTTAGGTATTCAGTCTGTTAAATAGCCCAGTGCTGTATAAAAGTAATACCATGTGCAAAATACTTATCGGCAGGGAAAGGGAGACATCGAGAGAAAGAGAAACATTCAAGCCCTTTTCGGAGGTTTTTCTTTTCGGTTAAAGACGGAAGAATAGGCCGCCGTCATGTAATGGCTGCAAATTATTTAAAAATTCATATACTACCTACGGGGCAAGAAAACTGGAGGTTCCAAAAAAGATTGGGTTGCTGATAAATACGAGGACTGGTTAATGTGTCCCAAAACACGATCCGCCGGGCTTTTACACAAACAGGTATCAAAATTATTGCCACGGCACAAAGCTGCACGACGTGAATTTGTTAAGGCTAGTATGAGAGAGAAAAGCGGTCAAATGCCTGGAAGGAATTATCGCCCGAAATCGTTGATTCTTTGATTGGAAGTATGCCTGACAGGATTCTGGAGTTGGCCGAGAACAAAGGGGGACCGAAGGCATTTTGTTTTATTAAAGATTGAACGTCTAATAAAAAGTGGTTATATAGTTCTGGATCGTACTTTAGTTTCTAGACCATTTGTATGCTCTAGTGCTGCTGCAAATAATTCACGATAACTACCCACTAATTACTCATTCATCCATTTACCAGATTTCGCCTTGCTAGGCTCACGTCTGAGAAAAATGATCGCCCAATTTAACTGTTATTTGGAATCAAGCTTTAATTAGTTGTGCAATTGTGCACTCAGACTCAAGAAGACACCGGGCTTTCATTTTTAGTACCATATTTTGGTGCAAAAAACGAAAAAGCTCATATGGAATCTGCCACTTCTGGTGGACCGAATAATTCCAAAAGTCACTGAAATCTCCCAATTTGTAGAAAAAGCTTAAGTTTTAAGGTTCATCCAGAGCAATCAATCCATCTGGGTTGTCAAAATCAGAATTTTCCGCTTAAATTTTGGAAAACTGAAGAGATCACATCGGGTGATCCTATTTCGATTAAAAATCACTGTGCTCTCCCAGAGATACACTTTTCAAAATATTTGCAATAAACGAGAATTAAATACTTAACCTTTTTCCACAAATTGGGATATACCATTATATTTTGGACGAAATCGGCCCTCCGGAATTGGCACGAAAAATGACTAAGATATTATTTAAGTGCGAGGCGGAATATGGTTAGTAGATTTATTTTGCCATGCCAATTGACAGATTTTTTTAAATATAAATTTGTTTTGCGATTGTAAAGTAGAAATATATAGATTTACAATCTACTGCTTACACTTCAGACATTTAATCGCGACAATGGCTATTTTCCACGAATCATCAATTGGCATGGCCAACGTGTCAATTGGCATGACAAAATAAATCTACTAACCATATTTCGCCTCGCAATTAAATTATTTGCGACCGGATAGAGGATATACTCCTAAACCCTATTTTTTAAGAGCATATTTTTGGTTGCCCTAGTCATAACTTTTTTGTTTGGAGTCATAAAGATACGAAATAACTTTCATTGTATTCTGTAATGTGATTTTATTCTTAATAAGTCATTATTTAATACAATTGGTTTAAGAAAAATGACTTAATGGCTTCCATCCAAAAAAATAGGTAAAAGTTATAAAAAATGTCTACCTTCTAAATGCATTAAAAAACTAGAGGTTGTTTTGAAATTATACCTTTATTTTCGTTAAAATTTCTCTAGTTTATGCCCTTTCCAACGGTATGCTACATGTCATAGAAATTCACTCTCCATTTTAATCGAATAGAATGCAAAGATACCATATTTTCATCTAAAATTTATATTTCAATCAAAAACCAACATAGAAACCAAATTTTATAAGGATTGGTTATGAAATGACAAAGTTTAGTTCAGCATGAATAGATCATAACGACCATATGGTACAGCGGTTAAGGTTTTGGCGTTTGGATCGAGAGGTATCGGGTTCGAATCCTGATTGCAGGATGCAAAAGGGGTTTTCAGCATCTGATTACGATCGGTGATGGAAATGAACACAACTGTGACCCCCTGTCGGAGTGCACAACTCATGGGCCGAACCATCTTCCATGCCAGTACTATTTAAGGATCACTTTTAATATTTTATTCTGTCGGGATGTTTTATTTTGTGAAAAAAGAGACACAAAATGAACAAAAAAAGTTTCCTCTGCTAATAAAATAAAAAAATAATTTCTCTTCTGTCATAGTGATGCTACTTGTGGCGACTAGCCACAAAATAATTTATTATTTGCCGCTGTCAAATCTCTACTATCTTATGGACCAACTATAGATGGAATAAAAAAATAACAAAAATAACGTAAAAAACGAAGACAAGAAATTATTATTCCAATTTGACTTTTCGGCTATAGATTACTTAAAATATTAAGTTCATTCATATATTTCATGTAATATTTTTTTGATGTATTTCCTAAAATCTTGAGTGAAACTACAATAGTTTTGAGTATAAACGTATTACGTACCAACAAATATAAGTGTTTAAAATTATAAAATTTATTTATATGCGGTTTAAATTACCGCAATTCGATAAAATATTTTTTTAGGTTAGGTTTAGAAAAATACAATTCTATACAGTGTAGTGAAAATTATTTGTGATTTTATATTCATATTAGTATATGTGTACATGAATATTTTATAAATAGAAAAGATGAAATACACGAATAATTCCATATTTCCATATTTAAAATAGTAAACATGCATATTACATTCAACGCACGAAAATTTGTTTGAGTTTTGTTGTTGTATTTGTTCAGTTTTTTCTTTCTGGACGAAAATTTTTGCTCGGCTATTCTTTTTAAGTGACAGCAAAATTAAAACGCAATTTCTGTTATAGTTTTTATTTTTCTTATTCTGAGTATGGTCGAATACATATAAATCCTATCTCTCGCTCTCTTACGTTATTCTTTTTATTTTTTTTATTCCATCTATAGTTCCCACTTTATTCAGCATTTGCATATGGACGTGTACCAGGGATGATATTTGCAAGAAATCCAAAGTACTAAATTTTTGAGAAACAAAGTACTGAACACTGGAGTCACTTCAAAATATAGCAGGATACCTTACATAACAGAGATAGGTGTTCAGCGAGTTCAATCAATTTTAATAATCTTGACCATGTTAATGTCAAGCAGCAACTAATGTTCTCGCACTTTAACTCACTAACAAAATTTAAAAGCTTTGTCATGATATTGGACCGCAATTTCTTCAAACTTTCTAGCTCGCTCATTGCTTTATTAGTTACACCGATTTACTTAAATAATGTTACCTTTAGATTGCCGCTGATCGGATCCGGCTCGAAGGACCAATGTTTAATTTGAATTAAATTAAACCACGAGCTCTGATTTTATTTTTATTTATTATTATACTTGTCGGACAACTTGTCGGTTTGCTGGTTCATGACAGAAAGTTTGTTCAATACAAGGTGAGTATGACTGGACCCAATCAGAACAACGCTCTATTTTAATTGAGGAATCAAACTGCATTTTTTAGTTCCCTATAGCCTTTACCTACCACTACAATCATTTAATTAAATGCGTTTGTTGTTGTAGACCATGTGCATTGTGCATTGCTCGTTAAAGTTTTTTTATTGCTTCGCGTTACAGATCTTACCGTCATTCTTACCGTGCAACAATTATTGTTGCCAATCCTTGAATTTAGGACTGGGAATAGCGACGTTAAATAAGTTGAATATTGTATCTCTTGGAATACTCACTACATAGTTTAAACCCCCATTGGCTGTACCTGAGCGGTTAACGTTGGAATGCTTATTTTAACGGCAAATCATAAATCAGCTATCGCAATGGAATATAACCTCTTCTAAGGCAATTAATCCACAAATTACAGCTGTTAAAATAACTGCGGAAATATTAATTTTCTGCATGCCGCGTACGGGAGTACTTCTCATCCCAAGTTCAAGAGGGTCTTCTGAGTCACGCGGGCAACATGAGGTCGAGCGTTGTCATGCAGCAGTATTTGCCTATTTCCTTGCTTAATAAATCGCCGCTTCTGGCCAAGTTCTTGATCATCGGCATCAAATAATCGATTTTATATCATCACGCGTACATAACCGAATAAGCTAATTTTGAAATTTCCTGCTCGCTGCTGCGAAAATGCAACGAAGTGAAAAAAGTCATAATTCCAACATGTCGGCACTGGTTTTTCCCGGTAAAAGGTATCGTCTACTATTAATATAATTCAATATAATTCATAACTAACTCGTGATACGGGTTCAGCATTATAGGTAATATCTAAACTCCAATAAAAAATCTAAAGCGCTGTATCATCTGACATGGTAATCCTGGAGGTAAAATATACAAAAAATGTATTCTGTTACCTGCCAATTGTTAATGTAAGTTTTCTAGCAGCATGTTATTATATTAAACAATAAGATTTGTACAACATAATTTTTTATGTTATATGTTATTTATAATTTATGTATACATAGACGTTACATAGCATTCATTATTGAATTACATTATCAAGCGCTTTCAATTAAAAACAATTTTTTTTATTAAGCATGAAGTACACGAACGATATAATTAATTTGTCGTTAACAAAATGCTTAAATAATATTTTAATTAATAGTTAATAATAAGGAAATAATTAATGGATCAGTTATTGCATTTTTAGTATATATGGCGTTTAAAGTAAAACATATTCAATTAGAATCCTACGTAAAGGTTTATTGTTGGGATCAAACGACAAGGTGTTAATTTCCAATTAAAATTTCACACCTAGATATTAAATGTTAATTGAACCTTTTACCATTTTTTGTTTTGTTTTCTGCAATGTGCTGTTGATGTGTGAAAATAAATTTTAATGCAGGACAAAATGAGTCTATTAGAATATATTGTGAAACAGCACATGACTTTCCAATCACTCGTTGAACGTGGTACCTATCTATATACGAGTACAGAGGTGATTGTGAAATTAATAAAAAAAATAATACCATAAATTTACACTGTTAAATTTAAAAACAAAATCCAGTTGGATTTGTCTTGTAGTGAAATTGAAATATTTTTATAGATTTTAACTCTTATCTTAGAAAATCCCTGTGTCCCTAATGGTGTCGTTGTAAAGACAAAACAATTTCCTTCCAATTTGCGATGAACACGATACAATTTACTAAAGTTTTTTTGATTCTAAAGAATGCTATTTTATAGAGATCATCGAGATATTCACGAGGTCTCACATATATGACCAAATAGCTAAATCAAAACCCTATGTGTGTGTTGAACGGGATTTAATTATGATAATTTTAACTTAATTAGCGTATTTTAAGCCTTTGTAGATTTTGATTTAAAGCAATTTGGGGTGACATGTTATAACATCACATTCTCGATACTTCATCAAAGTTTATGTCTCGCTCGTTAGTCCATTTGCTAGGCTGCTAGATTAAGAAATTCATTGTTCACATTTGTTCTAGTAGGTGGTGACAGCACTATATAAGAAATAATTCATAAACGAATCATGCCGTTCATTTCATTTTATACGAAAAAGAGACATAAACTTCGATAAAGTATCGAAAATGTGATGTTATAACATGTTGCCATATATTATACTATTCACATAGCGTAAAAGATCTCGAACATTACAGCTTTCGATATCAGAGAGGCTAGTGTATATTTGCCGAAGTATGTGTTCTGCTAGGTAGCGTAGGGCACGAGCATAGCAAATGATTCTCCTCCTCCTTGACCTTGCAGCTTCTGTAGAAGTCATTTGCATCCAGACCCAGCCTACTCGCATGATCTCCGAAAAGACAGTGTCCGGTAAGTACCCT
This sequence comes from Nephrotoma appendiculata, assembly GCA_947310385.1. NCBI lineage: Eukaryota > Metazoa > Arthropoda > Insecta > Diptera > Tipulidae > Nephrotoma > Nephrotoma appendiculata. The sequence continues at coordinate 273,089,478 of OX371225.1, read as the reverse complement.
TAAAATTCTACCTAAATCACGCTTCCTTAGTCTGATTAAGATCTTTGAGTGCTTCAAGTTCAGCTTAGGCCACACTTGCTTCACTACCCTATCAGTCGGAGTGGCGAGCCACCTAACATTTGCCAAGGCAACTGCTTTCCTATGGCATAGAGACAATTAATATAAACAGAGGTAAACACAATTTTGAAACATCTTTTTTAGATCGTAACCCCAAAATACAAACTTGTTTTACGCGTTAAATAATAAACTTAGAATGTCCAACTCATCGAATATACATTAAGTGTTTCTTTGACTTTCATAATGTTTTTGTTTCATTTTTTTTCGTTTAGATTATAACAGTAATTTTAAATTTGGTCAACATAAAACCGGATCGTGACCCCATATTTTACTATGAAAATATGCGTAAAAATTTTGTATGCAGCTTTACTTCTGTTTATATTTATTTTTTTCTGTGCCTATGGCTTGCTGCTTTCAGAGTGGCTCGGAACCCATACCAATTTGATATTGAAATGTTCACTCATCTCGTTAAGAGATGTGTATAACAATCCAACTCCACCCTTGACGCTAAGGACACTGAATCTAGGGAAAGAATTGCCGCCAGACTGTTCACATAAATAGTGATATCAGTCAACGATATTACATTATGCTTCAACCAGTCATGACCTCTTCAATCGCTATAACTTCAGCCTGGTATGCGCTACCATAATGAGGGAGACGAACGGCTAGACTCACATTTAATTTCCAACAAAACATACCAGCTTCCACCCTACTATCGAGCTTTGGACCGTCGATGAAGAATTTTATTGTCCCGGTCTTCACGATAAAACCACTCTTTCAATCCACCCTAGAGGGTAGAATCACCTTAAAACGCTTGCAAAAGCACAAAAGGGGTGTTATATAGTCCAAATTCAGGTCATGCCGTGTAAAGCCAGTGCACCAGCTCCGGTTTCAGACCCCATTTACTTCCGATGGCATTTTTGCAAGAGTATCTCGCCTTATCAGTAAAGACCAGCATGGTACTATTCAAACTTGATGGAACCACTTCCAGAATTTTATATCTCCTAGTGAAAGGAATCAGCTCTGTTTTAGATTGGTTGATCCCCAATCCACATCTGTTGGCCTAGCTCGCAGTGATTGATAAGGCATTCTGCATCACATCTTTGGTTGCACCACCCCTCTCTCATCCGGACCAGCTGAATAAATGATACACTTTTAATAGCCCATTTTATCTTCAATATTCAGAATTTACTCTGTACACAACAGTTGGGCCCCGCAGTCGTCCAAAGACCCGCATTCATCTAAAGGCCCCGCAATCGACGCATCCTCACTTCCTGGGAAGTGAGTTTCCATCAAAAGGTCAAGAGTATCTTCACTAGAAGCTGTCCGTTTGCCATCCGGTTTAATCAGATATCTTGGAACGCAGCTGGACTGGTAGAGAGAATTTTTCTTAAGCGCGAGCTTTCCGAGACCCCTTCCATTCTATCACAGAAGGGACTCCACGAATTCCTTTGCGTCTTCCTTGTTTCTCTTTTATATTCTAGGAGCCATTCCTTCTAGAAGTCTCAGTCTTTATTTTCTGGTCATATGCTTTGTGCAAATTTTCTTTTACAATTCTATATGAATTCATTCTAAATGTAGTACATGATCTTTAGTATTTGACGCCGCCGCTGACCAATTTTTTCCTATTTCTTCTCCAAAATTCACGGAGAATGGCACATACGTTGATGATTTGTGCACCGCTGTTTACAAAGCACAAGCTATATGACCGATGTTTTCATCCCATGTGCGCTGATCTTGTATGATATATTTTCTGATAGCCGACAAAACGTTTCTATTTACGATTTGCGTGTGGGTGATAATACGCATTTAACCGGTGTTGTAAATCATACCGTTGCAAAAAGTACTTGAGTTTTCTTGAAGTGAATTGGCTGTCTCAAATTAGAGTAGGCACACCAAACACCAGGAAAACGCTTTCATCCAAGTATTTAATAAGTAATACCGTTTCCGCTCTTCTTATAGGCTTGGATTACAAGTAAGTACCTATTTCCGACCTGAGACCCGAGGATCGGCGACGACTCTATGTAATCGATGGCAATTATTTTTCATGGTTGAGTTGGCACACGTGGCCCTCCCACATGCACCCTCAAAATCTCACACTTTGGTTTATCGGGCTCACATTTTTCACATATACCTTGCCACAATTGCGCACATTCAGCCATTCTCGGTCAATAATACTTTTCCTGAAGCCTCCTGAGCATTTTGAAAAAGCCAAGGGTTCCAGCTAAAGCACTGTTGTGGTTAACTTTTAAAAACATCGCCCTGCCTGACTTTGGAACATACAGCTTCCACTCCTAACTGTAGGCCCCATCACCTGATACAATATGACAATATTTATATAATTTCCCATCCTTAATACGAAAATCGGGGTACTTATCGGGATAATCTAAAACATTTTACCTGACCTTCTGTTATGCTGGGTCATTCTGCACGTTAGTATCGACTTGACTCAGAAGCACGAGACAATGCATCAGGAACGACATTTAATCTCCCTTTTCTTTGCTGGAGATCAAAATCATAGCCAGTAATACACAGACCAGAACCTTTTCTCGAAGTCTTAGTTGACAAGTATTATGGTATAGTAAGTATTGGTTAGTATACGGACACAAGTAATGCCTTCAAACTACAGGTCCATTCAAACTACATACTTACTGGCAGCTTTTCTCACCGCCTATACCTACCAGTCATCCCAATGACCATCCGGCCATCTTTAACAAATTTGTGTGATGCAAAGTTCAGGATTCTGGTAATCTGCTCATAATTGAATCCGTACTCGTCAAGGATATATTCGAGGTATCTGATTTCAGTGAGAAAAAAATCGCGATTTTTGTAAGGTTATCGTTAGATACGATTTAAACTCAAACGTTTGTGATATCACGATTATGGGTGTTGCTAAAAATTTAGTTTTACTATTGTTCACCTCCAAACTAATCCTTCATGCGTAGCGATCGAGCGGTATGAAATTGTTTTTGATATCGCTGGCTCTTCGGCCACGAAGCACGATATTATATGTATATCCAACAACTTGGCCTGATTCATTAAATATACAGCGCGATATTTCAATGTTCCTTTTCCTTACCACGTACTCAAGCGCCAAATTGAACGGCCCAGGTGCGAGTGCATCTCTCTGTCGAACACCAGATGTTATTTCACGGGAATCTGATACAGTTTCTTTGATTACGATTCTTCATACAGGCCCAGACATTGTTAATCTTAGCCACATGAGCGTGGTCACATTGGTCACTGGTCGATCGATAAGGATAAAAACCAAATTGATATTCGCCAATGATGTTTTCGGTGAGAGAAATGAGTCTGGCCAGAACAACGTCAGCTAACTGTTCAATAGAGCTATAACACGATAGTTTTCACATTTAAAATAGTCGCTTTCTTTGTGCAGCGAACAAATGAGCTCGGTCTTTCAATTCTCCGGCTGCTCTTCTTGGTCCCAAATAGACATGATCAGATCTCAGAGTAACGCATCCGAGCTTTATAAATTCTGCGCGAATTCCATCGAAACCGAGTGCATTTCCATTTTAAATCTTCTAAAAGCTGGTCCTACTTCCTCCACTGTAGTCTATTCTACAAAGACCTCTTTACCTGATTTAGCAATTGATCTAATGGGGGTCACTTTATCATTTTGATTTAGCAGATGTTGGAAGTACGTTAGCTATACTGAAAGAACATCAGCCACGTTTGTTCTCAGCTCTAAATTTCCATCTATGATGGCAGTACTTCTTGAGTGGAAGTCTTTAGTGAGATTCCTGGCGTTAGCAAAATCGTTACTTGAATTTCCTTGTTCCGCCTAGAATCTGATGTTTTGTGTCCGTCACGCCAGCCGGAACCATATCAGACGGAACCAAACAACTCTGGCACAAGTAACACGATGCATTGTGTATCATTGAGCACTTTATGCTTTTTCAGCCGAAACCTATAAAGCCGGCCAGAACCATACAATAGCCAAACCAAGTAGGGCACTAGTAGCACGATGTATTGTGCATCATTATGCACTATACAATTTTCCAGCCGAAACCTTAGAAATCCATAAATATAAGATTTTTCGAAGAAAAAACCTTACAAATTCAGCCGGAACCATACCCTCTACAGCCAAACAAACTATGACACAAGTAGCACATTGCATTGTGCATCATTGTGCATTAAATAATTTTTCAGCCGGAACCTTATAAATTCAGCAATACATATATGATTTTTCGGAACCAAACAACTTTGGGACAAGTAGTACGATGCATTGTGCATCATACGCTTTTTCAGCCGGAACCTTATAATTCCAGCCGTAACCTGATAAAGCCGGCCAGAACCATACAACAGCAAAACCAACTAGAGCACTAGTAGCACGATGTATTGTGCATCATTGTACACTATATAATTGTTCAGCCGGATCCTTATAAACCCATAAATATAAAATTTTTCTGAAAAAACCTTACAAATTCAGCCGGAACCATACCCTATACAGCCAAATTAACTATGGCACAAGTAGCACAATGCATTGTGCACCATTGTGCACTATATAATTTTTTAGCAGGAACCTTATGATTCCGCCCAGAACCTTACAAAGTCAGTCAGTACCATATAATAGCAAAACTAACTTAGGCACAAGTAGCACGATGCATTAAGCATCATTAAATATCAGATATTTTTTTCGCCGGAACCTTATAAATCCAGCAATATATGGTTTTTGGGGCGAAAAAACCGTACAATTTCAGCAGAACTCTACAGTCAAAATAAGCATATCATAAGTAGCACGATGCATTGTGCATGACTTTGCACTAAATATTTTTTCAGCTGAAACCTTATAATTGAGATCAGAACCTATTAAAACCAGGCAAAACCGTACAATAGCCAAACCAACTATAGCGCAATTAACACGATGTATTGTGCATGATTGTGTACTATATTATTTTTCAGCCGGAACCTTACAAATCTAGTAATCTAAGATTTTTTGGGAAAAACCTTACAATTTCAGCCGGAACCATACCCTCTACAGCCAAACTAACTGTAGCACAAGTAGCACGATGCATTGTGCACTATATAATTTTTCAAACGGAACCTTATAAATCCAATTACATACGATTTTTTGGAAAAAACCTTACAATTTCAGCCGGTACCATACTCTCTACAGCTAAACTACTAACGTACAAGTAGTACGATGTACTGTGCAATATTATTCACTATATAATTTGTCAGCCGGATCCTTATAATTCCGCCCATAACCTGATAAAGCTAGTCAGAACCATGTTACAGCCAAACCAGCTATGGTGCAAGTAGCACAATTCATTATGCATCATTAAGCAGTATAAATTTTTTCAGGCGGAATTTTATAAATCCGGCAATATACGATTTTTCGGTGAAAAAACCTTACAATTTTAGCAGAACTCTACAGTCAAAATAAAGGGTTATCCAATTCAAGCTTGATAAAGTAAACTTAAAAAAAACACACAAAATATTCGGAATGTATTGTAATTTTTATTTCATTTTACAGATTGATCCTTGCCATTTTTAGTTAAACAAGATATCATTCAAATGTCCTCCACGGGACTTCTTACAGGCCTTGATTCTTTTGAGGTAATTTTCAATGACTTTTCGGCACATTTCGGGCGGTATCTCGGCCATTACCTTACGAATATTAGTTTTCAATTCGTCAAGAGTTTGAGGATTGTTTGCGTAAACACGATCTTTCGCGTAGCCCCACAAAAAGATATCCAAAGGCGTTAAATCACAGGATCTTGGAGGCCAATTGACATCAGCCAATCGCGAAATCAAACGTCCAGGAAATTTCTCTTGCAAAAGATCTCGATTTGCTCGTGTTACGTGACTGGTTGCTCCATCCTGCTGGAACCACATATCGTCAAGATCATAATCTTCGATTTCCGTAAAAAAATAATCGGTTAACATGCAGCCATAGCGCTCAGAATTGACGGTAACGGTTCGTCCATGGTTGTTGTCAAAAAAATACGGCCCAATCACATCACCAGACTACAATGCGCACCAAACAGTGACTTTTTCCGGGTGTAATGGCTTCTCTACAATCAATTGTGGATTTTCTGAGCCCCAAATTCTACAGTTTTGCTTATTAACGTATCCACCAAGCGAAAAATGAGTTTCCTCACTGAAGAAAATTTTGTTCGAAAAATCAGCTTTAATCAGATTTAATAATTTTAACGCGTTGGTCGATTGTTAAATGCTCCATATTCTTAAATGGCAGAATGTCAACTAAATAAATGACAGCGTACTTGACGTTTATCTTTGACAGATGTCGGTATACAGATTTCTACTTTATCAACCTCGAATTGGATAACCCTGTACAATAAAACTTTAATTTGATTGAAAAATATTTATTTATATTATTTTTAACGAATTCAAATTATAAAGTTTTATAACTTAAAGTTCAATTTATATGTCGCGATCGAAAATTTGTATAATTTTTTGATAAAAAGAATCCCACTTCGAAAATAATATTGATTTGTGATGATTGTGGTGATTGAATTGTTGATTTTTCTGGAAACAATCTTTCAAAATCATATCACAAGTAGCATATCACAAGTAGCACGATGCATTGTGCATCATTGTGCATTATATAATTTTATATAGTAGTTTTCTATATGTTTTTGCAGCCAAACTGTAATGCCATCCAGAACCATAAAAATCCAGTCGAAACAAAATGTTTACATAAATAGTGCAACAAATGATTTTTTCGGAAAGATCAAAACGTTATGCACTACAATGCCAACCCAACCAGTGCTACTTGTGCCATAGTTAGTTTGGCTATAGGTTCCGGCTGAAATTATAATTTTTCCCCGAAAAATTGTGTATTTATGGATTTATAAGGTTCGGACTGATAAAATATATAGTGCTCAATGATGCATAATGAATCGTGCTACTTGCACCATAGCTGGCTTGGCTGTAATATGGTTCGGGCTAGCTTTATCAGGTTTCGGCGGGAATTATAAGGTTCCGGCTGAAAAGTTATATTGTGCATAATAATGCACAGTTCATCGTGCTTCTTGTACTTTAGTAGTTTGGCTGTATAGGGTATGGTTCCGGCTGAAATTGTAAGGTTTTCCGCCAAAAATCTTATATTACTGGATTTATAAGGTCCCGGCTGAAAAATTGTATAGTGCACAATGCATCGTGCTACTTGTGATATGCTTATTTTGACTGTAGAGTTCTGCTAAAATTGTAAGGTTTCCCCCCGAAAAATCGTATATTTCTGGATTTATAAGGTTCCGGAGATTTCTTTTTATAGTGACCAATGATGCACAATGCATCGTGCTGCTTGTGCTTAAGTTAGTTTTGCTGTTATATGATACTGACTGGCTTTGTAAGGTTCTGGGTGGAATTATAAGGCTCCGACCGAAAAATTATATAATGCAAAAGGATGCACAACGCATTGTACTACTTGTGCCATATGTAGTTTGGATGTAGAGGATATGGTTCTGGCTGAAATTGTAAGGTTTTTTCTACGAAAAATCGTATATTTTAGGATTTATGAGGTTCCGGCTAGAAAATTATATAGTACACAATGATGCACAATGCATCGTGCTACTTGTGCCATAGTTAGTTGTGCTACAGTATGGTTCTGGCTGTCTTTAGTAGGTTCCGGCTGGAATTATAAGGTTCCGGCTGAAAAAGGATATAGTACACAATGATACACGATCCATTGTGCTACTTGTGATATAGTTAGTTTGACTATATATTACCAAACCATCGTTTCCGGCTGGAATTATAAGGTTCTACCGAAAAATCATATATTGCTGGATTTTACTAGTGCCATAGTTGGTTTGCCTGTGGTATGGTTCTGGCCGCCTTTATCAGGTTCCGGCTGGAAGTATAAGGTTCCGTCTGGAAAAGCATATGGTGCTCAATGATGCACAAGGCATCGTGTTACTTGTGCCATAGTTGTTTGGTTCAACTTTAGCAGTTTCGGCGCTTCAAATGATCAAGAGAATTCAGTTCTTGAGTTAATTTGTAATGGTAAAGTGGTGGTGACTGTGGTTTAAGAGATTTCTAATATAAAAATATAAACCTTGACTGACGTTTTGACAGATGATGAAAAACTTTCAAGGGTGGGGTATACCAATACCGAGGTCGTGTTTGTGATCAATCCGATATGGTAATCTTACTCTTATGCTAATCTAAAGGTCCTTATACGCTTGTTGATACGTGTGTAGGTCCACGTCCTGGTGAAAAACATAAGGCATCCAGTCCTACCTTGCATAACTCGGCAAGCAACGATTTTACGTGGAACGGGCTGGACCCTGTATGTCTCTAAACTTCGAGAGGGACGGACAAAGGCGGAACAGAACACTTTAACACTTATGAAATGCTGGTAAAACCAGATGTTGACAAATTGGTGGTTGTGTTCACGACACGGGTATGACAGCGTCAAATAGGAGATGTGGGAACAGATGAGACGAGACCCGTGGAAGAGAGTGGGACCCGTGGTGTGTTAGTTAGTGGACCATAGTTGGTGAGTGCGAGGTTATATGGCAGCGAGAGGTGTTGATAAAGGGGAGGATGAATTGGTTTTAACTGTACGGACTGAATTACATAGGCCGTGGTTTGGATCCTGTTCAGGACAAACAGGCTTAGGTGGGGTATTGTTACAATCTCACCTATTAGTTTGATGTGCAATCAATTCAACGTGGATGAAACCTTTATTCAGAGAAAATTGTTCATTTAGAGATTTTGAAAATTTTATAAATTTTTGTGACAATAGTGATATCTAGGTTTAAGTAGTAGTAAAAGTAGCTTTATAACAGTTTTTTTTGTATTATGCCAGTTTAGCCTGACAGTGGTGTTTTAGTTATTAGTGTATTTTAGGAAAATCCGTGTGGGGATATTTCTGGTATATATTCGGCAATATTCCAGTAGTGTCAAGTAGATATTAAGAAATGATTGGAAGATTATTTCCGGTATTTTCGCGAATATTCCGGAAATACTGTAACACTACATAACCGGCAAATGCACCGGCAAATGCTAAATCCAGTGTGGACCTATGGTATCCAACTTTGGGGTGTTGTCAAGATCAATGTGCAAATGATAAAATGTTTTCAAAATAAAGTGCGTCGTAAAATTGTGTCAATGGTACATTGGGAACGAAAACTTCATAGCGACTGCAATTTGCTACCGATCATCAACTCTGGATTCATGTGTGCCCTATGGAAGTAATTTGATGATACTTTGTATTCATAAAAGCAATATTTATAATATCAATAGCGCAAAAAGTTTTAAAGGTTAATATGTAACAAAACCACACAATTGCAAACACGATTATTCTAATTTCTTAACAATTTCTTTTCGTACATTCTATATTCGTTAATTAGATTTTCAAATTGTTTGTCAAACTGTTATTTCATAAAACATATACGTTTGTGCTTGGTATGGAATCAAAACACACATGAGTACCAACATTATTTTATGTTCCCATTTTCAATTAAAATCATGTTTATGTCATTTAAAATGTACAAAGATCAAAGATTATATTACACATAAAAAAAATCATTTTGTTGTTGATTTTTTTTTCAATTTTCCATTTTACTTTAATGAGGTATACACAGACAGACATACAGATAGAGGAGGTAAAGTGAACAAAATAAAATGAAAAAGTGAATCACACAGCTAACCATAAACAACCCAGCTCAGCTCAGCAGATCGGTAGAAAAGGAAAACTAATTGAATCAACATAAATCTGTTAGAACAACATTTGTACGGTTATTTAGAATTTTAGAGAAGTCTTTTAACAGACTTAAGTAAATAGTAATAAAGTATTCGAAATAGAAAAAAACTACTAACATAATACTATTTATGTGTAGGTGTAGGCATATGAATAATTTAACGGAATTAACAAAATGGTAAATGAAAAGAAAATTATCTTAGCTTTTAATGCGATTTTCTAAGTGATTTTCAAGTTGGAGTACAATTTGTCGCTTACATATACATCTATGCATAAATCAATTTAATTTAGTAGGTTATTAGGCAACACACAAATAAATTTACGAGACGGAAAACGGTTTGGGAATTTAAAATGAAAATCACTCAATAAATAATGAAAGAAACTCATAGACATGTAAAAGAATTTTTAACACCTTAATTGCAAATTTGTTACATAGATATAAAATTGTGTTCACTTCCGTTACGCTGCAATTAGAGTGTGATCTAATTTGTTAAAACGACAGCATGCATTTCATATTTTTGGTAAGATATAAGATATTAAATTTAAGGGAGTAAAACTCTTAATATAACTTTATTTTTGTTACTAATTTTATTACTTTTCTGTACACGTATAAAAAGGGAAAGAGATTATTTCATTTCCGCATCCAATATGTGTAATGCCCTCATTTATATAAGGACCTTAATAATCGTTTCTCGCTCTAATCTGCAGAGTGTTGGTGACTTCTCCTTTTGAATTGTTGAATTAGAAAAAGGGTCCATAACAGATCCGTAATTGGGAACGTATACGCTAACACCATGCTATTTTTCAGACACCATAAAGCAAAGCTGTTCATGGTCGTCAGAGTATACGGAGATGGACGAATACTTATTAACACCAGCGTCGTATATAGATAGGATGAAGAAAATGGACTGCAAATGGCCACCCTGGAGCAACCAGATGTGGTTTTGAAAGCAGATTATACTGATAATCTGAAGTTCACCTGATACTTTCTGTCTCTCAGAGATTCACCTACTGCAGAAGTTTCGTTGGGAACCATATAGGGCTTTGAATTTATATATAATAATATTGTGTGAAGCCCTGTCAAATGTGATCGTGGAACGACTTGAAGCCTATAATTAAAAATGTTCGATTTACAGCCTTTCTTATGGATAGGAATAATAAAAAGTCTTTCAAGATGAACGAAAAATTTTCTACCATTAGTTTTTTTTTAAATGGCTGTAAGTGGCTTACCCGCAGTAATTATAAATTTCAGCTCTAGTCGAAATCGAGTTTATCAAGATGTAAATATTTTAACGAGACCAAATAAAATGTTGTTTCGTGGCTTAATTCACGACTATGAAAGCAATTCTCTGTGCAATGCCGTCTGTTATGCACACCTTCGAAACGAATACGTAGCACGCACATATGTGAGCACTCGTATGGGTTTTATATTCAATCGAATATTTTTGCCCGTAAGATTCACAAGCTTCATATAAATATTGGAGTATTTGATTGGGTTTACCGAATCAAAATTTATGCTGTGTATAGTATCTATTGTTAAACCTTCCACTTGTTCATGCGGTTGATGTCTAAACTGTATTGAGGTTCAATTGGGCCAAATCTATCAAACAATATTGCTTTTAAGAAATACCAAAGCTTCTTAAGCTTACTAATAAATCGCTTAATATTCTCAGCCGTTCTTTTAGCCGTTTTAACTTCAGAAGCAACTGCTTTACTAAGGTAGCGGTACTGACCATTAAGGAAAGAATTATTTTGATAGTTGTTTGTGCATTAAGAAATGCTTGTCTCGTATTTTCATTAACCTTAATATAGGGGGGTCAACCTATTTTTATCATTCTGTTTTGCTTTAGGTATACACTTGGTTCGGGGCAGCCATTAATAATATTTATGAATAAATTTACCAAGCCATTTGCTGTTGTCACTTGTCACACATTTCAGTTTTGACCAAAGGGATTTTCTTAATATTTTATCATATCTTAAAATTGTAAAATTTTTAACATTCGAATTCCGCTGGATATCAATATTTTCAATTTGAAGATAGATAAATCTGTGATCGCATAAATAAGTATCTGAAAGACGGAATCAATCACTGTATTAACCGAGCCTTCCATTCATCGACCTTGTTGCATATGTTGCATCGATTTTATTTAGGATAATCAGACCGTATGATAAAAATAATAATTGTTTAACCTTTTATATTGGCTTAGGTATTTTCAAGCAGTCATCTGTCAGTTCGCATCGCAACATTATTTTTTATTTACTTGAAAAATTGAATTTAGTGAAAAAATGGAATTATTGCGTGAAAATTTTCGTGTGTTGATTTTTTACGATTTTCGAAAGGAGCTAACTCAACAACAGTGCTTGCTTCGAATCACTTCATTCGACTTTTAGCGACGACGCACCATCCTTGGCTAGCGTTTATAATTAGTACAGAGACGAGCCTCGTGAAGGTCGTCCAAAACAGCTGTTGTGTCAGAAAACATAGATGCTGTGATAAAACTAATTGACGAGGATCGTCAAGTGACTTATCGTTAAATCGAGGTATATGCCTCGGCATTAGTAACACCAGCGTACATACGATCTTACATCAACATTTAAAGGTGTGGAAGCTATACGCACGTTGGATTTCACATTTGTTGACAGACGGAGAAAAAAGTTTAGTCTCGATTGGTGCCGCCAAATGCTTGAAAAATTCGTTGGAGGTATATTACGATAATGCGAGCTCACACACATCACATCAAACAAGCGAGTATTTGAGCACTCAAACGAACGAATTGATAGGTCATCCGGCTTACAGCCCCGACCTGGCACCCAATGACTTCTTCTTGTTCGCAACAATCAAAGATAAGATACGTGGACAACGATTCTTTTTGCCTGAAAAAGCGATTGAAGCGTTCAAAAACCATGTTTCGGAGCTATCATGAAAAAGTTTGACAATATAGTAAAATAATTTTTACCGCATTAATATTTGATCTGACGTATATAGCTGTGCCACCATAATGGTCTGGGCGATTAGGAAAAAATTAATTGTAGCCATGAAAATTATAAAAAATGTTCTCGGATTCACGCGTAACACATTTTCCGTTAGCATGATAATGTCTGTGTTACATGCAATGTTGGGTATTGGGCACCCAGTTAAACCCAATTGAACTAACTAAAATATGGCGACAACTAATAATGACGTGAAATGTGTTTCGTGCACGAAAAAAATTGATTTAAAAAGATAAAAGTGTTATCTGTAAAGGAAAATGTAAAAAAAATTATCACAAACGTTGTACCAAAATTAGTGATGCTAATTACGCGATTTATACGGCTAATAGTGAAATGGTGTGGGCTTGTAAATTATGTTCCGATGCTATATACAAAACACAAGTGTCACATTCTCCAATATGAAATATTAAAAAAGGATTACCATCCTCTACAGCAGCAGCAATTGATAAAGACACTCGAACGGAAATATTAAACATCTCCCAAAACATTGTTAAGATCCTAGAAAATGACGCAGAATTAGCAAAGAAACTTAATGAGATCAAAAACGATCTAAGTCAACAAGTGGTCGTCCTAACCTCTAAAGTACACGAACTACAGAAGGTAAATAATGAATTGACACTACACCTTGGTAACGTTAATTTCAACACGATCGAACAAGTAAAGTTGAGCCATAACATTAAGATCTGCGGTATCCAGTCACTGCCCGGTGAAAATCTTATTAATTTTGTGACCACTTTGAGTGCAGAAGTCGGTTCGAAATTAAACAACAACAACGTAGTCAATGTCTATAGAAAACCGAATCGAAATAAAAATACAAACGAAGGAACTCACCCGATAATTGCTATTGTTAATGATTTATCAGCCAAGGAGGATTTCATTAAAAAGTGCCGTAAAATTGAGAAGTTAAGTGCTAGCATTTTATGCAAACCCACAAATTGATAATCGCCCCCTGTATATAAACCACGAACTCACTAAAACTTTTCAATTTTTACTTGCTAGAGCAAAAGAAAAGACGAACGAAAAATTGATCAAATTCGTTTGTGTAAGAGATGGGAACATTTTGATTCGCAAGAATGAGGGTAGTCCTCCTATTAAAGTTTATAATATCGCTCAATTAAACAATGTCACAAAACACAAATAGTTATGATCAAAGCTTCCCAAACCCAAACGTAAATATATACAATAATTCATCCTTCGTTAACGTAAACAATTTACTATCACAATATTCATACTGAATAAAATAAAACGGAACGAGCAAGGCCATTACAACAATTTGGAGGCAGAAATGAGGGTTCATGAACAAATGAAGTTTTTTAATTACCACAGAATGTCGGTGGAATTACTTGAGGAATTGCTCGACAAAATTAAAAGTTGAATCGAAAAATTAACTTTAACTCGAGAACCAATATCTGCAGGAGCACGACTTTCATTAACGTTGAAGTAAATATGCTGAAATAAAAATACTTAATTGAAAAATTTAATAATTATTTTGATTTTAGATACCTAGCAAATGGTGACATGATGATGTCATTGGCATACGACTATCGAGTTTCGGAAGCATTAGCAAGTTGTAACGTTTGACTTGTTTCGTTCAGCTCAGCTACGAGATGTTGAACGCGATGTATCGGATAGCCGTCAGTCTGAGGGTGGGTTTTTACGACATGACATATGCTGAACCGTCAACGTTAGCAACAATTCATAATTCGCGTTCATTAAAACATACTCCCGGTTATTAAAGAGAAACAACAACAACCGTTAAACGATGGTACGCAGAAGCATGCCTGTAGCGGCAACTGACTATTTCGTTCCCCACGACATATGAATTTATTACTCTTCACGGGTCATATTAAGAATTATAAACAACAAGATATACATTTAATCGTCATAGGAAAACGAAATTCTCGCGAAGTTGAAATGATACTTCACAGATATGATAATACAAAAAAATTTAGATAATGAAATATATATGTAAATGAGGTAACTTAACTAAAAGGGTTAGTAGGAATGATTAAGAATATGTATTTAGTGGTTAGTAAAAAATATTTAAATAAAAAGGTAATAAAAATGACTACGTCACCATCCAGTCGATTGATCCCGCGACCTTGGCTGTGGGGTGTGGCCAGGCTCCGTTGCACCAAAACTAAACGCCAATTTCACTTGCATCCAAATCCTATGCGTTTAGGGTGTTACCTTTTACCGCTACGTCACGTCTAGTTTCTTCGTTTGTCTATCATATATTGATCCGATAAATAAACCAGCAACCACGAACTTAAACTCTTTGGTTAGATTTTACGTTCGCCAGAAGCAGCACTACCGTTTGTTTTTAATGATGAACACTGTACTACGTATGTAGCCTTTAGCTGCACTTGTGCATTAAAACGGTATATGCACCGAGATATGTACGAACGCTGAGACTTTTACACCACCAACCGCAGGAAACAGAATACAGCCTCGCCCTTATTCAATAATAACACACTGGTGGATTTTATATAAATTTTTATTGCACAGAATGTTTTTATTTTTATTTTTGTTTTTATTGGTAATTGTTGTTGATGGGGTACAATTCAACATTTATATATCATATGCACACATATGCTAATATACATATACTTTAATGTTATTAATTTATCATCAAATTTTTATTATTAGTTATAAGTTTTAAGGTACAACTCATATTTATAATATGTATTTATTATTTAAGTACACAATAAAGTCTATATACACAGATCACAGTAATCATTTAATTTTACATGCACTTAACTTCTAATTAATATTATTTCAACTTTTGGTTTTTTTTTTTTTTATATACGAAACTATATTTTTATTTTACGAAATATTATCGTGTTCTCCTTGTGTTAATAATTTTTTTTTATTTTTTTTAGACTAGCCAAAAACCAACTGACCCCGGCTCACCATTTATTTCCGTTTTTATCTCTTTTCTTTATCCCGCCTAAATTTTGCCAAATCAAGTTTGATCATCGACACTACCACAATCAAATCCATATGATCAACCGTCACCCTAAACAATACATTATCGTTTCCAACACAACAATCGACCATTGACGAGGGTAAGCACCAAAAGCAATTTCTACAATGCGTTGCGCGGCGGAATTCATGAATTTTATTTTAGATAAATGTTCAGCAAACTAGGTAGGTGTGAGCTGTATATTTCATGTAACCAGCTTAATAACGTATATGTAGGTAAAGTTGGCATAAGAAATCCCTAGTCATTACAGGGCAGCTACAAATACCAAAATGATCGGAAGGAATTTGACATTGATGGGATTTGGAGCTGAATTAACTCGGATTTCGACAATGGTCAGGTTTTAATATCCATTAGGTGATAAACCCCTAATTCTTTGCCATTCTCGTCTTTTAATTTGTAGTATACATTGCCTTGTTTATCGTAAACATAAGCTTTAATATAAGGATAAGCAAACTTCGCAGTAAACTTATTCGCGGCATTGCTTAATACATGCTGACGCACAAATACTTTTTCTCCAATCGAAAGCTGCCTTTGCCTAGTTCTTAAGTTATACCGATTGGAGTAATTATTATAGGCGTGTTTCAAATTGTTTTGAACTTCCTTGTGAACAAGTAATAGTCGTTCAGGAATATCCAGCCAATCTAAACGATTCTCACTCAGCAAATCCAATTCCCGAAGAAGTTTGTATTCACTCCCATGCAAGATTTTGTGATAACCAAACATTAAAAAATGTGGCGAGTATCGAGTAGTTTGGTGAACGGAGTTTCTCAAGGCACTTCCTATTTGAGCAAGATATTTGTCCCAACTGTTGTGTTTTCGCTGTACGTACGCTCTCAAAGCTGCTACCACGGAACGATTTACTCGCTCTGAGGCGTTAGCTTGAGGAGAATAATAAGCCGTTTTCACATGACTAATGCCGTTGTCTTTAACTAAACTATTAAATTCTTTGCCCACGAACTGGACGCCATTATCAGAATGAATTATTTCAGGAACATTAAAGAGCGAAAAAAATTCATCTCGAAGGAATTCTACAATCTTGGAAGCTGTTCCAGAATTCAGTGCTTTCAGGAACACGAATTTCGTAAGATGGTCTAAAACTATTAAAACAACCGTCTTACCAGACGAGGTTCTTGGATAAGGCCCTAAAAGGTCTATGTAAATCTTTTGCCAAGGTCGTTCGGAAAAAACTTGCTGGCCTAGAGGAGGACGTAAACATTGATTAGTGGCTTTTGTTTGTTTGCAGATTTCACATTTGGTAACCCAATCATGAACTTCAACTGACATATGTGGCCAATAGTATAACCGCCGTAGTCGATCGAGCGTTTTCTTAACTCCTCCATGAGCTCCATCTGGGGGACAATGTTCTTTTTCAATCAACCTTATTCTAATATCGCGTGGTATCCACAGCTTCCATACGGGAATATCGGTTAATACTTGTTCACATCGTGGTTCCAATCTTATAAAAAGATGATTCTGATGGATGCGCATATTTGGATACTGCTCTGGGTGTTCTGCCACCTTTTTGTACACTTTATCGTAGTCTTCGTCATCTATATTATTCGGGATGATATCGAGGTTGTGCAAGTATATGTCGGAAACCAATTCTTCTACTGTGTCACAATATATACGCGATAAGGTGTCCGCCACGATATTTTCGCTGCCTTTTTGGTGTATAATGTTGAAATTATACCCCTGTAGTTTCATACTCCACCGAGCTAATCTCCCGCTAAGGTTTTTTTGAGACATTAGCCACTGGAGACTGGCATGGTCCGTGATTAGGGTGAATTGATATCCTTCAACGTAAGGCCTGAATTTCTTGATGCTCACAATTGCCGCGAGACACTTCAATTCTGTTACAGAATAATTTCTTTGTGCCGCATTTAACTTTTGGGACATGAATGCTATTGGCAATTCATTTTTTTCATGGTCCACTTGGTACAAAACGCTTCCTAAGCCCTGGGTACTTGCATCGCACCGAATAAAATAATGCTTTTTGAAATCAGGATTATGCAATACTGGCGCGTTGATAAGGAGATTTTCAAGCTTGTTTAAGGCAAGTTCAGCTTCTTCGTTCCATGTAGTTTTACTTCCTTTCTTAAGAAGGTTAGTAATCGGTGATGTTACCTCCGCGAAATTTGGCACAAACCGCCGATACCACCCGGCCATTCCTAATAATCTCCGAATTTGTTTCGTTGTTTTTGGAGTCGGAAAATTTTTTATCGCTTCCACTTTGGAAGGATCGGCTCTGAGACCCCGTTCACCAATCAAATATCCCAGGTATTTAGTTTCTCTTAAAACGAATCTACTTTTTTCCAAATTTATCGTTAATCCGGCATCTGTCAGATGTTTTGCCACTAATTTGAGAATTCGTATGTGTTCAGTGAATGTGGCAGATATAACAAGTAGATCGTCGAGATATACGAAGACGCGGTCTCTAAGTTCGTGAGGAATCACTCTGTCCATAAGTCTGCACATGGTTTGGGGCGCATTACACAACCCAAACGGCATGACACAGAATTGGTAGAGCGGGCGACCCGGGACGGTGAACGCTGTTATTTCTCTGGATGATTGTGAAAGCGGGATTTGCCAAAACGCGTCCTTTAGGTCTAGGCTTGTAATAAATTTGGTTTCTTGTAATCGACCTATCAATCCATCTATTATAGGTAGAGGATACGCGTCCTTTCTTGTCACTAAATTTATCTTTCTCGAATCCAGGCAGAGTCTCACTTTACCGTTGTCTTTCCTTATGAGTATCATCGGAGAACTCCAGGGACTAGTACTTTCCTCAATCACCCCTAAGGAAAGCATACGATCTATTTCTGCATTTATGATATCCTGTATAGCGGGAGAAACTGAATAATAGCGTTGTTTAATAGGCGCGGCGGCGCCAACGTCGATCACGTGCTGCAATAATTTCGTTTTACCTAAACCCTCTGTTGCAAATGAAGGAAAAGAAGCAATTACGTCGTCTAGTTCAACTTTTTGATCTATGGATAAATCGTGCTGCATGGATGACTTAGAGGGCTTTATTTCTTCAGAAATCTCACTTACAATGTCTGGTGCAATTCGAAAGATTCTCCAAAAATTTATTCCTAAATAAATTTCTGAGTTGAGGGATGGTACTAAACAAAATTTAATGGATTCGGTTTTGCCCATGTAAGTGATTGGAATGTAAGCGTGCCCAATAACTGGATTGGAAGTTCCATCGGCCGTTTGTACGAAGGTTTCTAGTTTTCTGATCGGTATATGGAGTGATTTTACCAGCTTTTCGCAGTTTTTCCCCAAAACACTTACGCTAGCCCCACTATCAAGTAGTCCAAACTTTACTTGATTACCGATCAATATTTTTGCATAAGGTCGTTGATCGTGTATTTGGTACTCTCTAATTGAACACACTGCACAGTCTTGAAGAAACTCTTTTCTATTTTTCCAATACTGTTGGACTCTCTGTTGTTGTTTATTTCGTAGTCTTGGGCACTCGTAGATTCCGGCGGTAGAATTAGTAGAATTTGTAAGGTTAGCTGACTGGTCATGTTCGGTAGGTACATTATAATACGTCTCTGCATTTACTTCTCTTCCTTTGGAGGAGATTGTCTCGTCTGCGGTTGGTAGGACTGATTTATTCTGGGCTTGTAAATTTTTCCCGAACGTGCTTCCCCAGAAAATATCGCGTTCGGAATTTCGTTTCCCAACCGCTTCTTCTGGCATTTGTAGCAGTCGCTGTACTTTTTGTTCGCTAATCCACAGCCATCGCAAAACTCATGGGTCTTCTCAACTGGACACCATTTAAAGCGATGCCCAATATCTTTGCAGTTCCAGCAAACTGTAATGGGCGTGTGCATTTGTTTATTAATAGCACTAACTTCCTGTAGATTTGCTTCTTCAGTTACGTCGCCGTATTCGTCCTCATCCTGTTCCTTGCCAATCGCTCCTTTTGGGAATTTTTGGTCAGTGATTTCTTCGACCCT
Organism: Nephrotoma appendiculata; assembly: GCA_947310385.1. Lineage (NCBI taxonomy): Eukaryota > Metazoa > Arthropoda > Insecta > Diptera > Tipulidae > Nephrotoma > Nephrotoma appendiculata. The sequence continues at coordinate 273,069,785 of OX371225.1, read as the reverse complement.
CGGTGCATATCGACCTCGAGTTTCAATCATTTTTCGTGGATCGTATCCAGACGAGCTCCAGAGTTTTTCATAGTTATCGCAGACTTTTCTTAACTGCTCTATACTTCCAAACGTCATACTACAGGTTGCATTTTTGAGAGCTGCGTTCATGTTGTCCAGGATAGATTCCAACAACTCATCATCCGCCAGTGGATTAGCCAAGCGACAGTTCATACTCTCTATCTCGAGTAAATATTCGTTGAAGCGTTCTTTCGGATATTGCGTTCTGCTTCTTATGGTTCTTCTTAAGGCCCGTTCGCTTTCCACCGACGTAAATCGTTCCAGAAGAGCTTTCCGCATATCTCGCCAACTTGAATTCTTGTGTTTCCGAATATAGATAAAGTACCATTTCTCTGCTTTATCAGATACGAAATTTCTCATCAGGTGGACTAACTCCTGTCTCGGCACGTCATCTTGCAATGCATGCTCTTCCAATTTCATAATGAAGTCTTGGACGTTTTCATCGGTACCCTTTCCTTCGCGACCAGAGAATTTGATTTTCCATTTCGTTGGATTCTGGAAATAGTTTGGTTTGCGGGTACTTGTTCTTCGACTGTTTCGATTTTGACGATGCCTCGCGTTACCAACAGGGGATGAACTATCACTTCCGGAGCAACTATTTGAAGATGTTTGATGACGATTAGATGTTGATGAAGAGGTTCGTTGTGATACTTTTTTATTTCTACTTGTTGACCGCGAAGTAGTCAATCTCTTCTTAAATTCGTTAGTCATTTCTTCCAACTTTTCAGAGAATCGTCTTTCTAGATTGGATACCAGTTCTGCAGTAGCTTCTGGGAGAGATGTTCTTTTTGCTTCATCTAGTTCTCGACTCGGGTGACGTTTGATTTTCTTTCCTGAAGGCCCAGGCTGTTGATGTGAATCTGAATTTTGACGTTCTTGTTGAGAGTTGATAATGCGCTTTATTTCCCTCGATAAATACCTTATAGTTCTCTGGAATGCTTTTACCACAATATTGATTCCCAGCAAGTCTGGCTTGGAATTTTGCAAACGTTCTGCTCTTTCCTTCCAATGTATACCCCGTATTAGTATTCCTCTTAACTCGGGAATTTTGGTGGACCCATCCTTTGGTCTGTCTAAATATTCATCCAATTGGTTTAATTTTTGGGTTATAAGATTTAACTCTTCTTCGAAATCATCCGTGTGCGTTTTATTGGGTTTTAACTGAACATTTTCCCCTTCTTTCTGAAGTTTCTCGATAAACAGTTTTTCAGCCCCGACTTGGGAGCTAGATATGCCCCGAATTTCGTATTCAATACCTAATTCTTCAGGCTTTAATGCGTCATAAATTAATTCCACCTCCATTCTGAGAGATAGGGTGTTTGTAGGCTATTTGGTAAATTATTGATACTTCGAGAGTTTATCGGGAATAATCGGAAGGTTATCGTCGATTATCGACGGAACAAAACGAAAACACTACACAAATTTAATATTGAGAAATATTGCGACAATCAAGAATTACTGTTTTCGAGTAAGACCACCAAGATTCAATAGCTTTAGACGTAGTACTGAATTGCTTTATAGAAATACCCAAATACTTAGCACAGAGAAAATAATTCGATAATAGTAATGGAAACGATAATATATGCGAATTTATAATTAAGAGCATTTATTACAAGTATTCTCACAAATTTTCCACGATTAGGAAATATCTTGATTTAATTTAACTCACTACGAATATTAATAAAATATAATTCAATTATGTTAGTGTCGTTTAAATATTTATGATTTTCAAATACATATGTCATAGGTGGGAACGAAATAATCAGGTGTGTAAAACAATAAATTTTCTTTAGGCGCAATCGATCGGATGCCTTATCTGCTAAAAGTAAATTCATTAACGGTTGACATTGTTGTTTCTGCTTTAAATCGGAATTTAAATAAACTTAATATAAAAAGTAAAAAGTTTGTTTTTCATAGGCCTACGTAGGCAATATACTTAAATATGGAAATATCTATGAATTGCTTTAGCTCAATAAATCCTCAATAAGGAAGACTTTCTTAGTTTGGCCGAAGAATCCAGATTCACTGAACCATCAATCGGTCAACCATAAGTTGTCTCATCTATTATTGAAAATTTATTTTTCAGAAAAAAAATTATGGGAAAAAAATTTATTTAAAATGATTTTATAATAATTCCAATGGGGAGTCAACCCACTAATGTACAAGAACATCCAGAATCACGGAATATCAATTGTACATTAAATGCGTTTCCCATCGACCATCAAAAGATTATTATAAATTTAGTTAACTACAAATTTGTAAAATATTTTTTTAATTGAAAACAAATAGTCTATGAAAAGCATGGAAAATGGTGAACAACCACATAAAAGGTGATTGCTGAAAGCTAGAAGAGCAAATAACTAAAAGATAGATTAACCGCTAGGTCATACTTAAGCGGCTTTGTAATCTATTTGTCCGTTAAGTGGTGAGGCCACCTGGATGCCTTTTTAGGGCAACCATCCACAAAAAATACAATATCGAAAAAACTACGTTATTTCAGATTAAACATTTTAAATAATCTAACTGTGTAGAGTATGCATAAACTCGGGTCCCTGTTTCGGCGCCATTGTAACGTTTGACTTGTTTCGTTCAGCTCAGCTACGAGATGTCGAACGCGATGTATCGGATAGCCGTCAGTCTGAGGGTGGGTTTTTACGACATGACATATGCTGAACCGTCAACGTTAGCAACAATTCATAATTCGCGTTCATTAAAACATACTCCCGGTTATTAAAGAGAAACAACAACAACCGTTAAACGATGGTACGCAGAAGCATGCCTGTAGCGGCAACTGACTATTTCGTTCCCCACGACATATGAATTTATTACTCTTCACGGGTCATATTAAGAATTATAAACAACAAGATATACATTTAATCGTCATAGGAAAACGAAATTCTCGCGAAGTTGAAATGATACTTCACAGATATGATAATACAAAAAAATTTAGATAATGAAATATATATGTAAATGAGGTAACTTAACTAAAAGGGTTAGTAGGAATGATTAAGAATATGTATTTAGTGGTTAGTAAAAAATATTTAAATAAAAAGGTAATAAAAATGACTACGTCACCATCCAGTCGATTGATCCCGCGACCTTGGCTGTGGGGTGTGGCCAGGCTCCGTTGCACCAAAACTAAACGCCAATTTCACTTGCATCCAAATCCTATGCGTTTAGGGTGTTACCTTTTACCGCTACGTCACGTCTAGTTTCTTCGTTTGTCTATCATATATTGATCCGATAAATAAACCAGCAACCACGAACTTAAACTCATTGGTTAGATTTTACGTTCGCCAGAAGCAGCACTACCGTTTGTTTTTAATGATGAACACTGTACTACGTATGTAGCCTTTAGCTGCACTTGTGCATTAAAACGGTATATGCACCGAGATATGTACGAACGCTGAGACTTTTACACCACCAACCGCAGGAAACAGAATACAGCCTCGCCCTTATTCAATAATAACACACTGGTGGATTTTATATAAATTTTTATTGCACAGAATGTTTTTATTTTTATTTTTGTTTTTATTGGTAATTGTTGTTGATGGGGTACAATTCAACATTTATATATCATATGCACACATATGCTAATATACATATACTTTAATGTTATTAATTTATCATCAAATTTTTATTATTAGTTATAAGTTTTAAGGTACAACTCATATTTATAATATGTATTTATTATTTAAGTACACAATAAAGTCTATATACACAGATCACAGTAATCATTTAATTTTACATGCACTTAACTTCTAATTAATATTATTTCAACTTTTGGTTTTTTTTTTTTTTATATACGAAACTATATTTTTATTTTACGAAATATTATCGTGTTCTCCTTGTGTTAATAATTTTTTTTTATTTTTTTTAGACTAGCCAAAAACCAACTGACCCCGGCTCACCATTTATTTCCGTTTTTATCTCTTTTCTTTATCCCGCCTAAATTTTGCCAAATCAAGTTTGATCATCGACACTACCACAATCAAATCCATATGATCAACCGTCACCCTAAACAATACATTATCGTTTCCAACACAACAATCGACCATTGACGAGGGTAAGCACCAAAAGCAATTTCTACAATGCGTTGCGCGGCGGAATTCATGAATTTTATTTTAGATAAATGTTCAGCAAACTAGGTAGGTGTGAGCTGTATATTTCATGTAACCAGCTTAATAACGTATATGTAGGTAAAGTTGGCATAAGAAATCCCTAGTCATTACAGGGCAGCTACAAATACCAAAATGATCGGAAGGAATTTGACATTGATGGGATTTGGAGCTGAATTAACTCGGATTTCGACAATGGTCAGGTTTTAATATCCATTAGGTGATAAACCCCTAATTCTTTGCCATTCTCGTCTTTTAATTTGTAGTATACATTGCCTTGTTTATCGTAAACATAAGCTTTAATATAAGGATAAGCAAACTTCGCAGTAAACTTATTCGCGGCATTGCTTAATACATGCTGACGCACAAATACTTTTTCTCCAATCGAAAGCTGCCTTTGCCTAGTTCTTAAGTTATACCGATTGGAGTAATTATTATAGGCGTGTTTCAAATTGTTTTGAACTTCCTTGTGAACAAGTAATAGTCGTTCAGGAATATCCAGCCAATCTAAACGATTCTCACTCAGCAAATCCAATTCCCGAAGAAGTTTGTATTCACTCCCATGCAAGATTTTGTGATAACCAAACATTAAAAAATGTGGCGAGTATCGAGTAGTTTGGTGAACGGAGTTTCTCAAGGCACTTCCTATTTGAGCAAGATATTTGTCCCAACTGTTGTGTTTTCGCTGTACGTACGCTCTCAAAGCTGCTACCACGGAACGATTTACTCGCTCTGAGGCGTTAGCTTGAGGAGAATAATAAGCCGTTTTCACATGACTAATGCCGTTGTCTTTAACTAAACTATTAAATTCTTTGCCCACGAACTGGACGCCATTATCAGAATGAATTATTTCAGGAACATTAAAGAGCGAAAAAAATTCATCTCGAAGGAATTCTACAATCTTGGAAGCTGTTCCAGAATTCAGTGCTTTCAGGAACACGAATTTCGTAAGATGGTCTAAAACTATTAAAACAACCGTCTTACCAGACGAGGTTCTTGGATAAGGCCCTAAAAGGTCTATGTAAATCTTTTGCCAAGGTCGTTCGGAAAAAACTTGCTGGCCTAGAGGAGGACGTAAACATTGATTAGTGGCTTTTGTTTGTTTGCAGATTTCACATTTGGTAACCCAATCATGAACTTCAACTGACATATGTGGCCAATAGTATAACCGCCGTAGTCGATCGAGCGTTTTCTTAACTCCTCCATGAGCTCCATCTGGGGGACAATGTTCTTTTTCAATCAACCTTATTCTAATATCGCGTGGTATCCACAGCTTCCATACGGGAATATCGGTTAATACTTGTTCACATCGTGGTTCCAATCTTATAAAAAGATGATTCTGATGGATGCGCATATTTGGATACTGCTCTGGGTGTTCTGCCACCTTTTTGTACACTTTATCGTAGTCTTCGTCATCTATATTATTCGGGATGATATCGAGGTTGTGCAAGTATATGTCGGAAACCAATTCTTCTACTGTGTCACAATATATACGCGATAAGGTGTCCGCCACGATATTTTCGCTGCCTTTTTGGTGTATAATGTTGAAATTATACCCCTGTAGTTTCATACTCCACCGAGCTAATCTCCCGCTAAGGTTTTTTTGAGACATTAGCCACTGGAGACTGGCATGGTCCGTGATTAGGGTGAATTGATATCCTTCAACGTAAGGCCTGAATTTCTTGATGCTCACAATTGCCGCGAGACACTTCAATTCTGTTACAGAATAATTTCTTTGTGCCGCATTTAACTTTTGGGACATGAATGCTATTGGCAATTCATTTTTTTCATGGTCCACTTGGTACAAAACGCTTCCTAAGCCCTGGGTACTTGCATCGCACCGAATAAAATAATGCTTTTTGAAATCAGGATTATGCAATACTGGCGCGTTGATAAGGAGATTTTCAAGCTTGTTTAAGGCAAGTTCAGCTTCTTCGTTCCATGTAGTTTTACTTCCTTTCTTAAGAAGGTTAGTAATCGGTGATGTTACCTCCGCGAAATTTGGCACAAACCGCCGATACCACCCGGCCATTCCTAATAATCTCCGAATTTGTTTCGTTGTTTTTGGAGTCGGAAAATTTTTTATCGCTTCCACTTTGGAAGGATCGGCTCTGAGACCCCGTTCACCAATCAAATATCCCAGGTATTTAGTTTCTCTTAAAACGAATCTACTTTTTTCCAAATTTATCGTTAATCCGGCATCTGTCAGATGTTTTGCCACTAATTTGAGAATTCGTATGTGTTCAGTGAATGTGGCAGATATAACAAGTAGATCGTCGAGATATACGAAGACGCGGTCTCTAAGTTCGTGAGGAATCACTCTGTCCATAAGTCTGCACATGGTTTGGGGCGCATTACACAACCCAAACGGCATGACACAGAATTGGTAGAGCGGGCGACCCGGGACGGTGAACGCTGTTATTTCTCTGGATGATTGTGAAAGCGGGATTTGCCAAAACGCGTCCTTTAGGTCTAGGCTTGTAATAAATTTGGTTTCTTGTAATCGACCTATCAATCCATCTATTATAGGTAGAGGATACGCGTCCTTTCTTGTCACTAAATTTATCTTTCTCGAATCCAGGCAGAGTCTCACTTTACCGTTGTCTTTCCTTATGAGTATCATCGGAGAACTCCAGGGACTAGTACTTTCCTCAATCACCCCTAAGGAAAGCATACGATCTATTTCTGCATTTATGATATCCTGTATAGCGGGAGAAACTGAATAATAGCGTTGTTTAATAGGCGCGGCGGCGCCAACGTCGATCACGTGCTGCAATAATTTCGTTTTACCTAAACCCTCTGTTGCAAATGAAGGAAAAGAAGCAATTACGTCGTCTAGTTCAACTTTTTGATCTATGGATAAATCGTGCTGCATGGATGACTTAGAGGGCTTTATTTCTTCAGAAATCTCACTTACAATGTCTGGTGCAATTCGAAAGATTCTCCAAAAATTTATTCCTAAATAAATTTCTGAGTTGAGGGATGGTACTAAACAAAATTTAATGGATTCGGTTTTGCCCATGTAAGTGATTGGAATGTAAGCGTGCCCAATAACTGGATTGGAAGTTCCATCGGCCGTTTGTACGAAGGTTTCTAGTTTTCTGATCGGTATATGGAGTGATTTTACCAGCTTTTCGCAGTTTTTCCCCAAAACACTTACGCTAGCCCCACTATCAAGTAGTCCAAACTTTACTTGATTACCGATCAATATTTTTGCATAAGGTCGTTGATCGTGTATTTGGTACTCTCTAATTGAACACACTGCACAGTCTTGAAGAAACTCTTTTCTATTTTTCCAATACTGTTGGACTCTCTGTTGTTGTTTATTTCGTAGTCTTGGGCACTCGTAGATTCCGGCGGTAGAATTAGTAGAATTTGTAAGGTTAGCTGACTGGTCATGTTCGGTAGGTACATTATAATACGTCTCTGCATTTACTTCTCTTCCTTTGGAGGAGATTGTCTCGTCTGCGGTTGGTAGGACTGATTTATTCTGGGCTTGTAAATTTTTCCCGAACGTGCTTCCCCAGAAAATATCGCGTTCGGAATTTCGTTTCCCAACCGCTTCTTCTGGCATTTGTAGCAGTCGCTGTACTTTTTGTTCGCTAATCCACAGCCATCGCAAAACTCATGGGTCTTCTCAACTGGACACCATTTAAAGCGATGCCCAATATCTTTGCAGTTCCAGCAAACTGTAATGGGCGTGTGCATTTGTTTATTAATAGCACTAACTTCCTGTAGATTTGCTTCTTCAGTTACGTCGCCGTATTCGTCCTCATCCTGTTCCTTGCCAATCGCTCCTTTTGGGAATTTTTGGTCAGTGATTTCTTCGACCCTCGGTGCATATCGACCTCGAGTTTCAATCATTTTTCGTGGATCGTATCCAGACGAGCTCCAGAGTTTTTCATAGTTATCGCAGACTTTTCTTAACTGCTCTATACTTCCAAACGTCATACTACAGGTTGCATTTTTGAGAGCTGCGTTCATGTTGTCCAGGATAGATTCCAACAACTCATCATCCGCCAGTGGATTAGCCAAGCGACAGTTCATACTCTCTATCTCGAGTAAATATTCGTTGAAGCGTTCTTTCGGATATTGCGTTCTGCTTCTTATGGTTCTTCTTAAGGCCCGTTCGCTTTCCACCGACGTAAATCGTTCCAGAAGAGCTTTCCGCATATCTCGCCAACTTGAATTCTTGTGTTTCCGAATATAGATAAAGTACCATTTCTCTGCTTTATCAGATACGAAATTTCTCATCAGGTGGACTAACTCCTGTCTCGGCACGTCATCTTGCAATGCATGCTCTTCCAATTTCATAATGAAGTCTTGGACGTTTTCATCGGTACCCTTTCCTTCGCGACCAGAGAATTTGATTTTCCATTTCGTTGGATTCTGGAAATAGTTTGGTTTGCGGGTACTTGTTCTTCGACTGTTTCGATTTTGACGATGCCTCGCGTTACCAACAGGGGATGAACTATCACTTCCGGAGCAACTATTTGAAGATGTTTGATGACGATTAGATGTTGATGAAGAGGTTCGTTGTGATACTTTTTTATTTCTACTTGTTGACCGCGAAGTAGTCAATCTCTTCTTAAATTCGTTAGTCATTTCTTCCAACTTTTCAGAGAATCGTCTTTCTAGATTGGATACCAGTTCTGCAGTAGCTTCTGGGAGAGATGTTCTTTTTGCTTCATCTAGTTCTCGACTCGGGTGACGTTTGATTTTCTTTCCTGAAGGCCCAGGCTGTTGATGTGAATCTGAATTTTGACGTTCTTGTTGAGAGTTGATAATGCGCTTTATTTCCCTCGATAAATACCTTATAGTTCTCTGGAATGCTTTTACCACAATATTGATTCCCAGCAAGTCTGGCTTGGAATTTTGCAAACGTTCTGCTCTTTCCTTCCAATGTATACCCCGTATTAGTATTCCTCTTAACTCGGGAATTTTGGTGGACCCATCCTTTGGTCTGTCTAAATATTCATCCAATTGGTTTAATTTTTGGGTTATAAGATTTAACTCTTCTTCGAAATCATCCGTGTGCGTTTTATTGGGTTTTAACTGAACATTTTCCCCTTCTTTCTGAAGTTTCTCGATAAACAGTTTTTCAGCCCCGACTTGGGAGCTAGATATGCCCCGAATTTCGTATTCAATACCTAATTCTTCAGGCTTTAATGCGTCATAAATTAATTCCACCTCCATTCTGAGAGATAGGGTGTTTGTAGGCTATTTGGTAAATTATTGATACTTCGAGAGTTTATCGGGAATAATCGGAAGGTTATCGTCGATTATCGACGGAACAAAACGAAAACACTACACAAATTTAATATTGAGAAATATTGCGACAATCAAGAATTACTGTTTTCGAGTAAGACCACCAAGATTCAATAGCTTTAGACGTAGTACTGAATTGCTTTATAGAAATACCCAAATACTTAGCACAGAGAAAATAATTCGATAATAGTAATGGAAACGATAATATATGCGAATTTATAATTAAGAGCATTTATTACAAGTATTCTCACAAATTTTCCACGATTAGGAAATATCTTGATTTAATTTAACTCACTACGAATATTAATAAAATATAATTCAATTATGTTAGTGTCGTTTAAATATTTATGATTTTCAAATACATATGTCATAGGTGGGAACGAAATAATCAGGTGTGTAAAACAATAAATTTTCTTTAGGCGCAATCGATCGGATGCCTTATCTGCTAAAAGTAAATTCATTAACGGTTGACATTGTTGTTTCTGCTTTAAATCGGAATTTAAATAAACTTAATATAAAAAGTAAAAAGTTTGTTTTTCATAGGCCTACGTAGGCAATATACTTAAATATGGAAATATCTATGAATTGCTTTAGCTCAATAAATCCTCAATAAGGAAGACTTTCTTAGTTTGGCCGAAGAATCCAGATTCACTGAACCATCAATCGGTCAACCATAAGTTGTCTCATCTATTATTGAAAATTTATTTTTCAGAAAAAAAATTATGGGAAAAAAATTTATTTAAAATGATTTTATAATAATTCCAATGGGGAGTCAACCCACTAATGTACAAGAACATCCAGAATCACGGAATATCAATTGTACATTAAATGCGTTTCCCATCGACCATCAAAAGATTATTATAAATTTAGTTAACTACAAATTTGTAAAATATTTTTTTAATTGAAAACAAATAGTCTATGAAAAGCATGGAAAATGGTGAACAACCACATAAAAGGTGATTGCTGAAAGCTAGAAGAGCAAATAACTAAAAGATAGATTAACCGCTAGGTCATACTTAAGCGGCTTTGTAATCTATTTGTCCGTTAAGTGGTGAGGCCACCTGGATGCCTTTTTAGGGCAACCATCCACAAAAAATACAATATCGAAAAAACTACGTTATTTCAGATTAAACATTTTAAATAATCTAACTGTGTAGAGTATGCATAAACTCGGGTCCCTGTTTCGGCGCCATTGTAACGTTTGACTTGTTTCGTTCAGCTCAGCTACGAGATGTCGAACGCGATGTATCGGATAGCCGTCAGTCTGAGGGTGGGTTTTTACGACATGACATATGCTGAACCGTCAACGTTAGCAACAATTCATAATTCGCGTTCATTAAAACATACTCCCGGTTATTAAAGAGAAACAACAACAACCGTTAAACGATGGTACGCAGAAGCATGCCTGTAGCGGCAACTGACTATTTCGTTCCCCACGACATATGAATTTATTACTCTTCACGGGTCATATTAAGAATTATAAACAACAAGATATACATTTAATCGTCATAGGAAAACGAAATTCTCGCGAAGTTGAAATGATACTTCACAGATATGATAATACAAAAAAATTTAGATAATGAAATATATATGTAAATGAGGTAACTTAACTAAAAGGGTTAGTAGGAATGATTAAGAATATGTATTTAGTGGTTAGTAAAAAATATTTAAATAAAAAGGTAATAAAAATGACTACGTCACCATCCAGTCGATTGATCCCGCGACCTTGGCTGTGGGGTGTGGCCAGGCTCCGTTGCACCAAAACTAAACGCCAATTTCACTTGCATCCAAATCCTATGCGTTTAGGGTGTTACCTTTTACCGCTACGTCACGTCTAGTTTCTTCGTTTGTCTATCATATATTGATCCGATAAATAAACCAGCAACCACGAACTTAAACTCATTGGTTAGATTTTACGTTCGCCAGAAGCAGCACTACCGTTTGTTTTTAATGATGAACACTGTACTACGTATGTAGCCTTTAGCTGCACTTGTGCATTAAAACGGTATATGCACCGAGATATGTACGAACGCTGAGACTTTTACACCACCAACCGCAGGAAACAGAATACAGCCTCGCCCTTATTCAATAATAACACACTGGTGGATTTTATATAAATTTTTATTGCACAGAATGTTTTTATTTTTATTTTTGTTTTTATTGGTAATTGTTGTTGATGGGGTACAATTCAACATTTATATATCATATGCACACATATGCTAATATACATATACTTTAATGTTATTAATTTATCATCAAATTTTTATTATTAGTTATAAGTTTTAAGGTACAACTCATATTTATAATATGTATTTATTATTTAAGTACACAATAAAGTCTATATACACAGATCACAGTAATCATTTAATTTTACATGCACTTAACTTCTAATTAATATTATTTCAACTTTTGGTTTTTTTTTTTTTTATATACGAAACTATATTTTTATTTTACGAAATATTATCGTGTTCTCCTTGTGTTAATAATTTTTTTTTATTTTTTTTAGACTAGCCAAAAACCAACTGACCCCGGCTCACCATTTATTTCCGTTTTTATCTCTTTTCTTTATCCCGCCTAAATTTTGCCAAATCAAGTTTGATCATCGACACTACCACAATCAAATCCATATGATCAACCGTCACCCTAAACAATACATTATCGTTTCCAACACAACAATCGACCATTGACGAGGGTAAGCACCAAAAGCAATTTCTACAATGCGTTGCGCGGCGGAATTCATGAATTTTATTTTAGATAAATGTTCAGCAAACTAGGTAGGTGTGAGCTGTATATTTCATGTAACCAGCTTAATAACGTATATGTAGGTAAAGTTGGCATAAGAAATCCCTAGTCATTACAAAGTCACATTATTGCCGAAACATGTGACGTATTATGGAATTCGCTCTTAATACGCAAACATGTCACAGTTCAGGTAATTTTAAAAATACGTGGCTCTACTATCAAGAAATTGTTTATCTTACTTTTAGGCTTTTCACTTTTAGGCACTATTTTGCAACCAACTGTTTCAACTATAAATCATCGCACAGCATTGTATTAATGGCAATTTGTGACGCGAACTACAATTTCCTAGTTGTAGATATAGGAGCATCAGGACGATTCAGCGACAGTGGTATATTTAGAAACAACTTTCGGTAAAGCATTGATCGAACAAAGCTCTTTTTTAAATATACCCCCGGGCACATTTTTACCCAACAGCACAATGAGTGAACCACACGTGATTGTCGGTGACGAAGCTTTTCCATTAGTGAAGCATTTAATGAGACCATTCCCAGGGAGAAATTCTTCAATTTTACTATCACAACCAGAGTCAATATTGAATTACCGCTTATCTCGAGCAAGACGAGTAATAGAAAATACATTTGGTATTTATCAGCGAAATGGAGAATTTTTAGAAAGCCCATTCACGTGAAATGGGAAAGCGTAGTCAAATTTGTAAAGGCGGCAGTATACTTGCATAATTACATAAAAAAGAAAAAATTCATTATATTGTCCACCTGGATATACAGATGTTAAAAGTGGAAGTGGAGAAATTATTGAAGGACAATGGCGTCGAGAAACCGCAAGTGACAATAATGGAGTCTACAATGCATTGGCCGAACTGGTTCCAACAATCCCTCGTCAAACGCTGTAGAAATAAAAAACAATTTCAAAAATTATTTTAATGAAATTGATATCCATCCGTGGCAGCAAAATAGAATATATAACTCTTAGAAGTTTTCAATATTCCACAAAAATAATAAACAATGGAATAAATAAAAATAAAATAATGTAATTCACATTTCTATATCTAAAATATTATACATATACTGGCTGACCCGGCGAACTCTGTTTCACCCCAAATTACTTCGTCCGAGCAAACACTTTTGACCTTTGCGAAAATTGATTTTGATGAGAGAAAAATCAAACAACTCAACTCCATTCTCAATAGACGATTGAGTTAGACGATTTAGTGGCTATTCCATTCACTTTTTCATCGAATTGAACACTAAAGGTAAGTTTATGGTAGCGTTTGTTCGTTCGGTTATTTGTTCGATCAATCATCTTTTGTACAAAAATCCAGAATCGTCATTTTTCAGCAATATGATTGGTGGAAAAAATTGTCAGAATGAACGAACGAACGCAACCATAAAGGCGGCATAATGTATTGAAAAGTGAATAAAAGGTCGATTCAAACTTAGGCAAACTATCGAAAATTTAATTGTTTTTTGCAAATTGACTTTGTGATTTGTTAATTGTCATAGGGAACGGCAAAAGAACGAGGAACTGAATGCACTTGTTTTTATATATATAGAAGATAAGATTGCCAAAATTCTACATAACTTATATTTATAGTAGTTCGCAATCAATGCCATCTATTGAAAATAATCCGAAGTGGCTATTTAAATGAATGGTCATTTCTGTATATAGCCTTGAGTATAGATAAAAGGCTAGTTATGAACAATAATGATGTGGCTGAAAAATTCAATCAATACTTCGTTGGAATTGGCTTATCACTACCGACAAAGTTCTTCAGTAGCGTCTTTACACGCTTCAACCATGCTTATAATAAGATACAGCCCTTTAATTTCAGTGTTGCCCCGAAATTGAAGTAAAATATATTATAAAAACGTGAGCGAACGAAATTGATACATGAGCGATACCACCTGCTTCCAATATGTTTAATTTACCAACATAAATTACTGAACATCACACATAATATCATCAATGGAGAATTCACACTAACACTAAGTTCACATCCAATGCTGATACGCACGCATATGAAACCCGAATAAAACGACTAGCTAGCTAACATAGTAGCTTACAACAGATTACCAATAGAGATGAAATCATTGGACAAACACAGCTTCAAAAAGTCGTCAAAACAGTTCATTTTAATGGAAATGTAAATTTTCTTTTTTTTTCCTTTTTTTACTTGACTGTAAAATATTTGATGTTAAATAATTGTAAATTTAAATAATTTGACGATAATCAATTATCACTATAATTTTAATTTACTTTTCTACTGTTTAAATTTTAAGATTTGATTATTTTATTTAATTGTTATTTCATTTTTAATTATTTATAAACGAAATTAGCACGTTGTCGCCGTGCTTATTATTCATAATTACCTTTTAAACCATGTTTATCATGTCAGTCATTTTATGTATCTGCATTAAATATTGCAATGCCCTTCATTGATTATATCATTGGGCTTAATAAAATAAACTTAAAAAAAAAAAAAAAAATTGGGTATTGGTCATCGGTCTCATTATGATTTTCGGATAGATCTGATGCTAGCCTTTACGAGTTGAAAGTTTCAGGAGGTTGTTATGGGATCCTCATACCGAGAATGGATCATATCAGCCGCTTTAAGAACATTCATAATATCTTGGAAGTTGCGATTTTGGGTATTGGTCATCGGTCTCTCTTTGATTTTTTAATTTCTAAAGCAATACTGGGTTTCTAAGGCGAGAAATACAATTTTCCAAAATTTTGATAACATTTCTATGTTAAGTGAAAAAAAAAAATTTCAGAAAACCTGCAATGACAACATTTCTGGAAAGTTTAATCTTTAAATTTTATGGAATTTTATAATAGCCGGTTTTGTTAAATTTGATACAGGTGAACACTGCAAAATTTAAAAAGCTTTCAACGAAAGTTGCAACTCCGTACACTGATTTTCGCCAAATTATGGAAAAAATGCTGTAAAAAATTTATTACGGATCATATTACGGATGTGTCTGAATACTTTCTAATAATTTGATTAATTTTGTTTAAAATGGTTTTTTGAATTATTTGGGAAAAATTATAAAAATCGAAAAAGTTTTAATTATGAGTTGCTGAAACTTTAGTTTCACAGATTTCAACAACATGTCATACTAGGTTGAATTAACGGAACAATTTTAAGAACGAAGTAACACCCTAATCAATAAATCCATCTGGGCTGTAGAGGGACGAAACTATATCAAATTTAATTTGGAATTTTTATGGCTATGATAGTCATAGTTGTTAGACTTAGTGTTGTGTTACTTAGAGCGATACCCAAAACCGATGAGCAATACCCAAAATCTCAACTTGAACAAAGATATTATGGTTGTTCTTAAAGCGGCTAAAAATGGGCCGTTCTCGGTAACAGGATCCCATCATACAATCTCCTGATTTTTTTTCTAGTTGAGGCCAGAACTAACCGATAATACTAAAAATCACAAATATTTTAAATAACTATTTATGTATAGTTTTATAAAAATTGCGTAACGCGTTTGACACACATCATAAAATTATGGAAACAGTGATTTGATGTTTGTAAGTTTTCTTCCATGATAGTTATCCCAATGGATGACGGTATTGCAGCGATAATAATTATATCTTTTTGGGCCAGCATTTTGGGTGGGCTTCACAAACGTTATCACTTATAGGTACGTTGTCATCTTAATTTGGAACAAAGAAAAGCAGCACTATTGTGATAGAAAAATACCACTCCTAGATGTCACTACTTCATAAATGTCATTATAACGCTGATTTGATGCCCACCAAACCAATAGGCGAGATCGTAACACTATATGTACAAATTCAATTTCAGGAATTCATGAATGTATTAAAAACAAAAGGATACATATTTAAATCTAAAGTATTGTCTAATTCAATAATGATTAAAGTTTAGATTTTCATTTCAACTTCCGATGATGATTGTAAAAAAAAACAAACTCAATAGTAAAACACTTTCAATACCATGGTACAAATACATGTTGGTTGGTTATTATTAAATTGTCTGTTGGATAGCAACGAAATTTTTGTCGGTGTCAAAAACAGTTGTTTATAACTAGTTAGTCTACCGCTGTTTGATGCATTTCCACTATACACAATATAATTCATTGTTAATCCTTGCATGTAAATTGTTCAACTTCACTAGAACAGTAAAAAAAAAACTCAAATTTGAATTGAATACAATTTTATTTTCATAAACGACATGGAAGAAAAATTCAATTATTTTGTAAAACAATAAACTGTATTAATTTTGCAACAATCACCACAGATGTACTATATTCTGATATATCATCGTTGATTGCTTCGGTTTGTTCGTCCAAACCATATAGCAATAATTTTCTTAGAATCCATGAAATCCGCCTGTTATCGGGTTGAAGAGAACACTCTGACTTCAAATAACTTTAATATAAAATTTATTTTAATAATTAAACAAGCTAATTAATTTATTATAATTCAAATCGCTGTTTTTATTATCTTAATATGTTGTCGCCTTGATGGATACGACGCCTTTTTTTATAATTTTCCGGATGGCGCTTCTTCCTCCAATTACCCAAAATTGCTGCCTTATTAGATGAGATGTCAATCATAGACCAGGGTGCAGATTCTGTACATGTATGTGACGTATAATCATTTTACTGAATGAGTGCTGTTTTGGCAGAATGACGAGATGCCTATAATCATATTGGCAATCTAAATGCTTCAATCTGCCACCGACTCTCAAGGTACCATCATCATCTATAAACGGCGCCAAAGATAGAATATCGCTGTTTTTTCTAATTTCTCTGCCTTTCTGCAAACCATCGATTTCCCCACCAAATGAATCTCGCTGTACATGTCGTATAATGGTGCTTCTGGCGGCTCGCAGCTCCTCTAGAGTTAGGTAACCTAAAATTCTTCCAGCTTTAGGTAGTCTTGTGTTTCTTACAAATCGTTGAACATAGACGAGGCTTCGAACAAGCTTATTATACGATGAACACCTTTGCAGAAATACATCAATAATATCCTCTTGTTTTCGGTATTAAAAACGAGAAGATTTTTTCTATCGCTGTTCTTCCAGATCTGGATTCATATTTTCATCGTCTTTAATATTAATAATCAATTCAGGAGCTTGAAGCCAGACCTTGCCACCATTGCCGCAAACTTACTAATTTTGTTGGAAGTACTCCTCGAGATGCTTGGTCAACTGGATTTTGCTCAGATCGTACATGGTTCCAAAACTATCGGGGTAGCTCATCTAAAATCTGCGATGTACGTTTACGAGTAGCCACGAACGTTTTCCTTCGGAGTTTACAAAAAAAAAAAAAAATATAAAAACTACAGAACCAAAGCAAACACTCGATTATCGTTATAATACTTATGACTCATTTTATTTAATGGAATAAATATAAGTTCTAAAACTCAATTATATAATACTAATTACTTTATTAAAACTGAATTTTAATCAATAAAAAAAATATAAAAATAAATCATACTAATAAAAAAAAAATATCACGAAGGAAGACCCAGGTGGTTTTCAAATAAGTTTTCTCCTTTTTGGGGTAAACTTCCAGAGACAACACTTGATCCGCGTGATACCAGCATACAAATGGAATGGTAATCCACTTAATAGTTGTTGTTTACGCGGTCGGCAACCCATACTATTGTACCGCTCGATACTATAAACTCTAAAATGTGAACTTTGAAAAATGAGAAGTATTACCACGGTTATCCAAATATCGGGTGATCCAACAACGGTTGTTGTTTTTATTTTTATTTGATCGTTCGCACGTGTTTTGAATCAACCAACTTTAACTTTCGTGGTTCAAACATCTCTATATAAAACACTTATTTATCTTAAGGGGAAAAAATAATTCACACATCCTCACTAAACAGCATTAATTTCCGCTTTACCAAAATGTTGGTTTGCGATACACATCTCGATATTGTGGTACTTTTGAACGCGATCGTAGTACGATTCACTACCAAACGCCATCAATGTCGTACACGAATTAATTTTTAATTTTGTTCGTGGGTTTTCATTTACCCATACCAAAAGATCCACTAACAAACCGTTTATATTTAATGTTCACATAAAATGTATATAAATTGTCTATATCTCACAAGCATCAAATTTATATATACACCAAATTCTGTTTTTACGCGAACTTTTTTTGCGCGAATTTGATTTAACGCGATTCTACAAAACATTTTGTTTCCCTTTTTACGCGATTTTATTTGATTTAAGGCGATTAAATTTTTAGCAAAATCAAATATCTTTGTACATGATTTAAACCTCGTTCACTGCCATATGTCAGTCATTCTAACAATAGAATTACCGACAGATGGAAGTGAACGTGTAAAATCTGCGTGTAGAATCTACGTCACAACTGCAGGGAATTAGCCCCTAATTATCCCATATTAGTTTTTGATAAAAGTATAGTGCGGGTTTTCAGTGTGATATCAATATGTAAAGTGGCAAATTTGGTATCATTTGCGTGTGAGATTATAACAAGCAATTTATAAATTTTTCAAATTTCAATAAACGGTATGTGAATTATAATTTTACCTGCATTCATTTATTAGGGGCAAACGAATTATTTTTATAGGAGAGCTCATGGTACAATTAACAATGTCAGCTGAAAAACAAACGAAAATAAAAGCTATTTCTTTGGAAGTTAAAATCAAGAGACTTGCCATCGGAAACGGTGCTACTTCTGTAGGGAAATATTTCAGTTTAACGAAATCTACTGTAAAAACCATAAAACAAAATGAAGAAAGTATTAGAAAATCTGTGATTGCTGGAACAAGTATAAGTGCTCATACATCATCATACACAAGAGACATAGTAAAAGAGAAAATGGAGAAGGCTCTTGTAATATGGATGGAGGATTGCTCACAAAAACGAATACCAGTTGATGGAAATATCATCAAGCAGATGGCATTACGAATTTACAAAGAGGTGAAAGAAGATTAACCACAACCCTCAGGCCAGAAAGTTAAAAAATTTGAATTTTCTGCAAATACAGGTTGGATGATGGGTGTATTTTTTACAAAGGCACGCGCTTCATAATGTAAAAAATAAGGGTGAAATCGCATCTGCAGATGAGGAGGCATCTAAAGCATTTCCTTCAAAATTAGCCAAAATAGTTAAAGATGGTGGCTATAGTTAGGATCAGGTATGGAATGCTGATGAAACGGGTCTTTCAATCCCAGAAAATTGCAAGTGGATTTAAGGCCAGGGATCGTGTGACCTTTTTATTTTGCTCTAACGCTTCAGGTGATCGGATGCTGAAACCCTTACTTGTAAATAGAGCTCTAAAACCACGGTCAATGAAAGGCGTAGATTTTAGAACATTACCAGTCCACTGAACGGCTAATAGAAAAAGGGTGGCAACTGAAACTTTTAGGAGATGGTTCATTAAAAATTTTGTCCCAGAAGTTCGGTGTTATTTGAGTGATAAAAGAATCCAGTGTCGCTGACGAAGAAGATCCTACCTTCACCGTAGACCTAATTAAAGAAGGACTTCAAATAGCTGCTAAATTGAGCGATCATTTTGGCAAGCATGATCCTATTGGGGAAAGAGTTGAGAAGTTTCAACATGACCTAAAATTATTAATGAGTAATTATCGAGAATTACATAACAGTCGTATCACA
Source organism: Nephrotoma appendiculata (assembly GCA_947310385.1). Classification (NCBI taxonomy): domain Eukaryota; kingdom Metazoa; phylum Arthropoda; class Insecta; order Diptera; family Tipulidae; genus Nephrotoma; species Nephrotoma appendiculata. The sequence continues at coordinate 273,049,940 of OX371225.1, read as the reverse complement.
ACTGGGAAACAACGATTGATAATGGATTTTTTTACGAAAACTACTGAAACACCACCACCACGCAGCAATGGAAATGCAGTGGAAAATATTTCTAGAGAAGAAAGTGATTTTCAAGTGTCACATAAACGAGTGCGCATTCCATCAGTTCCATCAGCCAGTGATGAAAGCACATAAAAGTATATTTTATGATATAGTATTTTGCAATCTTTTTTTATTAAAATGAATTTTTTTTCGTTATGTTTTGTTAAAATATGATTTTTTTTAATAAAACTAATTTATATTTTTAATTACATGTGTTTTTATTTGTTTTTCTAAATAAATATTATTCTCATAAAGATATCTAATAAGCATTTAAATAAAATAGTGTGTAAAGCATGTAAAAATGGGATTTTGTGTACTCTAATCTATCTCTAATTTAGTTGATTTTACAAATGTAGAACCAATCCTTTACTTTTATATGGAAGCCATTTCTTTTTTTGTGCGAATTTTTTTTTGCGCGAATTTTCTGGGAACGTATCTATCGCGTAAAAACAGAATTAGGTGTATATATATATATATATATATTATATATATATATATATATATATATATATATATATATATATATATATATATATATATATATATATATATATATATATTATATTTAAAATTATTTGTCCATACTTAGCTAAGTAAATCAAACTCTTGTTAGGGATCCTCCAATTTTTTCCTGTACTCCACAAATGCATCCAAACAAAACTCGAGGTGATGTGTCTTCTTCAAGCGTCCAATCCAAAAGAAAGTCACAATCTTGATTTTTTTTTATTTTACATTCATTCAAAATTATGTTCTATCACATCTCTCTCTCTCTCTCTCTTTCTCACTTCGATTGCCTACCCCTCCATTTCAATACTCATTACAGATCATTAATACTTGTATTGCTTTAACACATAAAGTGATTTCGATGGTGAACGTATATTAGGAGAAAAGTGGAGAATTTATAATTATACCTTGGTAATTGTAATCAATTGCACACAGTTCGAATAAGAGATGAACGTAATGGTAATAGTAATAGATTAAGTACCAAAACAAAATATCGTGTTGCGCGACAAGCACAACCACATATAGATAGATACTAACAAAAGCAAGTTAAGGCCCATGCCACACGTAAAAAAAAAATGCGGCATTTTTCTTCGTTTCTTTCCCCGTTTACCTATAAACAAGTTTTAATTGCGACTTAACAAATTTTCTGTTCTACCACACAACTCAAACATAAATGAAATAAAAAATATTTCAAGGACATTTTTGACTCATTTTAGTTAAAATTTTATTTAAGAGAGAGCAGAACAAAACATTGGTAGAAAAAAAATGCCAAAATACAAAAAATGCTCGTCTGGCATGGGACAAATAGAAGATTTGAAATAAACGTTTAAATTTAAAATCAGGGTCTCGAACCAAATAAAAATTAAAAAAAAAAATGTTTAAAATTTTCAAACTGTTACACCACATCAGAACAATAGTGGAATCCGTCCACGCATATAGCATTCTACTGGCTGCCTCATTGTATCGTTCACCAATCTCAGTAAGTTCGTCAGCAAATGTGCACCACATAACTCTAGCCTTGGGAGGGATATCTGCTTAATGGGCACTACTTTGGTTTTGGATGCCATTAGAGTCACCTTTACCATACCATCTGCATTCACTGCTCTACAATATACAACAGCACCGTACGCCTTTTCATTTGCATCCGAGAACCCATGTAATTCTACATTGTCACCCTTTGAAACATACCGCTTAATCCGTAGACTTTCAATTAATTTCAGCTCACTTCGAATTTTTTGTATAATTTAGATACGTTATCTGGCAGTTCATCGTTCCAGCCCAGTTTCATCAACCACAGGTTTTTGGAAAATAATTTTCATTATGATTATCGATGGCCCAAGGGGATCGAATACTCTCGAAAACTCCGAAATAATCTGCCGTTTCGTTGATTTTGAATTGCTCTCCAGGCTCAAATTGAAAGTAAAAACGTCATCAACTGTGCTCCATTGAAGGCCCAATATTCTTGTTTCGTGTGGATTTTGGAACATCGAAATTTGCTCAGCTTTTTTTGTCGTCATAATGCTAGCTGAATTGAACTTCCACTTGTTGTATATCTTCTCAATGTCGCCTGTCAATGCTATTTTGTGGTTTCGAAATCTCATTAAAATTGACCATAATGAAGGCTGAATCGTTGGAGCTGCTAGCATTATTTCATTGAGTGAAACTCCTGATGTAGTTTTCGCCGAACCATCAAACACCACTCTCAATTTGGTCGTTTCACTAGACTCCTTTAATACGCAGTAATGAGGTAAGTAAGACAATTTGGATTCCTCAAGTTGATACTCAGCTTCAGTAATAGGTTGCATGTATCCTAAATTTATGAATTCATTAATAAATTTACAGTATTCACCTTTTAATACACTGTTAGTCTACAACTTTCTATTATTCTACTAACTAGCTATTTTCGCTAGTAATCCCCGCTATAATCTAACCAAATAGTGTTTGCTGAGCCACTACATACACGCCTCGGTAATGAATGACGCTTGAGATCCCGAGTCCAACAACACTCTGCACATTTGTAGCTTTCCAGATTGGTCCATAACTTGAACTATTGCCGTTGTTAATAATGATTAGAAACTTGGTATGGTTGCTGCATTAGACACGACATGGGACATCGAGGTTTCCTCTATATTGCTACTCGTAGCCGTATTCGCTCTTGGTTTTACTGCATCCTCGGTGTGTAGCGTTAGATGGTGCTTTCTGTGGCATTTACCGCATCTATATCTCGATCTGCAAACGATTGACTGATGGCTTGGGGACAAACAGTTAAAACACAGCTTTCTCTCAGATGCAAAACCTCGTCTCTCATTAACACTTAGAGAAAGAAATTGGTCATATTTACTGAGATAATGGCCTTGCGAACATTTAAGGCACATAGGCTCTGCAGATGATTGGAATGATTTAACTCGATTGCTGGTTGCTAGCTGTGACACCTTATTTACTTCTATCGCATCCAATGAATCACTACGTTTGCTTAAAAATCGGAAAAATCTTGCCATCGTAGAGAAATCCTCTTCAACTATCTCATTTGCCCATGCTTGCTTAGTCACGCTGTCCAACTTGTTTACCAAAATATAAATAAGCTATGAGTTCCTTTTCTCTGCTTCGGCGCCTAACACTTTTAATCCTCTGACAACTTCATCCGATACGTCAGCTATTTGATGAAGCGCCTTAGCCGCAACCTTTGATATAGCCGGCTGGTTAACGAAATGCTTTATGAGATTTGCCACCACGAGCCTTTTTTTATCGTATCTCTGTTTTATCTTCTCCCAAGCCTCGTTATAGTTCGCCTCACTTACTGCGATATGTCTAACTAATGCGGCAGCTTCTCCTGTTAAAAGACCTTTCAAATATTGGAATTTAAGCACCTTTGAGATTTTAGCATTATTATATTGATTGGTGCTTTGAATAGATCTTTAAACGAAGGAAACTCTGAGTATATTGACCGGAAAAGAGGGAATACTAATTTTTGGAAGCCGGACATTACTGTTATTTTTGTTCATAGTTGCAAATTCATGTAAAAAAAGATTGCTGATTCACCATTAGTTCGTCGATTGATACATTATGTGAAAGCGTATAGGTGCTTCAGCTTCGCGCTCTGTTTTAGCATGCACGTACTAATATATGTTTCAATTTAAAATACGCTCCCTCTATGCATTTTGTAGATCTTCATAGGTTTCTGATTCGCCAATTACTTTTTCTAACTCTCGGTAATCTTTCTATTCGTCTTCGAGAAGCTGACTATTAGTTTCCACTTCTTCCAAGGTGTAGTATCTGGATTAAATTTTTTAGTTGAGTCTTCAATATTTCCAAAACGTAAAGAAATGCGCTTGAGAGCTCGGTTGGTAGACATTTCTTCATTTTATAAAATTGAAGTGCGGTATTTTAAAATAATGATTGCAAAATGCAAATGCACAATTATTTATTTCAGCAGTAATACAGCTAATTTATCAATAAATTGAGCCACGAAAATGTCCAATATACTTATACACTTCACTACAATGTCTTATTTTCACAATTGATACTTGAATCACTTGAAATCTTATTTTATTTTTATGATTTATTTTATAGTTTATCTATATTTTAATTTACAATTTTTTATTATAATAATATTTAAACACACGTCTTACGTGTTGGAGAGGCAGCTAAAATCTAATTATTAAATTTTTCATTCCTACGGGTTTTGTGCATCTAAGGCATTTCATCCAATAATTCTGGAAACACACATAGTTTAGGAATTGCTAGTGGAATAAACTTGCTGGTTGAACCGCCACATCATTACGAGTACCCGAATTCACTATCTAACCCAACGCAAGTATAAAATGTGATAATAAAATTACAAAAACGATATAAATGATGAGTTAAATTACCCCATTGGGAATAATATTTTATATCGACACACAAATATGTTCATTTATAACACCCGTGCTACATTGTCTCAAGATAAACGAAAAATTGAGTATCGTACAACATTTTATGTATCTTCTCCTTATGATAGTTAGGCGCTAAAAAAGATGCGCGCTATAAATACGCTCTCTATGAAGAAGGCCAGTACGCGCGATATCAGCATAACACATCACAAAAAAAAAATATTAAAAATCTCATGTTGTGATTTCTGCGTTAAAATGTTATCTGGTATGTGCAAGTCAATACATATTTTATGATTTTATGTCTCAAGTAGAAAAACAAATTTACTTTGTCAATTAAAAAGTGAACACACAGAGGTATTTAGAAAACGTATATGTAGCTAAATGTAACATAAATCAATTTTTCCCCATTTAACTATAGATAGATATAGGTAGGTATGGATCGTATATAGAGTAGAGAGCTAAGCTAGGGCACCTCTAGTATTTATATATGTATATTGAGATTTGTATTTTTAAATTAAATTTTTTTTTTGTACATAGTTTTGTGTTATGCTGTGTACAAGGAAATGAAATAAAATACGAACACAAGAACTAAATAAAATAATAGTAGTAATATTAGTAATAATAAAATCTAATTTTCAACTTCTGTATTTCCATCACCTATTTTTCTCGATTTTTCTCTATATATACCAGGGTGTATAGAAATCTAGAAAAAATGTTGAGAGGTTTGATTTTGTTTTTATTTATTTATTTTTATTTTCATCTTCACAAATCGTAAATATGTGCATTTTATAAAAGAAAAGTAAGTGTAGGTGTTTTTCCATCAAAATCATTAAATTGAATTTCAATTGTTGTTTGTATCGCAAATCGCAAACGTAACATAACTAAAATTTGCACATGTAAAGCAAAATTATACCTGCATATATAATTTAGAATTTGATTTAAATGCTAATGCCGGTGGCTTTTTAATTAAAAATGTATAAATCAAAAATTTCACTTTTAATAAAGGCAAAGTAAAAAGTCGTCCGAAATGTTAGTGTAGAATCTAAATTACGAATTGTGATTCGATATAAGTGTTACAATCTGAATGCTAAATGTTTATCTTTAGAAGTCATCGGTCGATATCGTTGTATAATACTCTCAGACTTAAGGTTCAATCATAATGAAACCGCACCGCGCCGCACCACACCGTGTCAAGCCGCCTTTACGGATTGTCAAACACAATGTTTCCCCTCCGTTTCGCACAATTATTCCAATAATTCTGTTAAATATTTACCTTCGTTATTAAATTCCTTTGAGATTTCTGCCCATAATCTATCTTTTCTTTTTTACATTCAAGTAATTTTTATTGGCTTTATTATATAGCTCTGGAAAGCATATAATTTTTTCAAGGATTTCCTTAATTTTAAATTCCATTTTTAAAAATGTTATTTTTTTTTGTCACCGGTAATATTGAAAATATGTTGTATGCCTGCTAAAATCTTTTTTAGGTTATGTTATCCGAAAAAGTAGAAAGTTGGTCTATCTCTGCCGCACGTACTGTTCCGCGCCGACCTATGGCGCCGACGAAAACCCTATGGGTTTTTACCGTTGTAAATGATTTACCTAAAGTTGGGCACGCAGCCATTATCGTCATTTCATTTAAAATAATTTTCCACTACTTCACGAAAATTTACAAGATACTGTTACGATCTTTCTATTGGTTTGGTGGGCATCAATAAACGTGAATTGCTTATTTGGAGGGGACATTAATTCAGCAGAAATTGTTCAGTTAATGGGCTAGTTATATAGCCGAAAACGAAACAAAAACGAAACGGACCGAAACGAAAGGCAAATTTGTGATGGTTATATAGACGAATCGGCTTTTACCGTTTTACATTTTGTGTTCTGTGTATTGTGTATTGTGATAAATACAAAAAAATAAAATGGATTTTGAATTTTATTTTTTCTAAAAAAGAAAAAGCCGTATGCGTCGTTTGGGGGTTCGCCCCATTAATAGAAACCGGGATAAAATTGGATTTTTTAAAGTAATTTTCTTAAATATGAAGGAAACTAATCCCGAGCAGTTTATTAAGTACACCAGGATGAGTGCCAAAACATTCGATGTATTATTATCTTTAGTGAAAGATAAGCTGAAGAGAACAACAAAAAAGGCAATTATTCCAGAAATGAAGCTGGCAGTAACCTTAGTGTAATTAAAATTTTTTATTTTTGTAACACTGAATGCAAATCAATATAACTATTTTCATTTTAGCTATCTTTCACAAGGAGATTCTGTGCAGTCTGTGGCGTGGTGTTACCACCTGGGGAAAACAACGGTTAGGCAAATTGCGCTTGATACATGGATTGTTATTTACGGTGCATTAAATATAACGTATCTCTCTCCTGTATCAACACAGGAATGGCAGAAAATTGCCGAAGAATTCAACTCCAAATGGAATTTACCAAATTGTATTGGAGCTATTGGTGGCAAGCATATCGCCATACGGCTTCCACCTAACTCGGGGTCTGAGTGGCTGTATGCGACGCTAATTATAATTTTACCATGGTCGATGTTGGATTTACAGGTAGCAAAAGTGATGGTGAGATTTTCCGATGATCAATATTCGGTCAAGCTGTAATCGGAAAAACATTAAATATTCCAGAAAAGCAACCTCTTCCGAGTACAAATGTACAATTTCCACATTATATTATAGGTATGCCGCTTAAAAATGCATGCAAATCCAAATTTTAATTCAATTTTAGGTGATGCAGCATTTCCTCTGTTATATACTTAATGAAACCACACAGTAATTATGATATACATTTATTGTTAATGATATTCTACATACTTTTTACGCTATTGGCCGTAGGCACTTGGCGAAACACACTAATACTTAATAAAGACATTTTTATTAATCACTTGTTTTTTGTTTCGCAGTTATTTTGAATAATTTTCAAAAAGTTTAAAAAATCACTCGATCGATTTCGACTTGTTAGGTCATCATCAGGTATCAGTAGATACTCCTGATGATGACCTAACAAGTCGAAATCGATCGAGTGATTTTTTAAACTTTTTGAAAATTATTCAAAATAACTGCGAAACAAAAAACAAGTGATTAATAAAAATGTCTTTATTAAGTATTAAGTGATATTCTACATGGTGTGCTTTATTATATAGTCCATTTTAGAATGCTGCCATGTTTATTTTATATATCTGTACAAAGGACAGAGAAGTATTGCCCAGAGGACGATTTTGCATTCTCGTCGATTTTGCATTCTCTGGACAGAGAATGCAAAATCGACGTCTCATAGTGAGATTTAATAGTCAGCAACAACCTGGGGATTGTTGTCCATATTGAAGTAGAAATACAAAGCACCACCTGGGAAAGTTGGTTGCGATAAATTTGGTGCTGTGATTGTTTTTGTAAATGAGAACGGTAGTAAACATGCGATCAAACACGGATTGCAACGCATGGCTGATGTCGGTAAGACCTAAAGGAGCAAATAAGAAACTCGTTGCTGATGTGGTGATGATCTCGGAAGATGCCGATAGGTTTTGATAGTTATTTGTGGACGGATTCTCAATTTTTGACAAACAAGTGCAACCGATGTCACAATATTGGTTACTAGGACGGTTATTGTCAGCTGAGTGGTTTGTCATGCCACACGCCACGTATTTCCACATACAACCAGCCAAGTAGGCATTCACTAGCACACGTTCTACGTGTAACTGTATTCCCACTGGAATAAAATCGGCTTCAAAGTATCAACCTCATCTTCATGAGGATCAACAACATCGGGGCAACTAAAGTTCTGGTGAGTCAGAGCTGGTATTTTAGGCATAAATTGATCGAACGTTTTGGAATTTGGGATTGTTCAATAAATAGAATTTGCAAGGTCATTGGTACGACAAAACATGATGCCTACCGGCCCGGCATCTTTCGCTGCATTAGAAGGAGTTGAATGCGAACTAGATCGTTTTCAAAAACGACATTATTTCACCGATTGAGTACTCAGAGTGGGTAGCATCCATCGTCGCGTCAAACGTCCCAACGGTTGCATACGCATATGTGCCGACTATTCAACCGCTTTGAATTCATGCATCGAAACCAACTCACATCCACTCCCGATTCCTGAGCAACATTTAATTTCTTCGCATAGAAGTCAAATGGTTGGGGAAAACGTCAGACTAGTTCAATCGTTTGAGTTGCGATCTCCATTTGCCCGACTCTTGAATACAAATATCAAATGGGTATCACGAATGTCAACAATTATTTGACAAATTCAAACGTATTCTCACATCCGAATTACTCCTCACTCTAGCAACACGGGAATCGGAACGTCGCTTTCCCACTTCCATCCAGACAAAACGGAGAAAAATGATTTAGCATGCGTCGCGAACTCTAACAATAGCTGAGAAAAATTACGGTCAAGTGGAGAAAGAAGGTCTGGCAACTACTCACAAACCGCTTCTCAGCATTTTCGATCAAGAACGGGATCCCGTATACACCGCAAATTGACTTCAACGGTGGACATTAATAAACAACATTTGATTTCGACGTTTTATACATGTCCTTTTATACATGCGCATGGATTATGTCGATAAGTGTGACTTAAAGAAAATTAAACACTAGAACATGAACGAATGCCAGCCACAACAAATTGAGGCTGCGGTTTAGTGATTCACTTAGGATAGAATAGGAGTTTGTTGGCTAGGCCAATGAAAAGTACCTGGAGAAGAAACCAGCCAAGACAAGTGGCTACTTCGAATGATATACCAGTTATGACGGCTACTGCTTTAAGAGTTAACTGCATGTGTTTTGTAACGGCTCATATATAGAAGGGAGATGTTTGGAATATATCTCTCAAGGTGGTTGCAGGAACTGGTGGAAAATAATGGTGGGCAATAGCCATATGGTAGGCGATTGACATGAAACATGGTTTATGGAAAACATGCACAAACGGTCAGGAATTTGGATGAGCAGCAGTAATATTAAATGTTTTAAAGGATGACAGCGTATATATGGATGAGGAGATAGTTTGCGAGTTTGAAACAGACTGAGTTATTTCGACATGTATGATAAAAAGAGACAAACCGTACCAGCGGATGTCGCGCTACCGAAGTTATAATTTTAACTATCCAATCTTCAAGTAACAATGTGAATAATCATGGACCTCAATTTATTTATATTTACAATTACAGTTTAAAAATCTTAAAATAACGATTTTATAAAAAAAGACCTTTAGTTGTTGTATTGGAGATTGATCGTGTGTGTAAACTCGCATTTTGAACCGCAGCTAATCGAGTCATGGGCCTACTTTTGCGATCTAGAGACATCACATCAGTTCGTTTGGTCCTACATTTCGGAGTTTTTGCCACATCCGTCTCGACCGTTGGCCTATTTTTCTCTGTCACTCGTTCACTTTTTCTATCATTGCTTTTTAGGTTATTAAAGTTCATGGAATTCAGCTGATTTGGAGTTAATTTTGTTACTTTAATGTAAGGAAGAGGTTGAATGCAGGTGCTGGCGTTGGACATTGTGTCAGCACGTATTCTATTCGAAGAAGTACTTTGCAATCCACTAGACGACGATGCACAAGTTTGAATGCTTCGATTTGGATGCGAAATAACGTTCACAGGAGTAACATTTTCGGGCGTTGGTGCTAACGATCTTCTTAAATTTCTCTCCCATACACGTGTAGGGGTATTGGTTATACTCGCAGAAATGATATTTATTTCATTACTCTCTTCTTCTTGCTCTTCATTTTCAATTCCATCTGGATCGTCCTCGGTGAAATAAATGAGCTAAAATGTACATAAAATAAAATTTTTAAATGCTATAAAATAATGAATGTGGATGAAATATTACCTCATTGTCGCTTACGGATTTCTCTAACGGGCCAGTTTCGACCAGCTCATCATTCGGACTGGATACATTTTCGGCAAACGTTTCATGCGTTGAGTTTTCGTTAAGGAAATTTTTATAATAAATCAGATTTTTTTTAATGGCCTGTCCGCCCTTGTAATCTACTAATATGTAATCGATTATATGTAAAAGTCTGTATTTTATTGAGCAATTTTGGCCCAGTTGTAACCGAAGCAATCCAGACGATAACATCTTCGCGACTTGCGGTTTAGTATTCAAAAGTTCTTGAATTTGTTTTAAAAATAATTCTGCAATAGATGCTTCTATATTTAGACCATCAGGCGTGTTTTTCGGATTTATCACCTTAACAACAAACCTGATTATATTTTCAGGATGAACTGTTCCAAGCGAACTTTCGGGCTCCGCCTCACAGACTTCAATGATTGTTGGAACCAAGGCCTCTATTATTAAGATGGATTTGTTTCGAGTTACCAATGCTTTAAAAAATACACCGAGTAACTGATTTGCCTCCGAATTGGTTGCGGGATCAAAATATTTTATCAATAATTTAGTTACGATATCCGTATACGAGGCTGAAGAATTCAAACACAAAAGACAAAATCCTTCGACAACTGTATTTGTTATTTCCGTATTAGTGCACGTATCCATTATGTGCAACATTAGAGACAATAAATCCGCAAGTGGACCCGCCACATTTTCATCATTATTATTTTCATCGATAACACGAAATTTCTCTAAATCGTAACGTACCAATAATTGGAATATTGCCCGAATTGATACTATCCACACTTCGGGACACGGATTATTCAAGACTTGCTCGTGTAACTGCGCAAACATGTCCCGTGAAAATTGTTCGCTCAACAATGCGAATGCCGTACCACATTTAAGTGCCCATTCCCGTAAACACCACTCATTCGACTCGGTATACTGACTTATAACATTACTGTAAATACCGCTAATAGCTGGTGTCAAAGCGTTGACATTTTTTGATGAAACCATATAAAATATTATCTTTAGACATTTGAGTATGACAATGGACGATACACTTTCCAATGATAGTGTTAAGGATGTTGAATCATCTGCCGACATAAATTTTATGAACGGTTTTATCGCCTGATTATAATCTCTTTTAAAATTATTTAACTCTTTGATAGATTTTCGGGCCAGTTGGAATTCTTTAGCGTTTAATTGATTTGCACTTTGTTCTTCCATCTGCATTATATTTAATTTCAACTCTGTAATGGTTACTAAATCATGTGAATTATCCTCATTTTGCAAAATCTCTTTTAACGTTTGCCGATCACTAAAAAACTCGAAGGCACGCGGTTCATACAGATCGGCTATGACTTTGTTCAACTTTGTGAAACGGACAGTGATGTCTGGCACGATGACCTCCAAAACGGTGAGTAATGTTTGTATAGACTGATCGTTCAATAAATCACTACTTCTTAGTGTGTGGCAAATAAAAATTTCTAGATTTGCTTTTCCAACTTCGTCCGTGTAGTCGAAGTATTTTAAGTTGCTGAATAAATTTGACAAAATGTAGCACCGTTCCAACTTCTGCAATTCATCAAATGAAATTTCTGAAGTCGGGGTAAAATCGAGATAATATTTGAGGTACCCGCAATATGTGGTTAAATCGGGTAATACCAAATCTAAATAATTTGAATTTTCTTCGTACAAGAACTCGGTTAAATTCATCCAGAATACAGAATGTTCCAATGTTATGAACTCCATTGGGAAACAAAATTGAAACTGGGTGGATTGTGAGCCCTCTTGCTCTATGTCGCTGTCGCTTGAACATGCCTCCTTGCTAACGGTGACTACGGTAAACAATTTTTCAAGTTTGCCCTTTTTAAATATTTCACGTAACGCGTACTTGGTTATTTTATGATAACGTTGCAGATCGTTGTCCGACCCGTTTAATTTGAGTGCTAGCAAAAATTCTAAATAATCATCATTGTATGATATAAGCCATTCAGTTACCATTAAATATGAGACTATTTTCCGGATAGATTTTGATTCATCAGTCAAACCATGTTCCAAAATAGTCAATCGTTGATCAATTTTTAACGATTTCACTGGAAATCCTTTCATTATCTCGATATACGTATGTTGTCGCACTGCCTCCACCACATCTTGCACACGTTCAATAATTAATGGTATTGTTTTATGATTTTTAGCTATTTTTGAAATAACATTCCGACGTACTTTAGACGATGGATCGGTTTGCAAGTGAAATATAAAATATTTCGTTACAAGATCGTTCGGATCGTTGGGTACTTGCAACCGTTCTAAGGCATTTATGGCTTGGGCGCGTACATTTCCTGATTGGTTTTTGAGACGATTCAACATGTAATTTTGGATTTGATCGCAAATACTATTATCCAATGTCGCATTCTTGTCCAATGAATCCAGTTGTATATTCACTAATTTACATAGACGGAAGCGAATATGCGGATTTGTACCATCGGTAGTTAACATAAAGTTAAATGCACTATTTAATGGATTTTTGTTGTCGTTGGAATCTTTGTACGAAGCAAAGAATATACACAAAAATTCGAGCACGGTGTTGGCATTATAATTCTCTTCAGGTTGTTGCACAGCATACATTAGCATGGAAACCATTTTTTTTATGAATGCCTCGTGCTTCATCTGAAACAGAAATATAGTAAATTCCCGTGTGAACTGATTACGAACATCTAAGATACTCACTTCTACGTAAATTCGTCTCAATTCACGAATAAGATTTTCTTGATTGGATCGGTCTTGCTGAATACTTAAAATTATTTTGTCGATTTCTCCAATGTATTTCTGATCGTTCTTTCTTCCAGTATTGGTGCTGTGTAATTTACGTTGTTTTCGGCCGCGACCCATTGTAAGCGAATGAAAAATAATTTAATTCTAATGAACCGTAGAACCACAAATCACCGACTAATGTTGCTGGTGAACAAAAAAGAACTGACATACTGGCAAACAGTTGAAGGCACCGTTACGACATTAATCAAATCAATGCGGCTTGAAACAATGCCCTCTGTCCCTGACTATCCGATTTTTCACTATGGCGTACATTTATGTCTAAATCTAGATGGGAGTGTAATTAAGTAAGGATTAATTAAATTTTTAATGAAACGGTAAATTAATTTGGTATAGTTTATTACACCGAAAGCCGTATTTCAAAATTGTTTGCTTTAATTCGTATGACAACAAACAATTGATTCTTCCGTCTACAAAAGTTTTGTCATAGGTTTTGCACTTCAAAGTCAACCACATGTTGTCAACTACTTGTCAACTTTTTCTAAATCAACCTCAATTTTTGCAAAGCAAATTCGTGTTTTTTCAAAGTAACTTCAATTAAATGTAGAGTAAATTCAAATATTTTTAATACAAATTCATCTTTAAACATTTCAAGTTCATAAATATTTTGCAAAACAAATTCAGTGCGTTCTACGTAAATCGAACCTATAGCCGTACGTCCTCGATTTGGCAAACAATGCGTAAAGTAGGACGGTAGAAGTCAACTGCGAAAGAGTTGGGAGTGCTTCGGCCCAGAACAGATTGCATAGATTAAAACATAAAAAAAAAAAAATTCAGTGCTCCCAATTTTTAACCGATTATGATGGGATTGGGTATGTTGGATGGAAATGAGATTTTTAAATGATTTATGGAAAAGTTCTGGAATATGGCTAGTATTATAGTATACAGGCCGATCAACAGATGGCTATCATATACTAATGTTACGATTTTGCCTTGTCACTCAAGGTTCGAATCACTGGATTGTGAATAAATACAACTGCTTCAAATTTGAACTCACACAAATTTATTTACACAACACAATTTATTATACAACACAAAATTAACAATTAATTATTACAATTATAACACACTTTTTAATTATCACTTTAATAATCGCTTTAATAATCACTTTAATAATCTTTCTATTTAACCTTCACTGTATCACGTTTAAAATAAGACTCAGCATTCCGCGTTAATGTACGCCTTTATATACCAAAATATTTGTTTCTAGAATAATCCTAAATGCGCATAGAGCAAATATGTTAGTATAGAAATGACGCCTAAATGTTGAACCAAATCACAAATGCAATTGAACAATTAATGAAATTAAGTTATTCTATTCTAATCTAGGTGTCACCGTAACACTACTTTGTTATGTACTACAAAAATGAGCTACTTTCGTAACGGATACGTAGTTGTTGTTGTATATTGAATTCGAGCGTGAACGCATGTATATTGTAAACTAGATAAAATAAAATAAAGTATAATTAGAAAACAGTGTTTCAATTAATAAAAGTGCAACGAGTATTATTACCAACGATACAACAGAATTGGGTACGAGGATTTTGGTTTTTAATAAAAAGAAAAAACATGGCTGATGCAGCTAAAATTCCTACGAGTTTTATTGAAGTTTTCGACACCAACAAAAATAAATGTAATCGTTGGTTAAAACGATTAGAAGGTGCGTATGACATTTACAAGGTCAAAGATGCTAAAATTAAAAACGTTACTTACTTCATTACATTGGAGCTGAGGCTTATGACATTCTTTGTGATAATATGTCACCGGCGGAGCCGGAAACTGAAAGTTACGCTATACTCGTTGCGAAATTGCAAAAATTTTACGATCCAGAACCGCTGGAGATTGCTGAGTATTTTAAATTTCACAACCGACAACAAGCCGAAGGTGAAAACATCAGAGACTACATTACAGTGCTACGGAAAATGGCTATCACGTGTAATTTTTGGAATTTTTTGGAGACGGCTTTACGAAACCAGTTAGTCTGTGGAGTACGTCCGAATAAAATTCGAGATAGACTACTGGAGACAAAGGATCTTACTTTGGAACGTGCGATCGAGCTTGCTACTTCATTAGAAGCTTCTCAACAAGATGCAAAACAATTACACAGAAGCCAACCTAATGTTCCGGTAAATCCTATATTTCATGCAAAGAAACTCGAAAAAAAGGTGAACCTAAAATTTTCTTTTTTAAAAAATAATTTAAGTGATAAATCGGGCCAATCAGGCCAAAATTTTTCAAAAAACGCTACATGTAGTAGGGATAAAGAAATAAAATGTTACCGTTGTGGTGGTCCACACTACGCCACAAACTGTAGGCACAAAAATAGTTCATGTAATGTTTGCAACAAGAAGGGTCATATTCAGAAGTGTTGTCTGAAGAATAATGTTAATTCGATTAATGAAATTAAAAATAATTTGTCACTTCATGACCAAAGTTCGGAAAATTTAGATAGTTCTAAGGAAAATATTGTTAAATACATATATTAGTTCAGTTAGTTCCGATGTCAACTTCATAAGTCAATTAAATAAAATTTGGATAAAAGTAAAAATTAATGATATTTTAATAAAAATGGAGTTTGACAACGGATCTGCTGTGTCGATTATGTGTTCCGACGAATTTCGAACAAACTTTCACAATGTAAAGTTGAAACCGTCAACTATCAAATTAAATACATATTGTGGGAAATTTTTAAACGTGTTGGGTGTGGCAGAAGTAAATGTTCTTTTTGAAAATCAGTTGAAAACGTCAAATTTGTATATCGTAGAAGGTAAGGAACATTCACTTTTTGGCAGAGATTGGATCCATAATTTTAAATGGGACTCAATTGCGAATATTTTAAATTCAATAAATTCTATCGCTGTAGAAAATACACCAACAATTCTTAAAAATTTAATAGAAACATTTTCAGGATTGTTTGATGACGATTTAGGGGAAATAAAAGGCGAGCCCAATACCATTCGCAATACGCGATCGTGTCGAAAAAGAATTAAATAATTTAGTGCATAAAGGCATATTAGTTAAAGTCAATCATAGTGACTACGCTACTCCGATTGTACCGGTTGTCAAGGCTAACGGAAAAATAAGAATCTGTGGAGATTTTAAAATAACGATAAATTCCCAGATAGAAATTGATGAACACTCATTACCTTCGATTGATCAACTTTTTGGAAATTTAACAGGGGCGAAAAATTTTCAAAAATTGTTTTAAAAAGTGCTTCATCTTAAACGATTAGAACAAGTTTTCGAAAGACTGTCAGGATACGGATTAAAAGTTAATTTGGAAAAGACAGAATTTTTAAAAGATGAAATTGAATATTGCGGGTACAAGTTAACCAAATCAGGTGTACATAAATCGAAATCAAAGATGGAAGCGATAGAAAATGCTCCGCGACCAAAAAACAAAACCGAACTTCAATCGTTTTTAGGGTTAATTAATTATTATTATAGATTTTTTAATAATTTAAGTAATCTCTCTGAACCGCTACATGAGCTTTTGAGGAAAAATAATAAATGGCAATGGAATAATGACTGCGACAATTCTTTCAAATTGTTGAAAGAAAATATGAAGTCCGATGGTTTTCTCGTGCATTATTCGGATAAATTACCCGATGTGCTAGTAACTGATGCGTCACCGATCGATCAGATGATACCGAAAAGCCGATTCATTTTGCTTCACAAACGTAAAATGAATCACAACGGAAATGGGCTCAAATTGATAAGGAAGCATACTCGATTGTTTTCGGAGTAAAATTTTTTTATCAATTTTTATTCGGGTGTGAATTTATTTTGTATACGGACCACAAGCCGTTGGTACAAATATTTTCGACAACTAAAGCTTTGCCGCACATGTCTGCAACCAGAATGCAGCATTACACTATTTTCCTATAGGGGTTCAATTATAAAGAATGCGAGAATGCAAACGCAGACGATTTTAGTTTGCGAGTTTGAAACAGACTGAGTTATTTGGATATGTATGATAAAAAGAGACAAACCGTACCAGCGGATGTCGCGCTATCGAAGTTATAATTTTAACTACCCAATCTTCAAGTAACAATGTGAATAATCATGGACCCCAATTTATTTATATTTAGAATTACAGTTTAAAAATTTTAAAAATATGATTTTATATATCAAAATATATAAAAACTCGATTAGCTGCGTTACAAAATGCGAGTCACACACGGTCAATGTCCAATACAAAGACTTTTTTTTATAAAAAAAACCTCTAGTTGTTGTATTGGACATTGACCGTGTGTGACTCGCATTTTGTGACGCAGCTAATCGAGTCATGGGCCTACTTTTGCGATCTAGAGACATCACATCAGTTCGTTTGGTCCTACATTTCGGAGTTTTTGCCACATCCGTCTCGACCGTTGGCCTATTTTTCTCTGTCACTCGGTCACTTTTTCTATCATTGCTTTTTAGGTTATTAAAGTTCATGGAATTCAGCTGATTTGGAGTTAATTTGGTTACTTTAATATAAGGAAGAGGTTGAATGCGGGTGCTGGCGTTGGACATTGTGTCGGTACGTATTCTATTCCAAGAACTACTTTGCGATCCACTAGATGACGATGCACAAGTTTGAATGCTTTGATTTGGATGCGAAATAACGTTCAAAGGAGTAAACATTTCGGCCATTGATGCTAATTTTGAACAATAATGCGTTTAAATTGGGCCGAAACATCGTCCTGTTTTCGCGTAAGCGTCCATTGAATAATCGGGTTTTTTTACCAGGACAAATGCACAAAAAAAAATTTTTTGTTCCAAATTATAGAATGTCGCACTAATTATGAAAGGTAATTTAATTTTGAACAATAATGCGTTAAATTGGGCCGAAACAACGTCCAGTGTTCGCGTAATCGTCGATTGAATAATCGGGATTTTTACCAGGACAAATGCTCAAAAAAAATTTTTTTGTTCCAAATTATGGACTGTCGCACTAATTATGAAAGGTAATTTAATTTTGAACAATAATGCGTTTAAATTGGGCCGAAACAACGTCCAGTTTTCGCGTAATCGTCGATTGAATAATCGGTTTTTTTTTACCAGGACAAATGCACAAAAAAAATTTTTTTGTTCCAAATTATGGAATATCGCACCAATTATGAAAGGTAATTTAATTTTGAACAATAATGCGTTTAAATTGGGCCGAAACAACGTCCAGTTTTCGCGGAATCATCGATTGAATAATCGGTTTTTTTTTACCAGGACAAATGCACAAAAAAAATTTTTTTGTTCCAAATTATGGAATGTCGCACCAATTATGAAAGGTAATTTAATTTTGAACAATAATGCGTTTAAATTGGGCCAAAACAACGTCCAGTTTTCGCGTAATCGTCGATTGAATAATCGGGTTTTTTTACCAGGACAAATGCACAAAAAAAATTTTTTGTTCCAAATTATGGAATGTCGCACCAATTATGAAAGGTAATTTAATTTTGAACCATAATGCGTTTAAATTGGGCCGAAACAACGTCCAGTTTTCGCGTAATCGTCGATTGAATAATCGGTTTTTTTTACCAGGACAAATGCACAAAAAAAATTTTTTTGTTCCAAATTATGGAATGTCGTACCAATTATGAAAGGTAATTTAATTTTGAATAATAATGCGTTTAAATTGGGCCGAAACAACGTCCAGTTTTCGCGTAATCGTCGATTAAATAATCGGGTTTTTTTACCAGGACAAATGCACAAAAAAAATTTTTTTGTTCCAAATTATGGAATGTCGTGCCAATTATAAAAGGTAATTTAATTTTGAACAATAATGCGTTTAAATTGGGCCGAAACAACGTCCAGTTTTCGCGTAATCGTCGATTAAATAATCGGGTTTTTTTACCAGGACAAATGCACAAAAAAAATTTTTTTGTTCCAAATTATGGAATGTCGTGCCAATTATAAAAGGTAATTTAATTTTGAACAATAATGCGTTTAAATTGGGCCGAAACAACGTCCAGTTTTCGCGTAATCGTCGATTGAATAATCGGTTTTTTTTTACCAGGACAAATGCACAAAAAAAAATTTTTTGTTCCAAATTATGGAATGTCGCACCAATTATGAAAGGTAATTTAATTTTGAACAATAATGCGTTTAAATTGGGCCGAAACAACGTCCAGTTTTCGCGTAATCGTCGATTGAATAATCGTTTTTTTTTACCAGGACAAATGCACAAAAAAAAATTTTTTTGTTCCAAATTATGGAAAGTTGCACCAATTATGAAAGGTAATTTAATTTTGAACAATAATGCGTTTAAATTGGGCCGAAACAACGTCCAGTTTTCGCGTAATCGTCGATTGAATAATCGGTTTTTTTTACCAGGACAAATGCACAAAAAAAATTTTTTTTGTTCCAAATTATGGAATGTCGTACCAATTATGAAAGGTAATTTAATTTTGAACAATAATGCGTTTAAATTGGGCCGAAACAACGTCCAGTTTTCGCGTAATCGTCGATTGAATAATCGGTTTTTTTTACCAGGACAAAAAGTCGCTGAAGTTAGCCCGAGCCCGAATTGATTGGTGTGTTTCTTAGCTAAAGTGTATTCAACCCGAAAAAAGTGTAAATGCTATAAAAGTGTAGATTCATCCCGAACGCAAAATGTATACATCTATTTTACAACAAAAACAATGAAAATTTAAATATTCAAAATGTGTTGTGTAATGCACCTTAAATTATGTGGCGCTAATACTAGAGATACATAGCACTATTGGCGTATATGGCTAGATAGGTCTAGGTTACACCAACAAATTAGTGAACCTTCCATTTTAATATCATGGAGATAAAATATAATAATTTGCATTAACACTCAAGAAAAGCACAATATTTTCGATGGCTTGGTACAGCGGCACATTAAATTATGTGGCGCTAATACTAGAGATACATAGCACTATTGGCGTATACGGCTAGATAGGTCTAGGTTACACCAACAAATTAGTGAACCTTCCATTTTAATATCATGAAGATAAAATATAATAATTTGCATTAACACTCAAGAGAAGCACAATATTTTCGATGGCTTGGTACAGCGGCACCTTAAATTATGTGGCGCTAATACTAGAGATACATAGCACTATTGGCGTATATGGCTAGATAGGTCTAGGTTACACCAACAAATTAGTGAACCTTCCATTTTAATATCATGAAGATAAAATATAATAATTTGCATTAACACTCAAGAGAAGCACAATATTTTCGATGGCTTGGTACAGCGGCACATTAAATTATGTGGCGCTAATACTAGAAATACATAGCACTATTGGCGTATATGGCTAGATAGGTCTAGGTTACACCAACAAATTAGTGAACCTTCCATTTTAATATCATGAAGATAAAATATAATAATTTGCATTAACACTCAAGAGAAGCACAATATTTTCGATGGCTTGGTACAGCGGCACCTTAAATTATGTGGCGCTAATACTAGAGATACATAGCACTATTGGCGTATACGGCTAGATAGGTTTAGGTTACACCAACAAATTAGTGAACCTTCCATTTTAATATCATGAAGATAAAATATAATAATTTGCATTAACACTCAAGAGAAGCACAATATTTTCGATGGCTTGGTACAGCGGCACCTTAAATTATGTGGCGCTAATACTAGAGATACATAGCACTATTGGCGTATATGGCTAGATAGGTCTAGGTTACACCAACAAATTAGTGAACCTTCCATTTTAATATCATGAAGATAAAATATAATAATTTGCATTAACACTCAAGAGAAGCACAATATTTTCGATGGCTTGGTACAGCGGCACATTAAATTATGTGGCGCTAATACTAGAGATACATAGCACTATTGGCGTATATGGCTAGATAGGTCTAGGTTACACCAACAAATTAGTGAACCTTCCATTTTAATATCATGAAGATAAAATATAATAATTTGCATTAACACTCAAGAGAAGCACAATATTTTCGATGGCTTGGTACAGCGGCACCTTAAATTATGTGGCGCTAATACTAGAGATACATAGCACTATTGGCGTATATGGCTAGATAGGTCTAGGTTACACCAACAAATTAGTGAACCTTCCATTTTAATATCATGAAGATAAAATATAATAATTTGCATTAACACTCAAGAGAAGCACAATATTTTCGATGGCTTGGTACAGCGGCACATTAAATTATGTGGCGCTAATACTAGAGATACATAGCACTATTGGCGTATATGGCTAGATAGGTCTAGGTTACACCAACAAATTAGTGAACCTTCCATTTTAATATCATGAAGATAAAATATAATAATTTGCATTAACACTCAAGAGAAGCACAATATTTTCGATGGCTTGGTACAGCGGCACATTAAATTATGTGGCGCTAATACTAGAGATACATAGCACTATTGGCGTATATGGCTAGATAGGTCTAGGTTACACCAACAAATTAGTGAACCTTCCATTTTAATATCATGAAGATAAAATATAATAATTTGCATTAACACTCAAGAGAAGCACAATATTTTCGATGGCTTGGTACAGCGGCACATTAAATTATGTGGCGCTAATACTAGAGATACATAGCACTATTGGCGTATATGGCTAGATAGGTCTAGGTTACACCAACAAATTAGTGAACCTTCCATTTTAATATCATGAAGATAAAATATAATAATTTGCATTAACACTCAAGAGAAGCACAATATTTTCGATGGCTTGGTACAGCGGCACATTAAATTATGTGGCGCTAATACTAGAGATACATAGCACTATTGGCGTATATGGCTAGATAGGTCTAGGTTACACCAACAAATTAGTGAACCTTCCATTTTAATATCATGAAGATAAAATATAATAATTTGCATTAACACTCAAGAGAAGCACAATATTTTCGATGGCTTGGTACAGCGGCACCTTAAATTATGTGGCGCTAATACTAGAGATACATAGCACTATTGGCGTATACGGCTAGATAGGTTTAGGTTACACCAACAAATTAGTGAACCTTCCATTTTAATATCATGAAGATAAAATATAATAATTTGCATTAACACTCAAGAGAAGCACAATATTTTCGATGGCTTGGTACAGCGGCACCTTAAATTATGTGGCGCTAATACTAGAGATACATAGCACTATTGGCGTATATGGCTAGATAGGTCTAGGTTACACCAACAAATTAGTGAACCTTCCATTTTAATATCATGAAGATAAAATATAATAATTTGCATTAACACTCAAGAGAAGCACAATATTTTCGATGGCTTGGTACAGCGGCACATTAAATTATGTGGCGCTAATACTAGAGATACATAGCACTATTGGCGTATATGGCTAGATAGGTCTAGGTTACACCAACAAATTAGTGAACCTTCCATTTTAATATCATGAAGATAAAATATAATAATTTGCATTAACACTCAAGAGAAGCACAATATTTTCGATGGCTTGGTACAGCGGCACCTTAAATTATGTGGCGCTAATACTAGAGATACATAGCACTATTGGCGTATATGGCTAGATAGGTCTAGGTTACACCAACAAATTAGTGAACCTTCCATTTTAATATCATGAAGATAAAATATAATAATTTGCATTAACACTCAAGAGAAGCACAATATTTTCGATGGCTTGGTACAGCGGCACATTAAATTATGTGGCGCTAATACTAGAGATACATAGCACTATTGGCGTATATGGCTAGATAGGTCTAGGTTACACCAACAAATTAGTGAACCTTCCATTTTAATATCATGAAGATAAAATATAATAATTTGCATTAACACTCAAGAGAAGCACAATATTTTCGATGGCTTGGTACAGCGGCACATTAAATTATGTGGCGCTAATACTAGAGATACATAGCACTATTGGCGTATATGGCTAGATAGGTCTAGGTTACACCAACAAATTAGTGAACCTTCCATTTTAATATCATGAAGATAAAATATAATAATTTGCATTAACACTCAAGAGAAGCACAATATTTTCGATGGCTTGGTACAGCGGCACATTAAATTATGTGGCGCTAATACTAGAGATACATAGCACTATTGGCGTATATGGCTAGATAGGTTTAGGTTACACCAACAAATTAGTGAACCTTCCATTTTAATATCATGAAGATAAAATATAATAATTTGCATTAACACTCAAGAGAAGCACAATATTTTCGATGGCTTGGTACAGCGGCACATTAAATTATGTGGCGCTAATACTAGAGATACATAGCACTATTGGCGTATATGGCTAGATAGGTCTAGGTTACACCAACAAATTAGTGAACCTTCCATTTTAATATCATGAAGATAAAATATAATAATTTGCATTAACACTCAAGAGAAGCACAATATTTTCGATGGCTTGGTACAGCGGCACCTTAAATTATGTGGCGCTAATACTAGAGATACATAGCACTATTGGCGTATATGGCTAGATAGGTCTAGGTTACACCAACAAATTAGTGAACCTTCCATTTTAATATCATGAAGATAAAATATAATAATTTGCATTAACACTCAAGAGAAGCACAATATTTTCGATGGCTTGGTACAGCGGCACCTTAAATTATGTGGCGCTAATACTAGAGATACATAGCACTATTGGCGTATACGGCTAGATAGGTTTAGGTTACACCAACAAATTAGTGAACCTTCCATTTTAATATCATGAAGATAAAATATAATAATTTGCATTAACACTCAAGAGAAGCACAATATTTTCGATGGCTTGGTACAGCGGCACCTTAAATTATGTGGCGCTAATACTAGAGATACATAGCACTATTGGCGTATATGGCTAGATAGGTCTAGGTTACACCAACAAATTAGTGAACCTTCCATTTTAATATCATGAAGATAAAATATAATAATTTGCATTAACACTCAAGAGAAGCACAATATTTTCGATGGCTTGGTACAGCGGCACATTAAATTATGTGGCGCTAATACTAGAGATACATAGCACTATTGGCGTATATGGCTAGATAGGTCTAGGTTACACCAACAAATTAGTGAACCTTCCATTTTAATATCATGAAGATAAAATATAATAATTTGCATTAACACTCAAGAGAAGCACAATATTTTCGATGGCTTGGTACAGCGGCACATTAAATTATGTGGCGCTAATACTAGAGATACATAGCACTATTGGCGTATACGGCTAGATAGGTCTAGGTTACACCAACAAATTAGTGAACCTTCCATTTTAATATCATGAAGATAAAATATAATAATTTGCATTAACACTCAAGAGAAGCACAATATTTTCGATGGCTTGGTACAGCGGCACATTAAATTATGTGGCGCTAATACTAGAGATACATAGCACTATTGGCGTATATGGCTAGATAGGTCTAGGTTACACCAACAAATTAGTGAACCTTCCATTTTAATATCATGAAGATAAAATATAATAATTTGCATTAACACTCAAGAGAAGCACAATATTTTCGATGGCTTGGTACAGCGGCACCTTAAATTATGTGGCGCTAATACTAGAGATACATAGCACTATTGGCGTATACGGCTAGATAGGTTTAGGTTACACCAACAAATTAGTGAACCTTCCATTTTAATATCATGAAGATAAAATATAATAATTTGCATTAACACTCAAGAGAAGCACAATATTTTCGATGGCTTGGTACAGCGGCACCTTAAATTATGTGGCGCTAATACTAGAGATACATAGCACTATTGGCGTATATGGCTAGATAGGTCTAGGTTACACCAACAAATTAGTGAACCTTCCATTTTAATATCATGAAGATAAAATATAATAATTTGCATTAACACTCAAGAGAAGCACAATATTTTCGATGGCTTGGTACAGCGGCACCTTAAATTATGTGGCGCTAATACTAGAGATACATAGCACTATTGGCGTATACGGCTAGATAGGTTTAGGTTACACCAACAAATTAGTGAACCTTCCATTTTAATATCATGAAGATAAAATATAATAATTTGCATTAACACTCAAGAGAAGCACAATATTTTCGATGGCTTGGTACAGCGGCACCTTAAATTATGTGGCGCTAATACTAGAGATACATAGCACTATTGGCGTATATGGCTAGATAGGTCTAGGTTACACCAACAAATTAGTGAACCTTCCATTTTAATATCATGAAGATAAAATATAATAATTTGCATTAACACTCAAGAGAAGCACAATATTTTCGATGGCTTGGTACAGCGGCACATTAAATTATGTGGCGCTAATACTAGAGATACATAGCACTATTGGCGTATACGGCTAGATAGGTCTAGGTTACACCAACAAATTAGTGAACCTTCCATTTTAATATCATGAAGATAAAATATAATAATTTGCATTAACACTCAAGAGAAGCACAATATTTTCGATGGCTTGGTACAGCGGCACCTTTAATTATGTGGCGCTAATACTAGAGATACATAGCACTATTGGCGTATATGGCTAGATAGGTCTAGGTTACACCAACAAATTAGTGAACCTTCGATTTTAATATCATGAAGATAAAATATAATAATTTGCATTAACACTCAAGAGAAGCACAATATTTTCGATGGCTTGGTACAGCGGCACATTAAATTATGTGGCGCTAATACTAGAAATACATAGCACTATTGGCGTATATGGCTAGATAGGTCTAGGTTACACCAACAAATTAGTGAACCTTCCATTTTAATATCATGAAGATAAAATATAATAATTTGCATTAACACTCAAGAGAAGCACAATATTTTCGATGGCTTGGTACAGCGGCACCTTAAATTATGTGGCGCTAATACTAGAGATACATAGCACTATTGGCGTATACGGCTAGATAGGTTTAGGTTACACCAACAAATTAGTGAACCTTCCATTTTAATATCATGAAGATAAAATATAATAATTTGCATTAACACTCAAGAGAAGCACAATATTTTCGATGGCTTGGTACAGCGGCACCTTAAATTATGTGGCGCTAATACTAGAGATACATAGCACTATTGGCGTATATGGCTAGATAGGTCTAGGTTACACCAACAAATTAGTGAACCTTCCATTTTAATATCATGAAGATAAAATATAATAATTTGCATTAACACTCAAGAGAAGCACAATATTTTCGATGGCTTGGTACAGCGGCACATTAAATTATGTGGCGCTAATACTAGAGATACATAGCACTATTGGCGTATATGGCTAGATAGGTCTAGGTTACACCAACAAATTAGTGAACCTTCCATTTTAATATCATGAAGATAAAATATAATAATTTGCATTAACACTCAAGAGAAGCACAATATTTTCGATGGCTTGGTACAGCGGCACCTTAAATTATGTGGCGCTAATACTAGAGATACATAGCACTATTGGCGTATATGGCTAGATAGGTCTAGGTTACACCAACAAATTAGTGAACCTTCCATTTTAATATCATGAAGATAAAATATAATAATTTGCATTAACACTCAAGAGAAGCACAATATTTTCGATGGCTTGGTACAGCGGCACATTAAATTATGTGGCGCTAATACTAGAGATACATAGCACTATTGGCGTATATGGCTAGATAGGTCTAGGTTACACCAACAAATTAGTGAACCTTCCATTTTAATATCATGAAGATAAAATATAATAATTTGCATTAACACTCAAGAGAAGCACAATATTTTCGATGGCTTGGTACAGCGGCACCTTAAATTATGTGGCGCTAATACTAGAGATACATAGCACTATTGGCGTATATGGCTAGATAGGTCTAGGTTACACCAACAAATTAGTGAACCTTCCATTTTAATATCATGAAGATAAAATATAATAATTTGCATTAACACTCAAGAGAAGCACAATATTTTCGATGGCTTGGTACAGCGGCACCTTAAATTATGTGGCGCTAATACTAGAGATACATAGCACTATTGGCGTATACGGCTAGATAGGTTTAGGTTACACCAACAAATTAGTGAACCTTCCATTTTAATATCATGAAGATAAAATATAATAATTTGCATTAACACTCAAGAGAAGCACAATATTTTCGATGGCTTGGTACAGCGGCAGCTTAAATTATGTGGCGCTAATACTAGAGATACATAGCACTATTGGCGTATATGGCTAGATAGGTCTAGGTTACACCAACAAATTAGTGAACCTTCCATTTTAATATCATGAAGATAAAATATAATAATTTGCATTAACACTCAAGAGAAGCACAATATTTTCGATGGCTTGGTACAGCGGCACATTAAATTATGTGGCGCTAATACTAGAGATACATAGCACTATTGGCGTATATGGCTAGATAGGTCTAGGTTACACCAACAAATTAGTGAACCTTCCATTTTAATATCATGAAGATAAAATATAATAATTTGCATTAACACTCAAGAGAAGCACAATATTTTCGATGGCTTGGTACAGCGGCACCTTAAATTATGTGGCGCTAATACTAGAGATACATAGCACTATTGGCGTATATGGCTAGATAGGTCTAGGTTACACCAACAAATTAGTGAACCTTCCATTTTAATATCATGAAGATAAAATATAATAATTTGCATTAACACTCAAGAGAAGCACAATATTTTCGATGGCTTGGTACAGCGGCACCTTAAATTATGTGGCGCTAATACTAGAGATACATAGCACTATTGGCGTATATGGCTAGATAGGTCTAGGTTACACCAACAAATTAGTGAACCTTCCATTTTAATATCATGAAGATAAAATATAATAATTTGCATTAACACTCAAGAGAAGCACAATATTTTCGATGGCTTGGTACAGCGGCACATTAAATTATGTGGCGCTAATACTAGAGATACATAGCACTATTGGCGTATATGGCTAGATAGGTCTAGGTTACACCAACAAATTAGTGAACCTTCCATTTTAATATCATGAAGATAAAATATAATAATTTGCATTAACACTCAAGAGAAGCACAATATTTTCGATGGCTTGGTACAGCGGCACCTTAAATTATGTGGCGCTAATACTAGAGATACATAGCACTATTGGCGTATATGGCTAGATAGGTCTAGGTTACACCAACAAATTAGTGAACCTTCCATTTTAATATCATGAAGATAAAATATAATAATTTGCATTAACACTCAAGAGAAGCACAATATTTTCGATGGCTTGGTACAGCGGCACATTAAATTATGTGGCGCTAATACTAGAGATACATAGCACTATTGGCGTATATGGCTAGATAGGTCTAGGTTACACCAACAAATTAGTGAACCTTCCATTTTAATATCATGAAGATAAAATATAATAATTTGCATTAACACTCAAGAGAAGCACAATATTTTCGATGGCTTGGTACAGCGGCACCTTAAATTATGTGGCGCTAATACTAGAGATACATAGCACTATTGGCGTATATGGCTAGATAGGTCTAGGTTACACCAACAAATTAGTGAACCTTCCATTTTAATATCATGAAGATAAAATATAATAATTTGCATTAACACTCAAGAGAAGCACAATATTTTCGATGGCTTGGTACAGCGGCACCTTAAATTATGTGGCGCTAATACTAGAGATACATAGCACTATTGGCGTATATGGCTAGATAGGTCTAGGTTACACCAACAAATTAGTGAACCTTCCATTTTAATATCATGAAGATAAAATATAATAATTTGCATTAACACTCAAGAGAAGCACAATATTTTCGATGGCTTGGTACAGCGGCACCTTAAATTATGTGGCGCTAATACTAGAGATACATAGCACTATTGGCGTATATGGCTAGATAGGTCTAGGTTACACCAACAAATTAGTGAACCTTCCATTTTAATATCATGAAGATAAAATATAATAATTTGCATTAACACTCAAGAGAAGCACAATATTTTCGATGGCTTGGTACAGCGGCACCTTAAATTATGTGGCGCTAATACTAGAGATACATAGCACTATTGGCGTATATGGCTAGATAGGTCTAGGTTACACCAACAAATTAGTGAACCTTCCATTTTAATATCATGAAGATAAAATATAATAATTTGCATTAACACTCAAGAGAAGCACAATATTTTCGATGGCTTGGTACAGCGGCACATTAAATTATGTGGCGCTAATACTAGAGATACATAGCACTATTGGCGTATATGGCTAGATAGGTCTAGGTTACACCAACAAATTAGTGAACCTTCCATTTTAATATCATGAAGATAAAATATAATAATTTGCATTAACACTCAAGAGAAGCACAATATTTTCGATGGCTTGGTACAGCGGCACATTAAATTATGTGGCGCTAATACTAGAGATACATAGCACTATTGGCGTATATGGCTAGATAGGTCTAGGTTACACCAACAAATTAGTGAACCTTCCATTTTAATATCATGAAGATAAAATATAATAATTTGCATTAACACTCAAGAGAAGCACAATATTTTCGATGGCTTGGTACAGCGGCACATTAAATTATGTGGCGCTAATACTAGAGATACATAGCACTATTGGCGTATACGGCTAGATAGGTCTAGGTTACACCAACAAATTAGTGAACCTTCCATTTTAATATCATGAAGATAAAATATAATAATTTGCATTAACACTCAAGAGAAGCACAATATTTTCGATGGCTTGGTACAGCGGCACATTAAATTATGTGGCGCTAATACTAGAGATACATAGCACTATTGGCGTATATGGCTAGATAGGTCTAGGTTACACCAACAAATAAGTGAACCTTCCATTTTAATATCATGAAGATAAAATATAATAATTTGCATTAACACTCAAGAGAAGCACAATATTTTCGATGGCTTGGTACAGCGGCACCTTAAATTATGTGGCGCTAATACTAGAGATACATAGCACTATTGGCGTATACGGCTAGATAGGTTTAGGTTACACCAACAAATTAGTGAACCTTCCATTTTAATATCATGAAGATAAAATATAATAATTTGCATTAACACTCAAGAGAAGCACAATATTTTCGATGGCTTGGTACAGCGGCACCTTAAATTATGTGGCGCTAATACTAGAGATACATAGCACTATTGGCGTATATGGCTAGATAGGTCTAGGTTACACCAACAAATTAGTGAACCTTCCATTTTAATATCATGAAGATAAAATATAATAATTTGCATTAACACTCAAGAGAAGCACAATATTTTCGATGGCTTACTTCGATGGATACTTCTTTTGTTTTATTTTTAATGAAAAGAGAAAATTCGAAAATTGTGCGAGAGTATATAAAGAAATTTTTTTATGTTTACATTTCATTACCAATTCAGACTTTGTGCTATTCGTGTGTGTTATTCGAATTTTTATCTTGAAATATATTATCGATTTATAAATAAAAAGTTTTTTTTAAAACTATATGCGGTTTATCTTGTATTTCCTTAACCCGGTTTTATTGTTTGTTTTATAGGAAAATAGTTATTTTTTCATTTTGGTTTTAGTTATTGAATTATAATTTTATTGTGTGACGTTTTGTTTTATTGTAAAACATTTTTGAATCGAGTCCAACAACAGTGTTATTTCTTTTTCTTTGTTATTTGGTGTATATTTTTTATTGGTTGTTCCGTAACAGAACATCTCTCCGTACATAATGCGTTACAACAATAGAAAAAAAAGACATAATCTTAATGAGCAGGTGATCGAAAATGCTATGCGATCTTTATCTCTTTATAAGTTGTCCATATCTGATACAACTGAGATGAAATGCTTTTGCCGAGAACTCCATATTAACAATAATAGAAAGAATCGAACGTTACTTTATAATATTTGGAGTTGTAAATTACGTCACAAATTATATAATCCAAATAATTTTAAAGAAGAAACGTGCCCTAAACATGTAAAAGCAACAAATACAATTAGCCCAGATGCAAATACAATGATACCTTTGGCATACGACGAGAGTAATTATCCGATTAATATGGAGACCGTTAATAACGATCTAATTGATTATGCATTACTCGATGAAAAAGATGCACTCAATCCCTTGATTGTTCCAAACCTAATTGAAAAAGATAAGTCATCTAATTTCCTTCTCAAGAATACCTATGAAAACCATGTGAGTTTTCCTGTTCATGAACCGCAACATTCTGAACGCGTAAAAATAATTTCAATCGAAATTTTAAAGCCGCCCTATACAGTTATTAATTTACCACCAGTTTGTGACGACGTCGTGTTTCCATCGAACCAAATTTTTGATTGCGTTGAAAACGTTACCTCAGAAAATCAAGATATGCCAATTGGTGATTCTTATTTTACTAACAACACTCGAAATAACGATGTATTGCTAGAGACGCCTTCGACTGTTGATAGTGGCGAAGAATTTGAAATTAAGAATAGCAATCTCCCAAGGACTTTAAAAAATGTTTCAAAAATCACCAAACAAGGTTCAAACATTTTTCATAAAAAAAATAAAAAAATATTTAACTTGATGAACTATAAGCTAGAAATTTCTCCAGAAGTTTGGAAAAGGCTTTTTAACAAAGAGGAAAATAAATTAGATGCATATCACTATTCTTATCATCTTTCTAGCCAACTAATCAAACTTACTGGCTGTTTAATTTACATCAAAGGACATGATGTAGCTCAGAAGCGGTTAACTGTAAGAGCTTACTGTGGCCACAAAGACAGATCTCAGAAATGCAGAACCTATAAATTGGTGAATTCAAACCTTGCACTCGGAACGTTTGATGTCTATAGTTCGTCTGAGCCAATTTATCATCCATTTAAAAAATTTCACCAGACCTCAAAATATCAACGAGATTTGTTTAAAGAAAAATTGGTTAGTAATACTGTTGAGATAGTTTCCGAAAATCTCACAAATGAGGAAAATTTAAACTTATTTAATAAAACCAATACTGCGCAAATATTAAAAGACAGAAGAGTCTTGAGTAAAATAAGATCTGAAAATCTGCAATCTAGCGACCTTCATTCTGATGACATCGAAGATGTTCATTTGGAGAAGGAAAACACAGATCTTAATAAAGATGAGGCGTATATTCTTCAAATCGGGAAAAATCCATTCTGTGTTACGACTTGTAGCAAAAAACAATGTGTCATACTAAAAAAAATTAAAGAAGACCATAAAGACCATGAATTGGTCGTTTATTTAGACGCTACTGGCGGACTTGTGCGAAAACCGTACAAAACATGCAGAAGTGTTATGTATTACGCTCTAGTTTTGCCTGTGAAAACCAATGACACGGATACCTCTAATCCGTTTCCTATAAGCGATATGGTTAGCTCTAGCCACAATACTCGTACAATAGGTAATTGGCTTAGAGAATATCGCCTATATGTCGAAGATAATTTAAAGAGATGGCCCGTGTTCAACACAGTAGTGGTTGATTTTTCATTTGCCGAGATTCACTCCATTTTGAATGCATTCAATCGAATGGATATTATTGAATATTTAAATATGGCGCATATGTGGGCAACTAATACTAAATGTCTAAAATCCCAAGAGCAAATAGTAAAAATACATTTATGTTGCTCACACATGTCACATACAATCGCCAGGGATATAAACAAGTTTTATTCAAATTCCCCAGAAGCTAAACAATTTTTGAAGGAAGTAATGGCTTCTATAATAGTAGCAAAAAATTATCAAAACATAAAACAAATATGGAATAGATTTGCTACTTTATTGCTTTCAAAACACCTTACTGTTCAGGTAAAAGATGCGTTGGATGATCTAATAGGACTGATTGCTGCAAATAATGCGGAGTCAAAATTAAATTTAAATAATGCCACAATTAAACTTAACCAATTGATAAATTCAACCGATTGTAAATTCAATTGATGATTCCGTGAGCTACCCGATTGTGTCCAGTGATACTAAAATCTCTTTGAATTTATTCCGATTGATAAATTCAATTGATGATTCCGTGAGCTACCAGATTGTGTCCAGTGATAGCAAAATCTCTTTGAATTTATTCCGATTGATAAATTCAATTGATGATTCCGTGAGCTACCAGATTTTGTCCA
The DNA here is from genome assembly GCA_947310385.1 of Nephrotoma appendiculata. Taxonomy (NCBI): domain Eukaryota; kingdom Metazoa; phylum Arthropoda; class Insecta; order Diptera; family Tipulidae; genus Nephrotoma; species Nephrotoma appendiculata. The sequence goes on along the minus strand of OX371225.1, from coordinate 273,016,901 downwards.
TTGATAGCAAAATCTCTTTGAATTTATTCCGATTGATAAATTCAATTGATGATTCCGTGAGCTACCACATTGTGTCGAGTGATAGTAAAAATCTCTTTGAATTTATTCCGATTGATAAATTCAATTGATGATTCTGTGAGCTACCAGATTTTGTCCATTGATAGCAAAATCTCTTTGAATTTATTCCGATTGATAAATTCAATTGATGATTCCGTGAGCTACCAGATTGTGTCGAGTGATAGTAAATATCTCTTTGAATTTATTCCGATTGATAAATTCAATTGATGATTCCGCGAGCTACCAGATTTTGTCCATTGATAGCAAAATCTCTTTGAATTTATTGCGATTGATAAATTCAATTGATGATTCCGTGAGCTACCAGATTGTGTCCATTGATAGCAAAATCTTTTTGAATTTATTCCGATTGATAAATTCAATTGATGATTCCGTGAGCTACCAGATTGTGTCGAGTGATAGTAATAATCTCTTTGAATTTATTCCGATTGATAAATTCAATTGATGATTCCGTGAGCTACCAGATTTTGTCCATTGATAGCAAAATCTCTTTGAATTTATTCCGATTGATAAATTCAATTGATGATTCCGTGAGCTACCAGATTGTGTCGAGTGATAGTAAAAATCTCTTTGAATTTATTCCGATTGATAAATTCAATTGATGATTCCGCGAGCTACCATATTTTGTCCATTGATAGCAAAATCTCTTTGAATTTATTGCGATTGATAAATTCAATTGATGATTCCGTGAGCTACCAGATTGTGTCGAGTGATAGTAAAAATCTCTTTGAATTTATTCCGATTGATAAATTCAATTGATGATTCCGTGAGCTACCAGATTTTGTCCATTGATAGCAAAATCTCTTTGAATTTATTCCGATTGATAAATTCAATTGATGATTCCGCGAGCTACCAGATTTTGTCCATTGATAGCAAAATCTCTTTGAATTTATTCCGATTGATAAATTCAATTGATGATTCCGTGACCAGATTGTGTCGAGTGATAGTAAAAATCTCTTTGAATTTATTCCGATTGATAAATTCAATTGATGATTCCGTGAGCTACCAGATTTTGTTAATTGATAGCAAAATCTCTTTGAATTTATTCCGATTGATAAATTCAATTGATGATTCCGTGAGCTACCAGATTGTGTCGAGTGATAGTAAAAATCTCTTTGAATTTTTTCCGATTGATAAATTCAATTGATGATTCCGTGAGCTACCAAATTGTGTCGAGTGATAGTAAAAATCAAATTATTATATTTTATCTTCATGATATTAAAATGGAAGGTTCACTAATTTGTTGGTGTAACCAAGACCTATCTAGCCATATACGCCAATAGTGCTATGTATCTCTAGTATTAGCGCCACATAATTTAATGTGCCGCTGTACCAAGCCATCGAAAATATTGTGCTTCTCATGAGTGTTAATGCAAATCATTATATTTTATCTTCATGATATTAAAATGGAAGGTTCACTAATTTGTTGGTGTAACCTAGACCTATCTAGCCATATACGCCAATAGTGCTATGTATCTCTAGTATTAGCGCCACATAATTTAATGTGCCGCTGTACCAAGCCATCGAAAATATTGTGCTTCTCTTGAGTGTTAATGCAAATTATTATATTTTATCTTCATGATATTAAAATGGAAGGTTCACTAATTTGTTGGTGTAACCTAGACCTATCTAGCCATATACGCCAATAGTGCTATGTATCTCTAGTATTAGCGCCACATAATTTAAGGTGCCGCTGTACCAAGCCATCGAAAATATTGTGCTTCTCTTGAGTGTTAATGCAAATTATTATATTTTATCTTCATGATATTAAAATGGAAGGTTCACTTATTTGTTGGTGTAACCTAGACCTATCTAGCCATATACGCCAATAGTGCTATGTATCTCTAGTATTAGCGCCACATAATTTAATGTGCCGCTGTACCAAGCCATCGAAAATATTGTGCTTCTCTTGAGTGTTAATGCAAATTATTATATTTTATCTTCATGATATTAAAATGGAAGGTTCACTTATTTGTTGGTGTAACCTAGACCTATCTAGCCATATACGCCAATAGTGCTATGTATCTCTAGTATTAGCGCCACATAATTTAATGTGCCGCTGTACCAAGCCATCGAAAATATTGTGCTTCTCTTGAGTGTTAATGCAAATTATTATATTTTATCTTCATGATATTAAAATGGAAGGTTCACTAATTTGTTGGTGTAACCTAGACCTATCTAGCCATATACGCCAATAGTGCTATGTATCTCTAGTATTAGCGCCACATAATTTAATGTGCCGCTGTACCAAGCCATCGAAAATATTGTGCTTCTCTTGAGTGTTAATGCAAATTATTATATTTTATCTTCATGATATTAAAATGGAAGGTTCACTAATTTGTTGGTGTAACCTAGACCTATCTAGCCATATACGCCAATAGTGCTATGTATCTCTAGTATTAGCGCCACATAATTTAAGGTGCCGCTGTACCAAGCCATCGAAAATATTGTGCTTCTCTTGAGTGTTAATGCAAATTATTATATTTTATCTTCATGATATTAAAATGGAAGGTTCACTAATTTGTTGGTGTAACCTAGACCTATCTAGCCATATACGCCAATAGTGCTATGTATCTCTAGTATTAGCGCCACATAATTTAAGGTTCCGCTGTACCAAGCCATCGAAAATAGTGTGCTTCTCTTGAGTGTTAATGCAAATTATTATATTTTATCTTCATGATATTAAAATGGAAGGTTCACTAATTTGTTGGTGTAACCTAGACCTATCTAGCCATATACGCCAATAGTGCTATGTATCTCTAGTATTAGCGCCACATAATTTAAGGTTCCGCTGTACCAAGCCATCGAAAATATTGTGCTTCTCTTGAGTGTTAATGCAAATTATTATATTTTATCTTCATGATATTAAAATGGAAGGTTCACTTATTTGTTGGTGTAACCTAGACCTATCTAGCCATATACGCCAATAGTGCTATGTATCTCTAGTATTAGCGCCACATAATTTAATGTGCCGCTGTACCAAGCCATCGAAAATATTGTGCTTCTCTTGAGTGTTAATGCAAATTATTATATTTTATCTTCATGATATTAAAATGGAAGGTTCACTAATTTGTTGGTGTAACCTAGACCTATCTAGCCATATACGCCAATAGTGCTATGTATCTCTAGTATTAGCGCCACATAATTTAAGGTGCCGCTGTACCAAGCCATCGAAAATATTGTGCTTCTCTTGAGTGTTAATGCAAATTATTATATTTTATCTTCATGATATTAAAATGGAAGGTTCACTAATTTGTTGGTGTAACCTAGACCTATCTAGCCATATACGCCAATAGTGCTATGTATCTCTAGTATTAGCGCCACATAATTTAATGTGCCGCTGTACCAAGCCATCGAAAATATTGTGCTTCTCTTGAGTGTTAATGCAAATTATTATATTTTATCTTCATGATATTAAAATGGAAGGTTCACTAATTTGTTGGTGTAACCTAGACCTATCTAGCCATATACGCCAATAGTGCTATGTATCTCTAGTATTAGCGCCACATAATTTAAGGTGCCGCTGTACCAAGCCATCGAAAATATTGTGCTTCTCTTGAGTGTTAATGCAAATTATTATATTTTATCTTCATGATATTAAAATGGAAGGTTCACTAATTTGTTGGTGTAACCTAGACCTATCTAGCCATATACGCCAATAGTGCTATGTATCTCTAGTATTAGCGCCACATAATTTAAGGTGCCGCTGTACCAAGCCATCGAAAATATTGTGCTTCTCTTGAGTGTTAATGCAAATTATTATATTTTATCTTCATGATATTAAAATGGAAGGTTCACTAATTTGTTGGTGTAACCTAGACCTATCTAGCCATATACGCCAATAGTGCTATGTATCTCTAGTATTAGCGCCACATAATTTAAGGTTCCGCTGTACCAAGCCATCGAAAATATTGTGCTTCTCTTGAGTGTTAATGCAAATTATTATATTTTATCTTCATGATATTAAAATGGAAGGTTCACTAATTTGTTGGTGTAACCTAGACCTATCTAGCCATATACGCCAATAGTGCTATGTATCTCTAGTATTAGCGCCACATAATTTAATGTGCCGCTGTACCAAGCCATCGAAAATATTGTGCTTCTCTTGAGTGTTAATGCAAATTATTATATTTTATCTTCATGATATTAAAATGGAAGGTTCACTTATTTGTTGGTGTAACCTAGACCTATCTAGCCATATACGCCAATAGTGCTATGTATCTCTAGTATTAGCGCCACATAATTTAATGTGCCGCTGTACCAAGCCATCGAAAATATTGTGCTTCTCTTGAGTGTTAATGCAAATTATTATATTTTATCTTCATGATATTAAAATGGAAGGTTCACTAATTTGTTGGTGTAACCTAGACCTATCTAGCCATATACGCCAATAGTGCTATGTATCTCTAGTATTAGCGCCACATAATTTAAGGTGCCGCTGTACCAAGCCATCGAAAATATTGTGCTTCTCTTGAGTGTTAATGCAAATTATTATATTTTATCTTCATGATATTAAAATGGAAGGTTCACTAATTTGTTGGTGTAACCTAGACCTATCTAGCCATATACGCCAATAGTGCTATGTATTTCTAGTATTAGCGCCACATAATTTAATGTGCCGCTGTACCAAGCCATCGAAAATATTGTGCTTCTCTTGAGTGTTAATGCAAATTATTATATTTTATCTTCATGATATTAAAATGGAAGGTTCACTTATTTGTTGGTGTAACCTAGACCTATCTAGCCATATACGCCAATAGTGCTATGTATCTCTAGTATTAGCGCCACATAATTTAAGGTGCCGCTGTACCAAGCCATCGAAAATATTGTGCTTCTCTTGAGTGTTAATGCAAATTATTATATTTTATCTTCATGATATTAAAATGGAAGGTTCACTAATTTGTTGGTGTAACCTAGACCTATCTAGCCATATACGCCAATAGTGCTATGTATCTCTAGTATTAGCGCCACATAATTTAATGTGCCGCTGTACCAAGCCATCGAAAATATTGTGCTTCTCTTGAGTGTTAATGCAAATTATTATATTTTATCTTCATGATATTAAAATGGAAGGTTCACTAATTTGTTGGTGTAACCTAGACCTATCTAGCCATATACGCCAATAGTGCTATGTATCTCTAGTATTAGCGCCACATAATTTAAGGTGCCGCTGTACCAAGCCATCGAAAATATTGTGCTTCTCTTGAGTGTTAATGCAAATTATTATATTTTATCTTCATGATATTAAAATGGAAGGTTCACTTATTTGTTGGTGTAACCTAGACCTATCTAGCCATATACGCCAATAGTACTATGTATCTCTAGTATTAGCGCCACATAATTTAATGTGCCGCTGTACCAAGCCATCGAAAATATTGTGCTTCTCTTGAGTGTTAATGCAAATTATTATATTTTATCTTCATGATAAAAAAATGGAAGGTTCACTAATTTGTTGGTGTAACCTAGACCTATCTAGCCATATACGCCAATAGTGCTATGTATCTCTAGTATTAGCGCCACATAATTTAATGTGCCGCTGTACCAAGCCATCGAAAATATTGTGCTTCTCTTGAGTGTTAATGCAAATTATTATATTTTATCTTCATGATATTAAAATGGAAGGTTCACTAATTTGTTGGTGTAACCTAGACCTATCTAGCCATATACGCCAATAGTGCTATGTATCTCTAGTATTAGCGCCACATAATTTAATGTGCCGCTGTACCAAGCCATCGAAAATATTGTGCTTCTCTTGAGTGTTAATGCAAATTATTATATTTTATCTTCATGATATTAAAATGGAAGGTTCACTAATTTGTTGGTGTAACCTAGACCTATCTAGCCATATACGCCAATAGTGCTATGTATCTCTAGTATTAGCGCCACATAATTTAAGGTGCCGCTGTACCAAGCCATCGAAAATATTTTGCTTCTCTTGAGTGTTAATGCAAATTATTATATTTTATCTTCATGATATTAAAATGGAAGGTTCACTTATTTGTTGGTGTAACCTAGACCTATCTAGCCATATACGCCAATAGTACTATGTATCTCTAGTATTAGCGCCACATAATTTAATGTGCCGCTGTACCAAGCCATCGAAAATATTGTGCTTCTCTTGAGTGTTAATGCAAATTATTATATTTTATCTTCATGATATTAAAATGGAAGGTTCACTAATTTGTTGGTGTAACCTAGACCTATCTAGCCATATACGCTAATAGTGCTATGTATCTCTAGTATTAGCGCCACAGAATTTAATGTGCCGATGTATCTAAGAAAATACCGGTTCCCTTAATCAACAATATATATTATGTTTTAATAATATAAGTTTTATGTATGTGTATATTTATATATATGTATGAATGAATTATATATATATATATATATATATATATATATATATATATATATATATATATATTGTATATATCATTTATACCATTAACATGTACAACATTTGGCGGGATAGCGAAAAATCGTACATACTATTATTCTCTTTCAATTACTACACAACACATTTTGAATATTTAAATTTTCATTGTTTTTGTTGTAAAATAGATGTATACATTTTGCGTTCGGGATGAATCTACACTTTTATAGCATTTACACTTTTTTCGGGTTGAATACACTTTAGCTAAGAAACACACCAATCAATTCGGGCTCGGGCTAACTTCAGCGACTTAGGACAAATGCACAAAAAAAAATTTTTTTGTTCCAAATTATGGAATGTCGCACCAATTATGAAAGGTAATTTAATTTTGAACAATAATGCGTTTAAATTGGGCCGAAACAACGTCCAGTTTTCGCGTAATCGTCGATTGAATAATCGGTTTTTTTTACCAGGACAAATGCACAAAAAAAAATTTTTTTGTTCCAAATTATGGAATGTCGCACCAATTATGAAAGGTAATTTAATTTTGAACAATAATGCGTTTAAATTGGGCCGAAACAACGTCCAGTTTTCGCGTAATCGTCGGTTGAATAATCGGTTTTTTTACCAGGACAAATGCACAAAAAAAAATTTTTTTGTTCCAAATTATGGAATGTCGTACCAATTATGAAAGGTAATTTAATTTTGAACAATAATGCGTTTAAATTGGGCCGAAACAACGTCCAGTGTTCGCGTAATCGTCGATTGAATAATCGGGTTTTTTACCAGGACAAATGCACAAAAAAATTTTTTTGTTCCAAATTATGGAATGTCGCACCAATTATGAAAGGTAATTTAATTTTGAACAATAATGCGTTTAAATTGGGCCGAAACAACGTCCAGTTTTCACGTAATCGTCGATTGAATAATCGGTTTTTTTTACCAGGACAAATGCACAAAAAAAATTTTTTTTGTTCCAAATTATGGAATGTCGCACCAATTATGAAAGGTAATTTAATTTTGAACAATAATGCGTTTAAATTGGGCCGAAACAACGTCCAGTTTTCGCGTAATCGTCGATTGAATAATCGGTTTTTTTTACCAGGACAAATGCACAAAAAAAAATTTTTTTGTTCCAAATTATGGAATGTCGTACCAATTATAAAAGGTAATTTAATTTTGAACAATAATGCGTTTAAATTGGGCCGAAACAACGTCCAGTTTTCACGTAATCGTCGATTGAATAATCGGTTTTTTTTACCAGGACAAATGCACAAAAAAAATTTTTTTTGTTCCAAATTATGGAATGTCGCACCAATTATGAAAGGTAATTTAATTTTGAACAATAATGCGTTTAAATTGGGCCGAAACAACGTCCAGTTTTCGCGTAATCGTCGATTGAATAATCGGTTTTTTTTACCAGGACAAATGCACAAAAAAAAATTTTTTTGTTCCAAATTATGGAATGTCGTACCAATTATAAAAGGTAATTTAATTTTGAACAATAATGCGTTTAAATTGGGCCGAAACAACGTCCAGTTTTCACGTAATCGTCGATTGAATAATCGGTTTTTTTTACCAGGACAAATGCACAAAAAAAATTTTTTTTGTTCCAAATTATGGAATGTCGCACCAATTATGAAAGGTAATTTAATTTTGAACAATAATGCGTTTAAATTGGGCCGAAACAACGTCCAGTTTTCGCGTAATCGTCGATTGAATAATCGGTTTTTTTTACCAGGACAAATGCACAAAAAAAAATTTTTTTGTTCCAAATTATGGAATGTTGCACCAATTATGAAAGGTAATTTAATTTTGAACAATAATGCGTTTAAATTGGGCCGAAACAACGTCCAGTTTTCGCGTAATCGTCGATTGAATAATCGGTTTTTTTTTACCAGGACAAATGCACAAAAAAAAATTTTTTTGTTCCAAATTATAGAATGTCGCACCAATTATGAAAGGCAATTTAATTTTGAACAATAATGCGTTTAAATTGGGCCGAAACAACGTCCAGTTTTCGCGTAATCGTCGATTGAATAATCGGTTTTTTTTACCAGGACAAATGCACAAAAAAATTTTTTTTGTTCCAAATTATGGAATGTCGCACCAATTATGAAAGGTAATTTAATTTTGAACAATAATGCGTTTAAATTGGGCCGAAACAACGTCCAGTTTTCGCGTAATCGTCGATTGAATAATCGGTTTTTTTTACCAGGACAAATGCACAAAAAAAAATTTTTTTGTTCCAAATTATGGAATGTCGCACCAATTATGAAAGGTAATTTAATTTTGAACAATAATGCGTTTAAATTGGGCCGAAACAACGTCCAGTTTTCGCGTAATCGTCGATTGAATAATCGGGTTTTTTTTACCAGGACAAATGCACAAAAAAATTTTTTTTGTTCCAAATTATGGAATGTCGCACCAATAATGAAAGGTAATTTAATTTTGAACAATAAAGCGTTTAAATTGGGCCGAAACAACGTCCAGTTTTCGCGTAATCGTCGATTGAATAATCGGTTTTTTTACCAGGACAAATGCACAAAAAAAAATTTTTTTGTTCCAAATTATGGAATGTCGCACCAATTATGAAAGGTAATTTAATTTTGAACAATAATGCGTTTAAATTGGGCCGAAACAACGTCCAGTTTTCGCGTAATCGTCGGTTGAATAATCGGGTTTTTTACCAGGACAAATGCACAAAAAAAAATTTTTTTGTTCCAAATTATGGAAAGTTGCAACAATTATGAAAGGTAATTTAATTTTGAACAATAATGCGTTTAAATTGGGCCGAAACAACGTCCAGTTTTCGCGTAATCGTCGATTGAATAATCGGTTTTTTTTTACCAGGACAAATGCACAAAAAAAATTTTTTGTTCCAAATTATGGAATGTCGCACCAATTATGAAAGGTAATTTAATTTTGAACAATAATGCGTTTAAATTGGGCCGAAACAACGTCCAGTTTTCGCGTAATCGTCGATTGAATAATCGGGTTTTTTACCAGGACAAATGCACAAAAAAAAATTTTTTTGTTCCAAATTATGGAATGTCGTACCAATTATGAAAGGTAATTTAATTTTGAACAATAATGCGTTTAAATTGGGCCGAAACAACGTCCAGTTTTCGCGTAATCGTCGATTGAATAATCGGTTTTTTTTACCAGGACAAATGCACAAAAAAAAATTTTTTGTTCCAAATTATGGAATGTCGTACCAATTATGAAAGGTAGTTTAATTTTGAACAATAATGCGTTTAAATTGGGCGGAAACAACGTCCAGTTTTCGCGTAATTGTCGATTGAATAATCGGTTTTTTTTACCAGGACAAATGCACAAAAAAAATTTTTTTGTTCCAAATTATGGAATGTCGTACCAATTATGAAAGGTAATTTAATTTTGAACAATAATGCGTTTAAATTGGGCCGAAACAACGTCCAGTTTTCGCGTAATCGTCGATTGAATAATCGGTTTTTTTTACCAGGCCAAATGCACAAAAAAAATTTTTTGTTCCAAATTATGGAATGTCGTACCAATTATGAAAGGTAATTTAATTTTGAACAATAATGCGTTTAAATTGGGCCGAAACAACGTCCAGTTTTCGCGTAATCGTCGATTGAATAATCGGGTTTTTTACCAGGACAAATGCACAAAAAAAAATTTTTTTGTTCCAAATTATGGAATGTCGCACCAATTATGAAAGGTAATTTAATTTTGAACAATAATGCGTTTAAATTGGGCCGAAACAACGTCCAGTTTTCGCGTAATCGTCGATTGAATAATCGGGTTTTTTTACCAGGACAAATGCACAAAAAAAAATTTTTTTGTTCCAAATTATGGAAAGTTGCAATAATGCGTTTAAATTGGGCCGAAACAACGTCCAGTTTTCGCGTAATCGTCGATTGAATAATCGGGTTTTTTTACCAGGACAAATGCACAAAAAAAAATTTTTTTGTTCCAAATTATGGAAAGTTGCACCAATTATGAAAGGTAATTTAATTTTGAACAATAATGCGTTTAAATTGGGCCGAAACAACGTCCAGTTTTCGCGTAATCGTCGATTGAATAATCGGTTTTTTTTACCAGGACAAATGCACAAAAAAAAATTTTTTGTTCCAAATTATGGAATGTCACACCAATTAACAAATTTGTTTTTTTAACAGGACAAATGCACAAAAAAAAAATTTTTTTGTTCCAAATTATGGAATGTCGTACCAATTATGAAAGGTAATTTAATTTTGAACAATAATGCGTTTAAATTGGGCCGAAACAACGTCCAGTTTTCGCGTAATTGTCGATTGAATAATCGGTTTTTTTTACCAGGACAAATGCACAAAAAAAATTTTTTTGTTCCAAATTATGGAATGTCGTACCAATTATGAAAGGTAATTTAATTTTGAACAATAATGCGTTTAAATTGGGCCGAAACAACGTCCAGTTTTCGCGTAATCGTCGATTGAATAATCGGTTTTTTTTACCAGGCCAAATGCACAAAAAAAATTTTTTGTTCCAAATTATGGAATGTCGTACCAATTATGAAAGGTAATTTAATTTTGAACAATAATGCGTTTAAATTGGGCCGAAACAACGTCCAGTTTTCGCGTAATCGTCGGTTGAATAATCGGTTTTTTTTACCAGGACAAATGCACAAAAAAAAATTTTTTTGTTCCAAATTATGGAATGTCGCACCAATTATGAAAGGTAATTTAATTTTGAACAATAATGCGTTTAAATTGGGCCGAAACAACGTCCAGTTTTCGCGTAATCGTCGATTGAATAATCGGGTTTTTTTACCAGGACAAATGCACAAAAAAAAATTTTTTTGTTCCAAATTATGGAAAGTTGCAATAATGCGTTTAAATTGGGCCGAAACAACGTCCAGTTTTCGCGTAATCGTCGATTGAATAATCGGGTTTTTTTACCAGGACAAATGCACAAAAAAAAATTTTTTTGTTCCAAATTATGGAAAGTTGCACCAATTATGAAAGGTAATTTAATTTTGAACAATAATGCGTTTAAATTGGGCCGAAACAACGTCCAGTTTTCGCGTAATCGTCGATTGAATAATCGGTTTTTTTTACCAGGACAAATGCACAAAAAAAAATTTTTTGTTCCAAATTATGGAATGTCACACCAATTAACAAATTTGTTTTTTTAACAGGACAAATGCACAAAAAAAAAATTTTTTTGTTCCAAATTATGGAATGTCGTACCAATTATGAAAGGTAATTTAATTTTGAACAATAATGCGTTTAAATTGGGCCGAAACAACGTCCAGTTTTCGCGTAATTGTCGATTGAATAATCGGTTTTTTTTACCAGGACAAATGCACAAAAAAAATTTTTTTGTTCCAAATTATGGAATGTCGTACCAATTACTTTAAAAGAAACAAATCCAAACTCAACGTACAAATACTTTATAAACTTAATAACGTTTTTTATAATTTAAAAATTTATTATTATTTTTTATAACTTTTTAATAATTTTTTTAACTTATTATAACTTTTCAGGTATTTCTTTTATAACTTTTAACGTTATTATAACATTTAACATAATTTTTGTTCAAAGTTTATAACTTTTCATAACAATAACAACATATAACTAATTTTTATAACTTTTAATAAATTTCATAACTTTTTATATCTTTAAATGTCTTTATATTTTATAATATAATTGTTATATTGTTTTAACTAGGGTACTATAAGTTTTATACATTTTTGCCACTTTTCATTAAATTTGGATAATTTAAAAAAAAAATTGCAATTTTTACAACATTTAATTACTTTTATAATTTTTTAAACATACTTTATAAACTTGATATCATTTTTTGTTACATTGATCTAGAGTAATGCTGTATACTACTACATAACTACATATAATAGTTAGCACAATTTACGAATTAACTGAACAATGATTGACATTAGGGCGCTCCTTCAAAAGTTAACTCAATTTTAGAATCAAAAAAAAAATCTATTTTGCTTGCCAAATCCCGTTTTTTATTTTCTTTTTTCTGTTTCTAGAATTTTTGGAATTGGGCCTGCTCAATTGAATTTGACCATTTCACAATCAATAATTGTAAAATTTAATTTTCAAAATTGGAATTATATAAATACTAGCTTCTATATAATCCGCTCCTACGTGCGGCACGCAGTGCGACATGTTTGCTGATCCCAGCTCCTACGTCCCCCGAAGTTCAAATCTAAAGCCCCTCGGAGGGCTAAGCGGGGGGGAGCGCAGCGACCTCCCGCGTGCCCGTGAGAGTTATCGAAGCCGTTAGCCTCTACAATTATTGCATTTCAAAATGTTGTACATTTCAAAACCTTGTCGAATGATTGACAATAATGTGTGTTAATAATACAATTAACAAAAACTAACTAATACAACTATAGCAAAAAAATAATCTCGTAAACAACCAAAAAACACCACCATAAAACAAAGAGAAAAAAAATTTCCTTTACTTCATAATCAAATTCAAAAAAAAATACGAAGACAATGTAACGTGTGCTAATGATAATAAAACGAAGTTTGGCAAGCAAAATAGAATTTTTTTTTGTTTTTGAAATTGAGTTAACTTTTGAAGGAGCGCCGACATTAGCCTAATAAAATAAAATAATATTTCTATCAGCTCTTTTCTTTTTTAAATATCTTGATTTTTAATATTAAAGCCTGTGATTTGTTATCACTGTCATCAAAGTGTTCTTCAATTTCTTCGATAATACTGACTACGTCACATTTTTAAATAATTTTAAATGTATATTAAATTTCATTTCGGTTATGTAAAAAATAAATGCTGTAACTTTATTGCATTCAACTTTTGAATATCATATCAAAAAGTTTGTAAATTTTACGTGTAATTAACATTAACTTTATTTAAAGTTGTCAGCTTTGCACTGTGTTTTATTTATCAGTTTTGTACTGTATAGCGATAATGTAGTTGCGCAGGTCGTTGCTTTTGTTGTAGAATAGTTAATATCTTTGGTGATATCTGATCAGTTTAAACATGAAATATGCTTTTAAGAATTACTTCCTGATTGGTTTACTTAAATATATATGAGTTTTCATAATTAAGTTTATTAAACTTTAAAATTGACATGTAAACTAAATTTTTGATATATTATTATGCGATAAATAACGTAATTTTTAGTAAATTAAGTAGTAATTTTCATTAATGATTTGTCGCTGGTTACCATAACAAAATATAATAATAAAATAATAACTTAATAGTGAAATGCACTAATGTGATTCGTAACCAAATATAAAATCTAATTTTACGCGAGAAAATTTTATCGTTTCCTCGTTGTTACTGTTGACTATGCAATTATGCATGCGCTATCCTAAATACAAAATGATTATTAGTTTCTATGCATTGTTATGTGAAATAACTTAACATCGTTTTCCACCTTTATCACTCATCGTTTTTTCTATTTTTACTTAATCAGTTGACTTATCCCACACTATTGCAACGAAAACATAACTGATCATGATTTTTTATAATTGTGACGAAAATATGCGAAATCCGATGATAACAATAACAATTATAAAAAAATCTGATAAAAAATATTATTTGACCTATATTCTTATTATATTAGAACTTTTAATTCTCATTTGCATCCATCTGATTTGCTGTTGTTATGATATGTATAGCGATACGTTTTCAAGATCAAGTTTAGTTTAATCTTTCTTATTTGCGATTACATAAAAATAAAATATCTATAGTGATACGTTGTCAAGATCAAAAAAAATATTTTTTTTATTTAATTTACTATCGGAACAATATTCTTGCATATAACACATCAATCGTCAATCAATCAAATATATATTGATTGATTGATTGATTGATTGATTGGACTGTAGAACCAAGTGCTAGCCAAGAGTCCCGGATAACGCCGGGCCTATTCCTACAGCCTGTTTACATATAACAATAGGAAGGATAGGAAAGGTTTTTTTTTTTTTTTTTTTGGGACGGAACGATCCGGTTGCAGACACCTAGCGATCGTACGGCACAACACAATTCTAATCTACTTCTATTCTACTAGAGGAAGGATAAAGGCTTAATAGGTTAAATGGATATCGATGGTATTGGTCTTCAACAATTGCTTCTCTAAATCAGCAACCTGAGGAAACAAATTTATTATTTCACGTGCATCTGGAAATTTCCTGTAATATAATTCTACATTAATACTTTTCAGCTACCTAAGCAAAATTGATTAATTAGATCAGCCCGGTTACAAATACCTAGGTAAAGCCAATAGTTCATGAACTAATGACAACACAATTCTAATCTACACAACCAGCAATTAATATTTCAAAGAAATATTATTTCATAACATCTAAAGGTTCCTGAAATTAATTCTTAATTAATCTACCGGTTTCTTAAATAATATAAATATTTATTGATTTAATCCTCTACAACTCCACAACTTACAATATAATTTCCTGAAACCATAGTTATTTGAATTATATTAATAGTAAATTGAATTATATTAATAATTAATTAATTAATTAATATTAAATTATTAATAACTTCACTCATATAACAATAGGAAGGATAGGAATGGTATTTTCCCCCTTTTTCCCTTTTCCCTCCTTTTTCTTTTTGAAACGGAACGACCCGGGTTGAGACATCTAGCGATCGTACGGAACAACACAATTCTAATCTACTTCTATTCTACTAGAGGAAGGATAAAGGCTTAATAGGTGCAGCAACCTGCGAAAAAAATATTATTATTTCACGTGCATGTGGAATTTCGTGAAATATTATTCTACATTAATATTTTTCGGCTTCCGAAACAAAAATTGATTGATTGAATCGGCCTTTTCTGTTTATAGACACCTACAATCACAACACAATTCTAGTCTACAAAAACAGCAATTAATATTTCAAAAAATATTATTATTTCACAAGCTGTAGATTTCCTGAAATTTCCAAATCAAAATTTTCCGGCTTCCTAAATAATATAAACATTTATTAATTTAACTCCTCAACTTACAATAGAATTTTTGTAAACCATACATGTAGTTATTTGAACTACAATATATGTATTTACAATTACTCTAAAATCCATTTGTATTTAACCCTTGAATTGAGCAACCACGAAATAGTAAAAAAAAAAATACAACGACTAAATGAGGCATCCCGAAGGTAATGCTTCCTAGAAAACTATTAATGTTTATATTTCAAATAAATTTAGCTGATTTCGTAAAAATTTCAAATGCGTTACTAATTTGGTTACCAAAGAATATTCGATTAATTACCAAGTCTACATAGGACATATTTACCCCATACTCAAAAGAACTTTACCATTCCTCAACCAATCACCATGAAATATGGTCTGCAGAATTGGAGTGCCACTCCAGCATAATGCTCAATTAAACTAGGCCATCTGTCAACAAATGATGGTCAAATTCGGTGTGCGAAGCTGTATTTGAACGAAATTTTGAGATTCGGCAATAATGAATGGAATCATGCCGTTATCGGTTAGGAATCATGCCGTTATCTCAAATTTAGTTTGTAGAGCTGGGCTAGGGTTCTAATAAACTAAGAACCAATCAACCTGCATCGGTAAAACCAACGCGTCCCTCCGATGAAGCCCCACAGCCAGACAACTCCGAACCGAACCCGGCCACACCCCCACCCCAGTCACCGCCAAATCACGCACGCAGAACTTAGTTAAATCTCCACCAAGTTCCGCATACGTGACCCAGCAATAGCCGAAACAGGGAAACGGCCAAGGACCAATCAGAATGGTCAAACTGCAGAATCCCACCAAAAAGACACGTCAAAATCCCGAAACAGATTTAAAAGAAGTTCTAGAGTTCGATTTTAATTACATAAATTATAAACCAATTAAATAAACATTATAATAATAAATAATAATAACGCCTCCTATAAATATATGTACACATTATATATCTCATACATGAACTTAAATTACATTGGGTGAATCCACACGAGGACTCAGATTTCAGGCTACCACCAGATTACAATCTGTGAAGAAAATGAACACAATTATGAGCCCCTGTCGAAGTGCAGAACTGATGGGCCGAACCATATTACATACCAGTACTATAGGGTGGCATGAAGCTATGCAATGTGCACATGGTTACGAAAACCTACATATTAGCAGGACGTTCTCGTGACGTGAAAAACGAACTGCGAGAGAGTTTCGGCCCCACAACGGATTGCAAAGATTAAATAATAATAAAAAATAAAAATAATAATAATTAAGAGAAACGACGCGTTTATTACTTTTACCTCGGTGCCGGTTTATAAATTTTGAAAAGGTGGAAACCTTAATTAGGTTGAATTATTGAAATCAAATGAGATAACCGCTGTGGACATAATTCAATTCTGAGAAAAATGGGTGATTTAAAGAAAATTTGGTGAATTTGTTGAGAACCATGTCAGCTAGAAAACCTAATCAGCGCTTCCCATCAAGAGGTGGGGACAATTTATAGAATTCTGTATTCTGACCAAATATATTAAGAATTCTAAGGCCAATTAAAATATCCCTAGAAATCCAAATACAACCTCAGGTATATGGAGTGTTAGCTGGATTTTCAACCAGTTCCATTTCATTTCAACTGATTGATTAACTGATTGGAATATGTGACCAAACCTAAGTAAGATTCCCGCTTGACGCCGGACCCAACCACACGCTCTTGTACATATAACAAGATGGAGTAACAGGAAAGGTGAATTAATTATTATGTAAATTGACCCGGTTTCAGACACCTAAGTAGTCAATAGTTAGTAAATTGTTAGTTGAAATATAATGTAAGACGGTTAGTACAAGACAACAAAATTATTTAATATATTATGGAATAATATCCAGCAATCAGAATCATAAAAATATATAAAATTATCGGAAATATAACTCATACTATTTTCAGTGATCGTTTTTACTATTAGGAATACCAATAAAAAGTGATAAAATATTGAAGTTTGAATAATAAAATTAAAGCAGTTAAATGTAATGATTCGTATATTAATCCAACTCAATTATCCTGATAAATATTAAATAAAATTAATTGAATTCAAACTACCAAACAATTAGTACAATATAATAGTACTCGTCACTGCCGTCATCTGAAAATCCAGCTAAAATCTAAATATAAAGACTAAAACCACATTTACACCATAGCCCCTTTAATAGTATTTTGCTAACAAAGTATTTTTCTCGTTCAGTTTACACCATAGTGGTGTGAACACATTATAATAGTTTATTACTGATATATTTCATTAAAATTTAAAAAAGAAACAGTTGTCTTTTATCACAATAAACAAGAAAAATCAGAAGAATGACTAAAATGACATTTCGTATCCAAAATATATGATATAGTATCATTCTCACCGCAAACACTATACCAATACTCATTAGATACGTAGAACACTTTAATTGCAAAAAAGTATGTACGTATTAAAGTAGCAAAGTATTTTACTTTGAGTTTACATCGACATACTTTTATGATACATACTCTTATACTACTGGTATAAACGTGGTATAATTAGAATCAAAATTATAATTTCAGGAACTTCAACTCTTTCTAAATACTAAACAAAGTAAAACATTAAATCATATATTTACAATTATTAATAAGAAACAAAAAATTTCACTTTTACCGAATAAAACCTGTCAAAATATAATATAATATAATTCAGTAATAATTAGTTCAACTTTTAAATAAATCGTGATAAATATAAATAAACTTAGATCTCGGCATAATTAAGACTTAAACCAGAATTATTTTCCCAGCAAAACAAATTTTGAATCAAACCATAATTAAAACCACTATGCAGGCCTGCACACAAAATCTTGATTAGTTAATTTAAAATAATGTTAAAGTAGACATGACATGGAATTTACCCTAAACCGAAAAGAAAATAAATTGGTAAAGTTAAATAATTATAGTTAGTAAACAAATTTATAAATACAATACTAAAGTTATGTCTTAATGATTAATCAATTACCCAAAGCCGTGACAATTCGCGATGAAATCTCAAGTTCTTTTTTTTAAATAAAACCTGAAAATACTATCGATTATCATTTCGCTGCCTTTGTCAAAATATATAAATACATATAATATAAAAATAATAATAATAATAATAGCAACAAGACACAATATACTTTACAAGGATAACAATTACGGACTTGTTACTGTAAAGTAAAGGTTCTACAAATTTTATTTTATTTTATTTCCATACAATACGCATGCATATCATGTTTAGTTTCGTTTTTTTTACGAACATATTCTCTTCATTTACACACAATACTATGATAAAGTCGAACGAGAATTGTGTGTGGGTGTGTGTTCCACAATATAACCTGCAGAATGCATCCGTGCCGGTCACACACACACACACACACACACACACACACACACACACACACACACACACACACACACACACACACACACACACACACACACACACACACACACACACACACACACACACACACACACACACACACACACACACACACACACACACACACACACACACACACACACACACACACACACACACACACACACACACACACACACACACACACACACACACACACACACACACACACACACACACACACACACACACACACACACACACACACACACACACACACACACACACACACACACACACACACACACACACACACACACACACACACACACACACACACACACACACACACACACGACACAAACAAAACAACAAAACTTTAAAACTTTAACAAGGATATCAAATACACGTACAAACAAAAATACAAAATTAAGAAATCCTCTCCCGCTCAAACCATATGCGACTAACACACTATGTACATGAAAATGTTAGCTAATTACGAATAGTAAGTATACTGTAGCCTGATTCTCCAAAATGCAAGACAATGTGTAAACGTGAAAACCATAGTAAGCTTTTCGAAATTACAACAACAATCCTGTGTGATTTTGTTTATTTTTTCGTTAACACACAATCGTGTTTCTAGAGAATCAGTGCACTGGTGCATACAATATCTTAAAATTTTTGGAATAAAAATTATTAAATACAAAAATATGTATTAAAACAATCAAAAAAATGATAAAACACTTAGCTTGAGCATCCTTTGAAATCCAAAAAGTCCTATACATATTGAAAAATTACACACAATGTGTATAATGTACTTAACAACGGTATTAAAATATACATATAAACGAAATTGTTATATACATATTCTACGCCATTGCAAGCGCATCACACACAAATTACTATAACTATTCAATATGTATTTTTCATATACTATTCTTTTCATTATACTTAAAACACAAATTATTATTAATATTATTATTATTTATTTATGTGTGCACATATATTAATAATAAATTAATTAATTTAAACACATTTTAAATTATTTACTATTTATATAGAGGAGAGACAAAAATCACGTCTTTCCTCTACGACATTCAATCGCCGACCCGTCAATCAATCAAATATATATGTAAAAAAAAATTCGTCATTACAGTTGAACGGGCGGATGACAAACCTTAATAAATTTCAATAAAATTCATATGATCATATGTTGAAATGAAGATTTTAGTTATCGAGACATTACTATATTTCTCATGTTATATGAAGATTCAAGTATTCAATATCCAATTACAATGGAAAACATTTTTGGGATGGGATTTATGCCAGAACCCGCACAAAACAACTACTGATCGCCCTCCACAGAATTTGAAACGCAAAAACCAACTCAATCCTAGAATCAAGCCTTAAGTGTTAATAAGTGGAACGATTCCTGTATCGTGTTGGGCGTTCAGGAATCAAGTTTCATACGAGAAATTGGTGAATGATTTGCATTTACTATTGAAGAATCCGGCTTTAGAATGGTATTGGTCACCGCTAGAAAGAAATGGCGTGTTGCAATGGAAAGATTTAAAACGAGATATGCTCGTAAGGTTCCAAGACAGACGAAGTGATGTTGAAATCAAGCAAACCATCGCATCTAGTTTTAGGGATTTTTAAAGTTTTAGGGATTTTTATATACACATTCTAGAATCAACAGCCGGCTGAAAAATGCTGCGTGGAGTAACTGAAGATGAGTCTGAAGCAAATTCACTTTCATCTTTAGATTTCTTTATGGGAATATGCAAAGGAATTTGTGACAGGCTTATTTCTGCCAATAGAATAAGATCTAAAGTAATTTTGATCAATTTTTTAGAATTTTTCGATGGGGTAGAGTTGAGAAATAGGGGTTCTAATTCAGCAAATATTAAATGGCTGAACTATCTGCCTATGTCTACTGATGAAAGTAAATTTAGATTAATTTCAGTAATTTTTTCAGAATTTTTTTGTGGGGTGGAGTTGAGATAGACTCCGTTAATATTTTAACTCCAGCCCATAGACAAATTTTGAAAAAAAATCAATGAAATTACTTGAAATGTTCTTCCATCACCGGGCATAAGCCGATAGTCCAGCCAACGAATAGTTTCTGCGTTCGAGGAATTAAAGTTCTACTTAACTCCTTCTAATCATGTTTTGTGGTATTTTCGGGGCTGTCATTTATACTGCATATACATAGATGCTAGTAAAATATTAACATTGATTTTATTATTTTCGCTGTCAGTATATTTTTTGAAGAGTAGAATTTTTTTTTTGTTTATTTACACGTTTTATTACAATTAATTGTTTAAATTAATAAACTACATAACATAAACTTGTATAGTATTACCATAAGCAACTTTTTCGGTTTTCGGGGATAGAAATTCGGACACTAAGGTAACTTTCACTAGCATCTTAACGGAGCAATTAAAATGCACGTTTTATTATAAGCTGTGACGTCTGGTAAACACTTCCAACAACGCATTCGGAAAATGATCTTTCAGTCTGTTACCAACTTGCTAATGAATAATTTGTTTTCTGAGATGGAAAATCTAAACATTCTGATTGCGGCACAATATAGTTAAACGAGACATGATACACACATTGTTCGGTGAACTAACATATCTTTCCATAATTATCTAGAATTATTTTTTAATCAGTATACACAAATAAACACAACGTATTAAGTATTAACGATAACAAAAAATGTTTTAAGCTATAATTCCTAAATAAGCAAAAAAAAAAAAATATTTTAATTTTTTTTATTTTTAAATCATTAATTTTTATCCTGTGTGTATATATAGTTTGGTGTACTTTGTGTAGTACTTGAAGTCGCATTTATGTGTGAGCAGTGTGCAGCATATCGTAACATGAAATAAAAATTCCATCTAATCGAAATTCCAATGTAATAATAGTAAAAAAAAAAAAAAAAACAATTAAAACACACAAAACAGAACCGAAATCGTTCTGAAGATGCAATAACGTTGAGAAGAAATTTATAAACATCTTATATAAAATGTTACATGAAATCTTCGTTTCCATCCTCCTCCTGGTTGACAATATTTCTTTCAAATACGTTTTCTCGTCTCTTGTACGCGAATTTTTAATTCAAGAATCAAGTCAACGTATTTCTATAAAACCAATAATGCATTAAATGTTTAGTATTATATTATGTACCTTTTTAAAGAGATGACCACAAGAACACAACGTTTTACGAATATTTGCCCAGTGAGTGCATTGTATCATCATCCATCGTTTTCGGTTGCGGTGGAGCAAACTATTTTCACAAACGGTTTCTTGATAAATGTGAAATACTGAGGTTTGACTAACATCACTATTTGAAATGTTTTTAAAGTTTTTTTTTTTTGTTGCTTTTGTAAATTGCAAAGTTTTTTTCTACGTTGTTGTTGTATATAGTTTGTTATATTCCTTAAAGAAAATAATACTACATAACATGCATTGTTTTTTAACCATTTGTGATAAAAACGAATACCACAAAAATAAAAATTACAATTCGATTAACAAACATGTGACTTTAATTAAAGGTTCTCCTTTATTGAAAATACATAACAAGAATTTTTCTTTTAATTTGCAAGAAATAATTTAAAAGCTTTCTGATAAATCATTATTGTTATGCGAGCTCTAAAATGTATCACATATGCTTTGTGTGTATGTATGCGATGGGCCAGCGCAATCGACCTTATCGTTAAGATTTATGGTCGAATTAATTCGAACCGGCTATACACAGTGAGGACCTTGTAGACCAAACCAGTTGATGAAACTTTGCGATGCACCAGGTGATTATAGATGACGAACTTGAATCCTGCGTAGATGACCGATTGATGAGTTGTGGAAACAGAAAAAACACTAACTTGTATATTTTATTTATTTTAATAAACTTTAGATTTTAGAATTTTAACAAGTATTAAATTTATTTAATTGTTTTAGATTTTATTTGAGTGTCTTCACTCTTCGCCAGATTACAGAGAATTGATTTTAATTAATTTCACAATCTAGTTTTACAATTATATACGTTAATCTACTGTCATTTTCAAATTATATAATAAATGTAGATTGTATCAAAATGTTACTCTATAAATGTACTATTGATAATATTCAAGTAAAGTACTAGTACTAAATATACTATGTAGCTGCGGTTACATGGTTAAATACACTCATCGTACTACTACTCTAGTACAACATAAAATATTGACAATAATGACAGCTTGTTTTGTGTTTACAAAAATAATAGAAAAGATAAGTATTACAATTAATTTTAACAATATAAATTATTAATGAAATTCTTAATTCTAGGTAGCAATTATTAGTTGGATGAATTTACAATGTTTGGAAGTAACAGTGGGCTATTTTCTGGTGTATGAAATTAATTTTGTTTACTTTTAGGTATATGATGAAACTGGAATGTCAGCTGATCCGGATTTATTGATTTCGATGGCCTTCGACCGTTGTATATGTTCCGCAATAATCAATAAATATAAATGTTAAATTTGTGTAACTCAGCTGGTGTTTTATTTGGTTCAACACCGGCGGCTTGGTAGAATTACCATAACTGACTTTTTATTATGTGTCTTATGTTTGCGCAGCTAATAATTTGGTTAAAAAGATGTCGAAGTATTTTCCAGCACTCTCAGATAAAATTAGCTTGCCTTGATTTGGCCAATGTCATTAATTTGTCAGCCTGTTTATTGCCGGTGTGGGTATTTTCTTATTTCTTAGCATTGCAGGGAAGTGTTGTTGCTGGTGAATGATGAGCTGCTCCGATGTTTTGCTCCGGCAATTTCCAAAATTGAATAGAACGAAGATATTTTTATTTCCATCTTCTTGTCTATCATCCAAAAAGCTGAGAAATCCAAAACCGGATTTTCTGGTTTTTAAATCCTTTTAACATTGTTAAAGTTGTAATAAAAAACTTTAATATATTTAATTTATAATAATATTTATCTTTATTTGATATTTTGGTTATATTTGATGTGATGTTGCTAATGGCTGCGCAAAAAGTGACGAGCACTTTATTTTATTTGACATAACATAACTACAACTAGTGGTGAAATTCTTAACTAGCTCATTGCTGACTTGCTGATGAAATTAAAATAGGTTACCAATACAGGTTATCACACGATCGACAGTGGTTGACTATACAGATTACTGCACTATCGACACCATCTGACGTTTACTATTTTGGAGTGTTGATTAATATAAAATAAGTATTATACATAATTAATTATAAACTAATTGATGAATTGTATAAATCAGATTACAATGTTTTCTTACGGATACAAACGTCTACTTTAGATTGATAAGATAAGTATATAAATTTAGTTTCTTAATTTATGTGTAATGGTTATTATTTTAAGGTTTTATTGGAGTTTGCAGCAATGATGATGTTATGACGGGCTCGAGTATCTGTGGCGTTAACAAACATGCAACAAAATATTAAGATGCACCCTTTTGTAAATTATGTTTTAGTCACGGATTTATAATAATATGGATACAGTATCGTCCGACAATAACATTGAAAACAACAACAAGAAATGGAGCAAATTTTTTATATAGTTTTCTGCTCTTTTTATATATTTCTCTTGCTCTAAAAACTTATTTCCGAAAAAGTGCCGCACTTACACAAATTTAATTGCGAAAAATAAAGTTTTGTAATTGAATTACAAAAATATGTTACAATATTTTATTAAAATCAATGTAATTAACTAATTATATCAAATGTTGATCATTAAAATTTTGAATTTTTGACTTATAGATGGCTAATGTGTAGAGAGTGCTGAAATAGACCAATATACGGAACAATCACAATACACCATTACAATTGATAAAAACCAAAGTAAAATTAAAATTTTG
The DNA here is from genome assembly GCA_947310385.1 of Nephrotoma appendiculata. NCBI lineage: Eukaryota > Metazoa > Arthropoda > Insecta > Diptera > Tipulidae > Nephrotoma > Nephrotoma appendiculata. The sequence goes on along the minus strand of OX371225.1, from coordinate 272,992,216 downwards.
TTTTACCTATTTTCTTTCAATAGTTTGATAAATTAATTACCATTTCTCCCTTGAAATGTGAAATGCACCTCTGAAAAATAAACAAACCAAAAATAAAATTCGAGTGAAATGTCAAAAATTGTTTTCAATAAACAAAACAGTTATGTTGTTTTTTATTAAGACATGTATGTATTACATTTTAACAAAAATAATAAATTATAATTAATAAAATAGAATAAAACTAAATTTAAATTGTGTTTTTAAAAGTTATTCGTGTCTAAATATAATTAAGCGGGTTAATTGCTGCCTTATATGTGTTGTGTTAATAAGGTGACTTGGAAATTGTTTTTTTCGCTTCGTCTCGCAATTTGGCACGACACAGTTCTCTTTAGATTTAAATTTACTTTTCAAACTTCCCCAAATTTCCATTTTTGAACTTTATGAAATGTTAATAAACACCTAACAATTAGTTCAAATTCTAAAACTTAATTCACGATACTAAGCTTCACAAACACAATAATTCAACACAATAATAAAATTCACGAATGACACTGAACGACAAACGATACAGGAATAATTTTATAATTTCCAAAAATTATTTTAACATATAGAAATTTAAAAACAAAGATATCGCCATCGCCACCCCGTTAAATATTATATACTCGCATATAAATCGTCTTTATATGATATACTATCGCATATCTTTATATAGTTACTATCTTGGCTACAATACTACAATTTGGAAAACCCTAATTAAGAATAAAACCTAAACCAAAATATCATTTTTATGACTACCAATCAAATAAGGACGGCCTGTAAAATATATCTTTTAAAATACTTATGGGATTTTAAAAATGATTGGGAATTTAGTTATTTGAAAATAAACATATGTTTTATGACTGATTAAATCGTTAGTGTGGTTTATATAACATTTCCAGCACTTCTTAGTAGTTTATTTAAAACGGATTAGTTATTTAACAATCGCATATGTGTGAAAAATTTTAATTTAGATATTGGATGTGAAAATAAAATATAATTCCGTAAAATTATTCTTCTATCCACCTAATATCAAAATTTTGAATTTGATTCTCGAAAATTCGGTTTTAAACACAAGGACAAAATTTTTTTCTTTCTCCGTCACACACTAGATAGGTTTTTTTTACCCATAATTTTTGTTGTATACTGCATCCATTTCATTTTATATCGGTGGTTTTAGTAAACATAGCTGATTGCAGTGCCATCTCTTGAACGATGGCATAGTGTATGTGTGATGCGTTTTACATGATTTTGGTTTGGCAAAATCAATACGATTTTATGTATCTCTCAATGATTTGATTGAGAGGGGTTGTTGTAATGTGAAATTGATGTGAAACCAAAATACGTTGTACGATACAAATTGTTGTACGATTATGTATGTACAAGTTATTATGTACATATACATTATTTGTACATACAAGATTGTTGTATATTATTTGGAATAATTCTTTACACGGAGAATTGTCCGTTTATAAAGAATTATGTGAACGGAAGATTGTCCGTTGAGAATTAATTGTGCGGAGTTTCTTATGGTTGAAGAAACTATCAACTACATCACCCACCGCGCAGTGAATTTCCCCACCGCGGGTTCTTTGCCCGCTGGTGTTTGTGGATGAATCTAGTTATAGTACTAGAAGGGTGATGAATGATCATTGTAATGGTACAGGTGATGTAAATGGTTTATCAGCGAAAATTGATGATAGATAATGTTTCATTGTGACGATAATGTCTTCACCAGTGTTTGTGGTTGGAGGTTTAAGTTAATATTTGAGTTTGGTGAAGTGTGTGTTATCCGAACATGCGGACAGTTTTCTTCACTCCCGATATTTGATCGGGCGTACTCAAAATTCCATAGACTGGTTTGAGTCTATCGATAGAAACAGATTGTTGATTTGCAATACAAAGTGCTAACGAAGTTGTCATATCACTTTGTATGGGCCTTCGTACGGTGGTGTATGAGGCCAGTTCGAACTTTATCAATTCGTACGAAACGTAGTCACAGGTTTGCAGTGGCTTTGGTACGAATATATCAGATTGATTTGATTTGCGCTTGTCCGTTGGGATGAGTTTGTTCATCGTGGAGCGCAATTGATCAATCACTGTGTCAGTAGTTACGTGGAGTGTAACTGCATGTTCCACAAAGAATTCCCCAGGCAATTTCAACGTTTGACCGTAGACAAGTTCTGCTGGTGAACATTTTAGGTCATCTTTGACTATTGCTCGGATTCCCAACAATATGATTGGGATCTCTGAGTTTCAGATGACAGTATTTGCACGAGCTTTGAGAGCTGTTTTTAGTTGGCGGTGAAAACGCTCAACCATACCGTTTGCTTGTGGATGATAAACTTCATAAGCTCAGCGAATAGTTTAGACTCAAACTGTGTGCCTTGATCGGTCGTATTGTTGACCGGAACGCCCAATCTAGCAATGTAGTGTTCGACGAGCGTTTTTGCAATTGTTTGTGCGGAAATGTCTTTTATGCAGTAGGCTTCAGGCCAACGCGTAAAACGATCAACGCAGGTTAAGATATATGTGAATCCATTAGATGGTGGAGTAGTCCAACAATATCTAAATGGTAATGTTCAAATCTACCTGGTGGAATTTGGGGAATTTCTCGTGAGATGATTTGGTATGTCTTTGTAATTTGCATTTTTGGCAGGATAAACAAAATTTCGCCTATAGGGTTAAATCTTTGTTCAGACTTGGCCAAAAATACCTTAAAGTGACGAGGTTGCGAATTGCTCGTACACTTGGGTGTGAAATATTATGCAGAGTGTCGAAGATTATTCGACGCAATGATTCTGGAATATACAGGCGATTGCTACCCGTAGATATTTCACAGTAAATCGACAAATCGGCTAATGGAAATCTTTTTATTTTCCATTTGGAAGTGCGCCGATTTGTAGAACTTGAGAGTAAATCTTGTAGTTCTTGATCGCTAGCTTGTGCCTTTGCGATCGTTGTGATGTCGTAGAGTGTTGCTGCGCAGGCAAGTTCGTGGTCGGAAGTCCGAGATAGTGTATTGGCGACCACATCGTCTTTGCCTTGAATATGTTGTATGTCTGTCGTGAATTGAGAGACATAATCTAAATGGCGTGATTGCCTTGGATTTCGTTCTGCTTTAGAGTTAATTGCTCCAGTAAGCGGTTTGTGGTCGGTAAATATTGTGAATTCCTGACCTTCGACAAAATAACGAAAATGTTTAATTGCTTGGAAAATTGCAAGCAATTCATGCTCAAATGCAGAATATTTTCTTTCTGCATCTGATACTTTCTTGGAGAAAAATCCAAGAGGCTCCCAGGTCTTATTGTTCAGTTGTTGGAAGATCGCACCTATTGCTGTGTTGGATGCATCAGTAGTGATGCTATATTTGGTTGCATTTAGCGGATGCGCGAACATTTTCTAAGCTGCTCTTGAGCTGGAGGAATGTAATCTTGTGACTGAGAAAGTCAAGATTATTTGACCCAACCACGCATTTACCTGTTTTGATATTGACACCGTTTTTTGATAATTTTTGGAAGAGTTTTTCCAAATGGAGTAGGTGTTGCTTCTCGTCTTTTGAGGCTACGAGGATGTCGTCGATGTATACAAAAACGAAATCGAGATCTCTCACGATTTCGTTAATGAAACGCTGAAATGTTTGTGCAGCATTTCTAAGTCCAAATGGCATTCGAGTGAATTCGAATAAGCCAAATGGAGTGGTAATAGTAGTTTTGTAAATGTCGTCAGGAATAATTGGGGTGAGATGGTATTGTGCAACCATGTAGTTACATGGAGAAATTTTGTATGTGGGGAATAGGATACCGGTCAGGGACTGTGACTGCGTTAAGCCTTCTGTAGTCCTCACATGGTCTCTAGTCGTTGTCCTTCCTCTCCACCATGTGCAATGGACAAGATACTGCTGATGAAGAAGGTCGGCAGATTCCTAGTTCCATCATGTGTTGGAATTCGAGCAAAGCTGCTTTGTGGCATATTGGATCAAGCCGTTTTGGCCTTGAGAAAGGTAAATGCCCTGTAGTCACAATGTGGTGTACTACATTGTGCACCACAGGAGAATTGTAATTTGGTGGAGCTATTAAAGAAGAGAATTTCCTTAACAGTGCTCTTGTGTATTGCAATGGTGATGGTGTATCAACGCGTGCTGATGTTGCGTTGATGGAGAGTTTTGTGGATAGATCAATCAATTTATGATTTTTCAGATCCACTAAAAGGCCGAATTTCTTTAGGAAATCCGCGCCGATGATTGGGCGGTTGACATTGGCGGGAATGAAGGCGTGTTAGAATGCACGCCTTAATCCAATATCAACGTCTAGCAATTTCGTACCATAAGTGTTTTTTGTGGTAGCGTTTGCTGCTGCCAGAACTAAATCGGGATTGCGATTTGTTCCGTAGCAGTAGTAATTGCGGTACGGTATTACACTTAGATCAGCGCCGGTATCAATCAAAAATGTTATTTGATTCACCGAATCCCGTAGAAATAGGCGGCTGTGCCAAACGGGAACCGATTTGCGGATTCCTTCTGTTGTGTTGCAAAAGTGCATGGTTGAGAGCATTTTGATGCTGTGTTACCAAATTTTGCGTGATATCAACACCAATTGGTGTCTTAGTGGTTGCTGATTGTTTTGCTGAAATCAACTTCCCTGGTTTGATTTTGATGGTGGATGTTTTGAAGGAGATGGAGTTTGGCTCCATGGCGATTGAGAACGCGACGGTTGTCGTTGTGTGTGTGAAATATGCTCTAGCTTTATTAGACGGTCGCTAATTTGTTTTAGCTTTATTTCATAAGGGCTGTTACTAGAGCTTTGCGCGAGTATCTCTGAGCGTGGTATCCGCGTGTCGCGATCTTTTAAATTCAAGCTCTGAGTTCTCGTGCCAATGAAGTCGTGGAGCTTATCTGCGATTTTAATGAGATCCTCTTCTGGTTTGCCTTGTTGGGGGATCAACGCCGCTTGTACGTAATCAGAGAGTTGCCTGATCCATAGTTTTGTGATGAAGTTGGCCGTGAGACTTTTGCCAGCCAACGATTTGATTATGTGCAGTATGTCCGAAGATTTTTGGTCACCAATATCGATTTTGCTTAAAATCGCCTCTAATCTACGCTCCTCCAAGATGGAGTAGCGATTGATTAGGACTTTCTTAGTGTTGTCGTATTTTTTATTGGGTGGAAGGTCTTGTAGAATGTATTCGACCTTCTCCACCAGTGCTGCCGAGAGGGGCAACACTGTGTGCGCAAACTTTTGTTTGTCGCTGGTGATGTTGTTGTGGCTAATTCAGCCTGGGCTTGAACGTTTTGTTGACGATTTGCGTCATTATTTACCACGATATTATTTTACCGTAATTTGTCATGTTTTTTATAACACTTATATAACGGCGTTCACTAAATAAAATATATATTCACACACACACTTAACAATAAAAAATATTCTATCGCACGTATAAAAAAATTTTTGCCTACACGCGGTTTTGACTCACGAAAATGAATGAATTTTTAGAATTGGTGTCGGAATAGACACGTGTTTTCTAAAAAGCGACGGGGGGGGGGGACGATTTGTGAACATAGCGCGCTTACCAGTGGTCGGGGCTTCGGCCGCTATCTCACAAAACTCGTCGATTTTTGAATTTATAAAGTATTAAAACACCATGCATTTTGTTTTTAATAAAATTAACTTTATTTCACTTTATTAATAATAAAAAAATCACTCACCTGATACGGTAAAAACCGTCGTCGGGGTCACCAGATATACATGTAATGTATGATGCGGAGCACTTGTTAAATTATAATAATAATAAATATAAATAAATAAAAAACTTTAAATTTACTTTTAAATAATAATTTTTATTTAATGAAAATTAATTTCTTTTGTGTGTTGTCGCTGGTGTGATGAGCTGCTCCGATGTGTTGCTCCAGCAATTTCTTTCAACACTTCTTTCCCTCGTTTGCTTTTGAAAAATTCCTGTGCAGCTTTACGATCTTTTTGCTTTATTTTACGGAAATCCAATAGACGTAGCTGTGGTAATGTAAACGTAACATACTCTCTGTAATGGGGTGTTGTGGACACCGGGTTCATTAGTAAACTGAGACTTTCCAATTTCGGTAGATGGCATAGAGGTTCAACATCGCCCAATTCTTGTAAATTATTTCCGGTTAAAATAACACTGTCCAAATTCGGAATGAAATCATGTGCTTATCACTAATTCGGACAATCCGATTATTATTGAGGAGTAAACATTTGAGCCGAGGTAAATGTGGAAACTCATCTAGCTTACGTAAATCATTATCCGACAAATCAATGGTTTCGAATTGATCCAATATCGCTCCCATATTTGCAATTTGTGGGATTTTATAGCCTCGCAGATCTAGCTCATGATCTCGACATGGATTTATATATTGCATCGATTGATTTATTATTCAGGTGTTAATTTAATCATGTTTTATTTATTTTAATTTAATAAATTTGACTTAAAAAGTTTTGTGTATGTGACGCTTATGCGTTCTAAATTTTAAAAAGCAAACGACGGAAAGAAGTGTGTTATCTAATAATTTATTTTTCAAATTTAACGTTTTGGCACCGGTGGTAAATTATTTCTTTTTTAAGGAATCTGTAAGTGTCGCAGATCACTGAAAAAGTTTTGAAAATGCCACAAATTTAGTTAAATGTTCCAAATTTACATTTTACTCTTTAGTAGTGTCGGTTACATTTTACTCTTTAGTATTTAATCACGTGGCAAATCGTTTGAAATGTTTTTGACCAATTAAAAATTTTGTTACCATTTTTGTTAGTTTAAAAATTTACTTTTTTTATTTTGGTTTATACTAATTTTAGACTCATCTGAGAAAATTACTCTCTTCCAGTCATTTACAGACGAATTCCGGTATATTTTCAGAAAATCGAACCGCGCAATTTGCATTTTTTTCGTTAAACCCGGTTTCTTCCTTGGCCTTTGCCCATTGAGACCCATTTGTTGAAATCTTCTACGAACTGTTCTTGCGCTAATATTTATTCCAAAACGTTCTCTTACCTCATTACTTAATACATTAGAAGTAAAAAATCTGTGTGCTGGGTTGTCTTTTTGTTTGATTTTCCTGTTCACACGGCTCTTTCTGTTGTATTTGTAATAGCAATCTTTTTATTAATTTCAAAACCGAAACGTGGCTACATCCCACTTTATTTGCTATGTATCCTGCAGAAAGATTTTCCTCTCGCAGAGCTATGATTACGCTTTTTTCTCAGAGTTTAATTTTCTCATTGTTTTCGTACTACAACTTGCGCAGTTTTGATCACAACTGATGAAATTTCAGAGCAAAACAAAAAAAATATTTGTTTGATCCCGTTACTCCTAAATTTATAAAAACAAAGTATGTATATACACAAAAAACTAAGGTAACCTTGAAACATTTCGACAAAAAACATTTGTATGAACAACTTTGAATATTTCTCGTATGGTAACATTTGTCTAACCACTACTGTACTATTTACGAAATTTTACAAAATTTTTGCAAATTTCTCGTGAATTTTCCGAGTTGGTGCAATGATAATGGAAATTTCTTTTGCTGCGTATATACATACATATATTTCAAATTATCTTATTTGAGATTAGAGTAACAACATTTCTTTTATTATAAAATTTTGTAGAAAAAACCTAATTAGAATTACCTAAACCGGGCCCTTTGAAATATATTTGAAATCAGCCATACTCAATCAGGAGTACACGTTTCATAAACAGCAGGTGCCATATGAACATATAATTTAACAACATCTTATTTCTTTTGGCACCAACAATTGCGCGTTCTTAAATTAATTTATCAATTTTACCTTCGTTGCTGGCTTCTTCATTTTATGTACGCACACACGTCACCTATGTACATACGAGTATGTTACAGTACATTCTATTTATTTTTTTAATTTACAATTTTTTTATAGTTCATAAATTTATTTTTTATACTTCACTTACGGAAATCTTAAAATAAAACCAAAACACTAAAGTGTATCCAGTTTCAACTGAGGGCAACACAATTATTATTTGTATATCTTTGGTAAGAATAAGAAATACAACCATCACAAATTGATGGGGCGTAAATTGTAGTTGGTTTTTTTAATAGTTTTTAGTTGTTGTTCAATTTGAAGTTATTTTTGTAGGTACGAGTATATTGTTGGTGTTGTTGGTTTCAAGATACATTTTTTTTATTAAATTTAATATTTTTTTAATTCAATTGAAGGTCTTCTTTAATATCAACCATTTTATTTTATTTTAATGAGGAGGACTGCGCGATATTTTTAGTTTTAATGAAAAATGACACAGAATGTTCCAGTGCATCCTAGTCCGTACCTATACATATACCTATAGGAATTTACTTGGTACAGAGAACAAAAACAATTATTACAACGATTAAAGGAGGTGGAATTTATAAATTTATTAAATTAATATTAATTTATATATATATTCAATAATTATTTATTTATTTTTGAGATATTTTCTAACCTTTCGTGCACCTATAATTAATCATTATTTCTGTTATAATTTTGTTTTATGAACGTGGGTTTTTAAATTTCACGAGCCGTCTCTGCACTTCAATGCTTTTACATTATAAAACATTATACATAATGTTTTAAATTAGTTTTAGCAAATTGTTTATTTTAATTGCACTTTTATCTTACATATTGCAGTTCTGGGAATGCTTCGTGAAGAATTGATTTAACCATAGGACAAATCGTAAAGCAGATAAATTCCTTTAAGTACCTGTTGTAAGTAATAATATTGCAGTAATATTTAACAGCTTACAAATTATAATTTTTTGTTTTTTTACTATAGGTACGTAGTTGATGAATGGAGCAAGGAAAATTTGCATTTTTCGCTCTCCATAACTTAACATAAATTTTATATAATTGCAAGTGCTGGAAGTAGTATTATTTTTATTTCCTATTTAAATTTTTTAATTTTCAGAATTGCAAAGGCACATTTTAAGAAAATATTATGAATAAGTAAACTAATGGGATTTAGATCTAGAGATAACGTGAAGAAAATGAAAACAGTTTATTTGTTAACATAACATCCCTCTCAAGGATATTTTCACTGTCAATGGTCTTTTGAAGATATCATCCATGCACTCAACTTGTCCAGTATATTTAAATACTGAGCTTCGCCTACTTTGATGTTAAGAATTTTCCCCCGGGATGGATGCCACGTGGAAAAACAGGGGTTCTAGGATGAACGAGGGTCCTCTCATGTGTTCTCTAGATATTTAAATAACCCACATGTGTAATAACGACCTAATAGAGCATGGTTAGCTTTGTGGTAAAATTAGACTCACGGTGTGATTCCTAGTAGGAGAACTATAGAACGCAAACTTGCTTTTTTTGTTGGGCGTAAAATAAGTATTGTTAAGGTGTCTGTTAGGAAGCTTTTCTATACAAATTTCTTTGGGCTTCTCATTAAAGATTTTACAGTTTTCGGTACGAAGTCGTCACAAGAAATATAGCATGGCACTCAATTCATATAAGTGACATCTTCACTTTGTAGCAGGCGTTCTCTTGGAAAAATATTGCAGGTTTGCGCCAAAACCGTCAGCCTTAGCATCACGAAGTTGTGTCTCATTATACATAGTGAAGGCCGAACTAAAACTAAACCTCTATACTTTTCTTAAAATATCCGGTAAGGGTTAGCAGAAATTCTTGGTAAAACTACTAAGAATTGGCCTTTTTCTTGGAAATTGGAACACATTCCGTGTGATTCTTTCTTATTTTACAAAATGCCTCAGATAATCAATTTCCTCTGCCAATAACGCACATTTATCCGCAGTCGCAGTTCAAGTAAATTTTCAGATAGCAAACTCAAAACTTCTTTCATAATTTCAAAAATCCCAATTATTTGGGTTGAAATCGGTCCACTAGAAGGGGCATCAAATATTTTAAGAAATACATGATTTTCCAAAATTTAAGCGGTTTTTTTTACAAAAAACGGGGTTTCAACAAAACTTCGGCCTTGTACAGCACATTGATTTATTGGGATAAAACTTCATACATAAGGTTTTTCCACAAATTGAAGCTTCCAGTGAATTTTTTGTCAAAATCCATAGGAGCTTTCTCGTTTTTTTCAAATATTTTAAAAAATGTGTGATTTACGAGAAAAATGTTTATAAACTAAATGATTCTAAATTAAATTTGCAACAGTACAGGTCCAATATCATTTTCCCAAGCTTTAGGCGGAAATGGCATTTTTCGATAAAAAAATAGTTTTCCAAATTCGGCCCTGTTAACTATCCCATATGAAATTCAAAGTTTTCCATTTCAAGATAATACCAACCCAAAATAAATTCAATCATGAAAAATTTAAATTTGCAAAAATAAAATTTAAATTCAATTTTACTAATTTCAAATTCATTGAATTAAATTTTGATTAAAACGAAGAGCCATCACATACAATAAGGTAAATATGGATGCAAAAAGAAATTTAAATTAAGTTATACGAGGATGGGAAAAGTGTTGTTGAAACACAAAAATTATTATTGAAGAAAAATGTGGCAAACAGCGAAAAACCAAAATAACTCCTCAATTACTATCAAAAATTGAAGAAATTGTTGAACAAAATCCGGCGATTACTTTAAAAAATATTAAAGCATAAATCTTCCAATTATAATGTTGATTTGACTTGAACCCTCAAAATTGCACAAATTGAAGTGTTAAGGAAGGAAAATGCATTAAGTTATCCGGAAAATGCTCAACCAGAACAAGAAAAAAATATTTTTCTGGAAGAATCGGGGTTCAATTATCATTTGAGAAGGGCCCAAGCTAGGTCAAAAATTAACACGCCAGTACATAATACAGTATCTACCGTAAGAGGACGCAACATATCGCTCATCGCAGCTATGAATAATCTGGGCATTATTTGTCATAGAACAGTAGCGAATTCATCAGTCAACACAACTATATTTTGTGAATTTTTATGACAATTATTTGAATCGTTGGGATCGCGACGTATTACTAATGCTTGGCTCGTGCTTGGTAATGCAACGGTATACAAGACAACATAAGTTCGTGATTTGATTGGTAGTACATTACACATTTTAAATTATTTGCCTCCATATTCCCCTATGCTTAATTTCATAAAAAACGTATTTTCAAAGATCAAATTGTCAGGAAAGAATTTGTTGACTACTACATCGTCAAATCTATCGTTGGTCAATGTAATTGACCAGTCAGTACAATTTCGCAAACGGATTGTAGCAACTACTTTTTAAATATGTTAACAAAATTATTCCTACAGCGCCAGCAGGACTTCCTTTACATTAATTATTTTACTATATAAGTACAGGGCGTCTCAAAAAAATGCGTTTTTGCAGGTGTAATTAATGTTACAGCATGGCAAGAAATCAACTTAGCTTGGAAAAAAAAGAAATTTGTTCTGAAATGTTATTGGAAAGCTGAATACGCCACGGAAGTTCAAAGACGGTTCCGAAGGAAATTCGATCTATAAGCTCAGTTAAATGCAGCTTTGGTCGAAGAGGTAGCACTGAATACCCTGCACATTCTCCAAACCTCACCCTCCCTCCAGGACTTTTTTTTGTGGGGAATTGGGGATACCTCAAGGACAGAGTTTATGGCACCAAACCAAGAACAAATGATGCATTGAAATTGGAAATTGAAACAGTATGTCACGATATGGTTATCAATTTAAACATTTGCGAACACGTTTCTTTATTTACGTTTGTCTTCTGTACTTGAAACCTTTCAACTTCCCTCTATGTTCATAAATAAAGTTTTTCTCGTCATTTGATGTGTTAGTACAATTTTTTGAGACACCCATTATATTTATTAATATCTATAATTTGACACATTGAACTTTTTAAAACTATGAATATAAATTTAAAAAACAAATTCGAAATTAGTAAAATTGAATTTAAATTTTGCTTTTGCGAATTTAAACTTTACATGATTGAATTTATTTTGGGTTGGTATTATCTTGAAATGGAAAACTTTGAGTTTTATATATGGGATAGTATGAATTTATTTGGGAATAAATTGATTTTTATGTTGGTTTGAAGTTAAAAACCTATAATGCCGCCAATTTTGTAGACGTAGACTATGTATGTATGTTCTAATTTTCCCTGCGATTCAAAGAAATCCGTAACAAATATTTAGAATATGAATATCCAGCATCTTAAAAATAATTTTCATAATTAAAATTCAATTGAATATTCAAGACCAAAGACCAAGCGTTCGTATAACTATTTCTCATGAGGGATTATTATTTGTTTGTTTGTTTCTTTTTTTTGCATTACATGATTGTGAAATTTGCATATAACAAATATTACACGTAACGAATTCCAATTTGAGATTATTCAAAAGATGTATAAACAAATTCCTGTATGTTAACTTTAAAACTTCATTATTTTCTTTTTAACAAATTTTCCAATAACGATTGCATTATGTGCTAAGATATCAAAACAATTGTGAATATAATCAAATTACCATCAACAAGCCAAGAATGTAATACCAACAACAAAAACCAAATCATGAATATCATCATCGCGCCGCCATTCACGTTTACCGCATCGTTATTATGTTCTTTATTTTTTTTTTATGAAATCATTGGATTTGGATTAAAAATTGGAGACAATTTTTGTATCATCGACACACCACAATGTTTTCTGGTATTTCCATAAATGTATATTTTGAGATATTGTAGTCGAGTTAAATGGAATATGGAGCTCAAAAAATATGTATCGACTTTGTGTAGTCCGTATATTGTTGAACTAGATAAATCGATTGTGATGAGTGTAAATTTCGGGAAGATCTATTCAGAGGGCCGTTCGATGGGGTCCCGGTACCTTGCTTTAATATTATTCGGCTCGCCTGATTTTTATAAAAATTACTGGAATATTGTTGAGTTGTTTTTGAATAGAAAAACCTGATTTGAGTTTCCGCTCTAAGGAGTGATTTCAAATTATATAGGAACTGATATGGATGGGTTTCGATTTCAGGAAATCCTTCGATGGGGCCCAGCCAGGTTATTTTTTAATTTTTTCGGTTTCGATCGATTTTGATAACAATTGTGTTATTTTGATAACAATGGCAGGAACGAATTACGTGTCCTAATTTCGGGAAAATCAATTTAATGAGGAGGAGGTGTCGAGTACCAGTTCCTGGCCTTAGAGCCATTTTTAAACTTTTATTTTGTTTAAGCGATTTTACAAAAAAAAAATCGAACGGGGTTTAAAACCTCATCAGGGGCAAAGAAGCACTGTTTTAAGATAATAATAATAATGAAACTCGTTTGGTTGGGTACTCAAATAAATTTCCGCTGATACAGGATAATTTGTTTTCGCATGTACAAGCCAAAATGTTTTAATCCCACACTTGCCTGGTTAGGGATGATCCCGCCCATCAATCTCTATCAAAATAATCAGCAAGCTCTTGTTCTTCCTCTGTATAGTCAACTCACGATGAATATTTGCAAAATAAACAATTCTATCCATGTTTTGGGTGCTGAGTTCTGATTTCTGGATAAATAATTTGGGGGTCCTCCAGATGGGTTGTCAACACCATCTTTCTTTCAACATTTAATTTGGCTTGCACGAATGCAAGAAAACGATTACGAGGAGTTGTGACTTCTGATAATTTGGTTAGGAGTTCGGATGGTTGTACCATACTGCCTGGAACATCAGGCATGTTGAGTAATGTTGCACACTGTTATTCGATGTTGCGCCATATTCCCTCATGAGTACCATGTTGCACCTTGTTGCGTACTGTTGCATCGTGTTGCGTGATTTTGCACCATGTCGCGTCGTGTTGGATCTTGAGTATTTCTTCCTCTTTGAAGATTTTCTTCACTCTTCAAGCGGTTTTACCGTTTTACAAATTTTTTTCTCCTTTTTGTATTTACTTTAAAAAAAAATTTAGGTACTAAAGTTGTATAAAAAAAATTAAAGTTTTATTATAATTTAACGAAAACCGTCCCACTTCGTTGGGAACCTAGTTTTTTTGTCCCTGATTTAAAATTTTCATAGTGTTCTGTGTTATAATAATGGAGAAAAATTGAGAACGGAAGCAGTGGAAACTAATTAGTTAAAAAATAATTATTGTGTTTTAAATGTAAAAATTTTAATTGATGTTGTAATACATTTTTATTGTTTGAATTATCGTATTTTATAAAAATTTGTATTTGAATTTGTATTGCTGCTCCAGTGTAATCTGAAAACAAATTTATTTATTTTAAATGAAATTTATATTTGTGAAATAAATAAAATATTACATTATTAAAGAGCTGCTCGATGAACAACGTTCATAGTTTTGCGATTTTCAGCAAAAACGTATAATCCAGATGGCTTTCCGACAAGAGAACATGCAACATAAAGTTGAACATGAGAGAAGCATGGTTATTTCAAATTAATACCACATATGTTAAATGTTTGGCCTTGTGACTTATTGATTGTAATTGAAAATACCAGTCGAATTGGGAATTGAAGTCGCTTGAATGGAATTGGCGAATCTGTTGTTGGTATCAAAGGATTAAGTTGTTGGTATCAAAGGTTCTCCTATACGAATTTTCCTGTTATAATTGTCGCTTCAATAACATTACGCAACATAACGCAACATGTAATATAAAAAATTTCGATGATTAATATTTGTTTTTGTTCTCTCTCTTCTCGCTTGGTTAATAAAAAATATATGTTTTATTAACCAAGCGAGAAGAGAGAGAACAAAAACAAATATTAATCATCGAAAATTTTTATATTACATGTTGCGTTTTCAATAGTTTGAATATTTAATGGCAGTTTAAATGCTGAATGCGCTGTTCTCCCTCCATGGGATGCAACGGCTAATGCAATGTTACCTTGGGAACGAATTTCTGCTAATAAAAGTGAAATCATGAAAGTTTTTCCAGTTCCGCCTGGAGCATCCAAAAAAAAGAAACCTCCAGTTTGGGCTTGAACTGCATGTAAAATTCTGTCGTAAATAATTTTTTGTTCATCTATCAATTTTGGCTTATTAATTTGAACAAATTCAAGTAAATCAAGCGTATTGTATTGTTGTTGTCGTGAAAGATCGTAATTAATTAGATAATTTGCTAATCTTAACGGTGGTGGCAATCCTAAAGTTTGAAGATTTTGATTTCAAATAGTCATGCAGATATCCTCAAGTCGAATTAAACAGTCATTGAACATGATTGGTAAGAAATTAATTGTGTTGTCGTTGTGAATACTACTATATGTGCGAAGAATATCCTCAGTCGTTGCATTTTTGATTTCCCATGGCTCATTTGGATTGGCAGGACTGCAAATTGTAATGATAATGCCGAATAATTGGCGAATTTGGTTTGGAGATGAGGTAATGACTGCATCGTTTAATGTGGAATCCCAATGTAAATCTGCTTCTAATAAATTCAAAGCCAAACATACTGCGTGAAATGTTTCATGTGGGTGTCCATTAACGGTTTTTAATTTGTTAAAGGATGTAGGTCCTCGAATATTAATATTTATATATATAAAAATGAATTCCTGTTTGTTTGTTCCGAATGGGCGTCTCAGCCGCTCAACCGATCGCCATGAAATTTTTACCATGTACAAGTTGCATATCCAGAACCAACCTTACGATATTTTGGAAGTGGCTGGACCCCGGGGTCTAGGGGCTGCGGTACAATTTTTTTCGAAAATTTTAATTTTCTTTAAATTTTTCCACGAAAATGAGTTTATGGGGCTGGTTATATGAAATTACTGACATTTTCAAATCCGAGGGGCCCAGCCCTGGATTAAAAATTAATTTTTACATGTATAGATACAAATATTTGATTATTCCAAAATGACTTCTCAGCCGCTCAACCGATCGCCATGAAATTTTTACCATGTACAAGTTGCATATCCAGAACCAACCTTACAATATTTTGGAAGGGGCTGGACCCCGGGGTTTAGGGGCTGCGGTACAATTTTTTTCGAAAATATTAATTTTCTTTAAATTGTTCCACGAAAATGAGTATATCACCCAGAGAAAAAAGTTGTTGAAATAACAATTTTCATATGCAAAATCAATTAAAAACATAGGTTGTTTTTGGCCAATAAACGAAGTTATTGCCGTAACAATTTTATAGTTATTGATTTTACTACCTTTAAATCGACACAATAATTGTTATATCAATAAGTATTTAGTTCCGTTTAATAACTTGACGTTTTAAATTGGACGTTCTTTAGTTATTATTTCAAAAAATTAAAATATTAATTACACAACGAACGTGCAATGTAAAAAGAGCGTAATATTCACAATAAAGGATATTCTGGATAATATGGGAGGTGATGGTACCCACCCTGATAGGGTGAGGTTGAGGTGAGGTTACCAAGACGTTAGAACGCATTTTGAATATATATATAATATATATGTTCAAGACCATCTTGGATGGGGGCATTTACCCATAGAGGGTGCGAGGGCCGTGTAGAGACTAATCTTCCTGAAAAAAAAACTCTATAGAGTCGTGTTGCTGATATTGTGGCACTAACTTGGTGGATGGAGTTTACCACCAAGTTAGAGCTGCAATTTCAGCAACACGACTCTCTAGAATTCAATGCTTCCATTGCTTGGTTTCGCACTAATGGAAACACTGAATTCGCAGTGACCAAACTACAAAAATATTGAAAATTTTTGAACTTACATATAATGTATAAGTATAATGATTTAGCGAATTTTAATGGTTAACGAGAACAGTCACGTTGTAAATGTAATAACTTTAGTTATTGAATTAGTAATATCAAGTCGTAATGTTTATTTTAACAACGAACATTGTCCGATCAATAAATTTAGTAAGTTTAGAATTGATAACTAATACATTGTCATTACAATAAGTGTATTTATTAGTAAAACTATTTTATTTTATTGATAGAATATATGTTTTTGGTAAACTTAAAACTAAGTTATTCATTAAACAATTTTATTGCTGATTTTCGAAAAATACGATTCAATAAGTCAAAGTTATTGAATTAAAAACGTTTCTTTTTCTGGGTGTGTGGCTGGTTATATGAAATTACTGACATATTCGAATTCGAGGGGCCCAGCCCTGGATTGATTATTCCAAAATGACTTCTCAGCCGCTCAACCGATCGCCATGAAATTTTTACCATGTACAAGTTGCATATCCAGAACCAACCTTACGATATTTTGGAAGGGGCTGGACCCCAGGGTCTAGGGGCCATGGTACAAAATTTTTCAAAAATTTAAATTTTTTACGAGAATGAGTTTTGGAAAGGGGTTATATGAAATAAAAGACATGTTCGAATTCAGGGGGTCCGCCCCTGGATCAAAAATTCATTTTTACATGTAAAGATACAATTATTTGATTGTTCTGAAATAACGCCTTAGCCGCTTTAAAGCGAAATTTTTACCATGTATATGTTACATGTTCAGGACCAACCCCGCGATACTTTTGAAGGGGATGGACCCCGGGGTCTAGAGGCTGTGGTGCAAATTTTTTCTCAAATTTCAATTTTTTTAAGATTTTTTGACGGGAATGACTAAGGAAAGGGGTTTTATGAAATTAGTGACATGCTCCAATCTGGAAGTCTGCCCTGGATCAAGAATTCATTTTTACATGTATAGATATAATTATTTAAATGTTCCGAAATAGCGCCTTAGCCGCAAATTTAGACACCAAAAAGGATATCCAGCGTACGATTGTTATACACAAATCATACCTTTACTATAATTGATTTAATTATTCAAACTAATTTTATTAATTTAAATTTAAGACAATATTTCATCACTTTAACTGAACACAAATCTCTGAACACTTATATTATCCATACTAATAATCCATTTTTACTGGTTTGACATGTACTGTTAAGTGATAACCTATTTATCATATCCTGTTTTGAAATGTACCATAGTCAGCGAGTTCTAATTTCCACATAACTTCAGAAATAATTAACATTCTATTTTAATCCACTATTGCAACCGGCGGCTTTTAATGAAAATAGTAGTTTCATACTAAACGCCAATAGTTTATTACTTTATTTTTTTTTTCTTTATTTGATTTATTCAGTGTTTTCAGTCAAATACATACAAATACAGATACAAATACAATTGAATACAAAATAGCTCTTTCTCAAACTGAATTTAGAACAAAAACTGCGTCAATTCTATTAGAATCGTGTAGCAGAAATATTTGTGAATTAAAATAGAGCACTGTAATAAAAATAATGAAAATAATTTAATAACAGAAGCATGCAACTGAATATAAGTTTAGAAATGAATAATTCTTTAATTTAATTGTCAAATTTAATTCTTTTTTAATTTAAAGTTTAAATTTTTCATATTTTTTGTTTTATTTTAGTTTAGCTGTGTTGTTGAAATTTGTATCCTGGTTTTTAGGTTTATTAACAAAATTAATTTTGTGGAAGAGCTGGAAAATGTCCTAATAATAAATATCTTAAGTTTTCAATGTTTAAATTTTTTTTCAATAAGATTTAAAACTATTTTTTGAATACATTTAGACTTGTTTCTCTTCTAATACTATTTGGTAATTTATTGTATATCAACAATCCACGACTCAATACATTATTTTCAGATGCGGAAGTGGAAAATAATGTAGAACGGATAAAAGAACGACGTCGCACATCATAATCATGAACGTCACTGTGTAAAAATTATGGAAGATGAAGTCCTTATCGGTACATCCAAAATGAATTTTATTGCTCTTTTTTGCAAAATAAGAAGTCCATCTAGGTTAGATTTAATTGTCCCGCTCCATATCGGATTCAAATATATAAAATGACCGTATATATACGCGTAATATATGTTGCTTAATAATTTCCGAGGTAAAATGTTCTTCGACTTCTTTAAAATGAAAATATATGGCATAATCTTGTTCTTTATGTTTTCTACATGAAGATCCCATTTAAGTTTTGCATCTATAACCAAACCTAAATACCTATATGATTTCACTCGTTCTATTGGTTGTTCATCATAACGTATGGTATTATGGTATTACTGTCATCTATAATTTTATTTTCAAAAATAATGTACTTCGTTTTTTTAGCGTTCAATAGTAATAAATTTATATTGAACCAACCTTTCAACAAATTTAGATCCACTTGCATGTCATTCATGAAATTAGCCAAATTATAATTTTTGTAAGCTATAGCAATATCATTTGCATATACCTGTGCATTACCATGAAGATCTTGCAACAATAAATCATTAATAAATATTTTGAATAGAGTAGGCCCTAAAATCGATCCTTGTGGACTCCCACTGATCTATATACATGGATACGACTTGACAAAAACTATATGGTAGTGAAAAAATAGTTCTACGTTTGTGACAGAGACAGAAAAATTTTCTTTTTTTCTTGAATTCAAATTTTCGAAATTCAAATAATGTAAACAGAAAACTGGTTCCTATGAGTTTTTGACGTTTGACGTTTTGACGACACGAACTCTTTTTTTTATTCGAAATATTTGCAGGTGCGCATTTGAAATATCAAGGGAAATCGCAAGAAGAAATTTGCATACAAAAACGGTACCACATGAATTAAATGAATAAAATATGATTTATAATTTAAATCATTTGAATATTATTATTTGTTCATTGACTATAATAATAAAAAGCCAATTTCAGAAATTTTCGAAATTAAATCTATCCTCAATACGGTCCTATCTTTCGGAAATATCTTTTTAAAGCAAGAGGTGTATATAAACGAGCGATATGACAATAAAAAAAAGTGCTCCTATTTTTTACAGTTGTTTTATATGGTTTCTGACATTCATGTCGTATCCATGTATATAGATCAGGGACTCCTAAATTATTTATTTTTATTTGACTTTTGACACCGTTTACTTCAACAAATTGTCTCCAATTGTCTCCACTACTCAAATAAGATTCAAAAAATTGTATTTGATTATCAGAAAAATTCATTTTTTTTAATTTTACTAACAGTATTTTGTGGTTTATTGCATCAAATGCCTTACTTAGGTCCAGGAAGGGAACAGATACAAAATATTTTTTATCCATTGCTACGCTTAAACCATTTGTAAGATGCAAGGATGCCGCAGTTTAGCTTGAATTTCTGGTGAAGCCAAATTGATATGGTGAAATTATATCATTCATTTCCAGGAAGGTTTCTACTCTTTGATTAATAAAATTTTCAAAAACTTTTGTCAGTGAGTTTGGAATAGAAATTGGACGATAATTAGAAATTTCTGAATTTGGTCCACATTTTAAAATTGGGCACACTTTGACACATTTTAAGCCTGCTGGAAAAGTTCGATTAGAAACACAACTGTTAATTAGTTCAACCAATTTACTTGCTAATCTTTCCGAATATCGAATTATGAATCGATTTGATATGCGATCAAATCTTGTCGCTGATCTTGGTTTAAGTTTATTAATTACCTGAGTAATTTCTTCTGTTGAAACATTTTCTAAACTAAAAGGCCGAGACACATTATATCGAATATAATCAAATACCGTTAAGCTTGGAAATTGCATAGAATTAAACATATTTTGAACGCTATTTATGAAATAATCATTGAATAGAGTGGCAATTTCACAATAATCCCTCACCATTCTATTACCAACATTCAGCTCAATAATGTTATTATTTGTGTGTCTATTTAATATAAGCTCGTTAAAGTATTTCCATATAGCATACGGTTTACCCATATTGTCTTGAAATAAATTGTAAAAATAACTTCTTTTTGCTCAGTTTATTTTTTGTTTCGCTAATTTACAATAAAACTCATATTTTTCAGAACAATAGTTTGAGTTGATATGCTTTATTCTTAATTTATGAAACTTTTCCCGTAACTTAATAATATTGAATATTTCACTAGTCATCCAAGGCTTAATAAATCTTTTTTTGTTTTTCAATTCAATTTTACGACTACACTTTTGAATAATATTTTTGAGCTCATTCGTCAGACAAGTAAAGTTACCAACTTTATGAATACCACTCCATGCATTATCTATATCAACCATATTGTAGTTTTTGACATGTTTACTGAAATTGAAAGGTAACGTTGCAAAACTTCTTTGTCTCTGAAATCTAAAATAAACTAATTTGTGATCCGAAATAGAAGTATCACCTAACCAAAATTCATATTTTATATTAGTTATATCAATAACTATATGATCAAGAATCGTTTTCACGGTATTACTAATTCGAGTAGCATAATTTATACTTATTTTATTCAATATTGAATAATCATGGCATGTAAACATTTCTTTATATTTTATAATATCTTTATCGTCAATGTTCAATAGTTAGTTTATCACTTAAATAATCAATGATTGTTTCATAAAATCAATTCTAGGAAAGGTACTAAAAAATATTGTACGTATAAACTGATTTACTTTGAAAAGTACTAGCGTTTTATATTTGAAAATACCATCTTCTACAAGAAACATCCTTGGATTCAAATTATTGTACGTGTAAAATAGCTTTAGTTTGAAAAAACTTCTTTTGTTTTTCGAAATATCATTTTCAACCACAGTTCGCGGTAAAACGTATCGAAGTGGACGTAGTTTTAATCGTTTTGAATAAATTAATTTGTATATTAATTTGTGTTTCGGATGTCGTTGTTCTCGATTAGTTAGCTATATTGCAATAAAATAAAGCTATATTGCAATTATTGGTGATTATTTTCCAGGTAGTAGTGAATATACATTCTTATTAGATTTAAATTTTCAGTTTATAAACGTGTTAATCTATGATTACTTTTTGATTGTAGATAACATTTGATTTTGCTTAAAAAAAATTCCGTAAAGACATTTTCAAACACAATTCGCGGTGAAACGTATCGAAGGGAACATTAAAATCGTTTTGATAAATTAATACTAATTTCTGTTTTGAATGCCCATCATTCCTGATTAATTAGCTAACACGTTTCATTTTTGCTTAAAAATTTGCCACCGAAAAAAAGATCAATTGGGCAGGTAACTGCAAAATCGAAGAAGATTAGAGCCGCAAGGGTGGCTGAATCAACCGAACAGTATGAAACACGACTTGCAAATGTTCGAAGCAGTACATCTTCTTCTAGAGCTAATGAAACAACTAAACAGCACGAAACACCACTTGCAAACATTCGAAGCAGGATGTCTTCTTCTAGAGCTACTGAAACCATTGAACATCGTGAGCCCCGGCTAGAAGTCGATCGGTTATGATATAGACGATTAATAGAAACTTTTAGAGGTGATTTAAAGTTAAAGCATTCAATTACGAGAAAGACTATGATTACAATGTTTCAATTGGGCAAATGGAAAACATTTCTTTGTATTGTCATGCTTTAAAGTTTCACAATGAATCGTCTGGAATGTGTTGTTCAAATGGAAAAGTGAATTTGCCTCCTCTGGATGATCCACCTGAACCTCTTCTAGCTTACATCTCCGGAACTACTGAGTTATTCAGACATTTTCTACAAAATATTCGAAAATACAACTCATGCTTATATACCTCCCGTGCAACGCCGGGTAACTCAGCTAGTTAATAATAAACGTAAATAGAAACATTTTTGATTTGGATGAATGGTGTAAATTCTGCCTAAAACATTTGACTTAAAAATGCCAGGATGTCCATCGACAGGTGTACCTCGTTTTCGAAGTTCCCATTTTTTTTATCCCACAACTAGTAGGAAGGCATTTCTGAATGCAGCAAATTACGTGTAAATGAATTTTGTTGTTGACATGTGTTGAAAAATTATGTTAAAGTAGTTTTTGTTGGAGAAGCAGCTCACAGTGCAATATTTTGGTCTGTTAAATAGACACGTTGTCCATTTTTAAGATGTACCGCTAGATGAATTACTGCTGGATCTTTTTCGTGCATTGAAAATGAAAAAACACGCCAAATAGCCTCGCTGGTGCTTATATATCTTCCAGTTTGATATCTTGAAATTTCGTTATTTAAATTGTCTTGTCGCTCAATATTGAAAACTGCCATGTCAGTTCCTTTGTTGATATATTTGCAAATATATTTTATGGATTTTACGGATGAGCATAGTTCAACATTAATGTGTGCCTTAAATATTTTTGATAAAAATGTCGAATAAGGTATAATCCATCTATTGTCAACTTCAAATTCGTTTCTGTGAATATTTATCGTGAATGACTTTCCAGAATTCTCAGTGGATCTTCTACGATATAATCGATAGCCATCAATTCCAGTAATTGTATGCATCTTAAAATCTTTAGGAAAACTTTTGGAACATTTACCATTTATCATACATGGTGAATTCATATTAAGTGCTCCACATGGACTATGAACCATATTTAATTTAACAATTTCAAACAGTTCTGGATCCATGTCTTCATCAGGAATTTCAGGGATTACGTTGTCGATATCGATTGATCTTATTTTATTTGTCAGCCAAATTAATATATGAGCATGAGGACGTCCTCGTTTTTGCCATTCGATTGAATACATCTAATAATTCGTTTGCCTATACTCGTGCTATAATGTCATGTCGATCATGCGATTGTTGACCATGCTTTAATAATTCTACTATCGAAAGTCGAAACCTTGTACTATCCAATAGTTTAAACGTGAGCCCGTGAACATCTCTAGGATTTCAGTTATTTGATTGTTATTACAATAAATCGGGTTCGTCGCTTGTTTGGGAATGTCAATGAGGTAAAAATCCTATTGGAGAAAATACCAAAATTTCCAATTGAGAAATAAATTGAAAATGAAGAAGTTTGAAATTTTGAAAAACAAGGTGAAAATCATCATTCGTGTCCTGTTTTCACAATATTGATAGGTAGTTCTCTGACCTATTCGAATATATGAAAGGGATCCCGTGAACATTTCTGGTATATGGGATATAACCGAAAACGTAAAAATGTCTCTGGGCAAGTTAAAAATCATCATAATTAGATCCCATTCATCACACTCATAGGGTTTTACCTTATCTATCTAACCATGTGGGTGAGACCCCGTGAACATCTCCAGGAACGGTGAAATAAAATTTGAAAATTTATTAAAATTCATGGAATTTTTAAGTAGCCTGTATGGCATAGTAAATATCATCTTAAACTATCCATGTTCATGTCAGTGTTGCAATTTTATCTACGCTATCCTAAATTAAATTTTAAAAACTGTGAACGTCTCTAGGAGGGGTAATAGAAAAATTAGAAAATAGATTGAAATCAAAAACCATAGTTGTTTAAAAATGCGCTGAACTTGTTAAAAATCATCATAGTTAAATCTTGTTCACCACACACGTGGGGTTTTGATTTAGCTATTCGGTCGTATAGGTGAGACCCCGTGAACATCTCTAGGATCCGAGATATAAAAATAGAAACATGGTCTTAAATAGCTTTCTTTAGAATTAAAAAAAGTTTAGTAAATCGATTTACAATTTTCTCGAGTTTATCTCAAATCGTTAGAAAATTATTTGATCTTGACAGCGACACTATTAGGGGCTTAGGGACTTCTGTAATATAAATGTTAAAGATTATCTAAAAATGTTTCAATTTCAACACAAAACAAATCCAATTGGAATATTTTTAAATTTAACAGTGTAAATTTTTGGTATTATTTTTGGTATGTACTTCACAATCATTGGTCAGCATTAATATTTTCTCTATGTCGTCTAATCACTTGGTTTCTTCGCGTATTGCGACCAATATTTGAGCGTCGCATTTTTATGAAAGAAACACTTAATTTTACAATACAATGAAATTATCTTTAACTGTCACTTCGTGTTGTTGGTAACACATAAACACAATAAATAATTGAAAATATATGCACTTTTAAGCATCCTGCGATCAATGGTTTCGCGTACTCTTTTATTTTTGTAAAATTTTATTTTTAATCGTAGGGGTAGCTATTCGATCGGTTAGCAAGCAAGCAATTTGCATTCCGAAATCCTGGCTACTCAATCAATTTTGCCAAGGAATTTAGAATTTCAAAATTATATTTTTCATAAAATTTTCGTTTATTTTTGCAATTGCATAGTAGAATTTGCGGTGCCGAAAAATATCCGGCATATATTACTACCTACTATCTTGAAAACAGCGCCACCTATCGAGTCCAAAATTCACAAAAACCCAAATAGCAACGAAACAAACCTATGGTTAAAATTTGAAGTTCCTAAGATGCTTCGTTGCTAAGAAACAGAAAAACCGTTATATTTTGACAACAGCGCCACCTAGCAAATTCAAACCAAAACAAAAACCCAAACCGCTAAAATCCTAATCTATGGTGAAAGTTTTTTTTTCTTGAAATGATTTTGATCGATTAGAAGGTCGTAGGGTGTGGTCCGTCCCCTTTCTTTTGTATTGTCCATCTTTTGCTTGGTTCACTACTTTAATTTTTTTATAAAAATTGCTGGAGGACAGATTTCAGTACCAGCAACCGAATGTGATAGATCTTGAGCTTGGCAAAATTCATTTAGGGGACAATCCGTTGGGGGCGGAGAATTGAGTTCGATGGGATCTATAATTTCGGAAAAATTTGTCGAACCAGGGACCTGTTCTTAATTTTGTTCGGCTCGTTTGATTTTGATAAAAATTTTCGTTGGTAAAGGTTTTAGAATGGCAAGAATGGATTGTGAAGAGCCTGATTTTGAGAAAATCCGTTTAGGTGGGACCCGGGTCTTATATTATTTAAAAAAAAAACTTTGGTTGAACCATTTTTTAAAAAATTAGTGAGGAGTTTGCGAAGGGCCATGGAAAGAAACGATTACAAGAGGTTATGATTTTTGGATAATAAATTGACGAGTCCTCCGGATGGGTCGTCATGTTGCGGCATGGTGCATAATGTTCGACCATGTTCTGTGATGCTTCACAACGATGCGTTGTATTGTACCATGTTGTTTAATGTGGCACTATGTGCACTATGTAATGTGGTATGCGTGGCGTCATATGCTGCCTTGTTGTAAAATATCATCATGTTGATTGATGTTGGTGTGATGTTCATCTATGATGGAGAATGTTGCATTATGTTGTTGCAGGCTGCTAGATTCCCTCACGTACACCATGTTGCCTGTGTTATCTTAGGATTCGGGTTGAACGACTTTTATAAAAATGTGTGCGAAAGCCAGGTCTTTCAACGGGCCTTTGTTTTTGTTTCGTCCTTGTGTGATTTGTTGTTGTCCAAAACAAAATCAAAAACTAAGTTAGGTTAGGCAATGGAAATGAATGAGTGGCATATTCGAAATGAGAATGTAAATATCCTCAATCTATATTAACGCCTCGTTGTATATTTCCGGCGAAAAATCGATATTGGGATTTTGATCAGTGGTCCGCATGTGATGCAGAGTGTCGTCGCTCATTGAATCGTTATATCCTTTTCTTAATTCTTTTGGTTTGATAAAAATTTCTAAGGTAGCATGAGTTTTAGAAAGTCAAGAATGGATTGTGATGAGTGCTAATTTTAAGAAAATCCGGTAAGGGATTTTCGAGTACCTTTAAATAATTCTTGGTGGGGTTTTGATGAATTTTGATAATTTCAATTTTTATAAAAATTTTTGAGAAAGAATATTTCCGAGTGTCTGAAAACGCCTGTTTAATCATTTTGAGAAAATTGTTTACAGGTGCTACGGTTTAGTCTTAATGTTACGTCTTGTTCCACAATAGAACTATGCCATTTCTCATTTGAACGGAATGGAAATCATGTTCATCAGGAAAAACCGGAAAATATAAATTTTGAACATGTCGGGTTGGGATACCACTCTATTTGTGTGTTAAACAAATTGGATGGAACGAAGTCCTCTGTTTAACAAATATAATACGGAACTCGTTTGGTTCTATGAAAATTTCTAGTATGTTTGAAACAATAGCGCGCGGTGTTTAAATTGAATAGAAGTACGTAATTATTAAGTTCCTTTACAAAGTAAAAGTAAATATGTGATTTCGAGATTTTTGCAGAATACCATATTCGCTATACTGCCGAATTCTGAAAAGTGGTTTTCGAGGTGGTGTTTATCTGCTTGTGCCTCTTCAGCCCAGGCGGTTTGATTGTTTTGGATGAAACTTTTTTTTATAAATTGGAAGATCTAAAGCTTCGCTTCTTTGAAGCTAGCTTCGTTAATACGAAAACTCCCTACAATGTGATATTGCACTTGTGGATAGTAAATGCTGCATAAACGATATTGATCTCATAACGTACGTGTGTACATCAATAAAAATATATTCCAGTATACAAATTATTGGTAACACTGTCCTGTAAAATTTCATATGAAAATGATTACCTGAACAAATCTGTCACATGTAATTACAACATAAAATTTCGATCGATTTTACTCTTAATATACACCAAACCGCTTCTGTATGCAATCAGATGAGCTGCATATATGCACATGTTAAATTAAATTATAATTGATGTTATTCAATGACTATTTCATTATTTATGTTTAATTCATTTTTAATTACAACAATACTTAAATGTGTACAGGGATAAATAAGTGAATTCAATCGGACAGTTAATCTGACTTCTTGATTATAATTTTATTATGCACACAAGATTTTTTTTTTATAAATAAATAACTTTTGATCAAGTTCGAACTTTGTTGTTATAAATAAATTTAAAAAAAAAAATCCTACGACAAAAGTAAATAAATCTTATGATTTTACTTACGTTTTCTGTTACCTTACCCCTTTCGTCTTTAAATACACGCTACATGTCTTAATTTTTTTGTATTCCTTTATCATGTTTCTTACATACGATGGATGGATGGATGGATAAATTACAATCGAATAGAATATAGCAAGTAGTATGCCCTATAATGCAGAGATAAAACAGTCGACTGACTGAATGTTATAAAGTGAACAGAAGAAAAATTATTATGTCTCAAATTGAATTTTCATTTTTAGACAAAAAATAAATTTATATATTTATATTTGTGTTTGAGATAAGTAAATATTGAACGGATGAAATGAAATCTTTTATACAGATTTATCTCTTTTTGCAAAAGGTATCGAATATCTATTCTATAAAGATATTTTACAATGAAAAATTATCTCTGAATTTTTTGGTATCAAGCAGATCTTTTGATTTAGTTTTTACGTTCTTCTGTTGCTTTTTAGTATTATAGATACAGCACAGCTTCGCTTAATTGATTTATGTACATATCGTGATTTATGCATATGCAAGTCAAAAATCGATTATCTAATACCCATATGCTTCCTTGTTTAATTCTTAGTGACAGACAACAATAATTAACTGAATATTTGTTTGTGGAGACAATTTTTCAAAAATGAGTTTTACTGATATACATGGTAAAGTGACACAAGGACGTTTAAAATTACGTTTAATCTTAAATCACTTCGTTGTTAATTCCAGTATTTTCCATGATGACGGTCGCCGCCGTTTACAATTGCTTTCGTTATCTGCATATTTCCCTCCACTTGAAAGGCCAATCTAAAATGCAATTCCCAAAATTATCGTCTTCAACTAGGTTCGAACTCTCGAGAACTTTAGGTTGATAACATTGGTAGTGCATAACTTTACCACTCGACCATCGAGTGATACCCACATTAAATTTGTTCGTTCCGAACAGGTAGTTGTACCGTCGTAGTATAGAGAAAAGCAATATTTATTTTTTTCTGTGATCGTAGTCTATCCATGTGGACCACTTTCATCGAAGTTTTGGGGCGGAGTTGAATCCGTTATACAACATCGGTTAATCCGTTTGATAAATTTTTAAGGAACTTCCCAACTTTGTTGTAGTTTTGGTGATATCATTTTTGTTCTCTGGGGATTGTAAAGCCAAACCAAATCTCTCTCTGCAAATCCTTCGCTAACTGCTCTTACGTCATTTCTCGTTTTCGTTCTATCGCTGGCCTTTGTGATTTTGTTTTTACTTCATTATGAATCCAGCTCATTCTCCGTCTTATATCGACTACGTACTCATGCTGCGCGAGTAATTCGGTTTCTGATAACCTATTATTACATGGTAGGTGGGGCTCTCTGCTAAATAACGTCATTACAGGTGAATTTCCTGTTGTATCATGCATTACACTGCGATATAGAGCAACGTGAACTTATTCGATATGAGCAGGAGCACGTCTTTGTTCATTTAATTCTTCGCGTTGCTCTTGCGTTTCATTCTCATGGGCACCGTGCATTCTTTATGAATTACGGTTTTTCGTTCTAAGTTCGATCGTTTAAAAATTCATTTGACTTATTTACTTTGAAGTCATTAGTAGTCCAGTTTGATAACCGCACTTGTCACGCACCAACAAATGTCTGGAAAAAGTTATCGAAATCATAAAAATCACACCGAACTTCATATGATTGTAATAATGGTACCGGTTATGGGTGCAATGCACACAATTCGAATATCGTAAAATAGTGAATTAATACTCAAATTTCCAATTTAATAGTAGCAAGAAAAATAACACGTTCGCACAATCGACAATTACAATGCGAAAAGGATACCTGTCAAATTGCACAACGCCTAAGTCAACGTACAACGCCATCTATTAGGATGTGGTATTAATGATCACACCTCAGCGCCATCTCTTATTTACCACGTTAACTTTGTGTTTTTATCAATTTATATCATGATTTTCTGAGATTTTTCAAGCTTTACATCGACTTTCACGCTTTATAGCATCCAAAATCATCAAAACATGCAAACAATTCAAAATTTCATATAAAAAAAAAATCATTTTTCTACCGGATGTTTTTCACACTTTTCCACTCAAATTTTCCAATTTTTCTCTTGTAAAACACCATCTGGATTTGATTCGCGAAACCGTACAAATACATCACTTTCCGGTGGATTTTCACAAAATTTTCTTTCGTAAGAACCATCAATTACCAGGAATGCGAACACAACATCAAAAAAATAAGCTAAATTGGTTCAGCCGATATTTCATATACATATTTAGATTTTATTATGTACACACGGAATTTCAAATGAACCTAACTACGATGCTACATTTACATCTAACATAGGTACAACGGTTTCATATGGTCAATGTACGGTTACGGCATCAATTTAATTCTTGTGTAAAACATTTAAGAGGCCACCGACCTCACTTCTATGTTTTTGGGGCAATCCATTATGGCCCATCAATTTTTTCGGGCCCACGGATCATTTCCTGATGAAAACTATCATTTAGTGCTACCACTAACTTAGTACTCGAAAACACCGCACGGTTTTCCCAGTTGATTTTTTTGCTCATCCATTAAACATTTTTGCCCACTCAAAGCAGTGTTAGGAATCGTACAACTTTCTTATAAGTTTTGATTCGTATCACGCAAGAATATTTAAAAAGCCTAATAATTGTATGGTGGACCTAAATTAATGATTAGCTGGGCAAAAATTAGTTATCGGCGCACGCGACTCTAACAATAATATTTAACTAAATGTTTCTTAGGGTTGTCTGTGCGTTGACGGATTTTGCTCATCCAATAATTTTTTTTGTCCACCTATAATTAAATTTTTTAATGTATTTATGAATTAATTTTAATAACTCCGGTCCCTTCGTATCAGGTAATCAATTTAAGCTTTCATCATAGCACATATCCGAAATATTAAACCAAAAAAATATTTGCCCAAGAATTTTAAAGTTGCGTGCATGTTATTTGGTGGAAAAACATAAATTCTGTAAAATTTAAATTTCGTTTTTTATTTTGTCGACCGAGGTGAATACATAGCTACATACACCAAAAACATAATTTAACATAAAACCAAACACAAATTATGTACATAATAAATTTTATCCACTTGCACTTGTTCATGTTGTGTAGTTTAGTTTTAAAAGAAATAAATTTTAGGTTTTTTTTGTATTGTATGCTGTTATGCTTTCAACCAGTTGTATCCTTTTTTATGTTACAATAACAACAACAACGTTGATACCCTCTCAATTCAAATCACCAAATTGTTTTTGCCGGCTTAGCCGAATAAATACATATTGAATTCCCCGATATATGTCATGTCATGTCGTCTTGTATCGTATATTGTTGTTGATGGAATCCCGTGTATATATCGTAAACCCTGTTTGCAAAAGAAAATTATGTATATGTTCACAACATTAAATTGTCATCTTGATACAGATGGCGTTTAACTTATAGGATTGAACAAGAATTTTTGCAAGACATATTTTGAGCACCGTTAAAATCAACAGGTTGAACAACGCCTTTATTTATGATGACAGGATAAATGGATTTAAAAAATGGGAGAATAGAAATTTCCGACACCTTCATTCATATTAACGTGTATGATTACAACACATCCTCGTGCTCGTATTGCTTGTTTTATGTTGTCAATCAATCTATCAGCTGAATTATTGTTGAAACACAGTTTTTTGCCAAAGTTAGTTTAGCATCTTTTTATTCATTTGAATAACATAAAAACCTTGTATGGAGGCTGCTACTTCAAGTGGACCGATTTCAGCCAAAAATCATTGGGATCTTCCAATTAATGAGAAAATCTTTATAGTATGAAGTTTTATTCCGATGAGATAATCCACTTGGGCTGTAGAAAATCATCAGACATTAGTCGGCCTGGCACTACATACGCACAGATGCACACACACAAGGTTTTTTTTAACAAATCTTACTGCAAAAATACTACTGCATTATCGACTTATTTTGTTAGTGTTTTTTTTTGTAACTTGTAGCTATGAAGACATCAGAAAGGACTATTGGGGTTGTTTGAAGCTATGAAAAAGAAGAAATTGTCTTGACTTCGGATAATTACTAAAGTAGTCGCAAAAAGAGGAAATTTTAGAAGGATTTTAGACATCAACCATGCCGGAGTTATAAAAATTTGAGTTCAACGAAAGTACGGCAATGGTATTTGATATTTTGTTTGGTGGTAAGTGCTAAAATTACTAATCAGACTATTCTAACGGGTGGAGGGCTTTGACCACAATGTTTCCAAATACATGACGAGACTTGGATGTTTTGTAAAAGAACAGCCTTTATTTATTTTAATTATTATATTTATATACAAACTTACACAACTGATTACACTAACAAATTATAAAATTAGATTGTTCAGCACTTATTATAATTTACAAAGTTGCCCTTCAAGTCCTTCTCCAAACACATTAATGGCTACAATATTACACATGTTCGTTGGTTTTGTTGTATTCAATTTTGCATATTTCTGATGTTTAAACATACTCCCGTCCTTGACAGTATGGCAATGTGATCAAGTTAACGACCATAAAGTCGACGGTGTTGGTTGTGCAGAGATTTTCGTGTATGGGCAAAATGCATATTTTTAGTATTGGTCTTTTTAGGAATCTATTACACTTGTGTAATGAGCCGTAACCACACGAACCTTGCCGTTTGTACCCAGATGTAGTTCCCCAATTTTGTCTAGAGCCCACTAAGATGGCGGTAGATTCGGTTCTTTGATTATGACGATGTTTCCAGTTTCTATATTTGGCCTTCCTTCGTGCCATTTTAATCTACGGTGTAATGAATTGAATTTAAGTATTCACACGACCATATTCTCCAGAAATCGTGAACCAGATTCTAAGTTAATTTTCAACGATTGCTTAATCTCCAGACTCCTTCACAAATACCTTGATCTGGTGCAGCGATTAATGATTTCGCGATAATAAAATGTCCCGGGGTTAACATTTCTTGTCTGTCGATCGATGTCTGAAGACGTAGAACACGATGGTCTAACATTAAAACATGCTTCTTCTTGGCTTAACACTGTTGATATTTCTTTGTATCTCAATACAGTATCACCTAAAACCCTTTTTAGGTGGTATTTAGCTGATTTTACGGCTGCCTCCTATAATCCACCGAAATCCTTTATTGCAGTCTTCAATTGTTTATCTGCGCCTTTAAATGTTGCACCGCAATTGCTGTAGATGAAGCTGCACAGCCCTTGGCAGGAAATAGAGAAGCGCTTGAGTTGAAGTCCCTTTCAAACATTTTTATTTTTTCGCGAAATGCAGCCTTCTGAATGTTGTCGATTATTAAGTTTCGACTGCTCCTTAGGTCGCCAGTCGATCGTAGACCGGATGTTCTTTTTAAGTAAATCTTGCATTTGACATTGTTGATAAACCTTTTTATATAAGTAATGCATGGTGATTATGATTTTCTTCATTTTTTCCTGAGTGCTGAAAATTTGTTGTTTCATCGGCAGATTCATGCTTTGAAGTCACTTGGCCCAGATCACCACAAGCCGTTGTGTCGGATTTCTTTAGGCGTAAGGCCTCGTAAAGCCACATCAGCCACATGGTGTATTTATTTTCTGTAATAAAGTTACTATTGTTTTAGCTACTTTAATATCTCCGGATCTTAAAATCACCCTAATGTATATGACAGCGGTGTATGCTGCATCCAAAGCATCACAAAATTAACAAGTGACAAGAATTAATCTACCAAGGAATTTATATTTTGCTTACAAGCTGTAACTGTTATTGAAATTTTATCCAATGGTCTTCCAGGTGACCAGGTATTTTTTCGTTTCAACCAATGTTTGCTTCTCATAGCTTTTGCATCAATATTTTCGCGGTTATAGTTGTGGGAGCTATCCAGCCTAATCAAATATCCTTGCGATGTTTGATAGTACATTTCGCTTGGTGTTAACCTTTTGTGCAGTTAGGTTGGTTGGCACCTTAAAGCTAAATTCGTCCCTTTCATGATCCCAGTATATACCTAATCACTCCGGAATCGTTTGTACTATTGTACTTCCCTTGAATTGCTGCACCATTTTCTAAGGTTGAAACCTCCACATTTCAACAATTTAATTAGCTGGTTGTGCAGGATCAATATTTTGTCTAACGAATGTGCCTCAGTCAAGACATCATTGACATCGTACTGGTTTTCTTGGTTGATGTTATTCTTTTGTCGCCGATTCCGGATATTCCCACGTTTGTCTTTTGTCTGTCGAGTCTAAGCCACAGAGTTACCGATTCATTGATGTATGTTGCCTGAGAACCTCTGTCAATGCAAATTCTTCCTTCCATTATTTAACTTTAGTTTCACTAGCACAGTTGCTAGAAGTCGAAAATCGTGTACGCTCCATGTGCCACTGTCCTTATCGCCACACTTCTGTTTTTATTGCAAACTCATATCTCTATTTTGGACTAAGATTTTTAAAATTGATGCAATTTGTGATTAAACGATTTCATTACAATATCTACATTACTCTTGAATCTCACTGTGGCATAAGACGAGTCCCTGGGAAGTATTTCACCTAATTGATGTTGCAGACGGGTCCTCCTTTCTTGGATTTAGCCTCTTTGTTCTTGATCATTTCTAATGACTGGAATCGAGTTTCTAGGAATCCCAAGAAATTATCCAGTGAAGCTAGGGAATCCAATACCGGTTTTCTGTAAACCGGTAAACCGGGTTTACCGTAAAATTGTAATTACCGAAAAACCGGTAAATTTTTAAAATTTTACCGAAAATACCGAAAATTAAAAAATTCATTTTTATATTGTATATGAACATGAAGGAAATTTCGAAACAATTCAACAATTATATCCGATAATAGCAAAAATCAGAAAAACTGTGAAAATATTTCGTTATTCGACAAAAAATAATGATTTGTTACAGAAATACGTCGTTACAGATTTTAATAAAGAGCTTTGTTTGATTTTAGATACCAAAACCAGGTGGAATAGCTTGCTAGCAATGATGAAGAGATTCTATTTATTAAAAACATGTGTGCAAAAATGTCTAATGCATTTGCAAATCGATGTAAGTTTTTCCGATAATGAGCTCAAAGCTGTTGATGAAATTATAACTTCTTTACTCCCAATAACTATGTCGTTGGAATCAATGTGTTCCAGTAATAGTACGCTACTCAGTGCTGATGCATCATTAAAATTCATGTTGGATGAATTATCAATTCAAAATAGCTTTTATAGCAATGAATTGAAAAATGCATTAATATTTCAAATTAATAAGAGACGCACTCAACATTCTGACGTACTATAATATTTGCATAATTTAGATGATAATATTTCTGATCATGAATACTTTGTTTTCAATCGTACAAACAAATCTACGATAGCAAAACTGATTGTAAATTTAATTGAACGTTTGAATATGATAACTTCACCGACATCAGATGATGGTCTGGTTGTAGCCTCTTCATCGGAAGATGAAGAACAAAGTGAAAAAGAGTTAACTATGAAAGAACGTTTAATTTCTGCTATTAAAAAGAAAACTAAGCCACGTGAATTGAAATTAAAACCTATACAGCTAAACAACAAAAACATAACAACAATAATGCGAAGAGAAATTGCATTGTATGATCAAACTAAAGAACGTGGTGTCTGGCTTAATCGAGTCTATCAATATATCTTGACAATAAAACCAACGTCCAACATCAGTAGATGCAGAGTGAGCATTTTGTTCGGCGGGACCAATTTGCAATAAAATAAGATCTCGTCTGAATGATGATACATTGGATATGTTATAGAAGAAAATCAATGAGACTGAACTCTATAAATTTGAATTTGAATTAACTGTATTGTTGCTAAGTACTTTTATGTAATATTATGTATATTTTTTAATATAACAAAAATGAAATTTTAACTTAAAAATGTCTTTTTTCTCAAAAAACAAAAATAATAAGTAAATAATTAAGGTATATTAGATGTTTCAATGATGTTTTTGTAGATTAAAAAATTACCGAAATTTACCGGGAAACCGGTAAATTAAGGAAAAAAAATACCGAAACCGGTAAATGAAATTTTCGGTAAATTTGGATTCCCTAAGTGAAGCCAACTTTTTTGGATCTTACAATTTTTGCTCATATAATTTATGAGTTTCACTGTCTAATTTTAGCAGTTCACTATTCCAATAGTAAGCAAGCTGCGTCGACTAGTTTCCTTATTGAGACTGCTGTCTCTGTTTGACACGCTGGTATGTTTAGCAGTTGCTTGATGTTTGTTGAGACAAGTATTTGTTTATTGTTGTAGCGTTGTTGCAACGTACTCCATGTTGTCATATAGTTGTCCTCTGTGATGTTAAAGGAGTTTAGTAGACCAGCTACTTGGTCTATTACATGACTTTTAAATAATGCGTTTTTGTTTTATTTGGTATTTTTTTATTAATGAGGGGCTTGGTTGATCACTCCCGAAAGCCGCCGGTACTAGACATCCGATTCCCTGCACCACCAAAATTGACTCTATTGAGAATTTAGATTCTGGGTTCCTTCCCTCAGCATTTTATACCTACTGACAGGTTTTTAACATCCTTCTCTAACATGGAGAACAGATGCTTTAGAATTTGCCTTTGGTATTTCCCACTCAAGGCAAGTAGCTAGGGTTTTACCGCGCTCGTATATCCGCTGGATTATACTTTTAGCGTTACCCAGGGTGCAGTGTGAGGAACTTGTATAACTAGCACATCCCGTAAGGTGAGATGTACAAAATTTAACCTGGGTAGGAGCTGCACTATTGACGACTGAAGCCTACTTTGGACAATTGCATATTTTTAATATCGAACAAAGAGTGAAAACCTTGATATTAACAGCCGACTGCAGTGAATAACACAATAATCCAATAACTCCGTTGAAATGCGTCTGCTAATCTGGGATACATTTATAACGGACATATTTGCAAGATCCAAAAAAAGTTTGTACGTTACTTAACTTGGAAATATCGCTCAAAATATGATAAAAAATTACTGTTTCACGTTAACTTCCACCATACCTCACTGGATGTAGAACCATATACAATCTGATGTATCGATTTTTCTAAAGCCAAATTTGTGAACTTTTCTAAATAAATACATTAATAGAAACGATACAAACAAGGTTTCAGGAAACTGGTACCTTCAATCGGAGATCATCTGTACCAGCCGGTTGTAAGCCTTTTTTTCGACCGGTCAGGTAATACGGGTGTGCTCGTCGGGGGGGGGGGGGGGGGGGGGGGGATTCTTCGGTCGAAAACCACTGATTGGCTACAATGATTAATTTTAGATCTACCCAGCTCCTCATTAGCGACACGTGTATCCAATTTACCAATTCCCACATCACTACTTTAAATATTCCCTTCAGTTCACATACATTGTAAAATAATTAATTTTAAAACGAGTATTTAAGGTTAATTAATATAATTAACAAAAAAAAAAAAATGGGGAAAAAAGTGATTTAGTTGAATAAAACACGATTCAATTTCACCGAAAAAAATAAACCGGTAGATCATTACAATACTATATAGGTTACGTTACTTCACAAAAAAAAAAAATTATAATCATTAATATAAACTTACATAAATCAATTTTATCACCTTAATCCAAACAAAAGATGATCGTGGATACTCCTCCATTATGGACGCTGCTTTTGCTATTGAACCTCGGTCGATATCCGTGGTGGTTGCTATACCACGATAAAAGACCGCTCCAAATCTTGTGCTGACCCCAGATTTCCAGTATGCCCTAGCACACAAATTGTTTTCCGGAACACCGTATTTGTCGATTGTATCGAAATACCCGAATATTTGCCGTTTTAACTTTAGGCAATGTTTTGTAATAATTTAGACTTATAAGGTTACTTATGTTACCTTTACTTTGAAAAGTACTAGCGTTTTATATTTGAAAATAGCATCTTCTACAAGAAACATCCTTGGATTCAAATTATTGTACGTGTAAAATTGCCTTAGTTGAAAAAACTTCTTTTGTTTTTCGAAATGTCATTTTCAACCACAGTTCGCGGTAAAACCTATCGAAGTGGACGTAGTTTTAATCGTTTTGAATAAATTAATATTAATTTGTGTTTCGGATGCCGTTGTTC
This sequence comes from Nephrotoma appendiculata, assembly GCA_947310385.1. NCBI lineage: Eukaryota > Metazoa > Arthropoda > Insecta > Diptera > Tipulidae > Nephrotoma > Nephrotoma appendiculata. The sequence continues at coordinate 272,954,556 of OX371225.1, read as the reverse complement.
TCGATTAGTTAGCTATATTGCAATTAAATAATTGTTGGTGATTATTTTCCAGGTATTAATTCAAGAGAATATACATTCTTATTAGATTTAAGTTTTCAGTTTATAAAACGTGTTAATCTATGATTACTTTTTGATTGTAGATAACATTTGATTTTGCTTAAAAAAAATTCCGTAAAGACATTTTCAAACGTATCGAAGGGAACATTAAACTCGTTTTGATAAATTAATACTAATTTATGTTTTGAATGCCCGCCATTCCTGATTAATTAGCTACACGTTTCACTTTTGCTTAAAAATTCCACCAAAAAAAATCAATTGGGCAGGTAACTGCAAAGTTAAAGAAGGTTAGAGCCGCAAGGGTGGCTGAATTAAGCGAACAGTATGAAACACGACTTGCAAACGTTCGAAGCAGGATGACTTCTTCTAGAGCTACTGAAACCATTGAACATCGTGAGGGCTGGCTGGAAGTTGATTGGTTACGATATGGACGATTAATAGAAATATTTAGAGGTGATTTAAAGTTAGCAGCATTCAATTACGAGAAAGACTATGATTACAATGTTTCAATTGGGCAAATGGAAAACATTTGTTTGTATTGCCATGCTTTAAAGTTTCACAATGAATCGCCTGGAATGTGTTGTTCAAATGGAAAAATTTGCCTCCTCTGGATGGTCCACCTGAACCTCTTCTAGCTTACGTCTCTGGAACTACTGAGTTATCCAGACATTTTCTACAAAATATTCGAAAATACAACTCATGCTTTCAAATGACATCTTTTGGAGCAACCCAAATTGTTAAGGATGGAGGTTTTATGCCCACGTTTAAAGTACAAGGACAAATTTATCATAAAATTGGATCACTTCTTCCTCTCTCTAATAACGACTCCAAGTTTTTACAAATTTACTTCATGGGCAACGAGGAGGCGGAGACTTATCAACGTTGTGCTATTAGTCCCGGAACAAAACGTGAAATAATATTAAGTTTACAGATTTTATTCCATGAACGCAATCATCTGGTAAATTTATTCAAAACTGCATTGGAGCAAATGCCATCAGATGACCACAGAGTAGTTATTCGAGCAGACAACACACCGTCTGGTCAACATGAAAGACGATTCAATGCTCCAACAATCAACGAAGTTGCTATTGTTATGGTCGGAACGGATTTCAACCGACGTGATATTATTATCCATAGACAAAATGAAAGCCTACAGCGTGTTACTGAAACACACAGATCGTATGATGCTATTCTAAACACACAGATCGTATGATGCACATCCTGACATGCCGAGGAATATATTCACTTGCGCGATGCAATTGCAAATGATGGAAACGTTGCTGACATTGGAAAATTGGTCATATTACCAGCTACGTATACGGGAAGTCCAAGGCACATGCACGAATACGCTCAGGATGTCATGACGTATGTCCAAAGATTTGGACGTTTTGATCTATTTATAACGTTTACGTGTAATCCAACATAGACTGAGATTTTTGATTTACTTCTAATTGGGCAATCATAGAGCCATCGGCATGATCTGACAGCTAGAGTTTTCAAACAGAACCTCATAAATCTCATGAACCTCATAACTAAAAATCATATTTATGGAGAAACTTGCTGTTGGAAGTATTCTATAGAATGGCAGAAAAGAGGCCTACCACATGCTCACATTTTGATTTGGTTAAAGGACAAGATTACTCCAACTCAAATTGATAGTATTATATCAGTTGAATTACCCAATCCCCAAGAAGATCCGATACTTTTTGAAATCGTTAGCAAAATTATGATACATGGGCTATGTGGAGTCGTGAATCCCAATTCACCTTGCATGCAAGACGGAAAGTGTTCGAAAACATATCCCCGAAAGATGTATCAGGAAACACAAACTGGTGACGACAGATATCCACAATACCGGAGACGAAAACCCGATGACGGACGACACACAGCCACTATCAAAGTAAACAATGTGCATCATAAGGTAGATAATAGCTGGATTATTCCTTACACACCGTTACTGTTGAAAATATTTAAAGCCCATATTAACGTTGAGTACTGCAACTCGGTTAAGTCAATTAAATATATATGTAAATACGTCAACAAAGGCAGTGATATGGAAATTTTTGGACTTTCGAATACAAATTCACCATTCGATGAAGTCACGCAATTTCAAATAGGACGTTACATCAGCAGTAATGAAGCTGTCTGGCGAATTCTGAGTTTTAATATTCACGAGCGTTATCCAACAGTTGTACATCTTAGTGTACACTTAGAAAATGGACAACGAGTTTACTTTACGGAAGAAAATCTGTTACAGAGAGCGGCGCAACCAACGAATACGACATTAATAGCCTTTTTTCAATTGTGCGGAACAGATTCATTCATAAAAACGTTGCTGTATCATGAAGTTCTAAAATATTATACATGGAACACGTCGAAGAAGCAGTTTTTCAAAAGAAAGCAAGGCACAATTATTCGGGAGTACCGTGGAATACGTGGTTCTGATGCCTTGGGTCTAGTTTATAACGTTCATCCTAACAATACGGAGTGCTATTTTCTGAGAATGCTGCTTCATGAAGTAAGAGGACCAACGTCTTTTCAAGCACTGAGAACTGTAAATGGTGAAGTATGTCAAACCTACAGAGAGACATGTGTTAAACTGGGCTTACTTGAAAATGATGAACACTGGGATAGAACACTAACCGAAGCATGTCTTATGTGTCGTCCAGCACAAATACGCAAGCTCTTTGCAATCATATTAACAACATGCACACCTTCCGATCCTAAAGGTCTTTGGGAAAAGCACAAAGAAAGCCTTAGTGAAGATATACTTTGGCAAGCACGTAGAACAAATCCCGATATGGAAATACAGTTTTCAGCAGACATATTTAATGAAGCACTTATATTACTCGAGGATGCATGCTTATACATTAATAACAAAGTTATTTCCCAACTTGGGTTGCCAGCACCGACGCGCCATGGAAACATTGTTTGTGATAGAGATCTATTACGAGATCAAAATTACGACGTTGGTCAGTTACGAGTTTTCGCTGAGACTCAAAAAAGTCTCTTAGTGGATGATCAAAGACAGGCATACACTAAAGTGATGCAATACATATAAGTAAACGGTAACGCAGGAATTATTTTTCTTGATGCACCCGGAGGCACTAGAAAAACATTTCTTCTTAATTTGTTACTTGCTGAAGTAAGACAGCAGAATACAATCGGCCTCTCTGTTGCATCAGCTGGAATTGCATCCACTTCACTCTATGGAGGACGCACAGCACATTCAACGTTTAAACTACCATTGAATTTGAATCAAGCGGATAATTTTTCTTGCAATATAACACGAAATTCGGGAATTGCCACGTTATTAAAAACATGTAAAATCATTATTTGGGATGAATGTACCATGGCACACAAACAAGCATTTAAAGCGGTTGATCGTACTTTGCGCGATTTGCGACAAAATAACCGACCAATGGGATGAGCTCTAACACTACTAGCAGGTGATTTTCGTCAAACTTTGCCAGTCATTCCACGACCAACACCCGCTGATGAACTTAATGCCTGCCTGAAGGCGTCTCATCTTTGGAAACACGTTACGAAAATCACACTATCTACACACATGCGTGTGAATTTACATCACAATGGTACAGCTAAAACATTTGCCAGGCAGCTTTTAGACATGGGTAACGCCAAATGAGCCTGTAACACGTGAGATATCGTTCCCTCCTAATTTTTGTCAAATGCTGCCAACAATACAGGACGTGGTAATGAAAATATTCCCAAATCTGAGAAATAATTTAAAAAATCATGATTGGCTGTGCGAACGTGCACTCCTAGCTCCCAAAAATGACGGCGTTAATAAATTAAATAATGAAATTCAATCGCAACTACCCGGGCCACTAATGAAATACAAATCTATCGATACGGTTACTGATGTGGATCAATCCGTCAATTATCCTATAGAATTTCTTAATTCTTTGGAGCCACCTGATATTCCTCCACACATACTATTTTTAAAAGAGGGTTCACCAATAATTCTGCTCCGAAATTTAGATCCACCGAAATTATGTGCAACGGAACACGGCTTTGTGTGAAGAAATTGATGCCGAATGTGATTGAAGCAACGATTATTACCGGTAAAAGTAAAGGAGAAGATGTGCTAATTCCACGGATTCATATGATTCCCACCGATTTGCCGTTTGAACTCAAGCGACTACAATTCCCATTACGCCTTGCTTTTGCAATGACAATCAACAAAGCCCAGGGGCAATCATTGAAAATAGCTGGTGTTATTTTGGAAAATTCATGTTTTTCACATGGCCAACTGTGTGTCGCTTGCTCCAGAGTTGTAACGCCAAAAAATTTATTTATTTACACACCAAATTGAAAAACCAAAAATATTGTTTATCAAAAGGCTTTATAATAAAAATTATTAACTAAAATATCTTTATATTTATTATTCACTTTGATCTGGTTGAAGGTTTGTAAAAATGGAGTATAATTATTTGGCAATTGGTAACAAATACCAAACCAAAATTAATTAACTATCCTCACAAACAGGATGTCCAATAATATCATTACAAAAGTTCACCTGGATGCATTGACGGAGGCACCCGTTACTGAATTCAGCTACTTATAATTTTCTTTTCATATGTGATTGCAACTACGATGTAAAGAGAGAATTCTTGCATAATAATCAAGGTATTTGAATTATATACCTACCGTGCAACGCCGGGTAACTCAGCTAGTATTTAATAAACTTTAAATACAATTGGCCTTAGCCAGTATGGTTACACATATAGATTTGGTCAGTGCTCGTATGTAAATTCGATCGAGTCACAGCAATTTAACAATTTTCTTCGTATTTAATTACATTATTTGGTCTTCACCAAAAATTGGATTATTTCACAAAATTAATCAGATAAATTCAATTGATAATATATAAATTTTTGTTTTATCCAAAAAAAAATTACCAATTTAATCAGAACCAATGTTATTTTTATTGATCGTGTGTTCTTGTTTTTAATGTCTCTCTTCAACTGATCAATATTTTTTTCTGTTTTTCTTTTCGTCGATCAAACAAAAAAGTTGTTATTATCATCGGGTCATCGACAAAGGAAGCGGAAAACCGAATACAAGGTAAAAATTTGATTAACGAATTCCCCTTCGCTTATCGAAAATTGATCACTTTGGAGGTGCTATAATAGAATACTGTGTGACCGAATAAAAACGTTACACGGTATTGATGTACATCTGAGAGGGACGAATTATCGTCCTAACTTCACTGCAAATTCGCCATCTCACGCTCGTCGATGTGCAGCAAAAGCTAAGACAGGTTCGAGATATAGCTGTTAAACAATGGACAGTAATAAGATGCTTGAAGGAAGCAAACCTCACTCCAAGACGGCTCGCCATAGACCCAACATTGAGATTACCCCACCGCAAAGAGCAACACGAATTTGCTCGCGAACACATCAATTAGAGCATCGAGCAATGGAGGGTCGTTCTATTCATTGACGAGTGCAGAATATGAATAAATGGTACTGTAAAGAGAGGCCGAGTCCTGAAAGGGGGGAAAACAGATCTTATTTTATACGTGGTGGAGACCGTAGAGGAGGTCTGACCGCTGAAAGATATATTGAGGATATTTTCTTAGACTATGTAGTACTCTATGGGCTATAGGATATATAGGGAAAGATTTCATATTGATGCAGAACCATGCCCGGTGTCACACAGCTCAAACCACTCGGCAGTTCATGGATAAGGTGGGACTCGAAACGATGAAGTAGCCCTGAGTTCAAACATAAATCTAATTGAGCATTTATGGGACGAACTAAAACGAAGGTTTCGAGCCAGAAATCCAGTACATCTAACCTCAATGACGTCTGCATGTGACTCTGCAGATACAAGTGGTGCAATATTAAGTATTAAGCAATAAAATTGTTTTGGTTTTGCTTGAATTTTTTGTTGTAATTTAAATTTAATTAACCCCAATAATTTTTCCATAATCACCAATTTTGGTTGCGTTTTCATTTAAAATTCATTATAAAAAAAAGTACTGAAACAATTTTCATGAAAAGTATTTCATGAAAAAATTCATTTTAGAGCTCTGAACATTTGAGTCGATATATAGTTGCTCGCGAGTGTATTACTCACAAATTTGTCAAATAAACGTTTTCAATCAACACAGCAGGACCAATAACTGTTACAGGCTGGCTACTGCCAACCTGCAGATATTCACTAAGCTCCTGCAGAGGCCTTCACGGTGATGTTTTGCCGGCTACGTTCTCAGCGAGAAGTGCGAGGGTCGTGGGGTTTGAGGCATGCAGGGCTCCTGGCCTACACCGTGATTAACAGAAAGTTGGGGAAACGCAAATAATAAATAAAAACCGTAGTTCCGCCGAAATCCGTCGGCCGAAACATGAGGAACGAACAACTCAAAAAAATTATAAATGAGAGAGAGGTGCCTTGGTGCGCGCATCCATTCGAATTCAAACAGGGCGAAGCCCTGGTTACGAAATTGGATGCGGGCACCAAGGGACCGCAAACACTAAACCGACGCAGAGGGAGTCTCCGCTCCCATCATACACAACCGAAAATAATTTAGTAATTCATTTTGTATATTTAAAAATAAACGACACAAAAGGAAACAACTTCCCGAAAAGAAAAGAAAGGGAGGGAACGAGAGAGAGAGAGATCAGCAATGCGCATCGAGCGCGCACCCGCTGTGCGGCGCCCGATCACAAAACTTTTGAAAATTATATATGTATATATAAATGAATATAATAAAAAATATATAAAAAAATTAAAATCTAAAAAAAATTAAAATAAAAAAAATAAAAAATTGTACCTTATTTTTTTTTTTAAACAAAATTACTGGTGCGGCCTTGCGCGGCCGTCATGCCACAGGTGACCTTGCCCCACCCGGACCGTTGCGGCTTGGCTATACCGTTACCAAAATGAAATACTAATCGAGTAACCGGTTGGCTACAGCGTTGCGGGCCTCTCCCCGATATCAAATAAAAATAAAAATCAACAGCCGGTTGGCTACCGTTAATACGGCTGACCTTGTGCGGTCGAACGGTGCGGCAGACCACCGATAACCCAAAACACACAAATGGCCGGCTGGCCACCCGTGTCGTTGCGGCTTGGTTATGCCGCTCCCCGCTTCACCGATACCGCTACGCAACGCCGCCGCTGTGTCCGACCGACACAGGTGCTACACAAAAAGTGCCCCGATGTTGGCCACGTATGTTGCGGGGCCTCTCCCCGATACAAAAAAAATAAAACTATCACGGCTGGCCTCAACTGGCCGCCGAATCCGTTGCAAAAGAAGTAGCCTCAACTGTTCGAAAATATTTGATTCTAATAAATAATAACGTTGACAAATTCGGCGTACCGTTGGAAACGTCGTACTCGTTGTTTATTGGCCGCCCACTACAACTGCGGCACTATCGGATTTATTAAAATTTATAAATGGCCTCGTGATTGGCCACCCATAATAAGTTGCGACGCACACTTATTGATAATAATTATTTACGCTCCGCGTTCAAAATTTAAACCACTGACACGAATTTACACGGGACACCGATTTTAGTGGATTAGTTTATCTCGCCCAGAAAAATATTTCTGCGGTACTTCACTATTTCAAACAAAGGTTTTAATCTAAAACTTTTTATTATCACACAAAACCACCAACAATTGTAAACCAATCTTCTCCACTCAAAAAAAAAAAAAATTATTTTCAACGCCAAAATAACAGAGGTTTCTTATTATTTCAATATTTTTATTCTATCACAAATTTAATAAAAAGTTCTATTATATTTTTTGTATTATCAATTGTGATAAAAATTTTATTTATACATCTGATAAATCAAAAGGGACTCTCTACCCCAAAAAATCAAAAATCACACGTTGTACATTCACAACTTGAGTTATTCAAAATTTAAACTAGACTTTTATATTTTTTTTTTTTAAATCCAAAACTAGACTCTAATTGAATTTTTTACAAAAATCAAAACTCGAATGACAAACAAAAAAAATTTTCGAGCGTCGCACAGCTCGTAAAACGTTTTAGAAGAAAATGCATCTCTCTTCTCTGTCTCTCCTTTATACCAAATTTTCGTTGGTACAAAAGAGAGACATACAAGAAAAAAACATTTTTTTAAAACGTTTTACTTTGCACACACTCGATGCGCATTGTTCTCTCTTTCTCTACCATTTTCGTTCCGTTGCCAACATAACAGAAGAAAACACACAAGAATCCATCCACCAAGAAATCACGTTCAGACAACAAAAACCCGGACGCAAGAAACCACGTGGAGAATAGAAACAAATTTACAAAAATGTCTTGTTAAGACCACACAGTCGTAACATAACAAGGTAAATTGATAAGTACACTTCATACTGAGAAAGGTGTAAAAATCTTGAATTCTTTCAATATTTCTTTAAAAAATGCATTTATTCAACCTTTTTTACATTTTTCATAATATTGGAAAATTTATCGTAATTTTGGGGTACTAGGTGTTTGGAAAACCTAACAAAATCAAAGTGTACATGGTACAAATTACAATAGCCGACCTATTATTTAAATCTTTATAAAAAAAAAATTATAAAATTCATTTTAAAAGAACGAGACTATTATTTTATTGGTTTCGAATTATAATGTAAAGAAACTCACCTAATTGTAATCCAAATCGTGGCCCCTATCGATGATCACCAGTATTAATGAATAATTAGTGCTGCTCAATAGATGGCAATGCTACTTAGTGTAGCGACGCGGTTACACGGTGATCATCTATAGAGGGCATAATGACTTGGGAAAAATTAATCAGTGATGTTGACGGTTCCCCAAAAATTCTGCGACAAACAATTATGCCACAAACAATTATGCAACAAACAATTCATCGAAAAACAAATATAAAAACTACAACATTACAATAACTAAATGTGCGTAAAAACAATTGTGCAAACAACAATTCATCGAAACAAAATTTTTCACTGTAATGCACTGGATTATTGTAATGAGGTGCATAATTTATATTTCAGCTTATTTTTTGGCATATTTTTTTTATTTTTATTAATAATAATTGCTTCGTCAACCTTGCAGACACAGATCAAAGAGTTTTTATCGCTCTTATCGCTTCTTCTGATAGTGCCACAAACGTTAAAAAAATCAGCTTTTGTAAATATAAGCTATTTTTTTTAATGTAATTTTAATTCGTTGTATACCTTAGGCTACCGCCCCCAAACCCCCGCTTTTCCAGAATTTATACAATTAATCAAGTGTCATTAATGAAGATATCCTACTTTGCTTTCCGTACCACACAATAGAATAATTAAGAGAAAATTGATCAATATTTTTAATTGCGAGTCTTTTCGATGAATTGTTCAGTGTAGAATTGTTTCCGTGTAAAATTGTTTGTATTACAATTATTCTTCTCTGAATTCATTTCGAACAATTGTTTGTTGCACTTTTGTGATTGTGTTAAATTGTGTTGCGCATAATTTTCGGGTTACCGCTGTTGACACGAACAAAATAAAAATAAATTAATTGCAAACGAGACGGTGAAGATTAAACAAGTTGAAAGTTGTGTTTCGAATTAGTATATTCAATAAAGTATAAAAAAATAGTAAAAAATTGTTTTTTAAAGTTGGAGACAAACAAAATTAATTAGTTAGCGACACATTTAAATAATGTGTTAACACTAGGCGTATCGATCAGTTACATATTTTCCGAACAGGAAATTCTACTAACATGAAGCTTCAGTAGTTTTATACATAAAATGTAAGAAAAACGAGAGTAACATTGTGTGCCAAGATTAGGTAATTTTATGGTAACAGATCAGGTTCGTTTCCAACTCGGTCCCCGGTAACACCTTGAAATGTAGCATATTGCAAACTCATTTCGTGCAAGTATATGGTTTTAAGATTTAGAATTACACAAAAGACTATATGAAGATATGCTTATCGGTATGATAAAATATAAATTCTTAAATGTGCACACATATTTAAGTGATCTGTAAATAGACCCTAAATATGCAAAATATGTTGTTCCCATATTAGTGCTTATCTTTGACCACCACATATTATAATTCCAATTACAATTTACAAAAACAGAACGAAATTTTAACTATCTCTATTCTTATCGCTAAATCACCTAACAAAATGCATTGTTTTGTGTACCCACCATTTCTTAAACGTCCAATCTAAAAACAGTTTAGCAAGTCTGGACATACATATGTGTATTCAACGATATGATAACGAGTCGCGCATGCGACTCATAAAATACAAAGCACTGAAATGGTCTGCAATCTTCTGTTAATTCAATAACCGCAACCAGCATAAAGTTTTTTTTTTTTGCCTATTTTAGTCGCGTTATATATGTGCAAATTCGCCCACACACACAGAACAGATCGCCTATTCTCTAAAGGTATACACAAAATTGTCTTACGATAAATGTGCTTGAATGCAGAATCAAACGGCACGGCTTATCATACGCGATGGTTATTTCGCGGACAATTTTTATATGTGGAAATCACGCATATGCATAGTTCTGTGACAGTCTGTAAAAAGCTATTGTTTGTGCATTAATATGAAATTGATTAAAATCTTTTGATTGCATTTACCACTTTTCTTGTAAATTTTTATTTTTATTTCGTTTGTCTTATTCTCTATTTCATTTCTTTTTTATAGTTTTTGTTCCTTATATTCGTTATTCTGCATACAAGGCATTTGTTGTTTTTTTTTTTTTTAAGATTGCAGATAAAAATCTTTTTTGTATGAAATGATCATTTTTCTTAATACACCAGAGTTTGAAGTTTAGATAGAACACAAAATTATGGAAATAATGTTATCAATGCAGAATCTGAAATGTCATAATTTTTATTTTATTTTTAAAAAATTTGTATAATTAGCTTTTATTCTGCAGGTGCTTTTGCATCGCATGGATTAGTTAACAAGATCATGAAAATCAACCTGGAACTAGCGAAAACTTAATAGTAAAGCTTAAGTGTCTTGTAAGTGTAGTCTAGGTCTTGTTATAGGCAAACGTTTTTTATCAATGATATTATGAAGTTTATCAAATAACACTATAATCGTTAATCAACAAATTTTCAACAAAAAATCAAATGTGTCATTTTTTAAGAGGTCATAAAGCAAATAGGGTCATTGCTCTTTATAGCTTCGTAATGTTGCAAGACACTTGCAAAACTAATAACATTGGATGTCATCGTTATTCAATAACCATAATACCTTATGAAATTCCTTAAGGTATAGAGTTAAATGGAAAGGAGCAAACTTGAGAGTTAACACATTGCTTTCGAGAAGTAAGGTAAATCGGATCCGAAGTCGATTAGCTTCTAAATAAGAATTTTATAATCCAATCTATCAACAGCATTTGAAAAGTTTGTGTATATAACATCAACCTGACCACGATTTTTAACAGTGTGATATACATTATTGGAAAAAATTATCAAATTAGTAATTGCGTCGATTTATCCGTAATAAAACCATGTTCCAATCAATTATCAATATTCCAGTTTAATCAATTTTTTGAGCACTTCTTTTCTAGATTTAACTAATGATTCAAAAAGCTTATGTATCGCGACAAGAATTGAAATGTCTCTATAACAAGTAATATCGTTTCTTCTACCCGATTTAAATATGCGAATATTTAATGCTGTTTTCCAAATATCAGGCTACAATGTGCTCGAGAGACTAACACTAAACAAATACAATAGAGGTTCTCACAAAAAGCAAGCCTATTTATTCAAGATCTCTCACTGGCCGTGTTTAAACCTTTTAAGCCAATTATAATTTCTGAATTGAATAACTGAATTAGATTTACTGCATTCAACAAAATTGTAAACTAAATTGTAGGCTGGAACAAATAATTCGAAGATCCACTTTCCCAAAACCACATCTAAATCATCTTTAACAAAATCAACTAAAGCACAATATAAAAACTAAAACTTAATTAAAGTGGTGTGTGGTATAAATTAGAGTGCCTAGCTAAATCCAAACCAGATTAAACTTCAATAAAATCTAACGATCAAAAAATCCATATCAAAATGCACCAATAGTCATTGAAAACAGAAGCGAAACTGTCCAACGCAAATTTAGAAATGATATCTCCTGTGGAGCTCAGAAAATCATTTTCTATTCACCCCACGAAGTTTTAGGTAAATTAAAATTGCCTGCAACCAACATCTGGTCACATTCCTCACATAACAGTAGAACTGCAAAGGCAACGAATTTAATGAAACCCTGGCAAGGGTCAGACACTTCCATAAGTACATACCTTAAACTTAAAAAATAAATAGAAAAAAAACCAGCCACATTTGACTGTGCATATAATAGACTCACCACAAGCACAATGCAGATTGACTTGACCAAATTTAACTCTACTGTCATTGATACTCTCAGGTGCTCGATTATGAGCAAACACGGAATAACATAGTGACAAATATTCTTCAGATTTGAAATCATAGTGCAACCAAGTTTCGGTTGCTTTGACTGGCATGTTGGTGATTTTAAGCTTTTCGGACGGTTAATAAATTTCCTCAGAGCAGATATGAGCATATCTGCATAGGTTGAACATAGGTTGAACCTCATCGAGTTGAGGAGCAAAATGCGTAACACTACAAATTGTCAGGTTGAACTCTTCCGAAATACCCTAACAACTTTTTGAAAACCATCATTGAGGTTCTTTAAGAAAAACCAACTCGATCGACTCACTAAGATCAGAATCATGTTGGCATTCGTAGCGCTCCAATTTTTGCATGTGGGCATTCTTTCAATAATTAACTTCTTACTATGGATACATTCTGGATGAAAAGCAATCTTACAATTTATTACCAAAACAGTGAACTAAATCTCGGCTAGATACAGATTTTTGAAATTTGCCGCACTTATTCGACATTGAAAAAGTTTACGATAATCCAACATAAAACCAGGTAAAAATCATCATGTAGAGTTTCAATTGTTACAGCAAGAATGTCTCCGAAATTCAATTTTCCATAAATCAATAAGCGGCAACTTTGTCAGTTGATTTATTTGTTCGTACGGCAATAGAATTACACAATTTTTGTTCGAATTCGATCATATATTTCCAGATAACGGTTAATAGCACTGTCCAAATATTAACGATTATCAATGCACAAAAATCACGAAAAATTGGGCCCCTGTACAGCCCAGATAGCTTGATTGATCGGTAGGATACTTCATACTTAAGCCTTAATGAAAGTTATGGGCAATTTTTGTGTGGATATTGGCCGAAATCGGTTCACCGGAAGTGCCAGCTTTTTCGATTTGTTGTAAGTATTTTAAAAAGTAAATAGCATTAATTCCATTTTGTGTTTTTTGTTTACATCACTGTAAATTAACAAAATAAATAGTTGTACATAATTAATTTATGTAGCTACAATAATAATTAATTTCTTAACTAAAAAAATAATAATTTTAAAAAATTGGCTCCAAAACTTTTATAGTATATTTACGCCTCTTGTCAAATTTATTGTAAGTGAAAAACTATCGTGGTTTTATTAATTGTGTTTACTAATAATAATTTTATGTGACTGTAGTTCATGAATTCAAGCAATCCGCACATTACGCAAACTCAACAAAGAGCAGAGGCGACAATCGAATTCCTATGAGATGAAAGAAGTGGATTTTAGGGGTTATTTTAGATTCACCTCGGCTTTGGCCATACAATTAATAGAAGAATTATAATCTCTACAATGTAACCAACAGTGTTAAGTGCGATTACATCGGATGATACACATGAAAATATTCCCTTCGATATTAAGTATTTGGTAGCATTTAATTGTTATGCAACCGGATCATTTCAAAATCAAATACGAAGTGTTTGGCATTTGTCAAAGCCGCCTATTAGTTGACGCATCGAGGAGGTAACCGATCTACTCATGTGTCTATTATGATTCTCGCCTCACCACACCACTCGCCGTGACTATCTTAGTCACCCGAGTTCAAAATTGGTATTGTGATTCTCCCTTTTATTTTGGCGAGCCGTTGTTTGCGGCGTCGTATATGGATTCTTGTATTTTTTAGAGTTTGTTATTTGTCGTTATGGAAACCATATAGTAATGTCAAAAAGTTTTAGTTGTTTACAAATAATTTTCATGAAAAGATATTTTTGTATGTGTTCGACAAAATGTATAAGGTTATTATAGTGTAAACACAATGGTGTGAGTACTTAAAAAATTCAAAGTATTTAAATTTTCAACATGACTTTTTTTATATCCTCTTCTAGGTGACCATAATCTTTCCATTTCTTCAACAAGTTCGATAAATTGTTGAGTTGTGGTAATTTTTGCTTTATTTCTGACATGAAAAATATAAATTAATTATTTTAATGTCAAAATATTAATAAAATATTATATTTTTAATGCCAAAAATACTTTGTCACTTGACTCTCACCACCATATTTTAGGTGAGTATATATGACATTAGACTCGCTCACTGTGAGAATTATAATACCAAAAATTATATGCGGTGATTTCGAGTCGCCAAGCGGCAAGCATGTGACTATCACTCACTCACTGCGAAAATCATAATACCAAAATAGAATTACAGTGACGACTCCTCACTCGGTGACGAGTAAGTGAGATTCATAATAGACCTATTAGAATTAGGCGTTCGCATATTGACATTCGTCAATGTTCAAGTATATCAGACTTCCACAAGATGAGGCAGAAAGAAATGAAATCGAATTACACGAGAATTTAATGAAAAAGACATTCCGGGAATAATTGGATTGATAGATGGCACACAAATCGCTTTAGCAGGCTTAAAGAAAGACGTTGAAATGGCATAACCATAAATGCTCGTTATCCAGGATTGGTTTATGATAGTTATGTTTCGGGAGGAAGCAAACTTTATGCTATGTTCCAAAATGAATATACAACTCCCAATGCTCAAAAATATTAGATACTATAGGTGATCAAGGATAACCTTTAATGTCTTTTCTGATTACCGTGAGCGGAGAAGGAATAACTGCAAAGAATAAAGAATTTTACTGTCGGCATAAAAGTATCAGTAGTCAAATTGAAATAATTGAAATTTTTTATTGGAATAATTAAAAATAGATTTTGTTGTATTCTTGGTGAACGAAAACTGCGATACGGCCCTCTAAAAAGTGCGAAAATAATCAATGCTATCGCAGTTTGTCTCAATTTTTTAATTTCAAATGGGTATGTATACAAATTAAAGTAGAGCTAGTTGAAATAATGACCCCAATTATAATTGTCGTGTCGTTTTACAATCGACACGACTCGGTGTTGTCGTCTCGTTTCTCATTTGGTATTATGTAACAATAACGAAACGACATATTAGTATTACCACAGGAACCTTAAAATAAAATACGTAATTGTGTATTTATTAGCCAAAATTAACAATTGTGAATTTTATTATTGTTTAAAATAATTGTCAGTTTCATTTGTTTTGCGTTTTTTATGTTTTTTATATGTTGCAGTTGTCAGATTTATTGTGTTTCCAAATGCACGACCTGGTGGATTAAATGCTCTATCAATCTGGAGCAAGTCTATTACGGTTTCCTCCAAAGCAGTAAATGTGAAAAACTTATTAGGGCCACCTCCCGTTGCCTTTATCTCCGATTTATTATGAGCCATTTTCTTCCGAATTTTAAATTTCATGCCACTCCATACATATAACGAATAAAGATATATAATGAAATTCATCTTATTATTTAAATACAGAATTACGGTGTAACAAACCTTAATCCAGTTATTCGTGTTTCTTGTAAGAGGCCCCAAACTGTTAAGTTCTTCTGCGAACCGATCCCACAAACTACTCTGCTGTCTTAAAACCTTTTCCCGATTTAATATAGCTACGAGTAATGTCAGGGTTTTCGCTCATTAAACTGATAAACATTCAAACTGTTGTTTGTTGGTAATTTAAAAAAAAATAAGACATATTTATATTTATTACAAATAAATACATATTTCTTTATAATAATCATAGTATAAATAAATTTAAATAAAATCAACTAATTGTTTATATCAAATTTATTTATTAACTTACATTTTACAACATAATTTTTAATAGATATGAACAACATCAGCTCTAGTCGTCAACTAAAATGTCATCGATAGAAAATGGCGATTTTACTACAAAGTGCGATTCACAATCGACACTCATAATACCAATTTTTGTCGTCGAAACGATATCGAGACGATAACGACAATTATAATTGGGGTCAATCCTTTCTTTGAAGCATGTCGTCAAAGGATTAGTGACATTATTTCATTAAAATTGTGCTAGCGAAACAAAAACAACTTTCTAAATAAACACTTTCTTTGTTTGGTTACGATGCATTGCTTTTGCAGGCTCTTTTACGGCATCCTTTTGAATTTTCAAGATCTCTTAGCTGTTTCTGGACAAATATGTTTTAAATAAGTTCCGGGCACGGCTCAATCTCGGTCGGCGGCTTCTGGCATTTTCCTTGGGAGGTAGTTGATTGTGAAGCCTCTAGTACTGGTTATTTCTCCAAGAAAGTTTAGAGCCGGTGCTTCTTGCGGTGGCATGTTGGGAGGCAGTATTGGTGCTGTTGCCTATTGTGAATTTATATAATTATATAAGGCCAACTCGAAAATGATGTTTTAAGATAATTTACCTGACTATCTGACGTGCTAGCTGCTGGTCCAGGTGATTGATTCATAACAACTAGCCGCGGTAAACTTGGGTTGTCGATTTCTACCGGATATGTAACATGGTCTGAGGTCACAGAGGTACTCTGTGAACCAGCGTCTACTACCGGAGCAATCCTGGGAGCTTCTTTCTGTTCAAGGGCAACGTTGCTAACAAATTTGGCATAATATTAGACCCCTAGAAGAAAACATAAAATATGGTAAATTTTTTTTAGAATTGCACATAGAAATCCTCCCTCTATACAATCCATTCCGTCAACATGCACCGAAGGTATCACGATTGCCAACTTCTCTTCAAACGGATTTAGGTCCAAGTCCATATGCTCACCACATCCAGTTCTGTTGGCGTGATTTCTTAATTCCTTAAATTTCTCTTGTAGAGAACTTCTTATATCATAAAGGGACTATAATGGGTAAAGAAAATTAATATTAATTTTATGTTGTGGCTCCTTCCATTCCATTTATATATTCTGCTAATCCGTAATTTGACGAAACACGCTCCACCAACTCAATTTTTTGTTCGCTCGTAATTCGCTGGCGTAATCGGCTTGAGTTTGCTGAATTTTCCTAATTTCAAATAATTATAATTTATAATCAACCCATATAATCAAATTCACAATTAAAAATCTTACTTTCTTATCTCTTACACAATTATAAATCTTACTCATTTTTATTAACAAATGACATTTTATTTGAACTAAAATTATATCACAACCTTTTCATGCTCTTCATAAAAAAATTCAAATAATTCATTTTTTGTCTAGATAGAAACGTCAATATATCAATTTTTGTTCATTATTTCCCCTTAAAATTCATTTAGCAGGGTTGTGCTAGTAGAATACTTTGTTTTGAATTACATCAGAAAAAAAAATCTCCAAATGTTATATAAAAAAGTGTTATAGCACCATAGAAAGACACCCAGATCATTTTTTTTAAATTTTACTGGAAATGACGAAATGTATTTCACCAATATTCGGTAATTCGGTATCTTCACAGTGCAGGAGGATTGAATATTCGGAATCAAACTTCAAATTTGGTGGAAATCTGTGTACCGGAAGTAGTGGCTTCCATGGTAGCTCTTTGAATGTTTGCAATGATGTTGAAAAGTTTAGCATTTACAAAAAACGACGAATCTAGTGTGGTGTATTCGAGATCTATGTATACATTCGTGGTAAAATCGGGTGTAGGCAACAACATATTTACCCCCCCCCCCCCCCCCCCCATTTTACTACTACATAATATTATTTTAATTTTAGTTCACATTTTTATTAGACGCGAACGATTGTTTCCACTTCCACTTTTACCTTTTCTCCTTTTTCGATCTAAAATTAGACTGTCATTATTTTGAGTTTTCCTTCTTAATCCGTAGTGTGTTCCCGAGAGCGATATTGTTAAGTATTGTTAACAATGACAGCTCAAAATCAAGCTCTAGAAAAGGATATAAAATAAGAAATTAACTTTTTATTGTTTTCGTCATTTGACAATGACTGTTATTACAATATCGTTACAATGTACATCTCGTGAACGCACTTCCGAACTAGTATTTTTGAATTTTCGATAATTATCGATAGTCATCGAGATTCGATAATGTAGGTAGGCGAAATAGTTTCATTCAGCAGAACGAGCAATGACTTGTAATTAAGCGGCGTAGTGTACTATAAACATATTTTTGCTACGAGGAATGCTTCGAAGTTACAAGCGTAATTTAAATTGGACCATTACATTACTCCTCCTTTGGATCGAGCACCATAGTGTTTTAAATTGAACTTAATTGTTCCGCAAATACTACGATTTTCTCCTGGGTGTACTGCAAGTATTCCATATGCTAGCTTAAGTTCATCAATGTCCATTGCTGTTGATTCTCCATCGACATTCCCAACAAAGAATTTGCGCAATTTGCGAGTCACTGAATACGGTTCAGAAAAGGGTGTACTCGGAGCACGTCTAACTCCATCGACACGCATAAATAAGTGTAAACAGTGTTCCAGATTTTTGGAAATGTACATTTCCTATTCGGTCGGAAGCCAGCATTGTTTTCATCTTCGGCTTTTTGTTTATTTATTTTTACCTATCATCGAACTATTCCATACGGTATTACCTTGAGGACAGTTTGAATTGACATCGATTGGTGTTGTCCTCGAAATTTTTGTTGTTGTTTGGATTTTCTTGCGTCATACTTTCATTTTCGGTGTTGAAATCATAAAGAAAGAAAGGCCACGCCTTATAAGTCCACCCTCGTGTGGCGGTATTGAAGAAACCCTTTTTGTGAGTGTTTATGCAAGTTTAATTGCATCAGTGAATGATAGAGAATAAAGGTTGAAGGCGATCTTTTAATTTAGTTTATTGACTGGGTGGAAGGATAAAGTGACGTCTTCTGGGGGTGCTATCAGAGATGGTTCAAACATTTTTTTGTAATCCTCGCACCCTAAGCAAACATTTTGTTGCGCTCTCCTTACCAAAACGATAAAACGATGATGACGGAAAAAGATGATTAAGAACGAGGACGTTGGGCGCCCAAATAAAGTCACAGCTTTATGAAAACCGATGGTTTACATTTTTCGTTGGTCATTTTTACAATGAATAAGCTACCATACACATTTTTCCACAACAATCTACTATAATCGATTGGTGTACAGAGATATGTATTCTATTTTAACTTTCCTTAAACCTATTGAAAATATGAAAATATTCGTTTTATTTAATAACTACACTTGGGTGCAAAAAATTAACACAGTTGCGTTTTTTTCTTCTTTTTTTTAATTTTCTCGCGAATTGAAATAGTTGCGTAACTTTTTGCGAAGTGGCTCGACAACAAAATTTGAGCCGATCCTTCGTTTGTCTATTGTGGCACAGATAACAAGAAATTGGCCGCTACAGAGAGCGATATTGATCTGGCCGACCACGGGTTGCAACACAGCGTGATGACGGCTGTATTGTGTTGTTCATGTTGTTCGTGAAATCATGAAATCGTAAAGTTTTTGAAATCGAAGTCAGTCGGTGGACAGTTAGACGACTACGAGAAGGTTATCTTCAGTTCGCTCGAGAGCATTTGCATTCGACAGAACAACAATCGAAAACAGTCCTGTTTCCTGACGACAGGATGTGTTAACATGGCAACGTTGGACGAGGAAGAATATATAGAGGATCAGGAGACTGACTTGCACAATGTTGCATTGAAGAACGTATCTCGTATGGCGGCGGGTCGTGTTTGTTCATCGAATACTTATGGGACGAGCTGAAAAAAAGAGTTCGATATTGTTCTAAAGAGTCTCCAGGAGCTGCGATAGCCAAACGCAGAGGATTGGGAGTCGAAACCTCAACATTTTGTGAAAGCTTTGGTGTAATCAAAGCTACATCGAATGAAAGCTGTATTCGGGTTAGGGAATGTTTCTTATTAATAAATTTTTTTTGTTGCTGATTTTCATGTTTTTCGTTCGACGTGGAACGTCGGTATATAAAAATGTCTTTGCGAATTGTCCGAAAACATCAGGTTTTTGGCGCAATTTGAAAAATTCGCTAAGTGTCGTTTTTGGTGGTTCGAATGCTCGTTGAAGAGCATGTTTTCAGTGAAATATACACGTTTACCGTTTTCAAGATCGCAAGGTGCTCGACACTTGGGTTTTGCTCGCGTATATGGGAAAACTAAGAATACGCCAGACAGCTTCATTGCTGCTGATGTATCTGCTCGTTTGGTATCGTGATATATCGTCGTTTTCATTTATATTTTGTTCTTCAAATACAGGAAACCCTCCAAGAATAACGATTAATTCATTCCGTGTTCATTAAAACCGTGTTGTTCGAGACTACAAAAAAGAAAAGAAAAAAACGTTACGTTTTATTTTTTATTTTTTGTTATGATATACAAAAAACAAAATAAAAGAGAATAACGAAAATCGTGTAATTTAAAAAAATGGACATCCGTGTTATTCGAAACCGTGTTCTTCAAATATCATTTTCTTGGAGGGTTATCTGTACATATTCGCAAATGTTCTTGATAGACTGTACAGAACTGCAAAACTCAACATTAATATGAGCCTTGTACGTTTTTGAAAGTATTGGGGAGTATAGTACCATTCACTGATTATCAATTTGTTTTTGATTTGTAGTGTTCGACATTCGCATTGTGAATGTGTGGGAGTTTTTACAATTTATTTGATAAAAAAAAATGAAAAAAATATAAAGGCCGTATTTTTAGACACTCTGAACAGTTCGGCAGCCTAGTTCGCTTATATGGTAGAGACACCCAGTGATATGAATGCACATTTGAGAGTATAGGGATATGAAAGATATGTTTCTTGGAGAAATTTTATTGACTAACCTCATTCTGGATTGCGATACCGAAACCCTGAGTGATGGTGGGTCAACCAGAATGCCATATGTAGGGTCGAAAACGAAGACTCTACGTCAGGCGTGCACTACTGGAATAAAAAATTTAACTGCAGCAATTTGGAAAACTGTTGTCGCTCTTTAATTGACCGATTTACATCTTCTTGGCTCTACACCAATAGCTGTGTTTAGTTTTCGAATCGTACTTTTACAACGAAGATTCACCGCCTGTTACGATTTTATCAAAGCAGTTAGAACTAAGTAGAATTTTCAAATTTTTATACAAAAATATTATCAGAATTTGAGAATCCGGCTGAGCAGGTTTCTTTGTGTAGGTTCACTTAATATTCGTGACAAAGCTATTGTTTGTACTGCAAATTCATCACCTACCATTTCCTAGGTCTTTATTGGACCTTTGTTAATTTTTGTCTTCGTGAGATTCGTTCGGAATTTTTGAAACCTTTGGGAAACGGTAGCATGTAATGGCGAATTTACTCCATAAACACTTTGACATTCATTGAAAGTTTTTACTATTTCCTATCCACTTATATCAATTTTTTTTAAATTAGTTTCGAACCGTTGAGTTTATGGATTTGAAATACCAGTCTTCTCATCAGGTCACAACGATTGATGTTGAATATACGTGCCCGTCACACCAGCCGGAACCATATCAGCCGTAACCAAACAACTATGGTACAAGTAGCACAATGTATTGTGCATCATTGTGTACTATATAATTTTTCAGCCGGAATCTTATAAATCCATAAGTATGTATACGATTTTTCGGAAAAAACCTTACAAATTCAGCCAGAACCATACCCTGTACAGCCAAATTAACTATGGCAGAAGTAGCACAATGCATTGTGCATCATTGTGCATTATATAATTTTCGAGCCGGAACCTCATAAATCCTGAAATATACGATGTTTCGTGAAAATACCTTACAATTTCAGCCGGAACCATACCCTCAACAGCCAAACTAACTATGGCACAAGTAGCATGATGCGTTGTGGATCATTGTGCTCAATATAATTTTTCTGCCGGAAATTTATTATTCTACCCAGAATCTTACAAAGCCAGTCAGTACCATATAACAGCCAAACCCACTTAGGTACTTGTGCCTACTTGTGCATTGTGCATCATTGAGCACTATATATTTGTATCGCTAGAACCTTATAAACTCGGCAATATACGATTTTTCGAGGAAAATACCTTACAATTTCAGCAGAACCCTACAGTCAAAATAACTATATCACAAGTAGCACGATGCATTGTGCATCATTTTGTCCTATATATTTCTTCAACCGGAACCTTACAATTCCGACCAGAGCCTACTAAAGCCAGTCAGTACCATATTACAGCCAAACCAACTTAAGCACAAGTAGCACGATGTATTGTGCATTATTGTGCACTATATTTGTCGCCCTCGTTAGCTTAGTAAGTAGTGTGCTCTGTGACTCGGGGGTCCCGGGTTCGATTCTTGGTGGTAACCAGTAAAAAAAGTTACGACTGGGTGTTTTTAACGTGTCATATGTATATTTATATACATTCGTCCATGTCAGATTTTCAGATTTACAGCCATAGTAGTTACGGCTTTGTCCTTAATATTTTTTTGAATATAATTTTTCAGCCGGAAACTTATAAATCCAGCAATACAAGATTTGTTTGGGAAGAAACCCTACAATTTCAGCCGGAATTATACCCTCTACAGAAAAAATAACTATAGCATAAGTAGCACGATGCATTGTGCATCATTGTGCACTATATATTTTTTCAGCCGGAACCTTATAAATCCAGTAACATAAGATTTTTTTGGAAAAACCTTACAATTTAAGTCGGAACCGTACCCTACAGCCAAACTCTCTCTCTCTCTCTCTAGCATTTACATCCCATGAAGGGATTTTGCCGCCCGCACTATGGTCCTCCATCCATCTCGGTCCATCGCTCTCCCCCTCCAATTTCAACATCCTAATACGAATAGGTCTTGTTCGACATCATCACGCCAACGCAGTCGGGTCTTCCTCTAGGACGTACTCTGGCTCGTTGTTGATGGAACACTTTGTAAATCATTCGTTGTTGTGAAGATCTTGTAACGTGGCCGAGCCATCTCACTCGATTAGATTTGATGAAGCCGATAATATCGCTACCTCCAAGAAGATGGTTTATTTCGTGGTTCATGCGAATCCGATATTCATTGTTCGCAACTTTAATAGGACCAAATATTGAACGGATAACCTTCCTTTCGAAGGTAGATAATAATCTACAGTCGTTGGAGGTTATGGTTCAGCTCTCGCTTCCGAAATTGAGCACAGATCTTATAAGTACTTTATAAAGTGCTAACTTGCACGTCTGCGATAGGTGTTTAGATCGCAATAATTTTGATTGGGCGTATGCAACTCGTTTTCTGGCAGCGATTCAAGCTTTTATTTCTTGCTACAGTCAAACGATTAAGGTAAAAGTAGCACGATGCACTGTGCATTATTATGCACTATATAATTTTTCAGCCAGTACCTAATAATTCCGGCCAAAACCTGATAAAGCTAGCCAGAACCATATTACAGCCGAACCATATTACGATGCATCGTGCTACTTGTGCCTAAATTGGTTTGGCTGTAATATGGTACTGACTGGCTTTCTAAAGTTCTGAGCGGAATTATAAGGTTCCACCGAAAATCATATGTTCCTGGATTTATAAGGGTGAGCCATAGTTGTTTTGTTCCGGCTGATATGGTTCCGGCTGGCGTGACGTACACGAATATAGAGACAAAAAAATGATGGTAAATGGTCATTCGAAAATCTCACTTTAAGGCTTACTCTATTTTGTCAGTTCATCTAAAGGGTGTTTTGTGCTTTTTATAATGAATAAAAACAGCAAACAAAGAATTTGTCTCAAATTTTGTATTGCAAATGGAGTTTCGTGTGCCGAATCGGTGAAAATGTTACAGAAGGTACTGTGCGGTACAGTCCAATGCGGTTGAGATGTGATGGAAGATTTGCTCTTCAACTGAAATTAACATCAATAATGTGGAAACGGTGACGGAAAATCGTCATTTAGGTTTGAAAGAGGTAGTCCCAAATTTTCTGTGTCTCACGAATCAATTCGTACCATTGTAAACGATTGTTTAAGCATGAAACGCGATGCCACTCCACTAGGTCCGTAAAACCTGAATTTTATTCAGAAACTCAATCACGTAAAGGTTGCTCAAGACATGCTAAAACGAGTCAATTCCGACTCCACATTCATAAAACGCATTGCAACTAGTGATGAGACATTGGTTTGCGGGTTTGACATGCAAACCAGTCAACAAGCTTCGGAATGATGCCTTCTGTTTTACTGTTTTTTTTATTATCGTGGTGTTGTGCACTGGGCCGCCCCGGTGGCAAAGTGGTCACCATGCTTGCTCCAGCAACCGGAGGTTCCGGATTCGATTCCCGGTGGTGACAAGGAAAAATTTCACGGCTGGTTTAGGATCAATGAATTAATCACTCATTATCCGAAATGAAAATATGATTATGAAACCTCATTTGAGGCGGCCAAATCCCTTAATGGGATATAGTGCCAGAGAGAGAGAGAGAGGTGTTGTGCACTTCGAGTTCTTGCCAGAAGGTCAGACGGTAAATAAAGAATATTATAAGCCCGCTGTGTGGAAAGAAAACTCATGGATTTTGCACCACGACACCGCACCATCTCACAAGGCTAGCATTGTGAACGAATTTCTATAGCCAAAAACTCAACAAACATCACCAAACAACCACCGCATTCACCAGATATGACTCTGGCTGATTTTTTTTTCTTTCTCTTTTTTGTTCGATATTTCAATTCATTATAAAAATCGGGAAACAGACTTGAGATCAACTGACAAAAAAGTTTGAGCGCGATCCGTCAATTAGTTGGTTTACAGTACCAAGGAAACTAATCGTTCCTTTCAGTTCCATCATTTTTCGTATCAGACAAAAAAAAACATTCTTACATGTATTTTCATAGGAGTATTTATATTAACCGTTCCGTTCAGTTCCTGCAAGTACGGAACGGATAATATAAATACTCCAATGAAAAAAACATGTAACAATGTTTTTTTTTGTCTGATACGAAAAATGAAGGAACTGAAAGGAACGGATAATATGAATCGAGCTTTATTGTTACTTTCCAAACAGATGCGGACACCAATATTTCTTCAAACACTAATTTAGGTTTTGATGTGTTATTGAGAGATACGGGTGTGAAGTTTTCCATGTATTCCACGGCTGTGTGTATGTATGTGTGTTACACTGCTAAACCAAAATCTAATAAGAAATATTAAGATTCTAATAGGAAGATATAGTGATAAATTCACAGTTAAAGTATTTATATTAAAAATTATTTTATTCAAAAAAATTATTTTAATTTAAACTTAAAAAAATAAAAATGATAAAAAACTAAATTTTCTAAATTACTATCAAAATGCGTAAAAATTAAGAACCGAAATTAAACATAAAATTTACCTCATACAAGTCAAGGAAAACGGCTTGTAGCTAAAAAACGGCTCAAGATACCTATAAATTTGTTTAGTTTTCCTGAAAGGTAATGTAATGATCTATGCCCAGCATTAATAAAACCTGAATTACCATCTCTGTAGATGGCCGATAATGGCCATTCAACATTACGTCAAATTTACTTGCCATCCACAGAGATGGTGATTCAGGTTTTATTGATGCTGGGCATATATCATTCATTACATTACCTTTCAAGAATTAACAAAAAATCACAAATTAACAATTTTTTCTCCAAATTGGATCCCGGTCGAATTATATATTTAGATTTTTCAAAACGGTGTAAAGTTCAAAAATTTTAAATTTTTTAATGATACTTTTTAAAATAGGATTATGCAAAACGATATAAGTCTAAAAAATATTAGTTTTACATTGTTGTTATTCAATTATTATTTTCAAAATTATTGATTCATTTAGTGCATGATCACGAAATTTCATATGAGGAGGAAGTTCGCGTTGGTGTTAATATAACAATTTCTGAAAATAAAAATTTTTCTGACATGTCCGTGAAACATTTTTCTTTCAATGTTGAATGAAATAATTATAAATATTTTATAGTCATTTTTGAATTAGATTTTAATATTCATATTCATATAAATCCGATAAATTTATTAAATAAAAATGCAGAAAATTGGAAAAAATATTTTAATGTGCGTATATTTCTTATTCAATACAAGTTTCGTGATAGCTATATCTGTCTCTTGTTGCTATCTCAATTTTACATGTTCACATATTTGTGAATAAAAATGTTTAGGTTTAGGTTTCAGTGGTTGACACTTAGGCCATTTGTTTGGCCCATTGTGATACCACGCATTCACTCCACATCATTAACCCATTCATCTATTCACCTACTCACACAACTACAGTATACCACCTGCACATTGCAAGCTCCATGTCAACCTGTAGTACATTGACGTGGAAGGTGGGTCGACGCTGAATTCTGCACTCCATCAAAAATGTTTAATTAATGATCTAGTTTCTATTAAAACATATTCTTTACTCCTATATTAACATGTTAGAATTAAAACT
Organism: Nephrotoma appendiculata; assembly: GCA_947310385.1. Classification (NCBI taxonomy): domain Eukaryota; kingdom Metazoa; phylum Arthropoda; class Insecta; order Diptera; family Tipulidae; genus Nephrotoma; species Nephrotoma appendiculata. The sequence continues at coordinate 272,927,977 of OX371225.1, read as the reverse complement.
TATTCGATTTATTTACATTTTTATTAAAAATTTTGTAAATTAAAAATCATAACAGTGTACAATACACTAATACTTATACATGCAATAAGAATTTAATTAGATTGAAATTCCAATTAGATTTGTATACGTATAGCCGTGGAAAAATCCGTGGAATACTTCACGGGCCCTTGAGAGATTCAGCTGAATTCTAATATGGAACAAATTTTTCATGTGTAATTTGTTTATATTATCGTACGCATCTACAAATTGCCTTCCACGTTAATGGGTAGTTCGCTGTAGGAGAGACGTACCTTTGAATACGTTGATATAAGAAACTATCTTTGATACTTGCTTGTAAGTACCGTAATTTTATAGCAGGACGGACGTTTTTTTGATCTGAGCTTCTCAAATATGGGGAAAACACAATTTTCCAGTTCAAACAAAATAACGTTCCTTCTGTACTGAAAAAAGTAACATGGAAATAACAAAAAATACAATATTTTACTAGTTGTTGACATTTTCTACGCCACAAACTATTTTCTACGTTATTTTTGACACTAACCTGTAGATAATACTGAAACACCGGGATAACCGCATAGAAAACCTATAAAGAGGTCCGTTCCGTCTTATAATAATCTGTAAATTAATATTTGGTATTAATTAAGTACCAAATTATAAAATTCCTAATTCTCTTTTTAAATAAACAAAATTACTTAAATATATTGCACTCCACTCCATTACTTATTGGAACTACCAAGTCGAAGTCTCGTTATACACACATCCATCCATAATTTAATTCTAAATATGGGAGAATACCAACAAATAAAAAATCAAATTTGAACTGAATGCTAAACGACAAAGATAATTCAATTCGATTGCCATCTCAATCAGCAAATCGAATTAAGATTTTTTTTAGATTCGTCGTATACACAAAATAAAATCGTTGGATGTGACAAAATGCTATAAATTAATTTGAACGTATCGTACCTGTACTCGTATAATATGACAGCAATATTGTTAGAGTTGTTGTTAATTTCATCGTATTTACAAGATTTTTCATACTTAAAGACCCCATAGCATTCCCAGTGAAGTCGCTAGGTTCAACTGTATTTTAGCATTTTATCTATATGATCTAATTAAACCGCAACATAAATCTTATCACACTCACTTTTTAAAAAGTTCTCGTAATAATTTTACGTTTTTTCCACGCTGATTACACAGATTTAATTCATTCAAAGTTCATTCGGATAAATAAATTATGTTCAGATAAAAAGATGACATTTTCAAGTGTAATTTACCAATCTAAATACAGAGTGTATCATCGTTGACCACCACCACAAGGCATTTATTACCGACGAACAGTTATGTCCTTAAACCTATATACGTATAAATAAGAAAATAGGACAGGTACATGTGAAGACAACTTTTCGATCCGACTCTAGAATACCCTGTGCTTATATTAAATTTCAATATACAAGAAATTATTTATAAGACTACAAATAAATCAAAAGAAGTTACACGAGCAACTGGAATAAATTAAAAAGAATGTTGAATAAATAATAAAACTGAATTGGTTTGTTGGTGTAATCTGCAAACAGGAACAAAATATTGATTACAACTTACAATTTTTTATTGCAGTGCATCCAGCACTATGTACATATATAGTCGTATACACAAGACGTCGAAAAGATTAGAATTTTCATTCATCGTCTTTTGCAATTTATTAAATGGGTTTGTATTATTATATGAACCTGTAATTACCTAGGCGTTATATACATTATACACGTGCTTATTAATATAAAGCGCAATTAAACTGGACTCCATTACACGGTACACTAACGAACACTGTAAAATTAATGAAGCTCGCATCTTTAACAATAAGTTAATAATTATATTTTATGAAAATTGTAAAAAGTTAGGTAAGTTTTGTAAATTATGTTAACAATACACAAAAATGCGAGTAACGATAAAAGCCATTACGTTTCAGTATTTAATGAGCCTAAGCCGATTATCTGAATTTAATATTGTTAAGCTTCTGTCGTTTATGAATTCAATATAAAATATACGATTGGGTTTGTTGTTGCATAAAGTTTTATAATACAGCCGCGTTCTTCCGCTCGATATTACAAAATTAATTACTTAATAAACATTGATTTTTTTTTAATCTTAATGAAATTACTGATAAAATAAATATCGTGATAATTATGAGGTTTCAGTTTCCCGTTTCCCAATTGGATTTGTCTTGTAATGAAATGTAATGAATGTATTTCAGACATTATTGGATAATGAGTTTAATATTTTTTTCGACTTTTCGGACAAAATATTATTTTAACCGTTTGAGTCCCAGAAAACCCAGCACATTTCAAACATTGTCGACAACTGACGCTGCGATACCAATTGTCGAAGTCGCGCGTTTAGATTTATTGGAACAAGTACATCACACAGCTCCTTTTAATGTAAATAATACATTTTAGAATAGGTTTCTCTCAATAGATTGCCTTTTCATTTCATTCATTTTATCTTCCACTCTCATTTAGAGAAAGCGCGATTGCGCTCTTTGGGATTCTTCGACAGTGTTTTTTTAATACCCCGTGGGACTCAAACGGTTAAAGTAGAAATAATGAACTCCCTTCCCTCCTACCTTTAACCCCAGGGCACGTGTGTACACAGGAAGGGGGGAGGGGAGTGCAGTTTTTCTACTTTTTTGGTAGAAATATTGTTAGTAAATGGCCTCTATGTTTTCCGCGACTAAAACTGTCGTAAACATTGTATGGGTGTCCATTAAAATAATATTTTGTCCGAAAAGCGGAAAAAAATCTTAAAACAAATTAAATCCACGGACGGTTATAAAATTCTTCTTAATTATATGTGTTGGCTTAGTACCCACATACATAGTGAGAATTTTCTGTGGTTTCTGATTTAGTGATATATAAAATTCGCTAAATCGATATGTTCTTGTTTTGTATTATCGGTACAAAGCAAGAATTGGATTTTTTTCAGTTTGGTCATTGCAACCTGATGAGTAGACCAACTTTTTATCAGTACGAAAGCAAGCTGCGGTAAGAAGCTACCTAAGGGAATTCTTATTTTTGTAAGGGTTTGCGTATCGTTGTGTACACAAATGCGACTTAAGGAATCTACGTTTTGGTTGAATTTACCAGATTTGTATCCGATATCAAAATTATATTCTTCAAGCTCAAGACGCCATCGGATTAAGCGAGATGAAGGTTTCGGGTTTTTGTTTAGCTAAATTAACGGACGATGGTCAGTTCTAATAACGAATTTTCGACCGTAAAGATAAGGGTGAAATCTTTGAGTAGCCCATACTATGGCCAAGAGTTCCTTTTCTACGGTTGGATAATTTCGTTCGGCATCATTCAATACTCTAGGTCTTGATTTCCAAAATCATGAGATAGTATCGCTCCGATTGCGAAGTCACTTGTGTCAGTGGTTAGAATAAACTGTTTATCGAAATCTGGTCTTTATTTCAGTGAATGGTTTGTCGAAGTGAGCAACCCACTGAAATTTAATATTTTTCCGGAGTAACCATAATGGTTCTGAAATTTTAATGGTTCTGAAATTTTGGAATAATCCTTTATAAAACGAGTGTAATAACCGATAAATCCAAGATCTTATACTTCTTTCACATTCGTTGGTAAAGGATAATTTGTGATAGCATTGGCCTTAAGAGGGTAAAGTATCACTCCATTTTTCGTTACGATGTATCCTAAGTAACTGATTTCTGTTCTGAGAAATTGACATAAAATCGTAATCGCTTTAAAACTTCAACTAACTTTAAATTGTGATCCTGAAGATTGTAATCATAAATAACAACGTCGTCCAGATATACAAAACATGTTAGACCGTTTAATTCGGCTAATATACTGTTTATTAATCTTTGGAAGGTTATTGGATCACCTTTTAACCCGAAAGACATGCGCAAAAAATGAAAATGAGCAGCTTGTGTACTAAACGCTGTTTTTTTGTCGTCTGGGTGCACTTTTACTTGCGGTAACCATCTGCTAAAGAATAGTAAAATAAGTTGCTTTACGAAACTGGTCCAGAATTTCCGTTATATTTGGAAGTGGATAGAATTGATCAACAGTAATATTATTGAGCCGCCTGAAATCCACTACAAGTCTCTGTTTAATCTTTCCTTTATATTCTTATTCCAACTTTCGATAGCATGCAGCAGATTCAAAATTCAAGCTTATTTTCTGATATTTACCTCGTAATCAATTTAGTGTTTACAATACTTAGAGGAATTTCTTCATTACTAAAAGTAACTAACACACTACCAATATATACACCAGGAATATTTCTTTAGAACGGCATAAATAGTCCTTCGCGATTTTATTGGGATTTAGAATTTAAACTATTCTCTCTACGCGATCGGGAATTAAATACTGTGGAATTTTACCTATTAATTGTTTCTGGAAACGTTCGTAACATTAATTGACAGTAGACACCATTGACTAAGACCTGAACACTGAATCGAGCATTTTTGGCCAGCCAAAAATATATTGGTTACTATTGAAAATAATATTCTTATGCAAGAAAACTCGGAAGACACTGGATCGGACGATACAGATGTTGAAATCAAGGAAACCGTAAATAATAATTTAAGTAAATTTTATTTATTTAACGATTACCGACGAAAATAGCATAAATTAAAACATGCCATTAAGTATTGATAGGATAATAAAGTTGGCCCTGTTTTTAGTGGAGAATCGGATTTACTGGACAAATTCATAAGTATCTGAGAAATATTTTATGTGCCATTAATAAAAGATTCTGAAAAAGTACAATTATTGCAAATAATAAAATCGAAACTCTCGGGTGGTGCAATATAAAAAAAATCGAAAACTGGGAAGATCTAAAAAAGGAATTGAATACCCAATTTGAAGACTCTCGATCAGTCGAGCAACTCCAAATCGAATTAATTAGACTTTACCAAGGGAAGGACGAAGGTGTTGGTCGTTTGCTCATAAAATTGAAAAAACTCTTAGCGATTTAAATAATGCATGTCTTAGAAGGGAAGGCGAAGAAGCACTTAATGTGATTCAAAATTTAAATAAAGCCACAGCTTTACGATATTTTCAAGGTGGGCTCAACAAGTCGATCTCTATTATCGTAAAAGCTTGTCGTTCTACTGCATATATGAAAATCAAGGTCTGTCATATTAAAATAAAAGTTTTATTATAAAAAAACATGGAAACAAAATATTTCTTGCACTTAATTTGACATTTAGTTTTTCATCGGAAATTATTGTTTCAAAAACCAAAAATAATATCTTTTGGGAAATAAAAATAAATAATAATTTGCCAAGTAATAAAAATCGTGATAAAAAACTTAAATTTAAAATAAATAAAATTTTACAAATGCATAATTTAGATATTGTACGTAGCATTTTGCCGTGTTAAACGACAAAATAGCTTGAAAGTTCTGTTACCACCTGAAAATGAACGTCGTACGTATAATGTTGTGTGGAAAGAAGCATTGAACGCTCCTGATGAAACTTCTCTTAAGTTTTGATAGCGACAACGGCGACGGTTACTTCGGCAACATCGATTTTTATGTCTCAGCCGAATAAAATAAAATTAAATTATAGTAGTTTTGCGAAAGAGATTATAAAAACTGTCTTTCTCATCTTTTTCTTACAAAATACCGTTCGGGCATATAATGAAAAAGTGATAAAAGGATGAGGAGGAAAAATCAAACAGTCAGTGAAGCAGTCGATCGTCCGCGTTTAAAAGAAAATAAACTTACCCATTAATTACTAAAAATTAATTTTATGTAAACATAATAAATTGTAAAAGTCAAGTGAGATTGTTTTATTCAACAAGTTTTCATCTTGAAGAAGATAGTGTTCTCGAAATGGCTGCTGGCCTAGTGGCTTACCCCTGAAATTTGTGGAGCCATCTCTAGAATAATGTGTTAATGGCCATTAAACATATACTAGAACCGGTTTACACTTTTTACATTATTATTTCCATTTACATTAGACAAAAAAGTCTCCTAAAGGTAGTAGTGATATGCCGCAGGGAAGGTTACGCGAAAGTCAATAACCTCAAGTATACTCAAACATATTTGATAATGTTCTTATAATGGTTGAATGATCAATCTTTTACACATACAGGAAATTTTAGACGAAAAGGCGAAAGAAAGAAAAATAGAACTTGCACAGGGAATCGACACCAATAATTCTGTAATATTTTGCTAAGTTGAAATTTCTCTCTAGCGAGTTTCCAATTTTCTTGTAAAACCAAGTTATAGTGGGATAATTAACAAATTTAACCCTGCCATATTTTTTATGTAATTCTAAACTTTTTGTTAAATTGTATATCTACATTTTTGCTTTTTGTTAATTTGTGTAGCTACACTTTTTATAATTGTTTAAAAATTCAAAACGGTGAAAATTCTTCGAAAAAATCGAAAATTTCCATTAAAAAATTCTTCTTAAAACGACTTAGAACAATTTTCTGATTCCTCACTGGTTTTGTAAAAATTTGTTTTTAAAAATATCATATTATTTAATAGTATTATTCTATACCAAAAGCACTAATTTGTCACCAGCGCCAAAGCCATGAATCTGGGGAGAACTGAACTAAAATACTCGTATTAAAATTGTTGATTTCCCAAAACCTTTCAAACACCGAAGTTTTGAGCACTAATGTACTTCAATTTATTTTCTAACATTCTTGCGTACAAATTTTTAAGGAAAGTTTAAAAGGAATAAATTGTCACCAGTGCCAGAACGCTAATTTATCAAATGAAGTGCTGATTGAAAAAAAAATTTCTTCGTCTAAAATCCTAAAAACGATATGCCACATGACCAATCAGAATGAAAAAAATGTCTCTGTAATCACAGCGCCACAATTTTAATTTGAAGTGCTAATATTGACATGTCACACTTATATATTCTGTAATAACTAGCTGTTTCGGGAGCGCCTAAGCCGCCCGTCAAAATTAAAGTACTCTTGGAAAGAGATAGTTTTAATTTGGAGCTAGGTGGTTGTGGTTAGATAGGTGCGTGGTAGTTTAGTGATACGTAAGTGTAAGGTCATAAAGTCATAAATCCTTCGCACCAATTTAAAACTCGCAGATGAAAAGTGAAAATGCGCATAATAAAAACCGCTCAGCAAGCATAGTACACAGCAAGGCAATGAACGAAACTGGGTTTGTAATATCCTGTCAAATATACAAAAAGTTAAATAACTCCTATTCGACTAAATTTAAAATCAATTTTTATTGCTTACATTTTTACATTTGGAATCAATTCATCATTTCATTTGCGCAAGATTTGTGCAGCTTGACAATGCAACGTACAGCTGCCCATGCGAGAAAACTGCTGTCCGTAGATCAATTCCGACATGATCGAAACTTTGACCTTGCGATTTGTTGATTATGATGGCGTATGCAGTAGTGATCAAAAATTATCGTCGCTTCAGTATGAATGGCAATGTAGTGTCTGTTGGAGCCAAATCAATTCGCGGTATAAAGACAATATTTCCCCGATTGCACTCTGATAAAATTTCAGCCGTTATAAAGTTTCAATGCAGCTTCTTAACAATCATTCAAGCATTATAATTACTCCAGGCTTCAGAAGTAAAACATGAGATGGCATTCTTAATGGCGTTTGATCATGGAGAAACTCTGGTGGATAATTTTGTTCATTTTGATCCTTTGAGATCACCGAATCAGCATTATAATAAATTTCAGCTTGTTCTGCCATCATGTCGATGATTTTACGATTCATCCTAAGAGTCTGTTGGTTTGTCGGTGCAACAATGACTCGTTTTGCCAACTATTTGTGCCAAAAATACTTTTAACCAGATCTCCAGTTTCGATCATTAGCTAGGGAATTTGAACTGTGCGGTCATGTTGATACCTTTGATAAGAGGACGATGCGACAATTGAAGAAAGTTTCTCCACAGATTGCTCGATTTTATGTAGCACTCGATGATGTCAGCTTGCGTTCCTCCCACAACAACTGGAAGTGTCTGTTGAAAGACTCCACCAACAACGAAAATCTTTCTGCCGAAAGGCATTTTGCAACCAATTATTTCACGCAACAGCTTGTCAATGCAGCGGAGTCCATGCTTTATCAGAATTAAAATCTCATCGACAATAATAAGTGAAGCTTCTCGCAAAATGTTTGCTTCGGGTGATGTCAATCGCATCGCAGAGACAGAAGTGTCAATCAGCGGTACTGGTAATTTAAATCCGCTGTCAACTCTTCGACCACCCTTAGTAGCTGCAATTCCCATTGTTACAAATGGAAGCACAATTTTTCCTTTTCCCCGGGTGAAGGCCATCAGTGCTGCATATAGGAACGTTTAGAAACTTCGACTGGAGACATTTTCATTATCCACTGCAGCAGTTATTATTTTATGAAATGCATCCAACTGCTTTTCGTTTAGCAGTTGAATTCGTAATTCAGCTTCTTGAGCTGGATCGAAAACTTGCACTACTACAGAACTTTCCGATGAAGTTGATAAGCCGATCATAGCGCAAGAAAGTCCATGCTGTATAAGAATTATGTTGATATCGTGGACAGCCAAATTTTTTTGTTACATATTTTCAATATGGTGTCGACTGTAATCGAGAGTCATGTCATCTGCATACTTCATCCAGAGATCAAGAGGTTTTGAAGGTTGACAAAAGCAACAAATATAAGCGAAGGCCTCTCGAAGCTGTCTTGGCATTTGAAAGACTGCTGTTTTTGTTAAGCAGTGATCCCATTCAGCATTGTTTACCAGAAGGCCCGTACAACTACAGCTTTTTGAAGGTTTTGTAAATAACACCATTGAATGTTCGTATACAAATTCGTAGGTAAACGTTAGGTAAACGTAATGGTGGAAAATATCAGTATATAGGAAATGCCGTGCGTTTTGATCATTGAAGTTGAGCTGAAACTATGACTCATGCTTCGTTCGGCCAGTTTGTGCTGCAAGCAATGCTTCAATTTCATAACTTGTTTCGAATGTAATTATTTGTTGATTCGGTATGTGTACGGAAAGACGCATCACGGCATAAGATCAATCATGCATTTTCGACTCGATAAAAAAAAATTGATATATAACAAATTCAGGGTTTTAATAAAGCAAACTCATGGCAAACTCACAAAGCGTCACGCAGCCAGGCAGGCAGTCAGGTTGGGCTATTATATTCTGTAATAATCAATAAATAGCTACCAGTGCCAAAACGAAGGATTTCTCAAGTAAAAAACTAATAAAAAAATTGATGGGAAGAAGAAAAATAGTAACTGCTTCCAAGGCTAACACAGCAGTTTTAAATTCTATGAGATGTTTCTGAAAAATTTATGGCATTCTTCAAGATCCAGCGGCAGAACGGTATATTTATGAACTTAAGTTGCATCGAAATTATTGTCTGATCCAGAACCTTTCAAATGATATACTATATTAGTATACGGCAAAATTCTTAAGCAATATCGTAGTAATTTGTAGTATTTTGGGTTATTTCAATTCTCCGAAAGCTTTCCAATACTCCGAATTAAAACTATAAGAAAATTGGCGAAATCTGAAACCACAATCGGCAATTGTTGAGATATCATCGGTACAGATTTCCATCCAGATAGACAAACCTTTTTTTGTTTGCATTGTTGGGATCAGGGACCTTTAAAGTGTCCAGAGAATTATTAATGGATCAGGGTCACTTTTCGTAAATTTTTCAGGTTTTCAGTAATTTGGTCTTACAGATTCAAAATATTCCTCAAAACCATTGCAATATTCCTCACAACCATTGACCTGTCACAGTTTTATGTTCTATAATAAATAAATAATTAGCTACCAGCGCCGATATGGTGGGACCAGACTTACTCAATACGATTGTAGAAGGATGAGACACATTATAACTGCTTCTAGCGTCACAATGGTAGTTTTGACCACCTAGGTGCTTCAGTAAAAACTAGCATTCTTCAAGACATTTTCAATGATTTAGGACAAGTATTATTCTATTTTTGACAAGTATTTTTAATTCACCGAACTAAAAATTAAAGAAAATTGGCTAAACGAAATGGAATCGGATTCTTGAGATGTCAAAAGTGCAGACTCTAGGCGGATGGACAAACTTTTTTGCATTTTTGGGATCAGGAACCTTCAAAACCTCGAGAAAAGTGGACCGAAATTAATTTAGAATAGTTAAATATGAACAGCATCATCAAGCGGCTTTGTAAAGGTAAAACTTAAGGTATTTATTCACAATAACCTATAGTCTTTTAGTGATGTGTTTTTATGTATCACATACATACAGCACATTCGTGGCAGGTGGGACGCATTCCGAATCTTGTGTAGCACATTGAATGTTTTTCTTGCTTTGTTGATGCGTTGGTAGATATCCTTTCCAGTTCCGCCTGTTTTCGCTATAGTGCAGCTAAGTTATACAAACTTGTCAACATCCTCGATGGTTTCTTGGTTGATAAGTCTATGTACGTTCTTGTTTTGTTTCATAGTCTTAGTCTTTTTGTCTTAGTAGCAAATATGTTAAGTAAAAAAAAATAATTTTAATCACATACGAGTATACCGCAGAAACACAGATTTAGATATTATTTTAAAACTAAAATTAAAAAAATTTAATTTTATTTAAGGCATATTTGCATTTACAAATTTAAATTATAAATGGAAATATTATCTAGAAATGTCATATCGAAAAAAATAAATGGCGTACATTCGCATTAACACAAACACAGTATTTTGTCAACTTATCGAATTTTGAACAAAATTGACTCCCAGGTCTATAGCCAGCATGTTCATTCCTTTTACGCTGGTTGATTGTTGGTCATATCCGCTCAAGAATGATATTTCTAACACTTTCATTGTATTTTTGGGAAGGCAGATGCCTCTCCAGTTCTTGTATTCTCTAATATCGCCTTTCTTCGGAATTGTTATAGTCAAACCCTCTTTCCATTTCTGTGGAATTCTACCAGTATTCCATGCCTCTGCTAACAGTGGGGTGCTACAGTTTTTGCCATTACAGATGTGTCGCCATTTAGTAATTCTGCTGGCATATTATACATGCTGGCTGTTTTGTTGTTCTTTAGCTTCTGAATAGAACTTCTATTAGATGGGTGATTATAGTTTCGTTATAGTTGCCACCAGAAGCTAATCATTGTGTTCGCTATCTGTTCCGTTGTCCTCGAAGAACTTATTCTGTCTATTTGAAACCTGTTGGTTTCTGTGGTTAAGGCTTGCCAAGGACAACCCTTTATTTGTGGTAAGTTTGTCAATTTTCCGGTGACTCTTTTTACACATTAGTGTAGCGTGCGCATGTTTCTATTTGCTGCTGCTGCTTCTGCAGTTTCAAGAATCAGTGTATCTCTTCAGAAATACTGTCGTCTTCAGTGTATTTTCGGCGATCATTTCTTGCTTTCTTCTTTATTTGTTTAGCAGTATCTTTATATTTGTTTAGATTTTCCACCTTATTTTAGCCAAGCACATTGATAGTAGTCTTAACGTAGGCTTCTGCTGTTTGGTCTTTCGGTCTAAAAATAGCAGTTTACTCAAAAATTTAAATTTACAATCGCTGTGTTTTTTTATTCGTTATCCAGAGCTGGCTATTGAGAGCTTCGTTAGCTTGAATAGTTGAATTGGAAATTATCTATCGGAAATGCCGCTACTACCCATATTGCCGCTGTGCCATTCAAATTAAAAATAAATTCATCCACAAAGCAAACTTTTAACGACCTGAATAATACCAATTAATATTTAATTTGACGTGACTTTATAAATAAGAAATCAGCTTGCACCGTTTTCTATTTTTATTGTAAGATTGATGGTGTGTGCGTCACGTTGATTTTTTTGTCTAAATTTCTAACTAACTAAATTGATGGTTAGTTCCTACCAATCGTTGAAAGATGGCACAAAACAAACCGCATCTCACGTTTAATTAAAATCTGCTATATAAACTTTAATTTAACATTCTACAAAACATTTCTAATCAGTAATTGATAAATCGAAACTAAGATTGCGTTTTAGGATTAAATATCGGGTAGATTTTGGTTTCTAAATACTAGAGACATCTACCAATACCTGGGTGAACTAATGATCAATTTAGTTAGTAGGAAATTTAAACAACATAATCGTAGGTAGAGCAACATCTTAGTTTGGAGTTTGCACGAATAGCGCGCCAAGTTTTGACGTAGAAAATTGGGTGCCCCAGATACAATCTATCGCGAGCTAATAAGAAAACACGGCCAATGATCATACTGGCGCAGCTCGAAACTTTAAATTTATCATTTATTTTGACCTTATTAAACATTGTTACAATATATGATCAAACAAGAATATAACTGTCCCTTGCTTGGGTCCTAGCCATTTAAGTAGAAAAAAGTCCCCAATTGCAATGCATAGTGTGTTGTGGACATCGCAGAACGTCAAATCGCTTAATAATACCCAAAGTACAAGCAATTGTTTTTTTTACATATTTCACGTTAAAAATGCAAAATTTCTGTATTTTATAAATTACGATCGATCACAATCGATCATCAAGATCGTTTTTTATATTTTACGATCATATAAATCATATTCACAATTATTTCAAAATTCAATTTATTATAATTTTACAAAAAAAAAATCATTTTATAAAATATAAAAAATTCCTGTTCGCCGTTTTTATTTTATTTTATACGATCATCATAATTTCTTTTTTTTTTGCAATATACGAATACGATCAGCAAAATCTTGATCGTCATTAATCTTTGACAATAATTTATTTTTTATTTCGTTCGTTTGTTTGTTTTGTTTGTTGTATTTATTTATTTTACTTGTTTTTGATGAATATCGCGAATATTTTTGTTTTTTATTTTGTGTTTGGTCGGTTGGTAAGTTTGTTCAATGAAATTTATTATATCGATTGATGATCATCAACTCTTCTTAAATACTATAAATTTAGGGCGAGTGAGTAGGTATATATTTGGTAAATTTTTGGTAAATTCGTATTTTATGTATGCTGTGGTACGTACATGATCACCGTGCGCGGTGGTTTCTGGTTGGTTAATAGGAATCGGCAGAAAATCTGTAAATAAGATAAAGTTTATGACATACAATAAATTATCACTGTGAGCTTGCAGACAATATATTATATAGAGTGTGTTGATTACATACGCCAAGCACTTTGGTTGTTTACAAAAAAGGTGTGATTCTGTTTGTTTCTTTTTAGAACATTATAAATATTTTATTATTACTTGTACCCATTTCGAAATGTATACACATAACATTTTAATTATCCGACTAAATGACCCATAACAAATTATTCGTTTGGCTATATTATTAAGACACTATATAATAATATTATAAAAGAGAGCAAGGAAGTCGTTAAGATAATATTCGGTTTTATTAACAGGTAAGATAAAATAAACATTAAAACACAATATTTTTACTAATATATTTTAACGCCTTCAAATTTATGATTTAAAAATAATAATAGACGAGTATTTTCACCTGCGTTCGTTACAGATGTCAAATGCACAAACACCATGTAAATTCAATTAAAATTAAAAATGTTGCATTGCCGCTAAAATGTTGCAACAAGTGAATCTATTTAGTCGTTGTATGCGACCTTGAATTGTAATGGCGAAAATACGATAAATTTTCCGTATTCTCTCTGATTTATATATCCAGCGGGGATCCATTAATTGAGAATATCGCGCTACAGTACATCATAAATCCATAAATATTGTAATATAATACACGATATTGCAATGCTGCATTTGTATAATGAAATTCTCCGATATTTATGGCTAATAAAATAGGACCATTCATAGGTGAACATTTCTTTGTAATGTTGCGCGAGTGCGAAGCTTTAAGGCATTTACCAAATGAAATATAACTCTATTTTCCAATTAACCTTCGATCATATCGCGCAAATTTATTATATCAAACATCTATGAAGGCGTGGAATTTATATATTCCCAAAATGCTGTTTTATTAAGACGTTGAACCATTACCCTATAATTATTATATTTTTAAATGTCTTGTATTTTTATAACTTAATTAGTAAATTTTAAAAGTTATAGTCGTAATGGTCGGGTATGAAATAAATTGGGTGGAACAATTACACTTTACTGTAGTAATGGTTCGAGTTGAACTAAGTCGTAGTCTATTTAAAGCAATTAAGTTTCCAGCTGAGAGATTTGTCGATAAAATCGGTTGAGAGTTCATATTAACGGTTTGTACTCGAATGAAACATGTAAGAGCAAATTGGATATGGACTTCACAGCCTAAGCCTACCTATTTAAACCATACTACCAAGAAATATCTACGTTTTCCAATCACTTTTATTGTACATGTGTATGTAAGCAAGGGTGCAAAAATGTAACTACTTCCATGAATTAGCTTTCGCTGGTGTGAACTACAAAATATATTTAATTTGACGTCATAGGAACGGCGAACTATTGAGAAATCAACATGAGGTTGTTTTTGTCCAAATACACCCAGGTATATCACAAATTTGTTCATTGTTTGACCTTGAGACTAGTTTATGGTCCCAGCAAATGCTGCCCTAATAGAACATTGTCGTCGTTTAATGAATGGTTTAGGAATCATAAATTACTTCAGCCACCTTCTGTTGACGTGGAATATGTTTCAGTCTGAAGGCTGCATTAATTATTTGAAGTTATTTATGCAACCCCTTCTCTAGAATTTCGTTCGCAATTTGCCAACTAACGAAGTCATCAAAGCGGGTCATCGTCATCCTTTACTTCAGAAAGACATTAGTTATTTTAATTTGTTGCACAGACATTTGATGACATTTTTATATTGCGGAGCACGGACCTGCTGCCAGATTTTACTAATTTTCCGGTTCTCTCTAACTAGTTCTCTGACCTCAAAAGAAAAGTTACGTTTCCTTAAGGAGATGGTATGGGGCAAAAGTGAAGTTTTCGATGCTGCTTGCTTGGTAGTATTGTTGAATGCTTCTAGTTCAGCATCCAGAGATTTGTTCGTTCTTTCGCTAATTTCTTGAATAAATCCCAATTGGTTTATTAGTTGTTAATTTAGGCAAATTATCTTTTTATATTGTCATTGTACTCAGAGTCATTATCACAGGTGAGTGGTTAGATGCTACTTCAATATATTGATTTATCATCAGAGTGAAATTCATAATTGTTATGTGTTGATCAATCATTCATTTTGGCTCCAATATGTCCGGTTTCTCCAATAACTCGTTGCCATTTAGAACTCAATTTCATTATGCCGCTTTTCCAAAATGCCTTGTCTCAATTAGCCAAAAACTGAGATAACCAGTATTCACAAGTCAAGTCTTGAGGCCAATTTTACACCACCAAGACCGTTTGTCGTCAGGTCTGTTGTCAGGTCTGGACTAAAAAGAGGGTGCATAATAATATCTAAACCAAGCTCGTAGTATATGATTCCGTTCCAATTTTTTTGTCGCCAGTCACCATCCATTTCAGACATGATTCGATTTCGTTCAGTTTGGCCAAGGATTCACAGATGAAAACAAGCCAGCCTTATGCAAATGGTAAAAACTATTTTGTGGTCGATCCTAAGCTCCTGGGCGATAGTTTTCAGGGTTTTATCTACATTTTCGACAATAGGCTTTCCAGTGCGTGGTGCATCTTTGACATCAAAATTACCAAAACAACACGAATCCCACTTTCCAAAAATTTTTAAGTATGGCCTACTGCGACAAATATATCACGAGATATACAAATGTCTAAAACCATCTAGCGAGAAAACAATGGATTTATTTTTCCCCAACCCGTTATATATAGTTCTTCTGTATGTGTTTACGTAACTGAATTCATCCTAAATGGCTGAACCGAATTTTGATGAAATATTTTCTGTGTGTTTGAGTGGATCCATGGATGATTTAGGTTTATAATTGGACCCGGTAGGTAGCGCTGCAATAGGGTTCTGGGAAATGTTTATTTTTGACGATTTTATTTATTTAAGGTTTTTCGCATATCAGGACATATAACCCCAAAATTTCAACCACCTTCACCAGCCCAATATGACCTTCTAAGAATAGTTCATAGTTATGTTTGTGTACCATAGATGGCGCTGATGTATAATTCTGTGGTATTTGGCGTACAATACATGCGCATGTCACTTGCGTCGGACCTTGGCGTTGTTTTGACATTTCAATTTCGGTTCGCTGTATTCCGATATTCCACGTATCAAATTGGCGTGTGTGTTAAATGTATTATTCATCCACAAAACATATTGAAATAATGTTTTAGAATGCCTATCAAATATTGAAATAATTGTTGCCAACGCAATAATTGTTGCCAGTATTCCTCCTAAATGTATACTGTGCGAATATACAGCACACCTGTATATTTTTTGTTATTTGGTAGAAATTTGACTTCGGTTGTTTTAGATCATAAATGAAGTGTACTTAACCACATATATTGTGCCAATGTGAATCAATGCCAAGGTGAATCGGCCGGTTTATGCTGCGCGTTTGGAATAATTGTACTGCTACCATTGAATTTGCTGTCAGAACCATTGAAAACACTATTGGCTGGAGCCAAACTACAATCAAAATTGTTTTTGGGTAACATTCGTAAGTTCAATTCTTGGTTCCAAATGACACAATTTGGTGCAACAAAAATCGTTCAGAATGGGTATGGCTGCAATTTTGAATCAATGTTTAAGATTCAGACCCAAGTGTATCATCAAATTGGTTCTTCAATCACAATGCCTGATGCTGATCCATAATTCTTCCAAATCTACTTCATGGGCGATGAGGAGCAACAAATTAATATAGGCTGCCAACACAACCTCGATGTTGTATTGGCAGCGGCGTTTATTTGTTTGCCGAGATGGAGGAGCGAGAAATTGTGGTGACTTTGGAACCGTTTTCAACGCAGAGATATTTTTTTTTCTTACGACGCTTTGCAATATCCATTGGTATTTTGGGATTCTTCTTCCTCCATGGATATCATTTCAACATCAAACAAAGAACTCCAGCGACGGGGTACAATCTACACAATAATTTCATTTTTTCTTGATTAATTTATTTTTGCCGTGTTTATATTTTTACTTTGTAGGTGCAGAAACTAACATGAAAGTGAGCGCGATAAATTTCTACGCATATCGGTTGATGATTTGTGCCAATGAAGATAAAAACATTCTCCGATGCCGCCATAATTGGTTACGGTATACCAAGTATATAAATAATCAAACGATCAAGCGTTCTGAGGAGTACATGGTGGACGCCATGGTTTTCGTTGTTCAGTACATTTACTTGCAATACAATTTGGAACAAAATTAAAATTTCGTTATTGCCATAGGCCAAACAGCAATGCATCACCATGATATCATTGCACGTGTCTTCAAACAAAAATTAAAATCGTTGATGAACTTGATTATACATCACTCTGTATTTGGCGATACACGTTGTTGGCTGTATTCTATTGAATGGCAGCGGTTTGCCACGCGCACATATTTTGATTTGGTTGGTTGCAAAAGTACGCAGCTATAAGAAATTGATAAAATTATTTCAGTAGAAATTCCGAATTTCCGAAATTGTCAAGAGTTGTTTGATATTGTTATCGCTAACATGATCCATGATCCATACGGTGTTTTAAACATGACGGCGCCTGTCGCTCTAAACATGAATATCGATTTCTATCCATTGTATCATCGTAGAGATATAGACAATGGTGGTCAATCATATCAATTGCGCATGTCAACTGGTAGAACGGATACGATTTACTGAAAGATAACATCCATTGTGATCGCACACTTGCAGATGCAGTATTGAGTTCCTCTCCTTATCAAATTTGCCAATTATTCACGTTATCGTTAACGACATCTTTTCGATCATAAGCATCTGTTCTCTGGAACAAATATAAAGATTCGAATATTGGGAAATGTGTAACGTGGCGTTAATAAAGATTGAGGATATTTGCATTCTCATTTCGAATATGTTACTCATTAATCATTCATTTCGGTATACCATCGCCTAACCGCCTAGCAACAGACATCATTAAGAGCTATATGTTTAGCGCGAACAATACTGGACGGACTGCACATTCAGCTCTCAAGTTGCCATTGAACGTTTACACAAGTCCAGACGCCATGTGGAGCAACATAAAGAAGCATTCCGGATTTACTAAAGTTTTGCAAAACTGAAAAAATTATTATCTGGGATGAATGCACTATGGGCACAATCATTCACTTTGATTGAACGATGAACATCTCAATGATAATACCAGATTTTTCGGTAACGCCCTACTGTTGCTGTCCGGTGATAACAGACCGAGGTTGCCGTTCATTCCATGCGCTACATATGCGGGCGATAATTGTTAAATAAGCCACCACATTTTATGTTTTGGTCACCAGTAGGTAAATTTGTAAGGTGAAAATATTAAATCTAAACAGTATGCGTTGATTACATAATGAAATCATCACAACACGTACGAGTACTCTACATAATGTTGATAAAATTCCATCAAAATATAAAATCCCATAAGAAACATAAATTTATGAGCATCCTCCACCCTAGAGCATAATAAAAATTATCTCTCGTCTTAGATGTCTGTTTATTCTGGTACCTACGCGAATACCAACATATAATTTTATTTAAATTTTATTCCCAAGTTCTTGATTTTTTTTTTTGTGTTCAGAAAATCAACCAACTTCGCATTTACGCATAATCAAATAAATTCAATCTTCATTCTGTGCTTTGAGATATGTGTTAAATTCAACAGGAGCTCCCGTATACCCAATTGTAGAACGTGCAGATAAAAATCTTGTTTTTTTTTCGACTGATATCCATACCCAACATCGTATCATATCACGTTGTTATCTTCAAGTATTCGTGACATTTTCGTTTATTGCATAATTATCATGTATCGGCTATACCATCAGGCATGAAAAGCCACGCATTAAAGAAATTTACATATCAATTCGGCTATGGTTTGTGACCGTGGCTTATCCGTATCTGCCGTACACATTTTACGTGTAGCTATGTATTTTTGCAAAATATAAAAAATATTTTTCCCAAATCGCATCGAAAATTTTCGAGCTGTTAACTCATATTTTCCCGTGTGATGTTCGTTTATTGGAAATTGTTTTATCTTAAGGTGACCAATCAATCATCACTTTCTCCTTTTTTTAATTTTGTTGTCCATTGGATTTTTTGCTTTATTTGTTCTTGGCTGTCGAAAAGATAAACAATTTTTTTTTGTGTTGGTTGAATTTTGTGAGTGATTTCATTTTAAATTTGTTTCGATACTAAAAACTTGAGTTCCTGTAATCCATCTAGATCGACATTTACTGTAATATGTTTTACAATCTACGCCAATTTAGTGACAGCAGTTTAAGAAACTGACCTAATAACCAGCAAAACTCGACAGGAAATTAATTTTCCTTAAAAAAAACTCGGTCTTCCAATACCTGTTGATAAAGAGCGCGTGTCAGCGGTTGATTTGTTCAGGATTCCAGATGCGATAAAATCGGTACCACATTATTATGGCGTGATCCAATTTCAAAGCATATTTTAAAAACGAATCTTTCTCTAAAATTATGCGAGTTCAGGACCTGCTTGTTCCGGATATTTTTGTATGTTAATTTTGATTTTCATAAAGTATGCCGTTCTAAAATTTCATAGAAAAAAATCCGGAATGAGCTTATTTTTAATGCGCTAGATGTCACATTCCCAACTTTAACAGTCGTCAATAATTATTTACACGTCCACTCCTTGTTGGTTGAAAATTTAATCTTTAATATTATTTAAATCTTTTAATCTTTAATGTCAAATAAAATTCGACCTTTTTATAACCAATTTAGATGAAGGTAGTTGTTCTGAAATATTTTTCATTCTAAATGAATGTAGGCTCCTTTTAAGCAATTTGGAAAGTATTCTGGTTTTGTGTATGCGGATTCTAATTTTTAGTTTTGGTTAAGCTCTGGAATTTAGCCAATACAGAGCAACTGGGACTCGTCAATTTCTAAACGATTTTGATAAAATTCGTGTTTGATTTTAGTGGCCAATATAGACTATTCAAAAGGGATTTGGCCATGCCTTAAGCAACTTTTTCTTAGTCGGTTTGTGAATATGAGATCCTAACATGATTACGAGTGTCTGAGAAAAATGATTTTATACAAATTTTATTGTAAGTGGCCTTTCGAAGTTTTAATTCATTTGTTATGATTTTTGTAATATAACAATTTTTTTTTAGTAAATGTTAAAATGTAGAATGGCCATACGTTCTTTAGTATATGAAACACACCCATTTCTCAACTTAATATTGTTTTGCATCAAATTTGTCTATCACTTTAGGGGAAGAAACTTTGGTGAGTGGTTTTTTATTCCTGTCAATGTGGTAGCGCAATCCGAATATTTTCTAAATATTTGATGAGTTATTCTAACTGGGTCGTTAGTTTGGCGGTAACTGTATGGATGTTGTCGGTATTCCTTGGTTGATTGAGGTCTGATTTTTTTTAGTACCAACGTTCATTCTTCGAAAATATAAATTTGTTCAAAATGCTAGAAATAATGTTCCACTTCTCTATCGCTGACCTTAGAGTTTGTTAAAAGCTCCTCTGGACACTATACGTATATAATATGGTGTCATTTGCTTCTCCTGTAATTTGTGTGTGAGCTTTTGAAAATGTTGGGAAGGGTCCTAGTTATCTTTATAGGACCCAAAATTATCAAAAACGAATTTTTTCTAATGTTTTTTTTTCTGGTTTTATAAGCCAATATCGAATTATTGGCTTTTTGATATTTTTTATTAGAGATCTATTTTTCAGAAAGTTACCAAATCCCGCAACAATACGATTTTTTACTTATAGCTTTCTTTTACGTATAGTAAAAAAATTATTGACTTCAAGATTTTTGCAGATTTAGTGTGTTAGTATGTGGTGTAGACCAGATATGTGTAGCTTCTCTATAACCCAAACGGATTAACTAATCAGGGTAAAATTTCACACTTAAGTTTTTCTCAAAAATTAGGGGATCCCAAGAGTTTTGGCAGTCTTCATTCTATTCTTGCAACAGGTCCAGATCATTTTTCCAAAATTTAATCGGAAATGACTTTTTTGTTTTTTGAAAACCGTTTTCCAACAAAAATTCGACATTGTACAGCCTACATGGATTGATTGATTGGGATGAAACTTCATATTTAAGCTTTCTTCACATATTGGGACGTTTTGATTATTTTAGGCCAAAATCTATCAACCGCAGGTATCAGCTTCCATAGAAACTTTTTGTTTTGTGCAAATATTTTGAAAAGTATGTCATTTACGAGAAACATGACTATGAACTAAAAGATTCAAAGTTTAATTTGCAAGAATACCGGTCTAAATCACTATTCCACAATTTAAGCGGAAATGACTCTAGAGCCCAGATGAATCGACTAATGAGGATGACACTTTAGATTGAGCTTTTTTTCATAAATTGGCTGAACCATGCAAAATGTGTTAGATAATCGTCAATATATGTTCTAACACAACCCATTTCGCTTTTTGAAAACTTTAATTCGAACCCTATTTTTCAGAAAATTACCAAAATCTTCAGAGCTAGATATTAGATCCTTAAAATTACGATTTTTTCAATTATACGAACTAGAGAAATTAATCGTAGGTATGAAATTGTGTTAATGTTCTTTCACCATATGGCAACCGTAATCCAAACAGGCAAACGTAATCCAAAAGAATATCACGATGTTACATTGGGAAATGTGAACGAATATCTCAAGTAGAAAAGAGGAGACGAAATAGACGTTTTCTTCGACCATCGTATTGATATCAGATGAGTGGTCTGATACAATTCATACGTTTGTCTAAAATATATGGCAGTAAAATATGGAAAATTAAAAATATGGAAATGTGGATTCGTAAAGGAATGACAACCCCTTCATGACAACTGCATGGCAAGTATACCGTTAAATGCACTTCCCACCTTCTGGTAGAGTACCAATATTGATAACCGGTGGTTCTCCTTGGTTAACAATACATGCTCGACGGAATTTTAAATTCTGTAGTGATTTTCATCGGTTTGTTTTCTACACTCAACTCGTTTAAAGCACTTTAGATCATATATCCACCGTTGTGGCGTTCTTACGCTGTGGTGCTGGAAACATTTACATAAAGTACAGGGTTTTCCAATAGGAACATAACAAATTTGTATTTTAATACGAATGCACCCATGAACGTTTTTCATGATCTGTCAACGTCAAAACGTCAGTCAAGGTTAACATTTTTACCCCAAAATATTCACAATTGGATGTTCCTGTGCCAGTGAGACTACAGGAATTGAGAATCTCTCAAACCACATTATGCCGAGTTTTGCGTAAAGATTTAGCTTTTTTTTTTTTTTTTGGATTTAATTAACTTTATTTACAATAAAATAATATTACAATAAAATTATAATGTCAATTCCCCAATGGATTTACTGTCCTTTAAAGGGAAATTAACATTATAATAAACATATTTCTCATACATGTGTCAGATACATATATGCATTTCCAAGTTATACAATTTACAAAATGTAATTGTTTACCAATTCTCTATAATAGATCTTTAATTGTTTCTTGAATTGATGAATATTCATTACGGTTTTCAATGACTCAGGCAATCTGTTGTAAATTTGAGGACCGGAAAATCGGATTGATCTGCGTCCAAATTCGTTTGTAATAGATCCGCATGATATGTTATTAGCAAATCTGGTTCCATATTTATGATTACTATTACTAAATTCTAAATTAGATAAGGTAGAAGAGATATTTAATGTCCTGTACATATACAATGAAACTTGGTAATCATACAGCGCACCCAACGGCAAAATTCCTTTGGATTCAATTTCATATAAATACAATGATGATACTCGAAAAGGGAGCTTCAAGAAAGCTTTCACACTTTTGTTTTGCATGATTTGAAGAGGTTTTAACCTGCTCCGACTTGCCGTTCCGTAAACAATAATTCCACAAAGAATTCTGGATGAATAAATGCAAAGTACATCAGTCTCAATACATAAATAGGCACAAAATACGAAAGTTTCCTTACCAATCCTACTAAAGGAGCCATTTTAGTACAAACGGATTTAATGTGTTCACCCCAAGACATGTGCGTATCAAAAGTCACTCCTAAGTACTTGAAATATTCAACTCTATCAACTACAACGTTATTTATATTAAGATATGGCAAATCAATTGGAGTTTTTTGTGGTGAATGAAAGATCATAAATTTTGTTTTATTTAAATTCAATGAGATTACATTCGATTTGAAGTATTCCAGTAAGATAATCATATCATGCTCCATGCTATTCTGTATTGTAGAAGGGACTTTAGTTTCATAAAATATTGCAGTATCGTCTGCAAAAATTTGAATTTTGCCAATCAAGGGCAAATTCGAGATGTCATTGATAAATATCAGGAACAGTAATGGTCCCAACACACTGCCTTGAGGAACCCCACATTTAACAGTTAAAATATTACTGCTAATTCCATTAATCATAACATATTGCTCGCGATTAGTTAAGTAACTATTAATCAATTTATAGGCTACACCACGAAATCCATAACCATATAGTTTATCGAGAAGCAGCTTGTGATCAATAGTAAGAAAAGCATTTTTTAGATCTAGAAAGAGGGTTGCAACATACTCCTTTCGATCCAAAGCATTGTAAATCATGTTAGTCATTTCAACAAGAGTCACATCAGTGCCCGCACCTTCTCTAAACCCATACTGATATGCGTAGAAAAAGTTCGATTCATTTAAGAAACTGCTGAATCGCGAATTTATAACTTTTTCAATAATTTTATCAAATACAGATAGAGTACAAATAGGCCTATAGTTAGAAATTAGATTTTTCTCACCAGTTTTGAAAACTGGGACAACTTTGGCAATTTTTAATTGATTAGGATATTCACCGGTGTGAAAAATTGTATTTATTAATTTCGCAATAATTTCAGTGAAGAAGGCTACATTAAGCTTCAGAACCTGATTACGAATATTATCTGGTCCACTACCCTTACCATTATCCAGAGAACAAATAATATTACAAATCTCCGCAGGAGTAGTGGGCGATAGAAATATAGAGTCAGGATTCGAACGCAATGTATTAAATTTATTAATATCTCTATCACTTCCAATTGCTTCTCCCAGCGAATTACCTATACGTACAAAGTAATCGTTAAATATATCAACGATATCAGATATATTACTATATTTATCATCGTTAACGACAATAGTTTGAATATCGGAGTTATAATTATTTCTATTTAAAAACTGGTTGATATTTTTCCATAAGTGTGTTTGGTTCACATTACTAAACATAATTTCATAAAATTGTTTCTTCGCATAATATTTCTCCGATGATATCTTTTTATTTAAATTACACAATTGTTCACGAATTACCATGTTGTTGGAGTCTAATTTGTGTTTCTTTAATAATCTATTGCGTTTCCCAATGAGTTTCCACAAATTGTAAGTCATCCAGGGACAAGAGTTGCTCTTCAATTTAGCAACAACACTTTTAATTACTGTAAATTTTTCAACTAACTGATTATATTTCTCAATAATCAGTTTAAAAGTTGTATCAGGATCATTAGTATCAAAAAGCGTGCTTTCGAGAAAATCAACAAAACATGAGTCAACTTTATCAAAGTTAATAACTCTTTTTTGCAATTTTCGTCGGAAGAATTTCCCTTTGAAGTTAACCGACGTAAAGACAAAATTATGATCACTAATATTAGAGAAAACGGTGGAATTTTGAACTGTGCCAATATTAACAAAACTAGATACAACATGATCAAGAATATTGTTACTAATTGATCTTGTAGCAAACGTGTTAGTAACAATCATTCCTGAGCTCATCAGAATATTTTTATAGTCATAAACTAAATTCGATTTTTTATTTACAGGTATATTTATGTCTCCAATAATAATAGTATCAGTTTTGCCCACATTAAAGCCATCCAAAAATTCTAAAAATAAGTTTACATCTGAATTTGGTGGTCTATTAACAGCTAATAATTTGGTCGATGTGTAATCAGTAAGCTCAATACATATAAAATGAAAGGGAAACTGATTATCATCGCACATAACAATATTAAAATTCAGATTATTTTTAACAAATATAGCTAAACCACCACCTATGCGATCATCCCGACAAGAGAAAACACTCCGAAAATTATTTAGTTGGAATGAAATGGCGTTGTGACTATGAACCCAAGTTTCACCAAGTACCAAGATATCAATGTTTTCATTCAGATTTTCACTAAATAAAATAACATCATCAAACGTATTCATATTATTCATGCCGCGTACATTATATTGCAGAATGTTTAATTTTTTTGAAATGGAATCAATTGTTGTTTTGCTCAATGCGTAATCATCAACGTTCAAGAAACAACTATTTACACAATTTTTTTCTAGTGTCTTACTGAATTTGCTCATAAAAATCAATTTTATAATTATAGATATAACACATACGTAAGGTTAAGCTATATTTGTGCAGAATGCATTCAATATTTGTTAGAATAAATACGTTTCGCCAATATAAGACTAATAGAAAATAAAATAGAGAGAGAATCAAAAAATTCACAAAAACAGCATAACACTTACGTATTGTTAGGAGTATATTATAATGAATTACAAGAAAAATAGTCAACAT
Organism: Nephrotoma appendiculata; assembly: GCA_947310385.1. Lineage (NCBI taxonomy): Eukaryota > Metazoa > Arthropoda > Insecta > Diptera > Tipulidae > Nephrotoma > Nephrotoma appendiculata. The sequence goes on along the minus strand of OX371225.1, from coordinate 272,902,390 downwards.
TTCGGAGTTTAACTTAATCAGTAATTTAAATGAAATTATAAAGTTCTGTATTTTAGGAAATTTGTAATGATCTGAACTATAAATAAATTTTAATTGCAGTAAAAGAGACAATAATATTGTACTACGGAAAAATACCGTAATTTGTGTGACGAAAATATTAACAAAATAAACAAAAAATGTCATTTGACATATTCGGTTTATGTCAATTTTCATTGACTTTTTCTCACTCCCAAAATGTTACTCTCGTTTTTTACTCCCATTTTGTTTCAATGGAACAAAAATGTACTACTCTACTACTCTCTAATGTTTACTTCATTATTTATATTTGATTTGTATAATTTCACTAATCAAATTACCAACGCGCCGCATATTTTGACAAATGACAGAAAAAAAATTGGCGAATAGATTTATAACAACAACAAAATCGTATACTCCACCAAAAAACCTAGAGTATAGAAAATTACCCCGGGAGTAACAAAATATTACCCTCGTGGTAATATTTTTTTTCAATGAAACATTTTGACAGCAGTTGGAGTACCATAGGGTACTATAGGGTACTATTTTTTCTTCAATGAAAATCGACATTAGTTTGTTTTTGTGTACAAAAAAAAAATATAAATTTATAAAATTTGATATAGGTAAGTACTAATATAATAATTAAATAAAATGTCTTAAAGTTTTTTAGATAATGATAAACAATAAGAATAGGCGTACAGTACCTATTAATCCATAGAAGATGATGTGTTCCCAGAAGTACGAAATACATTCTGCAGGCGATTGATATCATTCATTGAATATATATGATGTACCTCCGAACTGCTTGACTTGCGAAGAAACATCTTTCCATTTTTACACCACAAGAACTGGAATTTGTGATGTAGTTGAAATTTTTTAGCTTCTTTGTGTAGTCGTGATTGAAATTTTGTGAAGTGCTGTTTGAAACCGTTAACATTATTTGGTGTGGATTTTTTTTTATCATTATATTTAGTGATTATATGATTTTTTATATCTGTCGATTTGAGTTCAACAATAAATGAGTTTTTTAAAGTTGATCGGCTGTTTTTGTTGTGAAACATTTTTTTAATTGAAACAATATCATCAGTTTTTATGTCAACGTCAACTTTAGTTAGAGTCTCGAGCACTAAGTTACAGGCTTCTTGACCAAGAGCATCAACATTTTGAATTGGAATAATAGGCAAGCCACAGATGACAATATTGTTTTTAAATTCCCCTTGATTATATTGGTCTAACTGAGCTTCCATCAGGTTTAATTTAGCCTCTTGTCGCAAATATTTGCATTCAAGCTCCATCAGCCTTTCATTTGCTTCTGTATTAGCCTTAGTAAGATCTTTTATGGTCGCGTTTAAATCATCTTAGCTTGTGCAAACAAACGACTGCAACTTCTCCAGATCATCCAATTTATTGAGCTTCTGCTGCATAGATCTCAAAATAGAGATAATGTCGTTTAGGTTTGCGTTCACCGGCAACTTTATCGGGTCAGTATCCTCATCACACACAATGATTGATTTGCGCACACTCGAATGACACTTATTGCACAGCCATGTTGAAGAACCATTGGAAAGACTCTTGTACTGCTCATCAGATATATTGCCACAGTTAATGTGATAAGCCTGATCACACTTAACACAATTAACACCAGCTTTCTGGCCTCTACCGACTGGTTTGTTACACAATGTACACGGTACAATGGGCATTATCACGGGATTGATGATTGCACAAAAACAATATAATTTAGGCGCCAAAATTATTGACACCACAGGAACCAAATAATAATTTTAATTTTATTCAAGCACCCCAAAATCGTAAACTAAACAAACTATATACAACAATAGTGTGTAGTGATGTGTATAAGATTTATTTAAACTTCCACAATATTATTTAAATTGGAAGTAATATGAAATTTCACTTTTTATTTGTCGCAAAATAATTAGCACAACTTGACACTACGATAGTTTGACATCGAATGATGTCAAAGGTAAGTAAGGCCTTACATCCTTACATGATCAAATTAACTCAAGAAGCCCTTTGATCATTTGAAGCGCCTAAATTTCTCCGATTGAGCTCTGCTTGAGTTTGAAGAAAATCCTGAATTTCTTCGAAAAATCATCGTCAGCGATTAAGCTCAGTTTTGGTTTAATGGCTTTGTCATTAAGCAACAAATCCACATGTGTTTCAAGAGACTCCATTACAACCACAAAACGTGACCGTGTCAAAATTACATGCCGGAGGTGTTTCACAATATTCAATTGAATCAATGAAGTTCGCTATCGTACCATGTTCGACGTCTATTTTTGATCAGAACTGGATGGACTTGACATCAGTGATACCTGGTTCCAACAAGATGGTACCACATGCCACACAGCTGTATACAACCGTGTAAAATCTCGAGAAATGGTCCGGTCAAATGGTCAACTCGCTCATGCGAATTAACGCCGTTGGATTTTTTTTATGGAGTTACATTAAGTCGTTGGCTTATGCCAATAAACCAACAACGTTGAAGGATAATATCGAACAAGAAACTGCCAACGCCTTTAATGAGTTAAAAAGATTAAGAAGAACTTATAGTGAGCTTTCCAGTGCCAACCGTATGTTGGTATTGACAGAATACCAATAGAATTGGTTTCGTTTTGGCCTCATATAAATTTGTACGAAAATCGTTTATAACTTCCAAGAATTTTTTGAGTCGGAAATGGTACGTTATAGGATAAATGATAACCATTTCAAAATCGCAAGTTATGGTTAAAACAAATTTGTATCTCTTAAGAAGTTCCTAGGTGGAAAATGGTTTTTTATGATTTGACTCGATAATGATAAAAGCAAACTATGGTGAGCTCTCCAGTGTCAGCAGTATGTTAGTATTGGCACAATCTTCCTGCTTCGATATGGCCCTATATAGATTTATACGAATATCATCTCTGAGATCCAAAACTATCCTACGATTTAATACTGACCAAGTGGTTGGTACCAGTCATACGTTGAAATGTGAGTAATTGGCGAACTTCCAAAATCTCGATTTTTTCTGAGATTTTGGAACTTAGCCATAGCATAGAAACTTGTTAAGAGATACAATTTTTTATTTGGCTTTCACTCAAACTTGAATATACGGCAGCTTCATCCGGCCTCATCAGCATCCGGCCATCTGGCCATTCGGCCACTTTATCAGCATTACTCGTACAAAAATCGTTCAAATGAGGCCACATTGAAGCAGGAACTTGAGCCAATCATACGGCTGGCACTGGGATGCTTAATATAAGTCTTTCTTAAAACGTCGCAACGCTATAACGCTATTACGAACATAGCACTTATATTAAGAATTACTAAAGCCAAACCACATTGCAGCATATCAGCATGGTTTACATAAACAACAAATAAATTTAAAACAAACTGGGATCTGATATTTTGTTGTTGTGTTTATTAATAAAAACTGGGATGAATTGTTTCGTGTAAATAGTAAGAAAAAACTTTTCGTGTGATGAAAAAACTGGGGAGGTATGTTGTACCATCACTATGTACCAATCGATAGTCGTGATGTTTTATCATTTTCAACTTTTTTCTTTTTTAATTTTACAATACTTTTTCTAGAATGAAATATCAGCTACATTTATTATCACTTTGGTTTTAAATGATGAAACTTTATTATTTATTGAGATGACTTCATATACTTATAATTATATGGCCCACGTGGTCAATGTATGGGGCTTGTAGCCCTATGGCCTGACTCACAGATAAATGTTTTCTCGTGATTATCAATATTGCACTGGCACAAGTTGCCGCACATTATTCTATTTCTAAGCATATCTATGCAGATTGTACCAGAGCCAAAATTTCGAGGTATTTAGAAGTAGGCCAGTATACACATGCGCAAATAGCCCAGAAAACAGGAGTGAGCTGATCATTCGTCAGCAAATTTTTGCAAAAATTAACATCTCAGTCTTCAACAAGTCCCAGAAGAAGAGGAAAATGTGGTGGCAATCCTAAAACAACAGTCAGGCAGGACAGATTTTTAATGCGGAAAGCTAAAGAAGATCGAACGTTATCCAGTAAATCCCTGAGGGGTACAATGCGTAACGTTGGTGCGGAAATATTGGAGAGATCTATGAGACGCAGATTTTTTCAATATGGGCTATGTGCAAGACGACCTCACAAGAAGCAAAGGTTAAACGCTAGGATGATGCAACAAAGAAAAACATGGGCAAATGGATATTTTACATGGTCTAGAGAGGAGGACTGGGAAAAGGTACAAACAATAAAAGTCCTTCTTTTAATAAAATTTTAAAGTTACACTTTTCAATAAATGTCTCTTTCAACTTTATCTTTTTCTATTTCCTGATTAGGTTGTATTCAGTGACGAGACTATGATGACTTTGGCACTACCACTATCCAGGACCGTTCGTGGATCAAAAGGAGAAGAATATTTACTTTCCTGTGTCCCACAGCAGGTCAAACAACCAGTTAGAGTCATGAATTTTTAGCAATATCATCAAAAGGACTCTTGCCACTTTATGTGGTTAACGCAATAATGAACGCGAATGAAAAAGTCAATGAAGACTGAGTTTTATGCATGACAAGGCTCCATGCCATACGACGATAAAAGTCACCGAATAGTAAGGGCCAACGGCATCCAAATCCTTCATCGAAAGTATCTGGGCTATTCTTAACGAAAAAGTAGCAGAAAAGTACCCGCGCACCAAATCAGAATTGATCGAAGCGATGAATTAAGTCTGGGAAAATGACGCAGATCTATACTCACCAAAGCCAAAAATGTAATAAGTGGAATGTTCGCCAAGTATTAATAAATATAGTTATTATAAAAAGTTTTAATTTTTATTTGAAAAATTTACTTTTTAAGCAATAATTTTCGAAATTTCTAAATGTGATAATAATTTGACCACATCTGTAGACAATTGTTGGCCAAATTTTTTTTGTTAGAATTCTGCAAGTAGATGTTGGCTGATCCAATAGGTTTTCTCAGATGTTGTGAGCTTTAACGTATATGCTGGGTTTGGCATCTTCTGTTTTACCTATACTCAAGAGCAGCCCTTTTAGGTTCTGCACTAGTTAACAAATAGAAATTATTGCACTGATTCTTGCGCTTTAATAGCTTTTAATTTTCTCGAGAAGAGACATTGTTGTGTGTACTGGAATTTGCTTAAAAATCCCATAACCGTTTCTAAGCACGTCAAAGCTTGAGAAAGTACTGATCTACTGTATTCGGACAACAGAGTTACATTGAAGCAGGGTTCTGCTCTTTGGAACATTGAGTACAATTATTTTGCTGATTTTTGAACTAACTCTAACTCACGACTTGAGTTAGCGGTTCCTAGTACTCAATTCCAATATATTTTGATATCAATAATAGCGCTTTGAATTTTTGGAGTCAAACATGTATTATTAATTGTAATTGCCGCAATGCTAAATTGTGGGTCAGTGAGTTTATTTTGGTGTTCAATAGATACGCCTGTTAGATACGATTCTTACGAGTCATGACTGATTTAATGGACATCAAATCGGTTTAGCTCAATATACTTTGAGTCCAAATTTTCTTGAAGACCATAACGATCGATTTCATTTTATAAGGTTCTGGCCAGCTTTGACAACATTAGGTTCGGACTGTTTAATGTTTGATTTGTCGTTAATTTTTCAAAATAAAACTCAGTAATAACGATTATCTAACAAAATTTGATGAAAAAGGTATGTTTTCCTTCCAATGAGCGGCTCAGTATCAACAAATATCCAGATCTTCTTCAAAATGTACTTGTTGTAAATGTGCGATTGCAAGTGCTTCATTCTGCAGCGTTAAAATAATTACTCGTTGAATTTTCAACTAAAAATAATAATACGAGTTCGTAATAAATTAAAATCTTAAAAAATAATAAAATAAGTTTTATTATTTGTTTTTATATTTTAATAAATTGGTTTTGTGTGCCGCAAGGTAAGTCTTGCATGTACCCACAGTTATATTTATAAGACATAACGCAGATTAAAAATTTCTTAATTATATTTGATCTTGCGGAATCTCACACACACATTTGTTCTTATTTTGTACTTTTATTTATTTTTTAAATAAGAAATAATAATATTCTTTTTGGAATAAAACCCTTTAATTACAAAAACTTTAGTCATGTACATTTATATTTTTGGTTTTGGCGTTGGTAATCGGTGGATAAAGTTACGCGCGCTTAATTACTTGGAGATAATAATTGTGTACAGATCGTGTACGTTATAGTTTTGTTGTTGATGTAACTTTATTACAAAAGTATTAATTAAATTGGAAGAAAATCTAAAAGTGTATAGGAGTCTGATAGGAATTTTAATTAGAAGTTCCTCGAACACCGAGGAACTTTTATTTTCACTAACTGTTTTATTTTCGATTACAATTATTGCGATATGGAAGATGCTTGAAAAACAACCCTCTAACTATTATTAAAATCGTCTCCGAAATCAGAACTCAATTCGGAAACAAAAGACACTGTTAAAATGCAACCGAAGCTGCTCCGTTTTTTCCCATAAACGAATTTTTTCGAAAGTACTCCTCGTCGACTTCGATTCGTGGAACACGAAATCTTCTTCGGACAAAAGGATCTGAAATCTGAATTAATGCGAGTTATTTTTAGCAACTTGAAAACTCTCTTTAAGAAATTATAGTCAAAGTCGTTTGAGCTGAGACAAAAAGCAAAAAGAATCAGTTCCGATCGGTGTTAACTTTAAAATGAATTTTCCTCCTAAGAGATTTTCGTCAAAGTCATTTGAGCTAATGAAAAACGTTAATAAAAAATTCCTTGGTGAGGTAATTCCCAAATTACTTCTCCTGAAATCTAGACTCATCACAATCCATTCTTAGTACTCGAAAACTCCACTTTTTTGTGAAAGTCCTCTGAGCTGAAAAACATTAGAAACGGAAAAGTCCAACCAAAGGTACGCTAAATGAATTTCCCAGACATCGGATTTTAATTTCATCAAAGTCTTCCAAAACGGTAATTACATAAACTAAATCTTGGTTAAATAGAATAGGTAGATTAGATAGATTAGATAGATTAAATAGATTAGATAGATTAGATAGATTAGATAGATTAGATAGATTAGATAGATTAGATAGATTAGATAGATTAGATAGATTAGATAGATTAGATAGATTAGATAGATTAGATAGATTAGATAGATTAGATAGATTAGATAGATTAGATAGATTAGATAGATTAGATAGATTAGATAGATTAGATAGATTAGATAGATTAGATAGATTAGATAGATTAGATAGATTATATAGATTAGATAGATTAGATAGATTAGATAGATTAGATAGATTAGATAGATTAGATAGATTAGATAGATTAGATAGATTAGATAGATTAGATAGATTAGATAGATTAGATAGATTAGATAGATTAGATAGATTAGATAGATTAGATAGATTAGATAGATTAGATAGATTAGATAGATTAGATAGATTAGATAGATTAGATAGATCAGGTAGATTAGATAGATTAGATAGATTAGATAGATTAGATAGATTAGATAGATTAGATAGATTAGATAGATTAGATAGATTAGATAGATTAGACGGATCTTGAATCGACAGCGAGAGGTGGCGGAGTTCTGCTAGCTGTCTCAAAAGATATACGTGCGGATATTATTGACCTTGGGAGTAACGAGTAGGAGATTTTGGCTGTTAAATTTGCTTTCAATGGAAAGCTGGTGTTGATAGTTGCTGTTTACATACCATACGGATCTTCCGTTAATATATATGGTGAGCTGTCTTTATTTTTCTCAAATCAACTAGCAGTTGCAGCTCCTGATTTTGATTCTGTGATGATTTTGGGAGGTCTTAAGTCACCGAAAATAAAATGGCTTACTATTGATGATGAACTTCTGCCATTCAATGGTGATCTCACTTCAGATCTGGTGTTGGACTCAATCTGTTCACTCGGGATAAGACAGATTAATAACATCGAGAACCAGTGCAGCAATATCCTCGATCTAGTATTCATTCCAGTAGAAGTACACGACACAATCATTGCTTGTAATGATCTCGGCGGTTCTTCAAGTATTTTTCACATACCACTACATATCCATTTAATATTTGAAAATTGTGTTAATGTTAACGTAAATTTTAATTCTAGTGAGTCTTTCAACTTTAAAAAGGGAAATTATAATGCTTTAAATGAGTTTCTGGACAATATTAATTAGGATCAATATATAACGGGTAGTTTAGATGCTTATATTGATCAGTTTTAAAAAATAATGAACTTGGCAATAGAACAATTTATTCCCCGTTCACCTGTAGTTTCGTCGATGCGCGAGCCATGGTTTAATATTATGAAATATTTAGCGCTCTCAGATCTCAATTTAAAATTTCAAATCGTTTCTTGTATAATTTATATATTGTCGAGATCGAATCGGATATTAGAAACAACCCTAAATGTTTCTCGAGTTATATTGATTCGAAACGGAATTGTAGAGGTATACCCTCGCAAATGCCTTTCAATTCTTTGACTGCTAGTGATCCACAAAGTATCACTAACATATTTGGAGCATTTTTTGAAAATGTGTATGTCCCGTCCCGTCTTCGTGAAACATTCTATTTCAGTTTACTACAGATGACGTTCTGCACGCTCTGTTGAATGTTAATGTGAATATGAGTTGTGGCCATGACAAAATTCACCCGCTTGTGTTCAAATAGTGTGCTTCGGTCTTGGCTCAGCCGCTGACGGACATCTTCAATTTGAGTTTGAAGTGTAGAGTTTTTCCTTCAATTTGAAATTCCAGTTTCATTAAACTATTTTTCAATAGTGGACAGAGAACGGATATCGAAAATTACCGCGGTATTTCTATCTTATCGGCTGTTCCTAAATTATTTGAATCGATGGTCAAGGACCGCATCTTTTTCTTAACTAAAAATTCCATCTCAGTAAACTAGCATGGGTTTTACCCCTGACGGTCAACTGTGACAAATCTTGCTTTGTTTACAAATTTTTTGACCTTAGCATTAGAAGGTGGTGATGGTGTTGAGGTAGTGCTTACTAGTTTTAGCAAAGTTGTCGATAAAATTGATCATGTTTTGTTGGTAAAGAAACTGGGACAGCTCAACAATTGTGATTCCCTTCCTTTAAAGTGACAGAGACATAAATGTTTTGACTGGCGTCCCACGAGGTAGCCACATTGGACCTCTATTATTTATTGTATTCATAGATGATGTGAAGCGGTGCTTCAAACGTTGTAAGTTTCTGATTTACGCTGATGATGTAAAAATCTTTTGTTAGATTAGAAATGATCGCGGTCTGCTGAATCTACAACAGGAATTAAACGTTCTCTGCGACTGGTGTAGCTTGAGTAAGGTTTGCCTGAACGTTTCTAAATGGAAAGTTATGAACTTTTCTAGAAGACGTTATGGACGTTATGGATCTCATAATAGTTTATTCTTAAATGGCGTTATGATAGAGCGAGTTCATTCTTTTCTAGATTTAGGGGTTTTGTTTTCACGAGATTTATCGTTTAAGGACCGCATATTATTAATAAGGCTAATTCAATGTATAGTTTTTAATCCGATTCTCCAAAGATTTTCATGATCCATATACTCTAAAAGTCCTCTTCGCTTCATTTGTTCGATCGCATTTGGAGTATGCGTCAATTGTCTGGAATCCGTACTATAAGAATTCCTCTAACCGTATAGAATCAATCCAGAAGCGATTTATGTTGTTTGCCTTAAGGCGACTTCCTCGAGAGGTAAATGCTCCTAAGTATGTGCTTCCACCGTATCTAGGCCGTTGTTTGTTACTGAATATTGAACCATTGTTCGTCCGAAGACAAATTTCTTGTGCAATGTTTGTGCGGGACGTTATAATTGGCCGAATTGATTGTTCACATCTACTGTCTTTGTTTTCAATACGTGCCCCCAGTGAGATCACTCAGACACCGAGGCTGAGTGATTGATCTGCACTTCCATGGTTCTAATTTTGGTATGTCGGATCCGGTTTGTAATTCTAGCCGTGTATTTAATAATGTATCTATACCGCGTTTGATTTTAATTTGTCCAGAGATGAATTTAAAAGAGTTCTAAATTTTTTTTTATTCAAATTTTATTTATATTAATAAACCTAATATTAAATACCAGATGTAAATTAATACTGTTGGTTAAATAAATAGATAGATTTGATAGATTAGATTGATTAGATAGATTAAATAGATTTGATAGATTAGATAGATCAGATAGGTTAGATAGATTAGATAGATTAGATAGATTAGATAGATTAGATAGATTAGATAGATTAGATAGATTAGATAGATTAGATAGATTAGATAGATTAGATAGATTAGATAGATTAGATAGATTAGATAGATTAGATAGATTAGATAGATTAGATAGATTAGATAGATTAGATAGATTAGATAGATTAGATAGATTGGATAGATTAGATAGATTAGATAGATTGGATAGATTAGATAGATTAGATAGATTAGATAGACTAGATAGATTAGATAGATTAGATAGATTAGATAGATTAGATAGATTAGATAGATTAGATAAATTAGATAGATTAGATAGATTAGATAGATTAGATAGATCAGATAGATTAGATAGATTAGATAGATCAGATAGATTAGATAGATTAGATAGATTAGATAGATTAGATAGATTAGATAGATTAGATAGATTAGATAGATTAGATAGATTAGATAGATTAGATAGATTAGATAGATTAGATAGATTAGATAGATTAGATAGATTAGATAGATTAGATAGATTAGATAGATTAGATAGATTAGATAGATTAGATAGATTAGATAGATTAGATAGATTAGATAGATTAGATAGATTAGATAGATTAGATAGATTAGATAGATTAGATAGATTAGATAGATTAGATAGATTAGATAGATTAGATAGATTAGATAGATTAGATAGATTAGATAGATTAGATAGATTAGATAGATTAGATAGATTAGATAGATTAGATAGATTAGATAGATTAGATAGATTAGATAGATTAGATAGATTAGATAGATTAGATAGATTAGATAGATTAGATAGATTAGATAGATTAGATAGATTAGATAGATTAGATAGATTAGATAGATTAGATAGATTAGATAGATTAGACAGGGTTTTTGGAGTTCCTAGACCCATTAGCATGGCCCAAAGGTTTTCGCGATTGATGCTATCATATGACTGTTGAACGTCTATGTATGCTAGTGAAAGGTAATATTGTACTTCCAATATTTCTCCAAGATAATCCTCAACTAGAAACTCTGATTAGCTGTTGATCGGATGCGGCGAAACCCAAATTGATAGTGACAACCTGGGTAAGTATAACATTAGCAACATCTTTATAAAAGGTGTTCAAAAGAGGTAGACCACGGTAGTTGGTAATTTCTACACGTGAAGCGGTCATATTTCATTCCATGTGTAGCTCCTCCTGGTCCCAGATCATCACGATGAGATCATAAAGATAAGATTGCTCTTCCTTGTTTTATTGATTCTGCGATGGTTCTGACGAGATCGGATGCTTTTCCATTTTTCATCTACTAATAGTTGCATCTACTTCCTCTTCTGCGTGATATGGGACAAATACATCCTCGCCTGTTGGAGCATCAGCTCGAATAGGGTTTCATTCCGTCTGTAGGGTTGCCATACTTTTAGAGCAGTAGCCACGTTTTTTTAAATTCTCTATCCGAGTTTTTGATGGCTCTAGGTTTTGGATGGAAGCCTTTAGTTTGCAAAACAGTCACTCGAGTTTCCAATTTTTGCTTGCAAGCTGAGGTTTTTGATGCATTTTGTTAAATTCGAAATATTCAGATATATTCTGTATATAGGAGAGCTCCTAGTATTGCGATCTAAACCATTTTTAGCGCGGCTATCGTTTATTTTTCACGAGTGGACGGCACTGATCGTCAAACAGCTTACCGCTGACTGGATAGCTGGATACTGCGCTCCTGCATGTTTGATTGGGTCTCGTAATTTTTATTGTACTGGTCTAAATTTTTAGTGACAGGTGCTGGTAGTTCTGCCTGGAGTCTTTATTTTTTAGTGTATCGTTCGGCGGCGCATTGTTCGTTGCTGTTACTGAGAGAATGCAGACTGTGTGAACCAATATGTATTGTAGTTTCTGCTCTCCAACCGATGTTTGCATTAAAGTCACTTACGATTATTTCGATGTCATGGTGCAGAATATTACTGATGTCAATTGACCGTTGTGCATCGACAATCGTGATATTACATTATTTAGTACGTAACCATGCATATCCGCGTGTTGGAAGGGGCGCAGTGGATCCCAGTTTCAGGCCATCTAAGCTCTTGTAGTGCGAGCACGTCTAATGTGTAAATTAGAGGGGTTCTGGAGATGTTCAGGCCTTAGAAGGCCTAGTACGTTCCATGTTCTCATTTATACATCGTTTTCCGTTTGTATTTTAAGAGGCCCTTGTTGTTGTGATGAATTCGATAACTTCGTCCGAGGTCTTTGTATGGGGTTCATAACTTGATGGATTTTAAGATTCCGATTTTGTAAGATCATGTAGTTGGCCCGCCCTGTGTTACCTTGAAAACGTTTATATAGCATGCCACTTGCTTTAACCTGGAGAACAACGGTGATTTGGTATTGGTTTTTGGCCGCCAATGACTCGTCGCGATATGAACTGTCCAAAACTATAAACAGGTAACAAGTAAATGATCCAATAGATTTCGCATATGAAAATTAAAAGTTCTCACTCTCACAGCTATTAACTGCACAATCTACAAAAACCTTTTGTTACGTATAGCAGCGATACTAAATATAAAAACCAGCGGAAATTTTATCGTCTAAGATCTATAGAAATGTAATATCGAATAAAGACAAAATCATTTGAGATAAAAAAATTAAGGTTTAAGAACCAGAAACATAAAAAAATTTCAAATATCTCAATTAAATCCTACTAATTGAATTTTATTTTTGCCTCATTAACACATCTCAAAACGATATCATCTTATCACAAAATGTAAATCTTATTACGTTTGGTTCTCTGGCATAACTTGCCATCAACAATTCTCTTCGATCGTATTTATGTACGCAACGACAAAAAGTGAAAAAAAAAAATGTATTTGAATATTTTTAAGTCGAGTGAATCGTCGTCGCCTCATAAACAACATCTCAGCGATCATTCGCACTGTATACAATTTTTTTGTTGTAAATATTAGAAATGTTTTTAAAACTTTTTAACTTCTTGTCTTTTGTGCATAACATTTATAACCACACGTATAATCATAAATTTTAATTGCAATGGAATAAGGTTGGAGATACAAAACCAATGTTTTAGCACATTAATAAATATAAAAAAATTAGCATAAAAAATATTTTATGGACGTCTGATGAAAGATGTACATTTTTGGTGGTAATAAATGCAGTTTTATGACGATCTCGCTAATCCTTATTTTAAATATTAGACGAGGATTATAACCCTGAAAAATACCGAATAAAAAAATTAAATGGGAAATAGTAGTAAACTTGAAAAGCAGCAGGGTACGTACCTGAACATTAGGAGATTTATATTTCAGTTTTATTTTATTTTTCTCGTAGCACTTAGTGGAAACTAATGGACCAATTCAATTGTGATGTTCCACAATGGAACTAAGTGATTTCTCAAACGATTCCGTCGAACTCGATTAGTACTTTACAATTATTCCGTTTCATTGTAAAAGAAAACAAAATTTCTGAGTGTACATTTAAATACTTGCACACCTAAAAATGTCCGAAAACTGGAAAAATGACCGACCTTCTTTGTTTAAGTATGTTTGTAAAATTACATGTTTTTTGATTCATAAGTTAATGAAGTGCTGCGTAAACTGCTACCTTGGTTGAAAAAAATATTTTACCAGGCGAAGCAAAAATTTACCAAAAATTGAAAAAAACGACAAATAAACGAAACGACTTTGAAATATTTTATCTTTGAATCAGGAGAATCAAAATAACTTAATAAAATAACCTTTGAAAAAATACAGAGTGGATATCTTCTCCATCTCGAAAGCTATATGGTGTGAGATATTTCACGCTCCATAATTAGCCAGTCTAGTAGTGTGGAGGCCACTATACCTGAAATTTTCTCAACGGTAATTATTTTATAAGAAATCAACAATATTTTTTTCGATCTTCCGCACTATAAGGAATGTAAATTGTAAATCTGCAAAAATCTAGAGTTCGAAATAGTAAATGTGCATGATTACTATTAATAGTTAATTTTTCTTCGAAAAAGAAAGTTATAAGTACGTCACACTTGGTTAAGCAACAACTAGTTTTATTCAATTTAAACAACTCGCGGTTTTGTTTCAATCAGATTTCATATTTTCACTGTACCAACCGGGCTCCATGCAATTCTTTTGAGTAGGTTTTTATTCCATTAAATTTACTCATTTTTCAAAATGATATCTGGAACTCATTTTGGAATCTTATTCTATTTATAACATACAAAGATAATTGTATCCGAATCGGTTCAGAAACTGCTTAGATGCATTTATTTATTTTTTCAGCTTTTCCAGCTATCATTCCAGCTAAACCGGAGTAGCTCTAAACAAATTTCCTAATATCATGATCCATTTTAGTCGATTGTTCAAGCCGTTATTTTAAAATCAGCCGGATCCCATCGGGGAATTTTCCCGAAATTGGAAGTCGTTTGTTAGCAATCGAAAACCTCTCGTACCCAATTTTATAAAAACCGATCGACCCGAAATGAATTTTTTCAAAAACTCATCTGAATTCTTTTCTGGCATTAGAAAACTCTCTTAAAAATAGACCCGGCCTGTTCGGAAGGAGTCTCTAAACATATTTTCTCAATATAAAAAATCGTTGGAAATCGTTTCCTGGCATTTGAAATCTCCGCTTCACCAATTGTTATCTATGTAAATCTTGCGAGCCGAAAAAATTCAATAATGGCATCCAGCCCTCACTGGATGATCCCCTAAATTAAATTTCCGGAAAAATAGAAGTTTCGTAATCGGTTTCTGGTACTTGATAAACCTTCTCAGTAAATTTTTGTAAAAATCGCTAGTGTCAAAAAAAAAAAATTAATAAGCAACCCTGGTCCCACGAGACGAGACATGATCAAAATTGTTTGAAGCAGAAAAAAATGTGAAAAAGGACCATCGTCAACACACTTACATATTAGATATTGAATGTAGTACATGCATATTGTTACTCGTAACGACCATCTGTTTCAAAAAGACGCGATTACTGCAGTCAACTTAACGCAACAAACACAATATAATAAGCTCAATATTCCGCAATATGTTGGGGTCATGTTCCAGTCAGATATTTAATTAACAAAAATACAAGAATAAACACGAAGGAATATTACGCAACATATTACAAACTCGCAAAATATGAAACAACATCACGCAACATGGTGCAACATCCCACAACATGATACAACATTGTAGAACAACATCTCTCATCTTCTTGAGAATAGCATTATCAAGCACCAGGATGCAACATCTTGCAACATGGTGAAACCTAACGCAACGTTCCGAAACATCATGCAGCATGACGCTACGGCCTTTTTCTGCCAAATAAAATATGAAAAGAAGTTCCCAAGCCTTACCAAGAACCTCCATGAACAATGACTCGTCGGAATCTATTCCTAGCATTCGAAAACCTCGCCCAAACAAATGTTTATCAAATTCGTTTGAGCTTTAATTAAAGGAAAAGAGAAACAGGCGCCACTGAGAGATCACTTAAACGGATTTTCTCGAAAATATTACCCATCGGTCTCCATCGTAATTGTTTCTTTTGCATTTGAAATCATCTCTTCAGGACCTATCACAATCGGTCTATGGCAGGAATTCATAAGGTACTGAATTCAGTATCGGAAGCATCATTGGAAGCACCAAAAATTGTAATTTAAGGTTGCGGGCCAATAGTCGAGTAAAAATCAATTTTAAGTAAATTTTTCGGTAAATCCATTTATTTTTCAAAAATTCTATGGTAAACTGATCGAATAATCTGTTCTAAATCCAATTTTTACCATAGTAAATGATTTACCCGACTATTGCTTCGCAGCCTTAGGCTGTGTGCCAAACTTAAGGTAAATTATTTACTACGGCAAAAACCGGTTTTAGGACAGATTTTTCGATCAGTTTGCCATAGAGTTTTTGAAAAATAATTGAATTTACCGAAAAATTTACTAAAAATTGACTTTTACCTTAAGTTTGGCACACAGCCTTAGAATAACATTTTACCGATGCCAGGACTCAGGGTTCCAGCCCTAAATTTACCAACTCAGAAACCTTCGCGAGCATGCACGCAACGTTTCATCGCAATCAGAGGATTGGTATAGAAACGCAAAAGAATGCGCCCTTTGATTCAGAGGACGCATCCCTCGGATTCGAACATGTCACTATTTCATATAATCCCTTTCCTAAACTCATTTCTAGGAAAAAATAACCAAAATTGAAATTTTACGAAAAATTTGTACTGAGGCCCAAGACCCCGGAGTCCAGCCTTGATTTTTAAAACGCAGAAATCTTCACGGCCGTGCATACATAGAAGATTTTTCTGCAGAAATTTTGTTATAAATTATTTTGATTTAGGATTACCAAAGAGCATGTGAAATTAAAGTGCATTTCATTTGCCAGATTATGTTATTTACTTTATTTTTTTTTAATCAATAACTCTAGTTAATCTTCAAAGCGTCTATTGTTGCTGGTTTATCAGCATAATCCGGTGACTTTAAATAACCCTCCTGAAAGGAATCGATTGTTTTCAATTCTGACGACCTCGGCAGCCAATTAGTCATGCGTTCTTCGTAATGCTTGGTGATGACCGATATTTTTTGCCTTTCTGTCCGGAGAGAAGACGAATAGCGCTGATGGTTTATCTACTCTCGAGCACGACACGGACAACTGCTCATGGGAAAACCACATGCAAATGTAAACACTGACAGGTTTCTCGATATATTGCACACAGCTCACAATTAACATTTCGTAGAAAGTCAAATGAAGTCGGTCCACGAACATTAACCAATAACAAAGGCAGGTAGAAAATGCGTCATTGCTCATAAAAAACTATGTAAATGCGCCCCAATGCATCAGTTGAATTTAGATTCACGCATCGGTTCGTGATTTCGAAGTTGGAATTTTTTTTGATGATGCGTTCCAAGTGAAATATCTCGGTATCTCCGATTAAAGTACTGTTCTTGCAAATGGATCACTTACGCATGTCACAAAGAAGCTTGTTAGCGTTGTCGCGGGTGGCCGTTGGTCGTGTAGACTGCCGTGAAATAAGCTGGTTGTCCATTCTCCAAGTGCACAGCTAAATGGACGCCAGTTGGATGACATTCGTCTATTATAGGTTATTGCATCTTACGCGTATTCGTGCATGTGGCTCGGGCTTCCAATATACGTTGCTGTCAAAATGATAAGCCGGCGAAATTGTCAAAATTTCCATCTAAATTCTTCAAAAACTCGTAATTTGATAATATTCGCCCCAAATGATGTCATTTGGAAGGAACCGTTTTACTTTTGTATACTATGGAAGAAACGTTTTGGCTGAAGTTCTTGGCCAGAAAGCAATGATGCCAATGGCTCTAGTGGCGATGTCAATATTGTGAAAATTTCACCTTTCCGCTTGCACAACATAATCCTAGCGGTTCGTGTTTTTATACTTCAAAACATTGCAATGTTGACAAACCGTGCTCATTGTTCTGAAGTCAACCGATATATTCGCGGCATAACCGTCTGTTGAATTATATCTGAACGGCAAAAGTTCATTTCGAATTATCACGTTTAGGCGTCTATTTTGTCGATGTTTCAAATTGTTTTGTGCGTAAGCTTGAAATGAGCTAGTCGAATTCGACTGTATTCGTCGTTCCGGAGTCATAACTAACCACGCTTGAGAAATTCTACAGAAATCAATTCAATGTTTGCAACACACCAAATTACAACGAACTAAAATAAATTTTACTTGTGAATGGACCAAACATTCGACCACCACCGATAACATACTCAACTATCGCTTTAAATTTAATTATTTTTCACAAAATATCAATATTCAATTCGGAATTTGTTGTTGTTAGGAAAACTATTACCAGAGACAACCTAAAAGAGATATTCCATCCTATGTAAACGTAAACATTTAAATTGCGATTTCATTTTCTGTAAATAGCCGCATACAATCAAAAATATTTTCTTTTTTTACGTAAAAGTATACGCAGTTTAAGGCGACATTGCACCTTCAAATTTAAAAAAAAATCGTATTTTTTTATGATATATGTTAGAATGAACGTTTAAAAACATGATTTTATGATTTTAATGATATAAACATGAAAATCTAAAAAAAAAATTTCTTTTATTTATTGCGAAGCGCGCCAAAGTCGTTTTTTACGCGGTTATCTCGAAATGATGAACTTTAAACGCGGTTATCTCGAAATGACGTTTTTCAAGTTGGCGTGCAAGATTGAGAAAAAGCTACTTATTCAATCGTTCTAAAATTTTAACACGTTGATCTACATATATTTCTGCTCAGAATAAACTACGGAAAGAAAAATTGGCTTTCAATTTTCTGAGTTACAACTAATTGGGGGGGACAACCGCCATTTTTTTTCACCAATTTTTTTCCTTTTAGTTCATTCCAAGGGCGATTTAATGCTGAATAAAATCCCGTTTTTCAGACGTTTCTGAGAGTAGTTATGATGCACACCGCGAATTTTTAGTGGTTTTGGAAAACCCTTGTAGCAGACGACCTTGTGCTTAAAAAAATTAAAAAAAAAATTTTTTGTACATAAAACGTCAATGAAAAGTTTCATTAAAAGATATCTCTTTTTATTCCATTAAAAAACAAAACTTTGCAATTTTGAAGGTGCTATGTCCCCTTAACGAAAAATCACAAATACAACGATGACAAAGGAATTATCAGAAGTATGTTTTGTTTTCATTTTTAAGCTCAAATGAAAAATCTAGTTTGATTGTCTGTGCTGTTACTGAACATCGATGCCATCTTTGCCATTTTTTCATATAAAAATACTATCCAAATTTCCAACTGTTCCAGTGGATTTTCCCAAAATGTTCTCTCATACAAACCTTGCCCTGACAGCCAAATCGGTCGAGCCGTTCTCAAGTAAAGCTCAGTCATACATGCGGCAATTGATTTTTATTAATATATATTTTCTCCAGGTTTTCTAGAAGCTTCCGAGTTTTCCATTCAGATTTTCCTTTTTTCTCTTCTAAAAAACTATCTGAATCGGATATGTGTGAAAAAACCGTACAATAACATAATTTCTCGATTTTCTGAATTTTCCGACTTTTCCAGTAGATTTTTCCAAAATTTTCTTTCGTAAGAACCATTTCCTGGTAATTGCGAATACAACAAATAAAGATTGAGCCAAATCGGTTGAGCCGTTCTCAACTGAAGCGCTATAAAAAAAATCAAGTTTTTCCGGAAGTTTCCGAGTTTTCCACTAAGATTTTCCAATTTTACTTTTCTAAAAGATCATCTGGATCGGATACGTGCGAAAAAAACGTACAAAAACATCATTTTTTGATTTTCTGAATTTTCTGACTTTTCCAGTGGATTTTTCCAAAATTCTTTCATACAAACCTTGTCCTGACAATTACGAACACAACAAAAAGAAAAATCAGCCAAATCGGTCCAACCGTTCTCTAGTGATGATCAGTCATACATGCGCCAATTGATTTTTATTAATATACACTGCTCGTCAAAAAAACCCGGACACTTGAATTTCTTCGTAAATCTTCAATTTCTAGAGCAATTACGTTATTTTAAAGGCACTGTCATATTAAATAGTACATAACCGAAAAATAGGTGTAACAGAAACCGTATTTTTTTTTATTTAAAATCCAATCACAGCAACAAAGTAAAAATCACAGCAACAAATAAATGAAAAATATTCAAAATTTCGATTGTTACGTTTCTAAATAAATGGGCATCTATCAATTGTTTTGAAACATTTAAAGTAGCATTTATTGTTAGTATTATTATTACAGTTAACGTTAACAGTGGTAAGTTATTATTATTAGCAAATATTATAATTATGAAACCAGAAAATATCGCAAAAGTAATCGCTTTGAGTGAGGATGGCCGTAGCGTGCGTTATATTGCTGCCCACCTAAATTTCCCTCGAAGTACAGTTTAAGACGCTATTAAACGATATCGTGAAACTGGTCAGTATGAGCGAACGGTTGGATCAGATCGTAAAAGAGCAACAAACGAGCGGGGCGATCGGTTTATGGTGTCAATAGTACTGCGAGATCGTTTTCAAACAGCTAGAATCGCCGCTGGTCGATTGGCACAGGTATGTGGTGTCAATATTTCAGTTAGCACAGCATCGCAAAGATTAACACTAAACCTACCGACATTTCATGTATACCTAATCCTACCATGAGCGGTCAAATGACCGCTTTAAAAAAATAGGTATTTTAGTAAAGTAGACTAGATATAATATAATTTGTTTTCTGAAATTAAACAATAAAAAGTTGTAAACTAAAAATAGGTTGTTTGTATATTTTAGGAAAAGATAATAAGCCACATGATGATAAAGTAACGTTGTATGCAAGAAATTTTAAACGAAATTTTTAAAACGGCCATTTGACCGCACATGGTAGGTTTAGTGTTAAATGAACATGGATTGCAGTCCAGGAGGACTGTTACAGGGCCAGAGCTTCTCCCAGCTCAACGAAGAAACCGTTTGACTTTTGCTCGTAACCACGTCAGTTGGACTACGGACGATGAGAAGTTCATATTGTTCACTGATGAGTCAAGGTTCAGTCTGCGATCACCGGATGGACGGGAAAGAGTATGGCGGAGATCCGGAGAGCGATATTCACAATGTGCGATATCCCCAAGAGTCCCATTTCATGGTCGCTAACTGATGGTGTGGGCAGGCATTTGTATAGACGCCCGTTCGGACCTTGTATTTCTACGCGGTGGCACTATAACTGCCCAAATGTATATCGTGGAATGTCTAGAAGAATTTGTGGTCCCATACGCCCCATTTATTGGACAGCAATTTATACTAATGCATGATAACGCCAGGCCCCACGTTGCAAACGTAATCAACAATTATTTGGATGAGGTGGGAATTGATCGAATTGTTTCCCCGCTTGCAGCCCAGAAACTGTCGTATCATCTTCAATCAGCTCTGCAGGAAGAATGGGAACTGATACCTCAGGATTACGTTGTTAACCTTGTGCACAGTATGCTAAAAAAGAATGCTAGATGTGATCAGAGCTCGTGGCGGAAATACTCGATACTAGAGTACCGACCACTTAGATTGATTGTTGGTTTTTATTTAAATAAAGATGAGGATATATCAATATCCGTTTTTCGGTAATTTTATTATTTCAAATGTTTTGATCCTGTGGTTACTTTTATTAAATGAAAACTTAATCCGTTAGTGCCTTTTGGCGCACATTATATTATTTCGTACAACCATAACGCAAATAATGCGAATAGTTACCGTGAACACAAATATTTACTGAAAAAATGTAGTGTCTGGGTTTTTTTGACGAGCAGTGTAGATTGAACAATAACAACTGCATCTGATTGAACTTAAACCAATTTTGACGCTAAATGTGTAAAACTGAGTGCTTAAATATTTCAACGATATGGTTTTAAGGATTCAGTAGACACTATAAATAAACACCACGATTTGTAGTGAGAGGATCTTCCATCGAGACGTTCTCATCATTTAAAAGAGTGAGGCAAAAATTTAAATATCTGGTCATATTACCTTGGTTCAAGACAACGATTCGAAAAATGCGCATCCCACTTGGTAAAAACCTACTTGATCTACAATGTCAAATATATTTTACTGAACCCTCCACAATCGTCAGATCTCAACCCCATCGAACATCTTTGGGATAAACGGGTGAGACTACATGATATAAGACAAAAGACGATTTAAAATCTAATTTAATCGACGATTGGTACCAAATTACGTCGGCAGAACAGTTAAATTGGTGCATTCAATGCAGAATCGCCTAAAATAGGTCATAGGTCAGAAAGGGTGGCATACAAATTATTAATTATATTTATTAGTAATAATACTAGTAACTGTTTTTTTTTTGTTGACTAAGTTCTGTTATATTTTTGTTAAGAAAATGAATTAATTTTTATATCATTTATTATATTTTACCTGAAGAATGATTTTGCTAAATTTGATTTATTTTATACCGTTTAACCGTATGTGGCTAACTGATGACAGCTACATAGTCACCGCTCCCGATCAAACCATTAATTGCCATTCGTTTTAATTCCGAACCGAAATTATTCGAATACTGTCAACTTTGAAATGTTGTTTTATTAGAAGGTCAGAAATATCCACGCAAATTACTATTTTTGGGGAATTCGGAGTTCTCCAGGATGATTCCCGTTGCCAATTGTTCAATTCAAAAATTCAACAAAAACATGCGTTCGTCTTATTTCCGTGTTGAAATTATTCGAGTACTGCTGTTAACTTTGAGATGCTTTTCTATTAGAAAGTGCTCAGGAGCGGGGAATCAGAATTCTGGAGATTTATGTTTCGATTATTTCAAACCATACAATTCAGGAAAAAATTGCGTTTGTTTTAATTCCGAGTCGAAATTATTTGAGATCGCAAATTTATGTCGCACACATATTGAAATATTGGTAACGGAAGCCCTCGGGAAACATCTCGAAGTTTGGCGTACTCGAATAATTTCGAAACCGAACTAAAACGAATGCGAATTTTTGTTGAATGGTACGAAGTGAAATATTGACAATGTGGACTCCAGAATTGCGATTCCTCCAAAACTAGTTATTGGCATGGATGCTCCTAAGTACCCTCTAATTGAAAACCATCTCATAGGTAACGGCAGTACTGCTCCTATATGCTCTCTAATGGCAGTATTATAATAATTTCGATACGAAATTAAAACGAATAGGAAATTCACGTCCGAATGTGTACCAAACCTAAGGTAAATCGTTTACTACGGTAGAAACTGATTTTAGAACAGAATTTTCGAACAGTTTGCCATAGAGTTTTTGAAAAATAATTGAATTTACCGAAAAATTAACAAAAAATTGACTTTTACCTCAAGTTTGGCACACAGCCTTAATTAATCCTTTCTTATTTATTGTTCGTAGAATATTGGTAAATTTGTTTTGGCTAAGGCTGCTGGCGAATAGTATGGTAGAAGTCAAATTTAAGTAAATGTTTCGGTAAATTTATTTATTTTTCAAAAATCCTATGGCAAACTGATCGAAAAATTCTTTTATAAATCCGATTTTTATCATAGTAAATGATTTACCCGACTATTGACCCGCAGCCTAAGTAATAATAATTTTTTGGGGTGACAATAAAATTCCGAGTACCATGACATTTTATAGTATCACGACAGTGTTATTTTTGGCCTGATAGTAAAAAAGTTCTCGTCCAGTTAGATAATTTTTTTTTGGGTTGGTTTTAGTAAATAACTTCTTATGGAGTATTTTTTGGGATTTCACCAAATTACACCTTTGCACCTAAGCGCGTAATAAAATTAAAATTTCGATCCAATGGCGGACGAGACGTACCAGATTTCAAAATTTCGCCTTTCCCAAAAATCAAATTCCAATTGATTTACAATCGACTTTTACAAAGGCACCGTAATACACACAAAACTACACGAGTGACTGGGTTGCCGCAGGTGATTTTTTAATAAATTACCTTTTTGATTTTTAATTTGTTCACATGAGACGAGACGTGTATACGAGCCAAATAAATTGAGAGATCTGTTATTAATTGTGTATGGAGCTTTACATCATTTGAATATTCATATGCGTTGACAAAACAACTTTTGAGTCTCTAAATTTTTGCTGTTCACTGCGACAAATAGTGCCACCCAAGCGTTATATCATCATCATGATGGCTACATCAAGATATACGTAAACTCATCATTCAACTTTATACTCACACGTATGATTGTCAAAAATGAATAAACATTTTTTGGTTGCACCGTGTGTGGTTTTTTGCCGGTAATAATTTTTTGGTGGACTAGGCTCTGGTTTGTTATTTAAATATTTATGCGTTATAAAAGCACTAACAACTAAACATAAATTTATGATTGATCATTATGTGATTCGTTGATTGATAGCCGAAAAAAATATTAAGTTTCATAGAGCTGAGCGAGTATATAGATATGTAGAGACTTCTAGGTTACAAAATAAAAAATTTATCATTTTATCAATCATCACAATCTGGTGTGACGACCGCAGACGTTTACATATAAAAATAATTTTTTTGCTGAATTGACATTTTTCAAGTTGTCTGAATATTTTTGTTGTACAGTGATGCGAATTTTAACTGTAGATGGAAATACTTGACATCCATATAAAATTATTTTTGAATTAGTCGACTCGACACTCAGCGAGAGTATCTCTTGAGGTATACATTTAAATTACAATGATTAAATTATTAATCATTGAAATTGTGCGTGCACACCTCTTTATGTCTAACACAAATATATGGCAAATTATTTTTTAATTTGCGAATTTAAGCCTCAAATCTTATTCACCTTAAGTATTATTTTTATATTTTGCCTCGGGTAATTATATTTTTAACGGAGTGGTTTACAAGTGGTTTCATTTGGTGCTACATAGGATTACATAAGATTTTAATGCCATCATCAACTTATAATTTTGTAGAATTAAATTCTTTGTACAAAATTACACCTTTGATTAAACAACAAAAATAGGTACCGATATTGGCAACCATGCCACCGTATTTGGTCTTAATATACGTAGTGCTAAAAAAATGTCTTTGGACACTAGGATGTAGTCGATTCCATTGATCGTGACTCCATTGTTTGATGTCCACGTTTGTGGATTCGCTTACGTGGGAAAAATGTGCTGGCTTAAACCGAGTGTCTGCATTGTCAATTTGCACGTTGAACTCACCCAACAACCATAACATCGATGTTGTCGATTAGCCTAGTTTCTTGTTGTGCAATTAGATCGAGCTTTTACTCAGATTTTTAAATTGTTGTCCTTCAAGAAGGCTCTATATACATATGTAGATCGTTTTTTTTTGATTGGCTGTGATACCGAAAGATATTGAGATATCGAGGAACCAGGTAATCCTGAAGTTCCCCGTACTGCTTTTCTAGTAGATTTAAAGTGCTACTTTCGAGTTGAAACTACAGTGAGACTCGTGGAACCAGGTATTCCTGAAGTTCAGTATGCAGCTTTTGAAATAGAAGTGTTGATCACTGTGGAGCTGGATGTTTTTTGGTAGCTTAAACTTCTAGATGATATCGTTCACTGCTCCATATGCGTCACTAACTCATGAGTCATGGGAGTTGCATGATCCAATGATATAGCGAATAGTAAATCTGCAAAAATAGCAAAGTCAATTTTTTTTGTGATTACTAGTGGTCAGGCCATGTACTCACGTATAGTGTTTCAATGCAGGAAACTATACAATTTAAAACCATTATGAAAATATAATAAACTTTAATTCAAAACTATAGACAAACTCTAGTGATAGTCGATTCTCAGAAAATTTGAGAGCAAATAAAAAAACAGACAAAAAGGAAAAAGGACAAAAAAACGCGTTATGGGGTTTGTCCAAACAGGAAATGGGGATAAAAATTGGAAAATCGAATCGACAAAAAAACAGCATGGACGCAAAAAGGTTCTAAATAACCTAGAAATAAGGAAAATTAGACGACTAGCGTCTATTTTGACGATTTCTGTAAGGAGAATAAAGCGAGATGCCAATACTTTAGCATTCGTATCAACCGTGAGGCGGGCAATTGAGGAAAACCGCAATAGTGTCCGATACTGGAAGAAGCCTCAACCTTGCCTGGAAGCTCACCACAAAGAAGTAATGTTCTCCATCGCACGTGCTAATATAAATCGCAACTGAAGTCTGGTAAAAAGCAGTCATTTAAAAATTTAATTTAGATGAGCCAGATGGTCTGAACAGCTACTGAGGAGATGTGCGACGAGCCCCAATATTTCTTCAAGAGACGTTTCAGTGGCGGATCTTTGATGGTGTGGGGCACGTTCAGCACACTCGGTACTCTTCCTTTGGCATTTTCATCGTGCCGAATGAACAGTACTGAGTACCAAACCATTTTGGAAGCTCCACTCATGCCGTATTTGGGTAGTTTTCCTGAAGAAAATTTTATTTAATAACAAGAGTATCAGTCCTGGTAACATTCGTTTTTTAATTTGCTCTCAAATTTTCTGAGAATTGACTATCACTAGAGTGCGTCGATGGTTTTGAAAAAGAGTTGATATATGATATTATAAAATGAATATAAAATTTGGAAATTATAAAAATGTATTATGAAAATTTATTTTGAACTTTTATTTCCAATATTTAATTATGAAAGCTACGTTTAAATATGTAAGTTTTAATTTCTCATTTTTAAATTCAGGATTTTATTTTTAAAATTCAAAGTACAGATTTAAATTTTCAACTGTCATTACCAATGTTCTTGGTCCAATGTTAAACTGCATCCAATGAGTGGCCATTTTGCAGTCTCTACGCCTATTTTCCAATCGCGTCAACGATCCCTTCTTTCCAGAATTTCTTACACGCAGGGACTTAACCAAATTATAGTCATCGCGCCACCTACCGGGAAGGGCAGAATAACGTCACCCGAGCTATATGAACAATTTTATTTATTTATTACTTGTACAAAATTTTTGTTAATCATCGAGCCCCTTTTTGAGCATATAAGCTCATTTATAAGAGTGTTCGAAGTTCATAGTATCCAAATACGTGCCAATATACTGTCTTTAACTAAGTCGTTGAAGTTAGCCCGAAAAATGTCAGCCCGAAAAAAATGGTGCGTTTCTCGGATAAAGTGTAGCTATCCCGAAAAAGTGTAAATGTAAGTAGAAAATGTAGCCCCATCCCGAATTAACATTTCATTACCAATAGTAAGCTAATTTTGGTACTGAAGAAAATGAAATGATAATTTTATAGAGGAATATAAAGACACTATTGAATAACAAATCTAAATAACACGAAATTCATAAATAATGAATATTTCGAATTGTGGAGCCTTAAATTCGCTTGTGCCTATACTAGAGATATTTATGTGTAGTGGCGTATACGGCCAGATAGGTGTTGGTCACACGAATATGTTATAATAACCACTGGTCCATATCATGACCATAGAGCAGAATTTTATAACCCTTTCCATGACAAATTTACAAAATAATGAATATTTCGAATTAAGGTGGAATTCTGCTCTATGGTCATGATATGGACCAGTGGTTATCATGACATATTGGTGTGACCAACACCTATCTGGCCGTATACGCCACTACACATAAATATCTCTAGTATAGGCACAAGCGAATTTAAGACTGCACCTTAATTCGAAATATTCATTATTTTGTAAATTTGTCATGGAAAGGGTTATAAAATTCTGCTCTATGGTCATGATATGGACCAGTGGTTATTATAACATATTGGTGTGACCAACACCTATCTGGCCGTATACGCCACTACACATAAATATCTCTAGTATAGGCACAAGCGAATTTAAGACTGCACCTTAATTCGAAATATTCATTATTTTGTAAATTTGTCATGGAAAGAGTTATAAAATTATGCTCTATGGTCATGATATGGACCAGTGGTTATCATGACATATTGGTGTGTCAACACCTATCTGGCCGTATACGCCACTACACATAAATATCTCTAGTATAGGCACAAGCGAATTTAAGGCTCCACAATTCGAAATATTCATTATTTATGAATTTCGTGTTATTTAGATTTGTTATTCAATAGTGTCTTTATATTCCTCTATAAAATTATCATTTCATTTTCTTCAGTACCAAAATTAGCTTACTATTGGTAATGAAATGTTAATTCGGGATGGGGCTACATTTTCTACTTACATTTACACTTTTTCGGGATGGCTACACTTTATCCGAGAAACGCACCATTTTTTCGGGCTGACATTTTTCGGGCTAACTTCAACGACTTCTTTAACTAAACTTTAAGTACAGTGCTAATTTGCCGAAAACTGTTAAAACTGTTGATTATCGATTAACATTGCTAGTGTTTTAGTGTCGCTTTTGTTTAATAAGTTTGTGAAGACTATCAATCTTTTCTTTAATTGCGACTACGTGTAAAGGTCAAAGTGGTGTATAAAACCAATTTCTAGAAGCTCAACGTGCGCTTAATATAACTGTTTCCGAATTTAAACGTGTTGAAAAAAACTATATATATAAAATGTCTAAATATTTAAGACTTCAGGCAAGGAAAATCAGGCGTTTGCATTGTCCACGGGTGATAAGGATTTTACAGAGCTTGCAATAAACAGTGAAATATTATCTGAAATAAGGTCCGATTTCCGTAAATCATTTCAAAATTTTCTCAACGATCCAGAATCAATTCAATCCTCCCAAAAATTGACTTCAATGATACCATCGCAATCTTTCTATGGAAGCAATCTTTCTATGGAGCTATGGAAATACACGGACATACTCCTAACTAATGTCGATTTAAGTATAGATACAATTCTACAACAATTTTAGTTATCTGAAGAGTTGAATGAATCACAAATTTACTCTCCAGAAGAAAATATTTGTGAGCAATATTATATAAAATCAACATATTGAGATGAGTTCGATCGTATTGTTGTACAAATTCCATTTAAATTATCGGCTCCTGGAGCGAAGATTCATGCGTGACGAAAAAATGAAAGGGGAATATATTCAATTCATGTCAGAGTACGAGAATTTAAGGCATATGGCACCAACTCCACTAAGCGAAGTAGAAATTGGCTCTGATGAAAATATATTTTCTTTACCACATCACGCGGTTCGTAGGGAGAGTAGTACTACAACTTCGTGTTGTATTTGATGTGTCGTGCAAATCAACTTCCAGAGCATCACTCAATCTATAATACAAAACAGCCTAACGAACATACTTATGAGATTTCGAACGCACGCATTTGCTTCATTTTTAGCAACAAGATCGCTTCATCAGTTGACTGTAGAAAACGAACAGGACCTTCCGGCTGCAGCAGACGTAATAAAAAATGATCAATATTTTAAATAGCGGTGGGATGCATTTATGCAAATAGTGATCTAATTCTCCATCCTTCTTCCATACCACTTGACTTTGATACATTTTCATTTAAAATTCATGTCGAGTCCATAGAAGTGCTCACAAAACGGAAAATGCTCTCAGAAGCTAGTAGGAATTTTGATCCACTAGGCTGGCTGGCTCCAATGACGATACATATATGTAAAAATTCTATTTCAACAACTTTGGATTAGAAACTTATCGTGGAATGACACACTGCCTGCAGAAATTGAATCAAAGTGGTTAGAAATTCGTAAGCAGTATTGTAATTTGGAAAAAATACAAATACTCCGTCATAATTGCCTCGGTTAGATTTAAATGCTGCAGTATTATTAACTATAGATAAATGAAATCTGTAAAAATTGCTTTGAATATTCCACAGATCCAAATGAGAGTGTTCACCGACACGACAATAGTTTTACCATGGCTGGAAGCTTTGCCTAGAACTTGGAAAACTTTTGTTAGCAACGGGGTCTCAGAAATCATTGAGTTTTGGCCTCGACATTATTGGGATCATATTAATTCATCTGAAAATCCAACAGATCTCAGTACCAGAGGAATTTTCCCCAACGATATTGTGAAGTTAACGTTCTGGTGGAATGAACCTCATAGGCTTCAGAAACATCAAAATGACTGGCAATTAAGTAATCTTATTTCAAGCAACGTTAAGGATACTGAAAGGGAGAAACGCAGTATAATGGTTTTCACCACAACATCATCTCTTGATTTGGAACAAAATTTTTATGAACCATTAATGAACAAATTTTCTTTGTTTATACTAAATTAATAAATGTTATGGCATATTGCATAAGATTCGTCAAAAGACTACGAAATAACACGGAAGCAGTCAAATCAAAACTTTTAACCGTCAAGGAACTACGAGATTCCGAAAACATGTTAAATAAGTAAATAGGAAAATTAAATGTCTGAAATCTGACAATCATATATCAACTATAAATCTCAATTATCGGCTATCGATTCATTTCTTGATGATAATATACTACGAGTGGGAGGACAATTACGACATTCCAACCATCCGATAGAAACTAAACACCCTATCGTACTACCGTATTCATCAAACTACACAGAACTATTAATAAAGCACTACCATCTCACACATTTACATGCAAATACGACTTTACTTGTATCCATTCTGAGGCAGAAATATTAGAATATGAATTGTAAAAGGGCAATAAAGTCCAGCATACATAAATGTTTAACCTGTTTTCGGTACAAGAAGCATAAAACACATCAGTTTATGAGCGATTTGCCACGGGTACAAGGTCTTAGGCCGTGTCTCTATTGTGGTGCGGATTTTACTGGTCCCATTACAGTGAAACTTTGGAAAGGCAGGTATCGTCAAACACCAAAAAATACATTGCATTATTTATTTGTTTATCTACTAAAGCAATACATCTGGACGTCACGACCGATTTGTCAGCTCAAGAATTCTTAAGCTGAAGATTTTTTTTTCAGATAGACTATTTACTATATCTCTGAAGTTACAAAACCGACATTTCTCTAGTCCAAGCGGATTGACTATTCGGAATGAAACTTCATACTTAATCTTTTCTCATTAATTGGGAGATCTTTGCGGGTTTTTTTGAAAATCTGGTTACCGGAAGGGCCTCGCCTTTTTAGCACCCCATCTAAAGGTTTTGACAAAAGTGATGATTGAATTTGTTTGGTTATCGTTTGGTCGAGATTGGTCACTAGTTAAGGATCACTTACGATTAAACGTTAAATAAAAAATCAAAAATCAAAATTCTCGGGTAGCACCTCATTGCAAGAAAATCATACCGTTTTTATCAAATTTCATTAGGTAATCGTTAGGCTAGGATTGGCCACTCCATTTTGACGTTTGGTCACCAATGGATCAGATTTTATTGCGAAAAAACAAAATCAAAATTGTGTTACAGTAAACTCTCGATTTAATGGTCCCCGATTTAACGGACGCTCGATTTAACGGACAATTTGTTTATTTTTCATTTTTCGGTTATCGATTATGATGGGATTGAATATGTTGGATGGAAATGGGATTCTTAAATGATTTTTGGAAGAAATTCTGGAATATTGCCACGAAACTCGGTAATTTAAACTAGGGCAGAACTCGATAGTAAGCAGACGTTTTTCTTGAAGCAAGCGGCTCGTAATGCTAACATGTTTCTGGTAAGGCAGAATGCCTGAACATCTATCACCATGGGATTAGTGGGTTGAGCGGCAGGTCAACTACTTACTCTCACAAAAAATCACGTTATGGACCGTTCACAAAGGGCTCGGATAAATTTATATTATTCTTATCAACAACGACCTTGAAAATTGTTCACGGGAACATGGAATATGCTGTCTTTTAAGATCATGAGAACTTCAGAACCTGTAGAACAAAGCGAAAATTTACACTTTTGATGTACTTGCAATACAAGAGCGCATAATCCGTATGGTCATATTCCAGTACATTTTCCAAAAATTATTTGGTAATCTCATCTCATCCACAATGCCCTATTTCTGTCCTAGGAGGTCATATTCCAGAACTTCCAAAAATCGTTTAAGAATCCTATTTCCATCCAACATACCTAGTTCCAACATAATCGGTTAAGAAATTAAATAATTCCGTTCCAGGACCATATTCTAAAACTTTTTCCAAGTTTATGCGTTTCTGTTCCATCAAACCAACAAAATCTCATCATAATCGATAGAAAATTGATCGTATTCCGTTCCAGGTGGCTATATTCTAGAACTTCTTCCAAAAATCATTTAATAATCCCATGATCGAGTTCCGTCCCAGGTGGCCATATTCCAAAAGTTCATTCAATAATAATTTAAGAATCCCATTTCCATCAAACACACCCAATCCCAACATAACAGCTAAAAAATGCTTGAGTTCCTTCCCAGATGACCATATTCCAGAACAAGTGCAAAATCTATAGTCGATTAAATTTAAAAATATTCCATTCGGATTTAACGGACTCCCCATTAGTCTGTTAAATCGAAGTATTTCTGTATCCAATTTACGCCACCAGATCACGAACACCACGATGATTCCTGCCCGTAATTAAATAAATATAATTTAAGCAGAATAATAAATCAAAAAATAAAGTTATGTTTATTGGGAAAATGACATTTAACGAGTAAATTTTTTTATGTTTTAATCTATGCAATCTGTTCTGGGGCCGAAGCATTCCCAACTCTTTCGCGGTTCACTTTACACGTTCTACTTTACGCATTGTTGCCAAATCGAGGACGTACGGCTATATGTTCGATTATATCACCATCTGCACATTGCATAGCTCCATGCCAGCCTATACTTGCATGGAAGCAGGGTCGGCCCATGGGTTTTGCACTCCGGCAGGGCGTCATAGATGTGTTCCATTTCACCACAGATCGTAATCTGTTGGTGACAATTAACTTTGCATCTTGCCCCTATCGGGATTCGAACCCGGTACCTCCCGACCCAAACTCCAAATCTTTAACCACTGTGCCATTTGGTCGGTTGACGAGTAGTATTGACTATATACAATAATATTTATTTAATTCACACTATTTAAAAAATTTCAGTAATACTAGAAAATGCACATCAAAATATAAACACCAAATGAAATAAAAAATCACACGGTGAATCTTTTTCTTTATTTTTTATGTTTGATCCGGGTTAAAAAAATATTTTTTGGCTAAAGAACTCGAAAAACTTAATCCCAAATCAACAAATTTTGATCTGAAATACCGATTAAAATTTGTTGATTTAATATTAAGTTTTTTCATACAAGATCAAATTTTGCTGTCAAAATAATTCATCATTAAAAGGTTATTTGCTTTGCGCGCCATCTATTATGAAATAGATTTATTTATCGCGATGAGAATGTTTTATCGACCATGGCAGTGTACAATTTTGATATTAACATTTTAATTTTACATATCGTGAATATTTAAAAATTTACCAACTGAAATTAAAAATATCAAGTGTGTGCGTTGATGAAACACATTAAAATATGAAAATTTTATCACGACTCTAGAAACGAATCAATTTGTGCTACGAGCAATAGTTAAGTGCAAATAAACATGTGCGTTCAGTCTTGGTATGCGTAAATTAAGTAAGTTTGGCATGTTGGATGTGACGTACTTACTCCTCCTCATTGCTATTAATTAACTGGTAATTTAGATTGTAAGGCTTACGCACATACATTTGCGTTTAGATTTCCTCGTTTTGCATTTTCCATGAAATTGCGACGACACAAATGAAAATAGGCAATTTTTGAGCAACGGTATAAACAGTAAAAGTACAGAGGTATTACGAAATTAAATATTTATTTGTCAGTCGAACCTGTACCAGAATGAAACGGCAAAAAATATTGCCATTACTGATTTAATTAAGAATCCATTTCCATCATCCAACACAGACTCGTCCCTAATGAACCTGGTTCACATTTAATTAGCTAACCATTTTTAAGAAAAAAGGCATCATTTGCCATAGAATAAATTTGACAAATTTCAGAAGATGTCAGCAAAACATATGGTTCAAATTTTTTACTACCATTTTTTACAGAAATGACATTCTGAATTCTTAATTATGGTTTTCAAACAAACATTTTTTTTGATGTCTGATTTGTATATAAAAATATTGCCACAATCAAAATTTTGTTTGAAATTCTCAGAACTCACATTGTGAACTAAATTCTCAGTTTTGATCAGGCACATTTTAGAAAATGGACATAATAATTAGTGCAGTGTGTCGCCGCCATATTATATTTTTAAATTTCCTACTATCTAAATTGAGGATTAGTTCCACCATTTATTGATAGATGTCTCTAATTTTCATTACCAAAAATAATTTTGATATTTAGTTGAAAAGTTCTAATTTATGTAACAAATTTTAGTTAAACATTAGACGCGGTGTTTTTTGTGTCATCATTATCAATGGTGGTAAGTTACCAATTTAGTACATAATTTAGGATTTAATAATATTCACACTAGATACCTTTTATGGATACAGTGACCACTAAAAAATCTCTTGTACAAACCAACGGCTGTTTAATTTAGTCAGTGATAGTGTCGAAAAATGAAAGTGACGCAAAACTGCCAAAGTGAGAAAAAAATAGTTTTTGTGAGTGCAGACTAATTATCTGTTGGCGTTCTACAGCAAAGGCGGATTGGCTGAGCGAGGTAAAACTTCATACTTAAGCTTGTTTCATCAATTAAAAGATTCCAGTGATCTTTTGCCAAAATTGGTCTACCGGAAGAGGCAGCTTCCAAAGGAGCATTTTACTTTTTTTGCATATTCTGCATATTTTTTGTAAATTTGCAACAATACCGGTCCAAATTCGTTTTCCTAAATTTAAGTGGAAATGTAGTTTTTGCCAAAAAACTGTTTTTCAACAAAAATTCGGTACCGTAGTGTCCAGACTAATTGATCCTCCAGCATTCAAGAAACTGCGTAATACAGAGAGGAGTGAAAGTAGGGGAAGAGGACGGGGAAGTGGAAGCAGTGGTAGTAATCGTGGACGACGAAAGAGTAATGTTGTGGGTAAAGATGGGCATAAGTGGTACACAACTCCACGTGAAAGACTGTCAAATAGAGGCCACATAGTCACGAATCTTGCCACTTCACTTGGACCTGCAAAAGAGGTCAAATCTCCTTATGAAAGTTGGAGTTTATATTTTGACGGAGCCATGCTGTCGAAAATTGTCCGGCATACTAATGAAGAAATCGACCGTTATACCGAGGATCGAGAAATAAACAAGCAGTTGGATAATACATATAAACAAGTCGACGTAGTTGAATTGAAGGCTTTCGTTGGTTTATTATATTTTCCTGGTCTTCAAAAAACAAATATGACCAATATTCACGATCTATGGGATCTAAAAGTCGGTTTCATAAGATACCGTGCCGTTTGTCCCTAAAAAGATTTCAAGCCCTTCTACAATCCCTGAGATTTGATGATAAGATCACTCAAGCAATTCGTCGTGTTGAGGATAAATTCGCCCCCATAAGACAAATTTGGGACTCATTCATTGAAAAATGCAGGACTCTATACAGCCCCGGAAAACACTGTTCCATTGACGAACAAGCGTTATCTTTTCGTGTGCGCCCTTTTAAGGTTTATAACGGTCAAAAACCAGATAAATATGGTTTAAAATGTGTCAATTTGAATGACTCTCAAACATTCTATTTGGTCAACGCATTTCCATATGTCGGTAAAGTGGTTTTGGAGGACAAAACAGAAATAGTGCCATCCTATTATGTTAGAAAGTTGAGTGCGCTAATTTATGGAAGTTCCAGAAATATAACCTGCGACAACTGTTTTTCCTCAACAGACATTTTCGATACAATGTTGGAAAAGAACCTCACAATGGTTGGAACACTAAAAAAATAAACCGCAAATACATTTGTCTTTCAAGACTGCTGGTGAGCCAGGAAGTTCAAAATTCGCTTTTGACTGAACGACAACTCTGTTTCCTATACTCCTAAGAAGAATAAAGTGGTCCTTGTTTTATCAACGTTCCATCGATTGCAAGCAATATGTGAGACTACAAATAAACCAGAGATAGTTAATTTTTAGAAGCGCAAGAAGACTTGGTTTGGAGGTGAACAGCAGTAAAACCAAATATTTAGTAACACCTAGGAACATCTCTACGGCAAATCTCGGAATTGGCGACCACAACTTTGATAGCGTCGAAAGCTTTAAATACCTCGGGTCAGTTATAACATCGTCGAATGATATGCAGGCAGAAATAAAAGCCCAAATCGCTGCCGGACAACGAGTTTTCTACGCCAAATCAAAATTATTGCGATCGAAACATCTATCGCAGTCGTGCAAGCTCGCACTTTATAAACCACTTATAAGACCTGTGCTGACTTTCGGAAGCGAGAGCTGAACCATGACCACTAATGATTGTAGATTATTATCTACCTTCGAAAGGAAGGTCATCCGTTCAATTTTTGATCCTATTAAAGTTGCGAACAACGAATATCGGATTCGCATGAATCACGAAATAAAGCAACTCCTCGGAGGCAGCGACATTATCGGATTCATCAAATCCAATCGAATGAGATGGCTCGGCCACGTTACAAGGTCTCCCCAACAACGGATGATAAATAAAGTGTTCCACCAACAACCAGCCGGAGTACGTCGTAGAGGAAGACCCCGACTACGCTGGCGCGATGACATCGAACAAGATCTACGAACATTAGGATGTCGAAACTGGAGGGCGAGAGCGGTGGATCGAGATGGATGGAGGGCCTTAGTGCAGGCGGCGAAATCCTTTCATGGGATGGGAAGGCCAGAGAGAGAGAGAGAGAGTTAATTTTTACAACAAGACAAAAGGTGGCACTGACAGATTTGACCAGATGTGTCACAAATCCATCACTCAACAGGAGAGATTTTTTGAAAAGTTTAGTCGAAGATCTCACAATTCCTCGTATCCGGAGGAGGAAAGAGTTTAAAAATCTGCCACACCAAACAGTATTTTGTATTCAAGAGATATTGGATGAAGGGCCAATACGACGGAACATAGGTGGGACAGGAAGAAAGGGAAGATGTATTCACTGTCCCCGAACCATCAATCAAAAATATGGAGTCAAATGCTCCAAGTGTCAGGCCTTCGTGTGCCAAGATCATAGAGCTGTTATCTGTCAGGCGTGTGGTGAGCAAGAATGAGAGATAAAAATCAAGATAAAAAATGTTTAATGATAAATTTAATATTCTTTTTCAATAATTGTAGTTTATTATTCCAAATAAATTTTTTACCAATTTGAACGAAATTCTTAATGATTATAACGATCTGTGCGGTAAAAATCGATTTTTCAAATTCTCAAAATAAATACCTTTTTTAGAAAATTGGACAAAACCACTATAATACCCTTAAAACATACTATCTCCCCTTTAGAACCCCGTTGGAAATACTCGATTCGCTCAAAAACTCACTGAGACATCGTGATTTTAGAAAAAAATGTCATTTTTGTTAGTTTTTCACATTTTTTACTCTTCTTGGTCAATTTTCTAGGACCCTTCAAACTACTTAGTTCACGCGATTTTATATTAAAAGACGAAAAAATGAGCCTCCTTGGAATCCTCAAAGTCATACTGGGCCCGAGATACGGACCCTTGAAAATTGGGGTGTTTTTTCACCCCGCGTTACCAGATTAGGTAAAAAAAGATCGATACCTTTCTAGGGTTAAGCTTTTTCAAATTAGGAAATTCACAAATATTGAGTGAAATCGGCTGATTTCGACTAAGTCATCAAATGCCACCGTAAGTAGTGAAAGGTGCTACTTACGGTAGCATTTCGTGATAAGGTTTTTCGTTTTTTGCATGTATTTGGAAAAGTATATCATTTACGAGAAAAAACAACTTAAAACTAAAAATTTTAAATAAAATTTACCACCATATCGGCCCAGATCAGTTTTCCAAAACTTAAGCGGAAATTACCATTTTTGATTAAAACTGTTTTTCAAGAAATTACTGCTACTAATTGTTGCATATTATAAGTTTGGTTTCAATAGTCTTTAGAGGCAGACAGTATAATAAGTGTTAAAGGTGATCAGACAGATTAGTCAAACATGTTGCTACATTTTAAGTTCCAAGGGTTAACTGCTACTTAGTTAATTTATTTGTCCCACTTATTTTAGATATAAACCATTTTAAATTTAAATTCAATCTAGAGGTCACCAAGGGTCACCAAATAAATATAAACCACCAACTAGATATTTATGATCTTTGCTATTTATCAACATAATCTATCACATTGAATATTTTATATAGCGAATCCGTTTTTAAAAGTCCTTCTATATAACTTGTCTGCAACAACCGTATATATGAATTATGGTAGGACGTGAAATAAAGATGGCTTGGCTGTGCGCGGCAATTGAGTAATGATGTTAAATTTGATTAATTGTTTTTTTATTATTGAATGATTATCAAAAGACATAAGACTTTTTACTTATTTGCACTCTTCTTATGTTAAAGGTTACCACAGTAATATTATAGAGTTTTAATTTAATTCATGTAATCATTTATCATTTTCTGCTAGCTGTTTTTGGTATCTGCAAAATGAACAATGAAGCGAACGGTAACTTTAATTTGATTAGCAATTATTCATAGTTATTACACTTTAAAAAGTGTTTGATTCGAATTTGTGTTTAACAGTAGCACATATAGATATTTTACCTTAATACCATTATTGTTTTTCTATCTGCAGCATTTGGAATAAAATTATGCTTAATTGGTATAAGGCGTATACGGCGACGGACTTGAAGTCTAAGACGTGAGCTTCGTATACCATAAATTTTTCAAGTTCATTAAACATCAATGTTCATTTGTTAGAAAATTTTTGATTTAAAATTGTTCCAAAGCCATTTGTAATAATTTTGATCGGTCAATTTGATTTTTACTTTCTTTTACATAGAGTACCGATGAACCATTTTCTCTCGAAATTATTGCAGATTTATACATAACATCAATATACTTTAAGAATCTACTAAAACCAGAAACGTTTAAATACCAATCAAAAACTAAAATCTTATATCGATTTTAAAAATACCACCACATATACGTAATTTACATAATACCAATAGCATTCCGTATACCTTAAATCTTAAGATACGCTTAATTACATTTTTCGTTTGTTTTTAATTAAGAAGAAATTCACCTGTTTAGAAGGTGTTAAATTATTTTTGATAGCTCTGTGCACGATTACTATCAACAACAGGTGATTTAACCTTTATAATATATGGACTCGTTTTGATGTAAAATGTTGAAAGTTAAAAGAAACTCCCATCTCATAAATTTTGGAAATATACGAGTGTGGATACAGAATATATGTGTGTAATTTAATCACGGTAGAAGAAGATAAAATTGTCAATTTTGATTAAGACATTAAACTTTTTTTTGTTTGTTTTTAATTTAACTCTTAACTTTTATTTTATGATTATAGTAATTTAAATAAATAAATACTTGAATAAAATAAATTTTTTATCGTACGAGCGAAATCGAACACGCAAAATTGTTTGCGATTCGAATTTAATTTAAATAAAATGTGTTGAAACAAAGATGTTTGGTTTCATCTTAATAAATTTGGTTTACACAAAAATCGAAGAAAAATTTAATTTCGTGATAAATAAACGTAAATTGTTTTTATTAATTACCGATACTCAAGAAAAAGGCGACCGAATTTTTTTGGGTCTACAATCAATTTTCCGCCAAATTCAGGTGAAGTCAAAAATAAAGTGGAATGAGTAATCAAGAGATAGCCTTGAAAACACTTTAGTATAAATTCTTAATTTGATCCATATAAAGATTAGCATTAGCATATTTTTTATTTTTTATTCTTTGTTTAGATGAAAGAATACAAGTGATACAAATTTGTTTTCAAGTGTCTGTCATTAACGGTACGGTTGAATTCCTTATCGAAATAATAAGTATCTTTACTTGAATCAATTAGCGCGTGGCGGCCCGTTCAAACTTTTGAAGCACCTCGTTTTACAAAGTTTGAATATTGATTATATAATACTATGCAATAGTTGCAAACGAAAGACATCAATTCCTACACATACAATGAAAAAGTGACGAACCTAATATCACATATACAATGGAAAATTAATTTTGTTAAAAATGGCGTCAAATACTCACAGTCGCTTCCAGCGTGCTTAAATGATTCACTATTACACTCTCATCGAGCACGAATCTGTTCTATCAGTTTGAGTGCTGTATCAAGTCTTTTTGGTAAAAATTTGACTGCAGACTATCGCAGACACACAACAAACACGACGGCAACCTAAGAAAAATATAATAAATAGTAAATAGTTAAATAGAATTAAAAGAGAAATAGCAAGAGAATAATTCCATCCCTCGGCATGTATTCTCTTGAATCTTGATTCGCTGACGCCTGGCTATAGGATTCAATGAAACAATCTAGCGTTTCTTCGCGCAGTTGGTTTTGCCACCTTCGTATGCCAATTGTTTAACATGAGTCGCAGACAAGGCATTTTCCCTGATGTTTGAGAAATATCAAATCTAATTCCCATATATAAAAATGGATCCTGCAGTGATGTGACTAATAATCGTAGCATTGCTATTCTGTCCTGCATTCCAAAACTCTTCGAATCAATGGTCAACAACGTAATTTTATTCTATTCTAAGTTAATCGATTCCATTGCTTCAAAAATTCAGCCCGATGTGGTTTATACCGACTTCGCTAAAGCTTTCGATGAACTAATTGCGACATTATTTCTTTAGGCTGGCTAATGTCCTACTTATGAAATTGTATAGCATGTATTGGCATTAACATGGTGCAATCTCAGTTATTTTATGGTTCACCAATAAGTCATTTTTTTGTTTCATCAAGAGACGTAAAGCATTTCGGGTAACTTCCCTCTCCTAAAAATATGGAATCATAAAATGCGTCTCTTGATGAAACAAAAAATGACTTAAGAAAGGAAGCAATATTTATTTGAAATGTAAACACATTTAGTTAAATATGGCTCTTGAAACCAAAATGCATAATATTGGGTCTATTTTTTAATTCAACCCGAGCAAGCAGGCTTACCCGGGTAGTGTACACCGAGCAAAGGTTGTACTGGGTAAAATTATCCGGTGCGCATAGAGTAAAAAATTGTTTTTTACTTTGCACACTCTTCGTATACACTGACATTAATTTCAGATTACAATTTGAAGAACCGAGTAAGCTCGGTGTAAGCACAGTTCACAAATAAAAACGCAGTGTGCAGAGTAAAATTACTCAGGTTGAATAAAAAAACACAGAGTATTTTTGACAGCGCACTGCTTGCTCAGGTTGAAATAAAAAACAGGCCCATTATATTTGATAATATACTGATTGTAGTCGCAGCTCTCATGCCCATTGTCTTCTTTGCTGCTGTATAGTACGGATGCCTAGAGTTAAAACTGGTACTGATGGAAAATTACTGGCTCAATGATGGAGAATGGTTTGCTTGAGAATTTTGAATGCTATGCATACTACACCAGCTGCTGTAATCAATACTTTTTTTGAATTTCCCACCTCTTAATGTCTGGATTCGCCGAGGTGCAGCATTTAAAGATACTCGGCTTGGACATTTATGCAAATCATTTAGTATGATTATTAATGTAGTATTCCATCCGACATTTCCAATATGATCTTGATTATTTTCATAGATGGATAATTTAGTTGTGGTACGGTACCACGCGTATCTGTCCTAGACGTTATCATGCCGTATTCATTTGGACAGTGCATCACTCTCTTCAGACCGAGATTGTTGCCATTCCCAAGACAAAATTCTATGGGGAATCAACTGCATGGGTCGCTTAATATGCATTGCATAATCTAAGTAGCAAAATGAAACCAATATTTTAGAAAAACTAAAAAGGAGGCTAATTTAAGGGTTTTTGTTCTGTATGTTTACTGGTGATTTTGCAACTTATTTCATCAATTCTGTATAATTTGAACGATTTCTAAAATATTGCCGGGTTATTTTGAAACCAGCCTGTTATTGATAAACGGCTTCATTTTTGAATAATTGCATTGTATTTGAAAGGGCTTTTGAAACCCGTTTTTTAACTTATAATATTTGCTTCGATTTATATATCTTAAGAAAGGTCGCCTTAAGAGTTATTGATCCCAACACTGACTTGTCGTGTCTTGCCTATGCGAGTAATGAAACCTTAAATAAGCTCGACAGACAAAATGAAGTTATACTTCTTTTCACTCCTTCGTGATGGTGGAGTGGATGAGGAGAGGGTTAAACAATTATTACGCTCTTTTCCTCATTGTTTCCTTTTTAATGGCACTCATGATACCGGACATATTGAGAAGAAGAGCAATCCCGGTCGCAAACAATCTCAGCATTAATGATCTAATTTGAAAAACGGACCGCGTACTATTTCTGGATGCACCAGGCAACACTGGAAAATATTTTTAAATAATTTAATCCTGACCAATTGAACTATAATGTGACATAACAAAAATTTCAGCACTTGGACAACTCTTAAAATAATGCAAGACCATCATGTGGGACGAATGCAAAATGGCTACAAAAATTCTTTCGAAGTTCTGAATAAAACGCTTCAAGACTTATGAAAGAAACAACAAATTCTAATGGAAAAGTATATTAAGATTCAAAGGCTATATCTAAAGGATGTTTTTTTAAGCCTCATAAAACTTGAAATTGTAAAAAATAAAACAAAAAATTAATTTTTTATGAAAAATATACTATGAAGATCTCAGTATTCTCTGGCAAATCATTACTCACGCTTGAACAACGCTACGAAATTATTAAAATTTATTTTGAAAATGAGTCGTCGATTCGCGCAACTTATAGACGACTTCGTGATTTTTATGGCACACATAATCATCCATCTCAATTAAAGGTGATCAAAGATTTTTGTTTGAAAATATGGATGACATTTATCCGGACGAGATGTGGTTTCAACAGGATGGCGCTTCGTGCCATTAGGCGACCGCAACCATCGACTTATTAAAATCAAAATTTGGTGATAAGTTGATTTATGCTGATAAACCAGCAACAATTGACGGCCTCCACCATGGTTCGTGTTATTCGTGACATACGAGTCAGCAGTGCTCCAAAAGTAACCCGTGACGTCCTCTGGACGTCCAGAATGTGTTTCGTCAAGAACAGCCGCATTGCTCATATCCGAAATCATTTTCAAATATTAATGCCATATTGTATTGATCTTTCGAATGAATATGCCTGAAATACTGATGCATTGCCTTAATCTGCTGCTGGCATGCTTGTCGGTCATTTTGCAGTGATTGCTGAATTTCCCGAAATTGAAACATGGCTCTGTATAAAACGTTTTAGTCTTATTGCCCTCAAAGATAAAAATAAAACGTTTTTTATACCGCGAATACCGGCAAATTCAATCGAATGTCCCTTTAGTGTTAAACGATTGCGCTTGTACAGGGTAGGCCAAAAGCCACCATGGGGTTTAACAATTTAATAACTTTTTCGTTTTATATTATTTTTATTTTCAGATTATACAAATAACACCTGGAGAATAAATAATGGAGCGATTCACAACTGAAGAAAGAACTAGAATAATAGAATTTTATTATTTAAATCAGCGATCGATTATTATAGCGCAAAGAGCATATCATCGCCATTTTAATGTCAGAATTTCGCTCTCTGAAGCAATGATTTGTTGCTTAGTTGATCATCACCACCAACATGGCACCGTAAGAGATTTATCTCGAACCGGTAGACCACGTTTAACTCGCACTGCGGAAAATATTGAACGTGTAGAGCAAAGTGTTAACGAAACACCAGAAACATCTACCAGAAGGCGTTCTACTCAGCTAGGAATGTCTCGCATGACACTACGGCGCATTTAAAAAAATGATTTACTGTTATTCCTATATAAATGCAATTGGTGCTAGAATTAAAACCTGGAGATCATCGGTAACGTCTAAAATTTGCAGTTAAATTTCAACAGTTGGCTAGAAATGAAATCAACTTTACTGAAAGTCTGATTGGCCCATGCCACACGAGCATTTTTTGTATCTTGGCATTTTTTTTCTACCAATGTTTTGTTCTGCTCTCCCTTAAATACAGTTTTAACTAAAATGAGTCAAAAATGTCCTTGAAATATTTTTTATTTCATTTATGTTTGAGTTGTGTGGTTGAACAGAAAATTTGTTTAAGTCGCAATTAAAACTTGTATCATAGATAAACGGGGAAAGAAACGAAGAAAATGCGGCATTTTTTTTTTTACGTGTGGCATGGGTTATTATGAGTGATGAAGCTCATTTTGATTTGAATGGCTTTGTTAATAAGCAGAACTGAGTCCTGAAAATTACATCTAAAAATATCATTGGACCTTACTTCTTCGAAAATGAAGATGGAAGTGCTGTAATCGTAAATGGAGAGGTATATCGGTTTATGATAGAACATTTTTTACGTCCTGCTCTTGAAAACAGGCCTGAGATGTGGTTTCAGCAAGATGGAGCCACTGCCAATACTGTACGAGACACAATGGCACTTTTAAGACAAATTTTTGTCAATACCTGACTATTTTCTTTGGGGTTATTTGAAGGAGCGAGTATATATGTGATTAAGCCCGG
Organism: Nephrotoma appendiculata; assembly: GCA_947310385.1. Lineage (NCBI taxonomy): Eukaryota > Metazoa > Arthropoda > Insecta > Diptera > Tipulidae > Nephrotoma > Nephrotoma appendiculata. Next base: position 272,858,269 of record OX371225.1, on the reverse strand, counting down.
GACAATCCTTGAACTCAAGGACAACATTATTGCAGAAATTTGAACGCTACAGCCACAAATTTTGAAAGATGTTATGGAAAATGCTCTAAAACGAGCCCATCATTGCGAAGCTGAAAACATGGGTCATTTAAGTGACATTATTTTCCATACTTAGTGTAAATAAATGTCCATGTTGTATATTTTATAATCTGAAAAAAAAAAAAAAATTATATAAGTGAAAAAATTATGCAATTTTTAAATCCTATGGTGACTTTTGGCCCACCCTGTATGTATAATAGCGCAAGGCCAGACATTTAAATGTTATGACGTCAATGAGTTCTTAGCCGATCGAGCAATATTACATGCACAGCGCTAAGAGATACCGCTGCGGTGATATATACTAATTTGTTCCACATCAGCTATACTGTCGGTATACGCGCATGTTGAAGTTTTATCACTGGGCTTTATAATAGGCATCGTTTGAAAACTTTCGAAAACTTAAACTTTGATAATATAAAGGGTGTTCTCTATCTGTTTGTTTTTATTTAAGCATGAAAAAAAAAATTGTTTTTATCCAATCTATTTATTTTACCTATTTATTTTCTCTATCTATCTATATAAAAATCAATTGCCGTGCGTTAGTCTCGCAAAAACTCGAGAACGACACGACTGAATTGGATGATTCGGTTTTTGATTTGTTCGTGTCAATGCAGTGGCGGCAGTGGCGGCGAAACTCGGAAAACCACAAAGGAAAATCCGGAAACTCGAAAAAATTGGAAAATCGAAAAAAATTCGCGAAAACCCAAAGGAAAACCGAAAAATCAAAAAAAAAAAAATCTCGGAAAATCGAAAATTGCGTTTTGTATAGGAATTTGTTTTATGATATTTTAATTTTGTGCATTGAACCCATAAACGGTACCATTATTACAATCATATGAAGTTCGGTGTGATTTTTTGGATTTCGATAATTTTTTCCAGAAATTTATTTTATTATAAGTTCCTTCAAATTTATTTCGTTGGAAATTCCGAATTCTAACTAAGATATCGTATTACGTGTTTCAATGCGTCAAAACGAGAGATAATCGGAGAACTTCAATGGCTTTTGCATGAGCACAATGCACTGGTTCGTTTGTTTAAAACTACTTTGGAGACAATGACTTCCGATTATCATCAAATAATCACCAGAGCAGACAAAAAACCAACCGGAGGCTATGTACGCCAGTATAATGCTCCCACTATCGACAAGGCGCAGTTTTGATCGTTAGCGATAACGTGGAATCGCGTGATATTGTAGTAAAGCGGCGTGATGACGGACCATGCACTTTAATATCCATTGATGTTTTGTCAGGGAGAGGATGGCTACCACTTTCAGATAAAAAAGGCCAATCCGCTGACAGGTTAGTTATTGCCCTGTAAATTGTACTTTTAAGTGAAGTTAACGAATAAATAGGTCAGTGCCATGCATTTTTATACTTATTGGTTGATGATGCGCCAAGTCGTGCAATCATCTTTTGAGATATCGTCGATTATTTCAACAGTACTGCGTCGATATGTACATATGTCAAAATCAAAACGAAACGTTTAAATTTCATCCGCTTCTATCAATCAAAACTACGTTCCAAGCAGTACATTCATCTACGAGATTCCATCGTTTTGGAGGGAGATTCAACCAACGTCGGTCAATTCACCACTCCCCCAGCGACATATTATGTTGGTAGGTAGCAACCTGGCTGTGTTCGGCATTACTGCTCGGGAGTTAATGACGAAGTGCCAATAGGTTCCAATTGAGCCGTTATGTCAGTTGCAATGAGGCGATTTGGCATATTTACTCATTTGCAATACACGAATGTCAACCTACTGTTCATCATTTGCGGAGAATGAACAGCGTGTCTATTCCACGGAAGCTAATGCAGTACAACGAGCAGACCGACCACCAAGCTACAACACTTACGAATTTCTTCGAAATTTGCCAAAGTGATCCGTTTGCACGAATATTGCTTTAGTGGAAAATGCCGCGCTATTATATTTGGAACGATTCGACGAAGAAGTTTCAACGACGAATGAAAGGTGAAGCTGTTGCAGGATACGCCGATGTATATTCGACTGATGCGCTTGGCCGTGTGCACATCGTGCATCCACGAAAAGACGAATTCTTCTATTTTCATTTGCCTTTGTTCCATGTTTATGGTTCTACTTCGTTTGAATCGCTTCGTACTTTAGATGGTTTGTTGTGCGCCACTGATCGAGAGGCTTGCCGACGTCTGAATTTACTGGAAAACAACTGACATTGGGACTCAACAATCGCTGTTGTAACTATTTCTGTTTGGTCGCGCGACATCATAGCGACATGTCATCCATCGAACGCATTGGTATTGTGGAACAAATATAAAGACGAGATGGCTGACGACATTTGCATCGAGTTCGCACTGCAAAATCAAATTATGATCTTGAAATGAACGACGAAGCTTTGATCATGATCAAAGGCATGTGCGTGCTTATGTGCGCAGCTATTTTTCGAAATTGGGCATGCCAGCACCAATTTGTTCGAACTGCAACGAAAGCCAGTGTACGATCGAAATTTAATGAGCCAAATAGTACGAAAGACGCACTGATGAAGGTAGTTGACGAAGGAAACCGCGGAATATTCTTCGTCGATGCTCCTGGTGGAATAGGGAAAACCATTCTGATTTCGTTGCTTTTGGCCACAATTTTGCTCAAGATCTCATATAAAGGTTGGCTGTTACATCATCGGGAATTAGCCACATTGCTGGACGGTGGCCGGACGGAATATTCTTTGAACGTGCCGATGAATATCCACACGATTGACAATCAGTGTGCTCAAAGGCAAAGAACTCGGTGATGGCCAAGATAATCATCATCAGGGACGAGTACATAGGCATATCCACGTTTATGAGAAGCGTTCAATCAAACGATCAAGGATTAATGAAGTGACATAAGACGTTTTGGTGAGCGATGATCGGCCGCGAATTTTCGTCAAACGCTTCCTGTCATTACGAGATCGACAACTGCAGATGAACTCAACGCGCATGAATGAAATCGTCGAGTCTGTGTCGCTATGTGAAGAAGTAGCAGTTGACCACGAACATGAGAGTCGCGTTACAGAACGACTCGATTTTTCGAAACAACTGTTGGCACTTTGTCAAATTCGTGTTGATGTTTCGATTCCGTTTCATCCGAATTTTTGCATGTTCACGACGTCGAAAGAAGAGCTTATCACGAAAGTGTTTCGGGACATCCGCCAAAATTATATGAATCACGATCAGCTCAGCAAACGAGCGATTTTGACACCGAAGAACAAGGAAGACGTGTCTGAATTACTTGATTGAGTCTGAATTACTTGATTCAAAACCAAATCTCTGGGAAATGCATTGTTATAAATCCGTTGACTATGTGACTAATCAAGACGAGGCAAATAACTATCCCACCGAGGTCGGATCTGTGATAATCATGCTGCGAAATCTGAACCATTTGAGATTTTGTAACGGAACGCGATTTTCTGTGAAGCGACGATCATCAAAGGCAAATTCAAAGGAGAGGATGTTCTAATTCCGAGAGTTCCTCTGATTCTAACTGACATTCCGTTCGACAACAAGTGCATTCAGTTCTCCGTTCGTTTGGTGTTCGCTATGACGATTAACAATTCACAAAGTCAATTTGCAAAAAACAATTAAATTTTCGATAGATGCCTAAGTTTGAATCGACACTTTATTCACTTTTCAATATATTACGCCGCGTTTATGAATGCGTTCGTTCGTTCTGACAATTTTTTTCACCAATCATATTGCGATGATTGGTCTCAAGAGATGATTGGTCGAACAAATGACCGAACGAACGAAGGAACGCAACCATAAACCTGTTTAGTGTTGAATTCGATGAAAAAATGAATGGAATGACTACTCAACTCAATTGTCTATTGAGAAATGAGTTGAGTTGTTTGATTTTTTCTCTCATTAAGAACCAATTCGTGAAGGACAAAAGTGTTTGCTCGGACGAAGTAATTTGGGGTGAAACAAAGTTCGCCGGGTCAGCTAGTTTTAGTATAAGTATTAAAAATTAATGTTAAATCAGGATAATTTAAATCAAATATTTAATAAAATTTATTTAAATTTCATTAAATTATAATGATTAAAAAACAGGGCAAGCAAACAACTAATTGAAAAGCGTTAAAAGTAATACGACTTAGTATGGACGTGAATTTTTTAACAAAACGAAAAATTAAAAAACCTAAAATTTCAAAACTTAATTTTGATTGAAATAAAATAACTAAAATTATAATTTAAAAATATTTACATAAGTAAGACAAAAATTTTATGTAATTTAAAAATGTTAATAAATTGTAGTATGCACTACTAAAGAATCAGTTACATATATATATACATTGCCACAGCAAAGGAATCGAGTTGCACCTACTTATTTAAATGTCAACATGAGAGGTTCAGATCACATAGATACTAAAGAGTAGTGACTAGTATGAAACTAGGTACTCTCTGAAATAAAATTGGTCTCATAAAAATACTACGAGATATTTCCGTAATTTTTGGGTTTCAGTGTTTGGCCAGACCACAGAGATACTACCTAGAAGCGACTAGTATCTTATCGGGTAGGCCCCAAGTATACTTTTAATTTTTTTGCTCAGCTCAAACGATGAAGGCGATGTACCCTCATATCGGATACAATTGTTTTGGGTTTGTCTGGTGAGGCTGGGCTTATTTTTAAATTTTTTTCTTAGCTCAAACAATTTTAATGAAAATTGCTAGAGGGAGGTTTTCTAGTACCAGGAACCGATTACTATGGATCCTGATTTCGGGAAAAATCGTGTAAGAGGCTTTCTGGTGAAACCTCGTGTTTAATTGTAATGCATGTGTCTAGTATTTGTAAGAAGCACTAAATCATTTAATCCTTAGCCAAAGTATGAAAATATTGTGTTGGGGGTATCGAGGAGAAATGTGATGAGGAAACCATACATTAATCGTCTATTTATTCACTAGAGCGCGATCAATAATTCGATTCCACAAATCTTATTCCAGAATGGGTCATGCATGTAGCTAACATTTTTAAGAAGCACTAGCACTATTTAATCCACAGTCAAGGAACAATATCCATTACTCGGTAGTATCTCTGTGACCTGGCCAATAATAATACACTGAAACAAAAAACCACCAAAATATTCTATGTGAATCGATTTTCCAACACATTAACAAATGTCAAAATCTCGTATTTTTATCATAAGGCAAATTTTATTTCAAAGAACACCTCCCACTACTTGGTAGTATCTCTGTGATCTTAACCTCTTATGTTGACATTTGATATACGTATATGCAACTCGATTTCATTGCTGTGGCAATATACATATATTTAACTGATTCTTTAGTATTTATTAACATTTTTAAATTACATAATATTTTTATCTTACTTATGTAAATATTTTTAAATTGTAATTTTAGTTATTTATTTCAATCAAAATTAAGTTTTGATAAGAGTTTTTAATTAAAAGAAATTTGTCTGTTGTCAGGTTTCTATTGTTAACATTGCTTTTACCGACTGTTTATTTTTTTAATTTAACATACATATTTATTTGTTTTTTGCTTGTTTTTTGTTAATTTTCATTTTGTTAAAAACTTCACATCCGTAAATAATAACATTTTTGGAACCTAATCGAAGAATATCATCCATAGTGCTACCACATCACTTCTTTCGTTGCCTATTCACCATTCACCGTTTTTTTTTCAAACGAAAAAAGCATAGCAAAGAATAACTTTTTATATTTTATAAAGTAAATCTTGACATTCAAATTTATCACTGCATATTCATCGTTAGATCTTCTGCTTAGTTATGACTGCGCTTTATATGAATACATCCTCGAATGTTTATACGGTAATTACTAAAATCATCTTGCGACTATATACAAACTGCTTGACCGCACATTGTAACATACAAAAAAGTTGATCTTTAAGGTGATCGCGAATAAAATTACAAAATACTTTAGTTTTATAAGGTCACAAATCGATATCAATTTGGTATTTGATATTACTGTTTAACACGCAACGCATGGGATACCACATCGTACACCTATATCGATAGACCTCTCACATTCAACAATATAATTAATAATTCACGTAATTATACGAATATTTCATAACACCACCAAGCTCTAAAATCAATCTTCTATTTCGAATTGTAAGTGAAAGTGAAACCAATTCCTTACTAGACTCGTAGTTGTTGTCTTATACCTCATTATCTAAAATCTTAAGTTATTATACGAGTACGAGTATACAACAATGATATAGTATGGCTATTTTCTAAGACACAGAAATACAACTATTGTGTACTGTAGAAATCGTAAAACTATGTTATAAGAAGATAAAATTCTTTGTTGCTGTAATAATGGTAATATAAGACAAGAAGTTTAAAATTATTGATTTTATCATTTTGATTGAGTGTATTATTATGGCGCTGTTCTTTCTATTTATTTATTATATTTTCGAGTTAAGTAGCAGATTGCAAGATGTTTCAACATTTTTATATCGTTTGGCGTTGGCTATAAAAAAAAAATGTTCGATTGAAAATATATAAAATAAAAATTTAAGATACTTTATAAACACACATAAAAATTTAATTATGTCTTGTTAGCAAATTAAAAATTATTAGCCGAAGTTTTTTAACATAAAATTTTAGTTACACAGTGCACGATTGTTGCAGTGTTGACATACTCGGTTTTATATTTTATCGCGAGCTCCACCTGAGGATTAAACCATTCAAATGATGATTGAAATTGTTTGGTCAGCAGTGGTCACGCGTTTTCATCATTTATGGTGGCCTAAATCAGGTTCGTCGCTCATTCGGAAATTTCATTATAAAAAATATTTTATAAAATAATTGTATCTAAAGTAGAAGACATAAAGTTAAAATTAGTTAAATTTTTTTTTGTTCATAGCTCGACAGCAATTAAATCCAAATCGTTATTAAGTATAATATGCGGGAACTCACTGTGGCAAATATTTTCCTTTGGATCCTAATATTATCACAAATCCAACGATCGGAATTGTTTGGTCATCTATCATTGAGGATTGATCACTATAGCTGTTTCCGTTTGACAATCTCTTATTTTTTTATCTTTTTTATTTTATAAAAGGAAAAAATTAATTACCATTGGATTTAATCTCCTTTAAACGTCAATTAATACCTACCTTTTAATTCACGCACATACCCACTCATTCGCCTACTACTGTCACTCTGTACACTGACATGAACCCAGTTGGCGCTGAATTCTGCACTCCAACAAAGGGCCTTAATTGTGTTTATTAACATCACCGATCGTAATCGATGAGGAAAATTCGCTTTGCACTCAGCCTCTGGTGGGATTCGAACCCAGTACCTCCCGGTTCAAGTGCCGAACTTTTAACCACTTCACTACTTGTCCGGTAAATATAAAATATTTTATAAATTTAAAGATCGGTACCATTTGCACAACTGTCACTGAGAATTTGGGGTGTGTAACGAAATCCCGATTTTCAAAATCCTGGAAAAAAAATCCCGACTTTGAGGAAATCCCGTTTTGAATTTTTAATATTTGACATGTAGGCAAATGGGTCTCTTAAATGATTTTTTCACAAAATTCAAAAATGAGTTTGCGTTTAAGTTCTAGAAAATGGCTAATAGGGATGGAATTTGGCCATTTCTTAACAGATTTTGTTGAAATTCGATATGTGCGATGGAAATGGGATTCTAAAATTATTTTTGGATAAAGCGGTCAATAGAGATGGAACTAGGCCATTTATAAACCTATTTTGTTAAAATTGAACCCGTGCGATGGAAATATATTTCTAAAATGAATTTTTGACAAAGTTCTGAAATATGGCCATCACTATGGAACTAGGACATTTTTAACCAATTTAGTTGAAATTCGACATGTGGGTCCTAAACGGGAGATAGAGATGAATTCCTATTATGTCGAAAATTAATATGTGGGATCTAAATGGAATTTTTAAATGATGTTAATGATAAAGTTCTGAGATATTCTCATTAGGGATGGAACTAGGCCATTTCTTAATCTATTATGTTGAAATTCGTCACGTGCGATGGAAATGGTGTTCTTAAATGATTTTTTGATAAAGCTGTGGAATATGGTCAAAAAAGATGGAATTTGGGCGTTTGTTAACCGATTATGTTTAAATTTGACACGATCTAAATGGGATTATTAAATCATTTTTGATAAAGCTCTGCGTATCTAGACAAAAATCGTGATATATTTCAGAACTTAGTCAACAATTCATTTTAGAATCTTATTTCCATCACACATCTGTCAAGAAATAGCCAAGTTCTGTCGCTAATGGCCATATTCTAGAGCTTTAGCAATCATTTTAGAATCTCATTTAGACCTTACTTTTAGAGTTTTAACATAATCAGTAAAGAAATGGTCAAGAATTTTTTTCTTAAGGCCCTCGGAGGACTAAACAGAGCGGGAGCGATGCGACTTCCCGCGTTCCTGCGAGAATAATTGAAGCCTCTACCATTCGGTATGATATCAAAGGCGGAATATCGAAGATCCGAATGTCGACGGGCAAAATTACGAAGAGCCGAATGTGTCGAAGGGCCGAATGTCTCGAAGGGCCGCATGTGTCGAAGGGCAAAATGTGTCAAAATAGTTATCTTTCGTGTTTGGAATTATTATTTTTTTAATTTATTTTAAGGAATATTTCGCAATTTTTTGCTTGATAAAATTTTCCTTCACCAAAATATATTACTGATTGGATACGTGGAATTCGGACCTTCGGCTTCTGCCCCTATAATCAATTATATTCGAAAACAAATTTGGAAACAGACAAATTTTTCTAGTAAATTTTTGGACAAGATATTTTATTTTTATGTTAAACATTTTTATGTTAAAATTCAAGACTTTAGAACTAGAAGGAACAAAACCTGGACTTCGAAGTACACCCGAGAATTTGTTACAGGTTTTTTTTTCGTTTGGTCATCCCTGCGTAGCGATTTATTGCGGAAATTCGTTAAAAACTCATATTTATGTCAGACTCGGAATGTTGTGGACTTAAAACTTTACCAATACGATGAATTTTATAAATACAACAATCGGAATCTTTTAGTCAAGTATCTATGAGGATCGGTCTCTAAATGTTTTCGTTTCCGACTGTTCGAGTTTGAAAAGATGACCAATAATTTATTCTGTATTAATTTACAGATGGGAATCGTTTATTAAACGGTTATTGAGGATTGGTACTATAGTTACAATACGTAACGATTTATTGTAAAAATTCGTTAAAAACTCATCTTTCCATCAGGTTCGGACTGTTCAGGCCTGGAAAGTTTACCGATTCTATTTATTTTATAGATCCAACGATTGAACTCATTTGGTCAACAGTCATTAAAAATTGGCCACTAAATGAATACAACAAGTGATCAATCCTCGTTGACAGTTGGCCAAATTCAGAACGTCGGGTTTATCGTTTTATTGGTAAAATTTCTATTCTCGATCAGACGAAATCTGATGGAAATTTAAGTTATTTACGAAGGATTGACCAAACGAAATCAACTAGTCACCAATCCTCAAAGATACTTAATCGAGCGGAAAGAGGAGCTTTACAAAAAAAATACTTCTATTGACCAATCCGCAATGACAGTTGTCCAAACGATTACGATCGTTGCGGATTTGTGATAAATTAAGGATTATCTAAAACAACGTTTCCAATTCGGTTTTTTGTTAATTTTGTAAAATGAAATAATTCAATTTTGATTTCGTTTTTTCACAATAAAAAATGCAACGAAGGTTAAATACTGAAGAATAGGTGGCAATATTTTACCCATATAAAATTTGCTATTTCATCTGTTACAAGCCAGCATAGGATGGTTATATAAAAAATCCATATGGTTTACTCATATCTCGCTATAAGAACCCGTCAAACCGGTTGTTGTTGTTGTTCGAAGTGACATTTTAATTTTGCGCTTTAAAATTATAAATTATAAATTATTAAAATTATCAATTATAATTCATCAAAATAATACAAACTTTATGAAATAGTTATTTGTTTATATAGTGGTGTATTATGTGATAACAAAAAATACAGACTTTTGTACAAAATGAATGTATCGTGAAAAAATGCGAAAATACGCCTAAAAAAATACAAGAAGGAATATCTTACCATCAGGCCATCAGCAAGTTTACCAAATGTTTATATAAAATAAAATGTAAATTATGTTAAAAAGCTAGTGATTTATGGTAAATTTATCCTAAATTTAAGTTATAAATCAGACAAAATTAAGAGTTATAAATCAACCAAAATTGGTTCTGGCGTCGGGTTCTTATAGGTTTTATTAACCAGGATCGTATTTGTTTATTTTAGTTTAATAAAACGGCGGATATTTCATGTGCTACGTGCTTGGCTTTTCATAATTTATTTTTATTTTAAATATTATGAGAACAACTTTTTACAAAAATTTTTAATGTACACATTTATTTTTAGCTTACCAAAATATGGAGAAATAAAAAAGAAATGGTTGCAATCAATTGGCTTGGGCGAGCAAGATGTAATCAGTAAAAATGCAATTGTTTGCTCGGTACATTTTGAAAATCACCATTTCACAAAAGGGAATCAAATGAGAAAAAGATTAAACAAATCGGCCATTCCCACCTTGAACATTGACAATAATCAAAATAATCTTGAAAATACATATCCCAGTATTAATCAAATCACAATCCCTTATCATACTGAGAAAAACGTATTTGGATGCTACGAGTCCGAACACTCATGGGACATTGATAATAATCAAAACAATCTTGAAAATACATATCCCAATATTATTCTAACCACAATCCGTTATCCCGTGTCCGAACACTCATATTCTAAATCTGTCCCTCAAGATGTTTGTCTTACTTCTATAGATGACTCTGATAATACAAATGGAGCTAATTTTAAAGCTTCGGATTTGTTTAATGGTGAAGAGAATTTGAATAATAATAATATAACCGATTTAAACAAAAGTGATGCTTGCATTCCTAGTGGTACTAGTTCGTCTTTTGTAAAAATTATAAAACCATCCTATTCACACGAACAATTTAATAAAATAACGTTAAAACAAGCAATGATCTCATCAGATACTGATCTTGATGCGAGTCCAAGAAACAAATTTCGAAAACTAAAACTGCAATTTTTAAGGAATAGATACAAGAAACTGGAAATAAAAAATATGAATCTACGACAAAAAAATAGTAGACAAAGAAGAAAAATTATTAAATTGGGTCACGTGATAGACGAACTTGAGGAGAAAAATTTAATTACTCCTTGCCAGAAGGATACATTTTTAAACCATTTCTGAAAAAATTCGATTTTTTTAAACTGATATACAGATAAAATTAGAGGTCGAAAGCTAGCCAGGAAATATCCAGAAGAAATACGGAAGTTTGCTTTAAATTTAAACTACTATTCTCCGAGGGCCTATGAATATGTTCGGAAACAATTTAAAAATTGCTTACCTCACTCTCAAACACTTGCTAATTGGTATAAAATAGTAAATGGGCATCCAGGTTTTACTTCAGAATCTTTTCGTACTCTAGAGTTGCTGGTCCAATCAAAAAAAGAAACAGACCCGACAAACAATTTCTCGCCGTACAAGCTATGTCGGTCCCATTTTACCCGACACTCGGATAAAATTTAAAAAAAATAATGCACGAGTTTCTAAACGAAAACAAGGCGAGACAAAAAAAAGAAAAATCAATATTATTATTGTTGAAATGTGAACACCTGCACAAAAAGTATGCACGAGTTTCTTAACGAAACGTGACGAGACAAAATCGATGAGATCGATTGAGATTTCTTAATAACATAAAACAAAAGGACATATAAATCTCACCAAAATTTTGATTATGTATTTATAAATGTATGTGTGTGTTGCCGTTTGAATTATGTAATAAATTTTTTTTTATTAATTAGATGCGCTTCAAAATTTTTTCTAAGCGGACGTGTTTAAAAAAGTGTTCAAAAATAAAAGTATAATTTGTTGTTAAATTGTGGTTCAGTGATTTAAATATTTTTGTAGTGTTCAAACCAAGGTGAGTTTTCGCTTTTTATAATTTAAGAAAATAATTAAATGTGATAATAATTTTTTGTTATGTTTTTAGATCCCATAAGGAAAATATCGGATATTTCTCCATAGATTTACCTGACGCGTGAGAATTATTATTAGCAGTGACCAATTATTTATCGTTATCACTTTCAATCGTTTGTTGAAAATTAAGGACTAGTATAATTGGTTTCTTGTTGGTAAGGATTTAAAATTATATCTACAGTCGCGTGTTTTCTTTAAAAAAAAATAATTATTGAGAAAATAGCTTTTGTAGTGTATTTAGAGCATAGAGAAAATATCGGATAATTTTCTTTTGTTTTACCTGACGCGTGAAAATTATTATTAACAGTGATCAATTATTTAGTTATGTTTGTCGGGATGTAAATTTATTATAAATAAAACACATAATTATAATTTAAGAAAATTAAAAGTACTCATACATACTAGATATTGTAGTGAAATCCTTTCCAAATATCTAACATGAGTATTTGGGTATATGTTGGTAAATTTTATTTAATTTTACCCGAACGAATGCGATTGTCGAATGAATGCGATCGTCGTGCGATCGTGCGCGGTTGATTATGGAAGTTGAGTATTAAATGTCCGTTTATTAAATATCTAATTTACTTAATGTTGCACGGTTAATTGTCGCGTATTTGTAACTCGAATGTGTCTAGCCTCAATTACTTTGCGAATAATTGAGTTGCTACAAATTCTTACGTGTTAATGCTTTGTCTTATAGACTAACTAAGTATGCGCTTGTTAGGAGCATATATTATGGGAGCATATATTATGTATAGATATAACATGCTATGAACGAAATATTGGGATAGATACTCGATCGGCTAGCAAGCAAGCAATATACTAGTTGAAATTCTCGCTACTCAATCCATTTACCACAGAAATTGGAATTTCAAATTATATTGTTCATAAAATTTTTGCTTATTTTTGCAATTGCACAGTAAAACAACACAAAAATTTGCTGTTTATTTGCAAATTTACGGCAGAAGCAATCGCAAAAATAAACAAAAATGTTAGGAAAAATATAATTTGAAATTCAAATTTCTTTGGTAAAATGAATTGAGTAGCCAGAATTTCAAACAGCATATTTCTTGCTTGCTAGCCGATCGAGTATCTACCCCTTTATCTTGAAGTAATAATTATAAATTCTTTTTTACAGGTTGTAAGACTTTAAATTTAAGTCGCCATCCTTGAATAAAACGGTAAATTATTTTTTTGAGTATCTATTTGATGCAAGTTTGCTCAAGAAATATTCATGGTCGGGTCAAGCAGGGCTCGAAAAAAGTAAGACGTTTATTATTTATTAAAAAATTATTTACATATACTAATACATGTATATATATATATTTATTTTTCAGAAGTATGAAAACTGATTTTTGCACATCATTTTCTATTGTTAAATTTGATAGAACTCGTGGTCAACTGCACGGCAAGGGATGTGCAAATTAGCCATGCACAAATTAAAACGGCCGTACAGGAATACCTCAAAAGATCAGCGGTGAATAAATCTCGAACATAGCAAATTAAACAAATTTTAAATTAGTGTCAATTGTAACTCACATATAATATTTTACGTAATAAATACCTAAATTAATAATTGAATTAAAATATTTTGTCTAGTTTTACTCACAAGAAGTGCTCGCTCAAATTTACCGAAGATTTTGAAAAATAATCTCGATATTAGTCGTGACAAATTTCTCAATTAAGACCGATATATCTCTTCAATATTAACCAATTATTTATAATATAAGGCTTAACATAACACGGGATAAAAGACTGTAAAATACACACATCGGACTTCTTTCGAATATTTTACCTGACTATCGTGGTCCAGAAAGCAGGTATTTCATGGTACCTGAAATCTTCCTAGTAATTATATCCACAATTTCACACTTAAATTAACCTATTTTTGACGGATATATCTCTTCGATATTGACCGATTATTTGTTGATAGATTCGTCTAGCAAACAACCGAAACATTCGCTAATATAAGGCGTAACACAATACGGGATAAAACGTTATTGGAAATGTATGCGTGGATGAGATGTACATTCATCCAAAACTTCAGTATGATTTTCACACCAAAAGATTGTGGGGACATGTCGAGTTCGAAGGTAGCGACCCAAATGATAATACTTTAGCTACCCAAGTAACTGTTTTTATGTTTGTCAGTTGTACTGCTCGTTGGAAAATTCCTCTTGGATATTTCCCAACTCATAACTTAACATCTATACAAAAGAAAAATATGATTGAGTTGTGTTTACGTTTATTACACGATGTTGGGGTTGTAACAATTGGAGTGACTTTTGATGGATTTCCAACAAATTTTAGTGTAGCTCGAGCATTAGGTTGTAACCTCTGGCTGATATACCTCATCAATTTTCAATTTTTTTGGACCCTTGTCATATGTTCAAACTTGTCAGGAACGTTTTAGCTGATAAAGGCCCTTTAATCGATAGTGACGGCAATACAATTTCATGGCACTACTTAGAAGAATTATATAAGATTCAATCGAAGGAAGGTTTCCATCTCGCGAATAAATTACGAAAGACCCATATATATTTTAAGTACCATTAAATGAAAGTTAATTTAGCAGTACAAACCGTAAGTAATTCCGTAGCAAATGCATTAGAATTTTGTGATAGTATTTTAAAATTTCCACAATTTGAAGGGTGTATTGGAACAATAAAATTTATTAGAGTCTTCAATAATTGCTTTGATATTTTAAACAGCAAGAAATTTCAAGATTATGGTTTAAAAAAACCAATATCCCAAAATAATTTTAATTTGGTGGTTCAAAATTACGCTAAATTTTCAATTGAATATATATCTAAATTAAAGTTTCTATCCGATGGTATTAAAGTTATTGATTCTAAAAGCAAAGTGGAATTTATTGGAATAATTTGTTGTCTTTCTAATATCCAGGTTCTCCGGAACACTTATTTAAACACACACCTGTTGAAATATATTTCATTCTATAAATTAAGTCAAGACCATATTGAACTATTTTTTTCAGTTGTTCGCTCAAGATTAGGAAGAAATTCGAATCAAACTCTAAAACAATTCATCGCTTGCTACAAGCGTATTTTAACACACGTTCAATTAAGTGACGCCTCGTTAGGTAATTGTATTCCAGAAACAGAAGTTTCAATTTTGAATGTTTCCAATTTTAATTCCGATAGTCTTATTAATTCTTCTAATAACCGACTTGTAATGTTGGAAACCTCATCAGATGATATTTCAATTGATCAAGAAATTACTAAAATAGACGAACCTAATATGTATGACGGGGATTTTTCTGGATACCCAATTATATTGAGCGAATTTTCAATTAATGTTATTGAATACATAGGGGGATTTATAGTCAGATATTTATTTAGAAAATTAAATTGTGAGGACTGTTGTAAATTAATACAACAATGTAATTCTTATAAATCACTAATCAATTTAAATGGTGGTATTTTAACTCCCTCGCCGTCAGTATTAAAAATTTGTAAATACTCCAAAGCAGTATTAAAATGGGAATTGGCTATTGAGGACTACAAAAACATAACGCAACTACAATCTAATACAAAATTCTTTAAAAAAATAATTTATCACGTTCTTAACAACCTAATTAGTGTAAATATTTTTAATGATGAAGATCAATATAGTCACTCCCAAGAACATGTTAATTTATTAGCTCATTCTATCATAGAAAAATATTACGACATCCGGTTAAATTATTTTTGTAACCAAAGATCCTGTACATTAACAAAAAGAAACCATTTTGTTTCGTTTTTACATTTAAAAGGCATGTGAAATAAGTAACCATAGTAGTTTTATAATTACTATTTATTATCCACATAATATTATATTTAAATAAATTATCAATAAATGTATCAATTAATGTACTTATATGTATTATAGAAATAAAAATGTAATAAAATTTAAATTGTTTTTTAATTTTAACTTCCTAACTTCATTGCATTGTTCGAAAAAAAATTCGAAATACGGCCCTCTTGATTTATTCGCTTTCTCTTTTACCCTCCGAATTTGTGACACTTGACAGTTGCTTAGGCTCATTCTGTACCTTTACCTTCTTTGAAAAAATGTGTCATTGGTCACTAAACGTCAAAATATGTTGATCGATCCTGGCCTATCCATTACCTATCACCTATCCGTGCTAACTGGTTTTTTGTTTAATTTTCATTTTTATTTACCGTTTAATGGTAAGTGACCAAACGATGAAAAGTTGAAACCATTATAATCATCAGTTTTATCAAAAATTTTGAATGTACAATCGTATTAATATGAAAATTTACAGGAACAGAAAATTGTGTCCGATTATTGCTTTTTTAATTCTTCAATGTAATCTCGATGTTTGGTAACACTTTTGGATTACGATAGAAAACGGGGAAACTATATAAGCGAGAGAAATCGCAGGACGGATATTAGTTTAGCAAACTGAATAAATTTTTCGTTATTCAGGAACCTTGTATCAACGGTGTTAAGCGTTCCACATCCATAGGGATGTGTTGGAGTTTTTCTGACGCTCTGCGATAATACGAAAATGTAGCCTCTCTCGCTTCAAGATGGTTTAAACGGGCAGATAACCCAATTAAGAGGATTTTTTTTAGGATTTAGAGGAGAAAATATCGAGAAAATAATCCTCAATCCAAGGTGAGACATTGTTACGGCTCGCAGCCAACCCGCAGATTTCACAAAGCACGCACAGGCCTCTCTCACGGTGATATTTTGCTGGCTAGATCTCAGGGTAATTGCATGGGTCGTAAGGAAATTGAGGCTTGCGTGCTCCTGGCCTGCACCGTGGAACAGAAAAAATGAAAAGCAAATTAAAAACTGAAATTAAATGCATACACCATAAATCGTTCAGACGAAACTTGAGGAACTAATTAAATTTACTAATAACAGTACAAGTACTCAGTCTGCTGAAGAGACCTTCGAATGACCAATCGATCAGAAGGGCTGATGCCCAGCCACAACGAAGCAGCATTAGAGGGTAGGGACAACTCTTTAACAGACAAGGCCTCTCTTCATCCGGGGAGATCTCCAGCTAATCCCCCACAATTCATACTTCGATAGTGTGAGTCGCCGAAGTGCCGGGGAGACCGTGTGGATTTTATGGTCGTCTTCGAATGGACGACCCATATGCTACACTCACCACTCTGACCCTTTGGATGCCCTGCCAAGAGGGTGATGGGGAGTGACATGCCCAGCCTGTACATATGGGACCGACCCAGAATAGACAACCCTTTCTCACCATACCGATCCGAAAAATAACTTAATACTTCATTTTGTTATCAAAAACAAGGAAAATAGGAAGAAAATGACATAAACAATAATAACCAAAAAAACGGTTTTCGGCCGATGAATGAAAAAGTATACCCCTTTACAACAAAGGAAAAAAACAATTCCAGGAGGAAAAAAAATGGTCGCGGAACGGGATTAATTAGAGAGCGCAAGCAAAAAGGACGCCGATCGTGCGCGCGGTGCTCGATTACAAAAATTAAATTTAAATAAACTTGAAAATTTGAATATGGACAAGTAAAGTTAAAAAGTAGAATTCAATTTAAAAGAATAAAAATAATAAAAAAAAAATTAAATTAATAATCAAACAAGATTGTACTTTTATTTTACTGTAGCGGTGCCTTCCACCGTAAGGATTGGGCGTCTTCCTGCCTTAAATCGAAAACAAATCCACCGTTATGCGTCTTTCCGCCTTTGAACAATTTTACAACTGGCTGATTGGCCACCTTGGCCAGTAATTTAAGATCTATTGATAAGCAAATAATTTTAGGCTCACTATGGGCTAACCAAATACCCCATTAAAAATGTTGGGCTTTACCCGTTTTTGACCAGAATTCAGGTCATTTAATCTAAAGCCAGCAGAACCCAAATCGAAAATCGGACCAAAATCGAAATTAAAACGAAAAACAAGATCTATTTATAAACAAATAATGTTAGGCTTATCAATAGATTTTGTTTTGTATTCTAATTTCGATTTTGGTCCGATTTTCAATTTGGGTTCTGCTAGCTTTGAAATGATAAAGCCTTTTGCATTTTCTAGATCAAGTAGAATTAAAAAATTTAAATATGGCATTTAATTAACTGACGATTTCGAGAGGCTGTGACTAATTTCATTCGTTTTAAATATGTAACTCTATAACGTAAATGAAACAACTGTATATTGAAATAAGTTTTATTGATCAACATATTATAGAAACAAATTTAAGACCATAAAATCGTTCACCACTTTATAAGCGGTGAAGACAAGCTATCGTCATCTTAGCGTATCAAAATAAAGTTATAAATTAAAACACTCAAAAGTCACAACAAGAAAAGCCATAAAGATCCCAAAAAAATAATTCCATAACATTAGAAACACAATAGAATATGACCAGGTGTACAAGTATGAAATGCGGATTCCAGACAACAGATGGTGCCGGAAAGAAGAGAAAAATGTTTAACAAGCAATGGAGCTACTTTGAATAAAGCACTTTTTATCATTCTTTCGCTTAAAAATCCGCATTTCATACTTGTACACCTGGTATATAGAATCGATAGATTTGTATGCAAATCATAATAATAATTGGTGCGTGTTTCGTCTTATTGCCACATTTCGATGCGGAGAATAAATAAGAAATAATCATGCAAGATTACCATAAAAAGATGGGTAACGTCTCAAAATCAATATAAAATGGAATTATAAATTTTTTTGTTTGCCAATAAAATGTTTTATTCCATGTGTTTACCACCCACTTAAGCATTTATGTTCAGCACACATATACAGTCTGCTTAGTAGAAATATATTAGAAATCTATAACTTAGAATTTTTTATAAGTGTTTCGTTTACTGTATGTATCGATATCTGTTAAAATATAATTAAGTCTAGAAGTTATTGGTTATCAAACATGGCGTGATAAACCACAAGCTGCGCGGCCGTCCGATATATTTCTTATAATTTGTAATCTTTCGTGTTCGGTAATTTACAGACACACGTAATTTGTAGTCTAGCAGTATGCCAGAATAAACAATTTGTCCGTAATTATAATAAAAAATGTAATTTAACACAATTACTGCAGTGTTTTGTTTTTTTACAAGCGCGATAATTTCTTAATAATAATTTTCTTTGTGTCTCTTTTACATAAGTGTTATGTACTTATTCGTACTTATGTTGTAATTAATTAAAATTTCCGGTATAATTTTCGAGATGTACATTATAAAGACATAACGAAGCGTAAAAGATTAAATTTCTTGCATAAGCAGAAATTATTTTGGTCTTCACAGTTTGTCATTCTGAAGATCGGTATGCAGGTCACGTCACCTTAAATATTATAATTCAATTAAATTGCAGTCGGGCTGCTACAGTTTTGATTGACAGTGAAATTATATTGTTAGGTTTAAGACCAATTATTTATCCTATTACAGTCTAATTTGCATCAAAATAGAAAATTATTTTTAAGCCAGCCGCTAGTATTTCTTGCACCTCTTCATCCAGGAAGTTATAAGTCAAAACTGTTGGAAACTCCATTCTGAGGAGGGAGATGATAAATTTAAACCATATGCTAATAACGACTAAGAAGCACACACCTGTGGTGAATATACTCGAGCATCTATCGGTTAATAGTGTCGCAAGCTATCGAAGGCAAATGCAATCCTAAGAGTACTCTATTAATACCATGGTTGCAGAGATCATACCAAAATCGAATTACATAAGAAACTGATCGAATTCCGGGTAAAATTAAGTTAAACTTGCTTTGTTATCGTAGTTTACGAGCTCAGTACAAGAAGCCGAGACTCGGAGACACATATCCAAAATGAAGAAAATGTATTAAGAAATGATATCCTACTTTATACTAAACATTAAATCTGAAATAATTGCGAGCTATGTTTTTTGACTGATGTGGGCTATGTTTTCATTTTACAGTTTCACATTTTGATTTAAAAAACTCAAATAAGCGAAACATTGTTTGGTTTTTCACTTTCACTCTCTCTTTCACTCACGAGTGTTTAAACTCGCATAGATTCGATGTATATAGATTCGCTTTTACCACGATTGTAGACGTCCAATTCACAACACTTGATTTCAAAAACGAAAAAATTTTCTTATCGGACTTTTGGTAAAACTGTCTTGCATAATGAAAAAAATAGTGAAGTGAATATGTTGTGGCCAACACCCTACCTTTCTTTATGACAAATGTACATAGATCTCGAATAACACACACTTATTCTAAATCAAAAAATTGAACGTATACCGGATTTGTATTGTATGTGAAGATGGCCCATGTTCCATCCCCGAAAAATGCGATGGCAACACTTATTATTATTATTATCGTGGTATTTTTCACTCTTAGCTTAAAGATTCGCCACACTTTTACTCTAGGGGTAAGGTTCGTTAGTCTAGAAGGTACCAGCCCAAATGTCAACCCCACTTGCACGTGGCGCTAATAAACCAACGAGGCTCTGGCGACCTAGGAACGGTGGAATAAACGAACACCATGTTGCGACTCCGGCTCCATAATAAGATTTGGTTTCGAATTATTTTTTTCCGTAGCACACCCTTAATAGCAAATAATTAGTGTTGTACATACAATTTTTCTTCGGCCCGTATACACAATTGTGTATGATAAGTTCAATGAAACAAAATGATAAAAAAAATTCTTCAACTTGAAAGGATAATATACTTGTGCTCGTTTTTTTATATTGTTCTCTTTTTGCGTATTTTTAACCGTCGATTAATATTAAGAGCCAACCCAGTATGCAGTTTTTACACTGTGTGGCAAAAATAGTTTTAATTCCATACCAAATTCCATACTACAAAATATCAAAGACACAAAAATATCGATTTAGGAGAGAAATAATTTTCTTTCCCTTTCTGATTTACAAATTTTTTTGATGTTTTATTAGATTTGATTGGTATCTTCAGTTTCGTGAGATATGTTGACGAATGACATATTATGTATACTCAGTTAAGGGTTTTTTATTTATAAAACTTTTTTGTGTTTTATTTTTTAAAACGTGTTTTAAGTATTAAAGTAAAATTTTATTAATTTTAAGTGTTGCTCGTATTTTGCCATCTTCGCGATCAACAATATTGGACTAAACAGGTAATAAAATTGAATTTCCAAATTTACGACGTATGCTTTTGATACTGACGATTTTCATGTGTTTATTTTTTTAAGATGGATGCCGAGTGAGCGACGTAAAAGATTGGTGACATAACATTACATTGGCCAATACATTGGTACAATGGTGAGATTAAAAAATTGTAGTATGTCTGTGAACTGTACATTAATAATTGTATAAGAATATGAATGTATTGTATATGTATGTATGTATAGTATATGAATAAATTTGACAAAAAATGCAAAAAAAATTCTTTAATTTCAAAATAAAATCTCAATGTGAAAAGTACTATAGAAATCTCTCTTTAAAAAAGTTGGTTCTTAATAAAAGTGAAAGTAACAAAACAAAATTTAATATTTAATGTTTTTAAAAAAATCCCGACTTTTGTCGGGATTTTTAAAGTTTCAGCAATGTTGGGATTTTGAAAATTGGGATTTTGTAAATCTGGATTTTGAAAGTCGGTATTTTGAGAATTGGTATTTTGAAAATCGGGATTTTGAAAGTCGGGGTTTTGAGAGTCGGGATTTTAAAATTCGGGATTTGAAAGTCGGGAATTTTTTTTTCGTCGGGATTTTGAGCCGATCAGATGTATATCTTGTGCATTTGTTCGACCGGATGCGAATATGCGATGTAGGAAAATGTTTGTTTGTTATATGTTTTGGTAAGGAAGACAGTAAGTAAGGAAGTGACACACACCTAAAACAAAACCAAAGAACACCTGAAGAAAAATATTTTTCTAGATTTTTTGGTGTGAGAAGTTTTTTTTAGTCAAGTTTTGAACTTTATGAAGTCGAGTTATAATTTTCGATTAAAATAGTCAAGTTTTATTTTGTGAGTTTATGTAGTTCCGAATTAGACACGGAGTTGAGTTTTGGCATCTAATGCTTTTGTTTTGTTCCCTTAATAAAAAAAAAATTGTAATCTGAAAAAATACATGAAGATTGTTTTGTGATTTATATTATAATAAAAAAATATAGCGGTTTTCGCAATCATTTGCGGATGATATGGGTTATCACCAGTGTTGTGCGTATTTTGGAATTTTAGACGTCATGGCATCGATAATGCGTCGACAATCGCTTTTGGTGTCGAAAAAATAGACAATTGGCGTAGAATATGTCGAGAATGTAGATAATTGGTAGACAATTGTAGAATATCAATTCATCTGTTGTACTTGTATTTTATAATAATAAATTAGTATTATTTTATATTAAAATAAGGATAGGCGTTTGTTATAAGTTGGTCGTATAACAATGACAATGCGCGTCTTTCTTGTTGAAGATACGGCAAATCGCTGCCACTTTCAATTCATCAAACTTAACTTCGCTTCGCCATGACGAATGAAAATTATGGTCAAAAGTCCGGTTCTACAATGGTTCTCTTGGAATAACAAGAGTGCTGAATTAGGGTATTCATCGTAAGACGGATCCTCATAACGTTCAGATTTAATGTAGTCTAACAAATTACGCAAATTGCATAATTTCAGAACTTCGGTCTTCCCTCATTTGCACGTTTTCGATTTACAAATTTGCTTAGCTGATCTAGTGAGTACAGCCTTTATAACTTTACTTTACTTTTATTATATCCTGTTGCTCAACAGCAAGAGGTTTCTCTCTTACCACGTATTAGAAAAATTTTGTCGTTTGCAGATGCAGCGTATGTGTGAATTTTGTACATTCGATACACTTACTAAACCAATATTTTTTTCTCATCATTTAAGTCTTGTGTAAGGCGCCCGCAGAAGCACGCAAGCCTCCAACAACAGTAAGAAAGAAACATTTGCATAACATGGGTGAATTGGTGACAGCCCGCTGAATCATAATGCGAAAGATCAAGGAGAAGAATGTGGTATCTCATAAACCTATGAAAGAAGTCTACGAAAGAAGGTCTCATTTTCCAGAATTGTTGTCGCTCCTGAGGTATTACCATCGCGATCATTGGTCAATTCTCCGACAAAGTTCTTTTTAAGTGGTATTTTGTAGGCATTACAGCGGTCTCATATGGTGGATAATATCTCCGAGTAATCTAGTTCTGTCCAATAAAATTAAAATTTGCATTATCATTTACAACGTCGGATAATTCACAAGTGTGGAATCGGTTTTGCCCAAACGAAGTTTGATCCGTTGTCAATTATAATTTAAGAGAACTACTTAACATAAACTGCTGGAAGGCTGCACTGCAACGAATGAATCAATACAACGAAAAACAGCAAGCATATGAATAGGTTTTAGATCTCTACGCTTTGATTTCTAAACGTATATTGGTCCAGCATAAACGACACCAGCAATGAAACTCTGTTTCCCACACAAATTTCGAAGGAGCACGGTGCGGTTCCAATCCAAGGCCAAACAATTATGGAATCACTCCACAATTGTTGAAGTTTTGGTAAGTGGCAGTTTATTTATTTATTCATTGACATTACAATTTTAAAGGAAAAGTACATATGGAAGCAATATAAATGAAGAACAACAACCACCAAATACTTCCATTAGGCATAAAAACCTCAGATTTTTTCAAAAAACAAATCTACTCCATGCTGGTACCCTCCGTATTGAGCTCGAGAAAACTCAGGGAAACTCTGTACGTAAAAGCTGTGACCTGAGGCCGTATTCTTGAAATCGGTGGAAATTTCTCCAATCGGAATACAGTTCTTTGAAATTCTCTATATTATTCGAATTTTTCGCCGGCTAAAGAGGAAAAAGATTTAATTGATTTTTTTTTCTTTTTGTGTAAATTTAGGGCCTCATCAAAATTAGATTCTACATGTGTGGTTGAAATTAAATCAAATCTAGACACATTTTGAATTAAAATTGGATTGGAAAGCTACTATTACTTTTCAAAGAAAAAAGAGCAAAAAGCAGAAAATCAAGAATAATTAAAAAATATTGATGTTGTTTTGTTAATATCTAATGATTATGATTAATTTTCCACATTATCGACGTGAGTTATTTAATTTTCGACACAAATTGTCTACACGTGTAGACAATGTATTAATTACGCCATGTAGACAATACGGCATAACGCTGGTTATCACATTAAATGGAAGAATTAATACGTGCAACAAATAAGTTATATCAGCGGGTAGACGCCGCCACATTTTACCGGGCGGCGGCCGACACACGGCTCATAAATTTTATTAATTAATGAATTCACGCACGGCGGCAGCGAATAATTCGGTGAGTTGCGGTGTCAACGATAACGGCAATCAAGGACGCCGCAACCCTCAAAGGTGACCTACTCGAGGTTATTCAGGTATAGTTTTTTTATTTTTAGTATTAATTTAATTTTTGTTTTAATTTACTTTAATCGAACATTGTAATCGAGCTTCGAAATAACGGACGAGTGACACGCACATACGGTAGATTGGTGTCCAAAATTAATTTGGAACTATTATTTTGAATTCATCTTTAATTCTTTTTATTTTTTTAATCTTTTCTTTTCCTTCCAAATGTTTACTCATTTTATTTCCTCTTTTTGAAACACAATTTTTGGGATGGATACACGTTATAGTATACGTTACAGTATACTTAATAAAACAGAACCGTGAATTTCTGGTAGGTATTCGGATTTAATATTTTTCTCTATGCCTTTGGTCAACTTTTCTTTGTTACTTTTTCTTTTGTAATAATTAAAATGAATTGATTCGTTATTCCATCTCAAGGCGGGAGTAATAGATCCAGCACATGTGTCATCCATTCGGGGACGACCACAAAATCTATACGGTCTCCCCGTGGCACTCTCGCAGTCTGGGAAGGTGTCGGACTGTGTATGGTGTGTACGGCTGTGGCGTCAGGGATCGATGGGTCATTCGGGGGGTCACTCCAGCAGACATCATACTTATCATTGAGGGAGATGCGGTCGTTCCGGTATGGGCACACCCAGTTATATTAATTTTATTTTTGTTTTTCCTCAAGTTTGGTTCAATAAATTTCGGTGTAGTAATTTCAACTGTTTTTTTAATTTTTAGTTTCGGTTTCTTTACTTTTAAATTTTCAGTTTTTTCTATGCGGTTTATCAAAGCATGGCATTAAGTCTTCAAACCACATGTCTGCGCCCCTGAGCTCTAGCCGGGCTTCATATAACCGCGTAAACCTCTTTTGCAGTGTCTGTTAATGGAACCCTCCGTTTTTCGTTAAAAAGATTTGAAACACGTCTTGTTCCATTGGAGTGGCGCCAAATGAAGTGTTTCATTACAACCGAGAATCTTATAGCAAATGATGACTCATTCCCAAGGCTTAGGTTTGCAGCTGCTGCAAAAACAATTCGTTAAAGCAATGAGTGTACAAAACAGAATTTTCACCCCAGATGATACGCCAACTATACAGTTGGCTAATCTACCCTCACACGGGGCAGGCTCAATGGATTCTGGGGTTCAACCATTGAAAGATCCATTAATACCAAGCTCAAGAATCTCAATATCATCACCTAATTAAATGTATCCCACGAGTCAGCAGGATCCTAGAAAACCACCATGATGCCACTTGAGAAAATGCTGATTTAAAAAATCGTTAGATAACTTAATGAAACTCAATATGAACAGCTATTCAAAGAAGTTTAATAGCTTAACCGTTTGAGTCCCAAGCAGTGCGATCGCACTGTTGGGATTTTATGTCGAAAAAGCCAACACATTTCGAACATTGTCGACACCTGACGGTGCGTTACCGATTGTCGAATTTGCGCGCTTAGATTTAATGAAGCAACTACATCAAACAGCTCCTTTGAATGTAAATAGTACTTTTTACAATAGGTTTGTCTCAATAGATTGCCTTTTCATCTCATTCATTTCATCTTCCTCTCTCATTTAGAGGAAGCGCGATAGCGCTGTTTAGAACTCTTCGATCGACAGTGTTTTTTCAAAACCCCCTGGGACACAAACGGTTAAAGAAGAAATTGCAAGAATCAAAATTTAGAATCAAGCCAAAGAAAATAATATAGCTACTATGAAATCAATAATATCAATAAGCCAGCATGGGTTTATGCCTGGCCGATCCACGTCAACTAATCTGGTTGAATTCTCTAGTAAAATAATTAACGACATAGAAAAACACCATCAAGGATCACGCATCGGGCCTTGGATATTTATTGTTTTCATAGATCGATTAACCGAGATAATCAAAACCTCAAACGTGCTCATATTTGCTGACGACGTGAAAAACTTTTGTTCTGTTAATGAAATGCAAGATACGAAGAAACTTCAAGATGACATCGATAGATTAAGTGAGTGGTGTGATCGAAACTCGCTTTATTAAATATTAACAAATACAAAATCATGTTTTTCCATCGTAAAAGAAATCCATCAAAGCCAACAATGAAGTATTGCAAAGGGTCAATGAGATTATATAGATTTATACTAATTTTTTAATGAACTTCTATGCAAAATTAAGAATTCGATTGAATAAGTATGTGGTGTGGAAACTTATAAGAAGAATCTTCTTGATCCAGGGGGTGAACTCCTCGGATTAAAGCATGTCATTAATTTCATATACCCTCTGTCTCTCTTTCTCGCTCTCTCTCACTCTCTCTCTCTTTCTTTCTCTCTCTCTCTCTCTCTCTCTCTCTCTCTCTCTCTCTCTCTCTCTCTCTCTCTCTCTCTCTCTCTCTCTCTAGCTTTCACATGCCATGAAGGGATTTTGCCGCCCGCACTATGGTCCTCCATCCATCTCGGTCTATCGCTCTCGTCTTCCAGTTTCGACATCCTAATACGATTAGGTCTTGTTTGACGTCGTCGCAACGCAGTCAGGGTCTTCCTCTTCGAGGCACTCCGTCTGACTCTCATCTAATTCGATTGGATTTGATGAATCCGATAATATCGCTACCTCCGAGAAGTTGCTTTCTTTCGTGGTTTATGCGAATCCGATATTCATTGTTCACAACTTTAATAGGGCCAACAATTGAACGGATGACCTTCCTTTCGAAGGTAGATAATAATCTACAGTCGTTTGAGGTCATGGCCCAGCTCTCACTTCCGAAAATAAGCACAGGTCTTAAGAGTGCTTTATTAAGTGCGAGCTTCCACGACTGCGATAGGTGTTTAGATCGCAATAATTTTGATTGGGCGTAGAAAACTCCGCCCTAGTGGCAAAGTGGTTAGCATGCTTGCTCCAGCGACGGGAGGTCCCGGGTTCGATTCCCGGTGCTGACAAGGAAAAAATTTCACGGCTGGTTTAGGATCAATGAATTAATCACTCATTATCCGAAATGAAAATATGATTATGAAACTTCATGTGAGGCGGCCAAATCCCTTGATGGGATATAGTGCCAGAGAGAGAGAAAGTAGACAAATCGTTGTCCGGCAGCGATTTGGGCTTTTATTTCTGCCTGCATATCATTCAACGATGTTATAATTGACCCGAGGTATTTAAAGCTTTCGACGCTATAAAAATTATGGTCGCCAATTTCAAGATTTGCCATGGAGATGTACGTGGGTGTTGTTAAAAATTTCGTTTTGGTACTATTCACCTCCAAGCCAAGTCTTTTTGCACAGCGATTTGTTTTACATGTAATGTTAATGTTGCTGTTGTATTTGTTTGACAAAGTTTATTATTGATAGTAATTGATTTCAAATAAGAATTATGTGCTAGTATTGTACATAGCGTATATATTGTACATAGCGTATATATTGTACATGCGAGTTTTACATGCTGTAAAATGTATATATATATATTATGTATGAGAATAGTATCGTAGAGAGTTAATATTGTGGAATAGTTTATAAAAATGTTATAAATATTTGTATGTAGTTGAAAATGGTTTGAATTATATTTGTTTAGTAAATGATAATTTTAATTAGTAACTGGATTAAATATATTGTGAAATAATATAAATAATATAATTTGATGTAATATAAAAATGTAGTGGAAATTAAATTGTAGTGTCAAGTTCTTACCTGATTATACTTGTATTGGAAGAGTTGATGAATGTTATACGTTAAATAATAATGAATGCACTGTATTTCACTATTTTAAATCAAAACACAATTAATTTATTAGATTGTTTACTTTGTGATTTATACTTTTATTGACAATTAAATTTCGACACAATAATTTACATATATTAACAATTTTGCTTATGGATTTTACGTGTAATATTTTGGTAACTTTTATAGGTTTGTCTATTTAGACTTTTAACTTGAACTTATTAAATTTTGATTTTGGTATATAAAGTTTTCATTGATAGAGTGTTCAATATAAATTTCACATATGGATTTTAAAATATTTGGTTCACACTATTTAGACTTTTACTTGAACTACTTAAATTTGATTTTGTATATGAAATGTATGAAAGTATATAAAAGTTTTATTGATAGACTTTTCAATTCGATTACACACTGAGTAGATATAAATTTCACATATAGATTTTAAAATATTTGGTTCACACTATTTAGACTTTTATTTGAACTATTTAAATTTGTTTGTTGATGAGATACTATTTTGTGATTGACCACTTTTTCTGATTAACTAAAAAAACATTTTACAATTTTTTGGCTTATATACTATAGCCCTTATTAATTTTTGTTTTTGTTTCAAAATGGTGCTGAGTGGTAGTTTTCCACTCGTAAATTTTTTGTGTCACACATTTAGATTGTTTTTAAAAATTTTAATTGGGTTTTGGGTCAGAAAATTAATAACTTGTTCGAATTTTAATTTGCATGAAATTACATTTTTTCTCATGTGCAAGGTTTCTTTCTGGGTTTGTTTTTATAGTTTGTAATTTTCTTAAATTCTTTACGCACACGTGTTTTTGTGTGTTGCGCGTGGGAATAGGAAAATTAGAACATTGTTTGCTTATGATTGAAATGTTAATTGAATTTATGTGTTGTTTGGGATGGTTATTTCGCAACACTTCCCCCGTTTGAAAAAGCTAAAATTTTGAGGTTGTTGAAAAAATTTTTGCTAATATGATATATATGTATATGTGTCTTGGTTTGTTTCGTTGACGTGTTGGTTTGAAGTTCGTTGTGCTGCTTGTGTGTTTTCTGAGATGAATTTTGTCTGGTTTTTTAATGTTGCCGTTGTTCCGTTTCTCTGGTCTTGTATTTTGTACTGTATGTTCTGATGCTGTTCATTTAGGTTACCACGTGTTATTAGTTTTTTATTCAATATTATATGTGTATTTATTTTGTATAGAGTAATGAGTTATTTGTTGTTATATAGTTTTTGTTGTATTATTGTCTATTATTATTGCTTCATTTTTTGTCTATGTATCTTCCTGTGGTGTAGGTTATTGTCCTTAGTTTCTTGCTGTGTCTTAAAGACCTTGACTTACATGTGGTTGTCTCTTATTTCTCGTTTTTATTTTTCCTGCTTCGGTGTTGTCTTTTTGTCGCGTGCCGTTATTGTGTATTTTGCTGTTCCTTGACCTACAGTCGTTTGTTTGTTTACATATATCATATTACCATTTTGCTTATTTTCAACCTTGAAAATTTATGTTTATTATTTGTATTACTTGACCGAGAAATTTTACTGTGTAATTTTATGCAACGTAGTATTGTTTTTTATGATGCCCATTTTGTACAGTTATGTGTTTTTATGTATGTATATATTTTGATGACAATATTTTGTTGTTTTATATGTATAATTAGAAATATGAAAATTATGTATTTTAATAAGTAAGGTTTTCATTGTGTGTGCAATATTTTTGAGTGAAGCCATTTTTGTTTTTCTTATATACTTTAGTTTTTATTTAAATGTGTGTTTCATTTTGTTTTTATCATGATATTTAGTTTTTATATGACAATGATTTTAGTGTGAAAGTAAAAATTTTTTTTTTTGTATGTGTAATTTGGGATATGAATTTTTATTTGTGCATGATTTATTTTTGTTTTCTTATGTACTAATTGAATTTTTATTGATAGTTCTCTTATATACTAAATGCTTTAATCTTTGAAAGTTTTCTTGTATGCTAAATGTTTTATTTTATTCTTTGTTTTGATTGATCGAGATATAGTGTAAAATAATATTATTGATTTAAATGATATTGCTTTTGTTGCTTAGGTATATAATATTTAAAAAAGGAAATTTTATCTTAATTGGTAGGTGTTAGTTTTTTTTTTTGAAATAATAATTGTTAAAGTATAGCCTGTTCTTCCTCGAGTGTTAGTTTTTATTGTTTTTGCTCGTTGAAGAAAAAGCTATTTTAATATTTTACCGTTTAATGCATTTAAATTTTCGCATTTTCAAGTTCGGTCATTTTTTTTCATTCCATGTTGGCCATGGGTACGCTGGTTGTTTATTAACTTCCAGCCATTTTAATTTTCGTTGTCCTAGTTCTATTTTTTGTTGGTACTCTTTTTTTTGTTCTGCATCTCCTAAATGGTAGAATTTGATGTGTGGTGGTAATGGTGTTGGTTCCTCTGTTGTATGGCCGAATTTTCTTATTGGAGATTTGTTTCTTCTAGGTTTGCCTAGCATCTCTTGTACTATTTGGTAGTTGTACTCTTCAAATGATGGCATTTTTGTTTTTGTTTTCTGTGAAAATTTTGTTTAGTTGTGTCTGTTATTGTTTTGCATGAGGATATTTCAGTTGCATGTAGTTCAATTGATTTGCTTTTGTCTTGATTGATTGCTAGATAGTCTGTGTCCGTTATGTAAGTTGAGTAACCGTTTGTTGTTTTGAATGGTATTAAGTAAGGTTTGTACAGTAAGTACTCCTCTTGTTGTATTATCGGTATGGAGATTTTAACTACTATTTTGCCATTTATTTCTATATGTTCTACTTGTGCTATTTGCCTCAAGTTATTGTGAATTTTCAGCTTCGGGTTGACTTCTTTGAAGTTTTCTTCCTACTATTCCGTCTTCGAGAATTTGGAAATCGTTCGGTACTGTGTGGAATTTGTGTTGTATTTTTAGTTCATCGTTTAATTGTAGTGTTAGTGTTAGTGATCCGTTTGTTTTTACTGTGCCTGTTCCGATGCCTGATAGTGTTAGTGTATCTAATTTGTTGACTTCGTCCGTATTGATGTGTTTCTGTTTGATGACTGATACGTCTGCACCTGAATCTATTAATAAATTCGGTCTTGTTTTTTGGTTTATAAGAGGGGATATAGTGTCTCTGTTCGTCTTATATTTGGATAATAGATTTATTAACGTGGATTTCTCTGGATAGAGTAGGTTTTTTAAGCTGTTGTGGTCAGTTTCGTCTAGTTCTTGTTCTAGGAAGTTTGTTTTAATTTGATTTGGTTGTTTTCGTTTCGTGGTAGGGGATTTGTGACTTTGTTCAATTATAAAAGTTTGTTTGATGTGGTTTGATTTACGTGTGGACGTGTGTTTGATATTTTTGTTGTTCGAAAGTTTGTAGAGTATGTTTTTATTATGTGATAAATTTCGTTTTATGTTTGATAGTATGTTCTGTTTGATAGTCGTTATTTGTTGCTTGATCTTAGATAATTGTGTTTTCGCTACGTTATGGTATTTTGAGAATTTAGTAGAAAGGTATAGGATTATGATGTGTATTACTAAAAATATGTTGTCAATTTGTAAGTTTGCTGTTTCTTGGATAATGTCGTCGTCGTCTGTTTGTATTTCGTGTAATTCTAATGTTGGAGCGTCTTGACCTGGATGATTGTTTTTTGTTTGTTGGTTTGTGTTATGAGCGTCTGGGCTCTTTTCCTTATTTACTAAAATTTCTATGGGAGCGTCTGGGCTCGATTTCTTATATACTACTTGTTTAATGGGAGCGTCTGGGCTCGTCTGTTTGTTTGTTAATGATTTAAGAGGAGCGTCTGGGCTCTTTTGTTTATTTATTAGAATAGAGTGAGCGTCTTGGCTCGTATGATTGAAATGATTTAGGTACATTTCTGGAATGATACCCATTTGGAGAGAGTAGTTTTGATTTTCGTTTTGTTCGTTATATGTTTGGTTTGTTTGATTTTGATCCGGTGGCAGTGGCTCTCCTACAGCTGGTCGGATCCGCTGGAGTTTCCCTGCTGAGGTTGTTGTGGTATGTTATAATCGGTTTGTGCTTGTTGCGGGTATAATGTGTTGATTCTCATTCCTGTGAATTTTTCTGTTAAGCCGTTTGTGTCGGGAGGTGCGCCTGGGTTTGCGTTGTTATTATGTTGAGTTAGGTTTCTCGTGTAGAATTTACTTCGGCATTCATCGAATGTGTGTCCTGTAGTAATTTTACAATGAGAGCAAAATTTCGGAGTGAATCTGTTCGTTTGCTGGTTTGGTTTGTTATACATCTGCTGTGAAGTCGTTGGATATTGGCTGTTGTGTTGCTGTGTGCTGTTATTTTGCCTGTAGTTGCTTTGATTATTTTGTGGTTGTTGTCTGCGGAATTGTTCTTGGTTAAATGAGTTGTGGTATGGGTTCAGTGTTTGGTGGAATCTATTGAAATATCTCTGTTGTTGTTGGTTGTACGGCTGAGTTTGTGTCATTCTGCTCATTCTTTCTTGGTTCATTCGTGTACGGCATTGATCCCATGTATGATTTTGTCGTTGACAGTAGTTGCATGTGACTGGGACTCTTGTGTAAATGTTGCTCTGTGGTAAGAAGGTTTGGGATGGCATTTGCGGAATTAGTTTGTTTATATTTTGTGTTGTTGGGTTTTGTATTGATCCGGTTAGCATTTTGTCTATTGTTTCTGTTTCATTCACTATTTCGTCGACATTTTTGGCTTTTATTGTTGCGATTTTTTCGCGTAGAATTGTGTTGTTTAGTCCATATTTGAATGCTTGTACAGATGTGGTGTTGAGGTGTTGTGTATATGCTTCGTCTATTTCGTCCAGGTTGTACTTGGTTTTGTAGCCTGTTTTATATTGTTCTAATGCTTCTAGAAGTCTGTAGCCGTAGTTTCTTATCGATTCTCCATATGATTGTTGTGTGTTTGTGAATCTTCTTTCGAGCTCATTTAATGAATATGAATCTGCGTACATGTTGTTTAGTGTTTCCCGAAGTTCTGTGTAGCTGTTGATGTTCCTGTGTGAAATTCTTATGTATGCATCACCTGTTAGTCTTAGTTTGATTAGTTTGTTGAATATGGTTTTTTCTTCTTCTGTCTTTAATGTTTCGTAGACGCTATCTGCCGTTCCAAGGAATCTGGTTAAGTTGTTGGTTCTGTTGTTGTTTTCTTCGCCGTTAAACTCAGGCACGAAGCTCGCTATGTTCTGTTGGATTGCTGCTTGGTTCATTTTTGTGTTTGTTGAGCGTTTGCCTGTGTCTTCGAAATCTGTGATCTGGGGCTTCTGTGTTGCCTGGGTGTCCTTTTCGATTTGTTTTTCTGCTGGGATTTTAACTTGTTCACTTATGGTTTGTGGTGTTTGGATTTTTTCCTTGTTGACTGGAATACTTGAGTGATTTTTGATCCTCGAGTGTAGCTCGTTGGGTTCTGATTTTATTCTGAGCCTTTCGCTTGCTCGAGTTGGTGATCTTGTAGTTTTATTTGATTTACTGCTGAATGGTGCGGTTCCACTCATTTAATTCATTTAATTTGTAGTTTTTGTTGATCATTTGAGATCTTGATTTTGCTTTACGATTTTGGGGAAACAAGAGAATTTTTTACAACTGCAAATTTGGGTGAAAGGGTTTTACAACCTCGGGGGGACTTTTACTTTATTTTGGTAAAGGGGTGTTCCACCAAAAGGTAGTGCGAAAGGGTGTGTAAGTTGGGAGATTGGTTTTTTAGTGGATGAGTGTTCGACCTAAGAGATTTGTTTTTGTACGCGTGAATTTATTTTTACTTAAGATTATGTTGACACGGGTTCGTAAACTACAGCGCCAATGTTTTACATGTAATGTTAATGTTGCTGTTGTATTTGTTTGACAAAGTTTATTATTGATAGTAATTGATTTCAAATAAGAATTATGTGCTAGTATTGTACATAGCGTATATATTGTACATAGCGTATATATTGTACATGCGAGTTTTACATGCTGTAAAATGTATATATATATATTATGTATGAGAATAGTATCGTAGAGAGTTAATATTGTGGAATAGTTTATAAAAATGTTATAAATATTTGTATGTAGTTGAAAATGGTTTGAATTATATTTGTTTAGTAAATGATAATTTTAATTAGTAACTGGATTAAATATATTGTGAAATAATATAAATAATATAATTTGATGTAATATAAAAATGTAGTGGAAATTAAATTGTAGTGTCAAGTTCTTACCTGATTATACTTGTATTGGAAGAGTTGATGAATGTTATACGTTAAATAATAATGAATGCACTGTATTTCACTATTTTAAATCAAAACACAATTAATTTATTAGATTGTTTACTTTGTGATTTATACTTTTATTGACAATTAAATTTCGACACAATAATTTACATATATTAACAATTTTGCTTATGGATTTTACGTGTAATATTTTGGTAACTTTTATAGGTTTGTCTATTTAGACTTTTAACTTGAACTTATTAAATTTTGATTTTGGTATATAAAGTTTTCATTGATAGAGTGTTCAATATAAATTTCACATATGGATTTTAAAATATTTGGTTCACACTATTTAGACTTTTACTTGAACTACTTAAATTTGATTTTGTATATGAAATGTATGAAAGTATATAAAAGTTTTATTGATAGACTTTTCAATTCGATTACACACTGAGTAGATATAAATTTCACATATAGATTTTAAAATATTTGGTTCACACTATTTAGACTTTTATTTGAACTATTTAAATTTGTTTGTTGATGAGATACTATTTTGTGATTGACCACTTTTTCTGATTAACTAAAAAAACATTTTACAATTTTTTGGCTTATATACTATAGCCCTTATTAATTTTTGTTTTTGTTTCAAAATGGTGCTGAGTGGTAGTTTTCCACTCGTAAATTTTTTGTGTCACACATTTAGATTGTTTTTAAAAATTTTAATTGGGTTTTGGGTCAGAAAATTAATAACTTGTTCGAATTTTAATTTGCATGAAATTACATTTTTTCTCATGTGCAAGGTTTCTTTCTGGGTTTGTTTTTATAGTTTGTAATTTTCTTAAATTCTTTACGCACACGTGTTTTTGTGTGTTGCGCGTGGGAATAGGAAAATTAGAACATTGTTTGCTTATGATTGAAATGTTAATTGAATTTATGTGTTGTTTGGGATGGTTATTTCGCAACAGATTGAGCGGTATGAAACTGTTCTTGATGTTGCTAGGTCTTAAGCCATAAAGCACGATATCATCTGCATATCCATGAATTGCATATCCCTTTGCCTGCCGGCCCACACAATTGTGTGGGTCAGGCAAAAGAATCATGTCAAAAATTGGTTTTCGTATGTGTTTTGAACCAACTTATACATTTGTGAATCCCTTTTTAACTTATTTTCGTTCGAAAAAAAACACTTTAACTATACACACAATTGTGTAGGTTGTACTTCAAATAAAGCGGAATTTTTTAATCAAAAAGGCCATTACATACTATATCTTTTCCTCACACATTTGTGTGGTTTGGACTTAAATTGTGCCAATTTTTTTTTCTTTTGTAGAAAAAGGGATGTATCCCCTCTCCTAAAAAAAAATGCTGACCCACGAAGTCCTGCCCCTTCAAAAATATCGTAAGCTTGGTTCTCATTCGAAAAAACAGATATTTTTTCGGGAACAATTGTGTTGGAGAACCTAGACTCAGTAGACTATGCCGGCCGACCCCTATAAAAATGTTAAGAAAACCCTCGCTCATGTTAATATAAACTTCTGTGTAAAATTTGAATCCGATTGGATGAATGGTGTGGAAGCTTATAAGAAGATTTTCCTTTGATAGAGAGGGCAGACCCGTAGGATTCGAGTAGTCACTAATTCCATATAACCCCTTAAGTCATTCCTGTGAAAAAGTTTTGAAAGATTGAAATTTTAGAAACAATTTTTACTGGAGCGAACGGACGAATTCAAAAAGACCACACACGGAACAGACAAAGACACAATATGTAGTAAAAGTAAGTAATCATGAAAAATTTTGACCTCCAATTTTTGCTGATTTATAATTCACTATAAAATCTCTGTGGTTCCGTGCAGACTAAATGTCAATTTTCGCTCTACAGCGTAATCTGACCGATAAAGGTGAAATTTTATATTTAAGCTTTTTCCATGAACTGGAAAGTCCAAAAGATGTTTAACCAGAATCAAACCACCGTAACTGGTTGCTTCCATAGGTGCTTTTCTGTATTTTGCAAATATTTTGAAAAAAATGTCTTTTCCAAGAAAAACGACCGTAAACTAAAAAATTCTCAATTAATTTTGCAACAGTATATCACTTCCGATCAGTTTTTCAAAACATAAGCGGAAATTACAGTTTTTGACAAACTGTTATTCAACAAAAATACTGCTCGTGTATGTACAGCCTATATTTTCATAAATTGGAAGATTCAAGTGATTTTTGGCAGAAGTCGGTTCACCGGAAGTGGTAGCTACCATAGATGCTTTATCGATATTTGCAAATATGTACAATATTGAAAAGCATATAGTATTTTTTGTACATTATGTTTCAAGCAAAATGTATTCAAATATTTTTTTGAAATTTTACAGGAAAAGTCAAATTTTGATAAAATTTGACATCTCTAGTACAGGAGATAGACTATTCGGAATAAAACTTGTGCCAGTATAGGCTGGCATGGAGCTATGCAATGTGCAGATGTTGATAAAATTGGCGACGGTGTAAAGTAAGGATGGGAAAAGCGAGCCTCGAAAAATTTGGGAGAGGCTTGAATATATGAAAAAAGCTTCATACTAAAGATTTTTTGAATAATTGGAACACTCATGCAAAATGTTGTGGATATCTCTGTACCTGAAGCGGCACTTATATAGAAATGTTAGATTAAATGAAACAAAAATCCATACAACACATTGTACATCAGAAGAAACTTAAATTTGCCTGTGGTATTAAATGATGTTCTATTATCACAAATTCTGCAAAATACTTATGTGAATCAGTTGAGATACTATAAACTGATGCATTAACGGCTTAGACTGAAACATAGAAAGTTTATGGAATTCATCTGGGCATAATAAAGTGAGTACCATCATTCAAAGATATATAGCTATATTCTACAGTATATTGAAATCATTCTGTACGAAATTTGTTTATTAGTTAAACATTTCAATAATTAACGCTTCACCGTAATTATTCACACTTTGACATAATCTTAACTTTAAACACAAACAAACTACCGTAAAAAATGAAGTTCGATATAAAGACAAAATGTCATCACCGCATCAGCACTATTGTACCATCGGCTGCACATAAATAATGTCAACTATATATTCAATTCAAACAATAAAATAAATAACCGCTTGAACGGACCGGCAGGCAACCATTTTTTTATTTTTTTCCAATTTAGCCTGTCGATTTTATACTAATTGACCGGTGCCGCGGTAAACTTATTTAAATTTTTTTGAATTTTATTATTGATAGGTGTTTTGTAAAATTATCAAAGTTGTATATAAAATAGTTGGATATAATTTTCACCCCACGACATCATCATCGTCTAATTTCTAAACAACTTATGTAATTTCTAAAAATAATTTTCTTTGTTATGCAAATACGTCGAGCATATTAAAAACGCCAATCCACATTTCGGACAACATATAGTTTGTTTTGTTGGAATCAAAGTTTAATCTCATACATAAGTTTTGATCGTACACGGTGTATAAAAGGGAGTTGAAATGTGTCTGCTGATTGTAGACAAAGCGAATTAATGTCATTATTAGAGTATGTAAGCTGCTTATTTACTATATAAGCACCGTATAAGCGTGATGATTTAACCTTGCACACAAACAGGTAGATATATGAACGAATGTAACATTTCATTAAAATGTTTAAAGCTCATATAACAACGCACAGCGGATACCAATCGTTAATAACCTGCCAACCACTCATTAAAATCAAAAAGTTGCGAGGTCCAACCAACTTTTTGATTGTTTTATACGAAAAACTACTACACTGCACAATGGCATAGCATTTTATGAATTTTTATGACTTTATTTTATATTTATTTACATTTTTTTTTTATTAATTTAATTTAAATAATAATACACAAATTGGAAATTTGATATAAAATTTTAATTTGTTTTTGAATCTGTGCAAGTCAAAAATAATATTTCGGTTGAAAATAATGAACAAAAACGTCAGCTACACACAACAAAATACTTTGATCATTAAATTTCATGCAGATACACGGAAATGTTCGCTCTCATGAGGTTGGAGTATGTCGATAAATTCATTAAAGTGGGAGTGGTATGGAATGTCGAGGGTATTATGTAAACACGCTTGAAAACAGTAAACGTATATCGTTAAGTATGCGGCGATAATTGTGAACTTCGTGTTGATTTAATGAGCTTGTTTTGTAATACCAGATTCAAATAAATTGTGTAGCGTGAAGTGTAAATTATATTTTTAACAAATACCAGTTAAAAAAAAAAAAAAAAAAAACTTGTAGATTAATTATCCGATACCTCTCTCAACCAACAAAGCATTCAAACAACGACTAAATGGTCGCGAGGAAACAATCCAACCGACTGTGTAACAGGACGAAACGTGTGGCAAAGGCCAGCCAGCTCTACCTTGTAATAATAATATAAAATATGAAGTACTGGTTATTTGTATTAATTTACATTTTCTTCTCTCACTGTAAGCTAGCGGCTGAAAAATGCTTCCTGGGACAACCATAAGTAGATTCTTTAATTTTGAGGCAATAGTCGCCAAATTTAACGGTTTCGGCTTTGAAAGTGTAATTCTAAATGGTTAAGTGATAGTAGTTTTTTTTTGTGTCATTCTATTCTATAACGCAAGTACAACTACAGCGCATTTATTATGTTTGCAAACATTTCTATGATTTTATTGTCGGTAATGTACTTGGCTGAGTTTTAATATGATTGAAGTTATTTTAGTTTCACTTTTCGATAGTTTTGAATGTCCGTCATGCCTGCCGGAACTACATCAACCGGAACTAAACCAATTATGGCACCAATAGCACGATGCAAGGTACAACACCGTGCACTATATAATTTTTAAGCCAGAACCTTATAAATTCAGCACTATATGAATTTTTTGTAGAAACGTTATAAATCCAGCCGGAACCTTATAAAGCCAGCCGAAATCATGCCTTCCGTAGCCAAACTAAATATGACACAAGGAAAATAACGGATCGTGCATCATTGCAGTGAAACCTAATAAAGCCACCTGGAACCATTCTACAGTTAAACCAACTATGGCATAAGAAGAACAATGTATTTTGGATCGTTTGCACAAATTATTTTTTCAGTCGGAACTTTATAATTTCATCCGGAACCTACTATAGCCAAAAGAGAAAGCATGCCTTCTACAGCCGGGACAAGATGCACAGTGGATTAGCCATCATTGTGTACTGTATGAGTTTTCAAAGGGAACCTTTAACTTATAGCTTATAAAACCATACTACTGCCAAAGCAACTATATGGCACTAGAAGCATAATTTATCGTATATCATTGTGTACTTTATGTTTTTTCAGCCGGAACTTTACAATTTTATCGGAAACCTTATAAAGGTGGTAGGAGCCATACTACTGCAAAATCAACTATGTCATAAGAAGCACAATACATTGAGCTTTATTGAGCACTATATGGCTTTTCGGCTGGAATTTTATAATTCCAGCCAGAACCTGATTAAGCCGAAACTACCCGAAACCAAAAAAATCCTACCGAAACCATACCCTCTACTGCCAAACCATGTATGGTACATAGGGTTACCATCCGTCCTCTTTTTAGAGGACATGTCCTCTATTTTACGGTTGCACTTTTGTCCTCTTTTCTATTTTACTTAAAAAATTATTCTGTCCTCTTTTTCCGCACCGTCCTCTTTTTCTTTCCATGAGTTTTTAAATTTCCAAATACGTATAACGTTTTCTTTCAATTTTTTTTTTATTTTTCCCTACTTATTTTAAAACAAAATTAAAAATTCCTTATATTAATGATATCTGGCAAGTCTCAATAAAAAAGTAAATTGGATAACCCTGCGCAAAATGACAGAAGAAAAATAATTACATTTCAAAATTGAGGTTATTGTGGTACGTATTGTACACCATTTAAATATTTATAGTTAGTTTAATTTAATGTTCCAGTTAAAATGTT
Organism: Nephrotoma appendiculata; assembly: GCA_947310385.1. NCBI lineage: Eukaryota > Metazoa > Arthropoda > Insecta > Diptera > Tipulidae > Nephrotoma > Nephrotoma appendiculata. The sequence continues at coordinate 272,817,996 of OX371225.1, read as the reverse complement.
TTAAAGTTATTTTAATAAATAAAATATTTAATATAAATACGGATAGTTATAAACAATATAATTATTATAAAACGTGAAATGGCTTGCTCTTCGTCGAAAAAGAGAAAATGTATTTTCAATGAAACACTACAAAAGGAATTTCCTATGTTTCAGGAAACCGAAAATGACAGTATAGTGGAATGCATTACCTGTAATAATAAACAAATATCTATGGGCATCAAAAGACGATTAGATTTATTACAGCCTACCCAATCGGAAAAGCATAAAAAAAATATTGGTTCGCCTAAAATGTCTAAACCATTGTCTACATTCTCGTTAAAGGACCCATTATATGATAAAATTTCGGCGGCTGAGGCTACTCTAGCTTACCATGTAGTCCATCATCAACAGAGCTATCTATCAACTGATTGCACTACCAGTATATCGATTTTGTCGCAAAATGTGTGAAACGAAATGAGTGTAACCGGAATGTTATAATGTAGTAGCATATGTATTTGTGTTAGTTTCGTGCGTAGGATTGTTTTTCTGCATATGCAAGTCACGTGTCATTCTTTTTTTGTTTATTCATATTAACTCTTTGAGTGCAAACATGATTTCGGCTAGTATATTGAGGAACACGATTGCGCTTTTTGGCACTCAAAGGGTTAACCATTGTAAACGCCATATTTTTGCGTTGTTTATGTATTTTCGATTTTTTATAATTTCACTCCACAGCTCGAGAGCAGACGTAATGTGCTGAGAAAAGGAAATAAGCACCATAAAAATTAAACCGATTCGCCCGGATCGCGTTATTTTGGTGCTGTTCATCATACAAATGACACAAATACGAACAATAGAAAAATACAAATACAAAGACATAATTGTGTATTATACACTGTGTACGTATTCGATTTTTTTTCTTTCGGTCATTTTAAATGAGTAACTCACGAGACAAAATCGATATACAGATTGCTTGCTAATCTATTCGCAGATTCAAAAATCGCTGTCCGTCTTGCCTCTGCACTGACAAAAACTGAAGCGATTGTTAACAATGTTTTAGCTCCACTGTCTCTAAAATCTTTCATAAGCGATACTATACATAATAAAATTCGGTTTATAGGAATAAGTACAGATGGAAGTAATCATGGGGCTATTAAAATATTCCCTATTGTTATAACCTATCTTTATACATATATTGCATTATACATATATATTACAATACATTAAATTATCTACATATTATTATTATTCTTATTACTTACATTGTATAATATACTTGTATTGAATTGATTCATATTTCTTATTAATATTTACATTATATAATTCTTTCATTCATACTTCCACCTATATTGTTATATATGGTATTGGAAGTTAGTTCGACACATACATATTTATTATGAATTATCTCTTACCTGGAATGCATGAAATATGTATGTGTGTTCTATATATTTTTATTCTTTTCTATAAGTGTAACAAATCGGTATATATATATGTCTCGCTCTAATTGAATGTTCCAAACAAAAATGTAATTCTTTTTTTTAAAAGAGAACTGTAGAGCATTCGATTGTTAGCGTTGGAAAAGAAGACAAATAAAAACAAAAGGTTTTCAGTTCTAAATAATAAATTATAAAATTAAAATAAATTAATTATAAAAGTAAAAAGTTAATTATAAAAATACGAATAACAACAAAAAAATCTTTCCGAGTTTTATTTAAATGAAACAAAAGAATACGGCGCGTTTTGGGGCCCGCAAACATAACACTATTGTTATAACCTATTTTTCTAGCAGCTCAGGTTTGGTAAAAACTCATCGAGATTAAATCTATCCCCGACGAGACCGCACAAACAATAACTAATATTTTGATTGAAACTTTGGAGAAGTTCGAGATAACGAATAAATGTGTGGCATTTGGTGGAGACAACTGCAACACGAATTTTGGAGGCATACGGCGAGCTGGCGAAAGAAATGTGTTTGTGTTATTAAAATCAAATTTAAATTTAGCAAATTTAATTGGTGTTGGATGTCCTGCTCATATATTAAATAACTGTATCAGACATCGAACAGATTTGTGGCCAGCTGATATAGAATCCATTATATCGAAATTATACAACTATTTCTCAACCTTTAGGGTACGAACAGAAAGTCTCAAAAATTTCTGTGCGTTTATAGAAGTCGATTTCAAATTCTTATTAAATTCATCGAAAAGCTATAGAACGAACCATTAAAATGTTTGAACCTTTAAATTTCTTATCAATTGACAAAGCACCCGTAGTTTTAAAAATGTTCTTTGAGAACCCGTTAAGTGAGGCTTAGTTGTTCTCCATTCCTTAACACATATCTTTCATCGGAAAATTGAGCAGATGGAGAAAGAAGAAAACTCTTTATTAGAAATCATGCGTATTTTAAAAAACGTTGAAGACGAACTTAAACAAAGATTTTCGAATAAATTTCTATCGATGGCAGTGTTAGAATTTTAAGAATTAATGATGAAATGAGCAACGAATGTATTGTATTCAAGTCTAGGGCTTTACAAATTTATGAAGATTGCCTCTGTTATCTGCAACAATGGACGAAAAGTTTTGAACCGTTTAAGATTTTTGAATGGATGAATCTTTGCGAAAAACCGACTTGGGAGCAAATAACCAATTCTTTTGAATTTTTATTACGAATTGGCATAGAAATTGATGATACTCTATTAATTTTGCAATTCACTGATATATTGAATTTTTATGACACGGTGGCTACTAATGATGAATTCAATGCTTTATTGGCTCATGACAAATGGAAATTGTTTTTTACAACAATTCAAAATTTGGAACAAATTTCCGAGTTTTTGAAAATATGTGAATTTTACTTTTGTATTCCTGCACATAATGCTACAGTGGAGCGGATATTCAGCATGGTGGAGCAACAGTGGACTAATAATAGAAACCGTATAACTGTCAGCGCTATTAAAAATATATTATTAGTAAAATTTAATTTAAAACTAGAGTGTGCTGAATTCTATAATTCTATTAAAGAAAACAAAGAAGTACTTAACGTGGTTCGTTCATCCTTAAAATACAAAGACGTATCTGATGTTTAACCAAATCATAAATGCTAAACTGAATATTTAGCGATATATATTTTTTATTTAATTTATGTTTATTACATTAAAATTGAAATTTGAATTTCATACGTTGAGTAATTAAAAGTTTTTCTATTGATTTGTATGTGAAATAAAATATAAAAAAATTATTAGTGTTTTGAATTTCTACTTTTTAAGAAAGATTACTTTGACTTTTTACTCTAGAATAATGTCCTCTTTTTTTGAAATTACTCATTTGAAAGTCCTCTTTTTTCAATTGCAATGTCCTATATTTAATCTGTTGGCTTATGGTAACCCTGATGGTACAGCAAACACATTGTGTGGCATTCTGCACAATGTAAATCGGAACCTTATAAACTTAGACAGAACCATACCAGTCGGAACCAAACCAGCTATGGCACAAGTAGCACAATGCATTGTGTATTATGATTGTTCATGAAGCACACAGCTGTTCGTCGCGCTCAATTAAAAATATCGGATACACTTTTATTATACAGGGTGGCTGAGACCAAATGTTACTGACTTCACTCTGCTGTCATTTGTGTAGTTGTCTTTTTCGCGCGTCAATTTTTTGACAGATTGAAGTTTGGTTAGTTGTTTACATGTGGTCAATAAATAATTGGTCTTAATTAATATCTTCATAAAAAATCGTAATGGAATTCAAAGGTAATAGTGTAATTGCACTGTATTTGAGTGGAAATTCACAAACAGCAATAGTTCGTCAGCTCCAGCATTTGAATGTGAATAAAATGTTTGTGTATCGAACCATAACTCGATACAACGAAACAGGTAGCATCGCTAAACGCAACAGAGGCGGTTCTAAAAAGACAGCAACATCAAAGGAAATGGTACGAAAGGTGAAGAAACGAATCCAACGAAATCCTCGTTAAAGTGCCAATCAATTAGCCGCACGTCTACATGTTTCACGATACAGCATTCAAACCATATTGAAAATGAATTACACTTGAAGCCATACAAAATACAAAAAGTTCAAGATCTTGCGGAGGCACAAAAAAAAAGTTAGGCTTGAAAGAACACGAGCATTGAAGGCCTTGGCCGAACGTGATGAGATTCCAAAAGTTGTCTTTTCTGATAAGAAAATTTTCACCATTCAACAGTATTGAATAAACAAAATGATCGTGTTTGGTTAGAGCACAAGTCCAACGATAAGTTGGACACAAGAGTTGCCATGCGCAAGCAATCACCAGCTTATGTTATGGTTTGGGCTGCAGTGACTGCAGATGGACGCACTCCTCTGGTTTTCATCGAACCTGGAGTCAAGGTAAATCAAGAGGTGTACCGCCAAAAGATCCTTAACGATACTTTGCTACCTTGGGCACGTAAACACTTTGGAATGAACCATTGGACATTCCAACAGGACTCGGCACCGTCACACAAAGCTCGAGCGACACAGCAATTTTTACAAATTTGCGTTCCGCGGCTGATTTCGTCGAAAGAATGGCCACCATATTCACCAGACTTGAATCCCATGGATTTCTCCATTTGGTCCATTTTGTAGAGTAAGGTGTGCACTAAAAAATACGAAAGTGATGATGCATTGAAGTCAGCTCTTGCTCGAGAATGGTATAAAATCCCGCAAGTCCACGTTCGGTCAGCATGCAATGCTTTCTATGGAAGACTGAATCAAATAATCAGAGCCAAAGGAGGTCATATCAAGCAGTAACATGTTTTTCATAAAATGTAATATGTTTTCAACATATTCCACGAAATTTCAATACAAAATAATCAAAATTAAAAAAATTACAGCGTTTTCATTTGGTAACACTTGGTCTCTTGGTCTCAGCCACCCTGTATTTATTTATAATATTATAATTTGTATCGATGATTGTATAACCTAAAAAGGACAAAATGTAATTAGAAAGGTATGAGAAAACCATATTGTAAAACTTACCTGTAAATTCTATAGATGTTATATATTATCTAAATCGAAAATGAAGTTCAAATTAGACAACATTTAATAATTGTAAAAATGTACTTAGCTGAACTTGTATCTCACGTAAATCGATCACAATGTTATGTTTTGTTTGTTGATATAAACTACCTACTGTCAAATTTAATATAGTCAATTTCGAATGAGAGTACATTATACCAATTAACTAGTGTTGTGCGATGCAAATTATTGGTGTATTGCAATAGCCGCATACACTTGCATACACAGTACATTTTTGACTTTTACGTACCTATTTGTGATGTACACTCATTTTTATTTATTAGTAAGTAAAGAGGGCTTGATCAGTGAACAAAACCCAAAGTAATCAAATAAAGTTATAAATTATAAAGTAAAGAATTTTTAAATACAGTCCGCTACCGCATTATATGGTCCTTCGAGCCGGATCCGGTAAATTGGTTGATTAAATCGCACATATCCAGAATCCAGTTATCACACAAGGGAAATATACCGTATCATCGTACTTTAGAATAACATACCGTTACTCGGGTAAACCATCTTTTAAACCTCGAACAATCTAAGCCTCGTAAACTCGTGTAGTTTATTATTCAAGACCAATTAATTTGACCAAATTACTGGAAGTTTTAATCACTGATCGAAGTTGAGTGTATCGTAACCGCGTGCTGATTTCGCGTAACCGACCAAATCAAGAAGCGAATTTGTTATCATCGCACGAGCAATTATTATTCATAAGGACGTGCTACATACCGTAGTACTAAGGAATAACGAAAACCGCTATAAAAATTTGGAGTTTTCATCATCACCAACAAATAAGTTACGGTTAATTAGTGAAAATTTTGTGTATCAGATCAAAGTGAATTGTAGTAAATAATGCCGCCAATAGAGAGCGCCATTAAACGTCGTTCTAATATCAAGGGTTCGATGACCAAATTATCCAATTACGTTTGAACATGTAAGGGCATGGAGGCATCCCAATTGGATCTTGAACAACTGAAGGTCCGATTACGACGTGTGGAAGGATTATTATCAGAATTTTATGAAGCCGAGAATGCGATCAACGCAGCCGAATCTAGAGATCCGTGGCTAGTTTTGCTACTGACCCAAAAATAAGACGAGGACAAGAAACAAGGGCTACTGAGACATCGAATATTAAATTCCCAACCTACCAATCACTAATCGACTTTTTGATGCAAAGAGCAGATGCTCTGGATTCAGTGAAAGGTTTCTCTCGAAAACCAGTGGCGTAGATAAAATCAATCCTGAAAACCCTTACCAATGAAGTGACCAATGCAGTGATGTTGGGTCCGTGTGCAAGAGAGATGCTCATCCTTCCTTGATGCCCGAAATTCAAGGAGTGGACCGTTGAGAAGCGTAGAGAATTAGTCAAAGCTGAAAATCGTTGCTTTAATTGTTTTGGCGAATCCCATACCGTATATCAGTGTAGATCAACAGCAAGCTGTCGTCATTGCCGCAGAAGGCATAATTTACTGTTACACCTAGCCAACGATGCGATGTGTCCTACAGGTAAACAACCACTACCAACCAGCAGCTTAAATGCAACCAACACATCTGCAGTAGCTGATCTTCAACCACAAACATCATCATGTCTTCAGGCCTGTAATTCGATAAATCAAGCTATATTACCAACCGCGACCGTAAGAGTGCAAGATAAAAGTGGTCAGTCGAAACTATGTTGGATTTTACTCGATTCTGGGTCCCAGAATTCATTCATTTCGGAAGCATTGGTACAAAATCTGGGACTGAAACGTTCATGCGGAAGAATAAGCATTCAAGACATAACTAATCAAAAACTCGTGACTACTCGAGGAATAGTAAAGGTTATCGTATCGCCATATTTCAAATCCAATTTTACATCTCACATTTCTGCATATGTAGAGCCCTCCATTACCAAAATTAACCTAATGCAAAAAAACGAGTAGCTAGAGTATCAATGTGTTTCCTCAATAACATTAGCTGATATAAGTCCAAACTCAACATCCAAAATCGACTTACTAATCGAAGCAGACAAGTTCTTTGAAATTTTGAAACCAGAGCAGATAAGAGATTCAAATAATAAAGTCTGTGCTCATAATACACATCTCAGATGGATATTGACGGGAAATATATCACACCCAGAAGATTCGAGCCAAGGTAATACCATTATAGTAGATAATAGTTAATATGTTGGACAAGAATTTGAAAAGTTTCTGGGAATCGGAAGAAGTTTTTCGGTCTACTCCATTATTACCAGAACACCAGATTTGCGAAGATCTTTTTAAATCCTCTACCACGAAACAAGAAAACAATCACTACATGGTAACATGGTTACCCTTTAAACAAGAAGTAACACCATTGAAAGAGTCATTGAGTATCGCGATCAAGCGATTACACGTTATGGAGAAGACATTTATTTATTTTAATACATCATTTAGATTATTTGTATGTACCACATCAGAGAGTTTGGAAGGAAACGTCTACGACCACAAAATTGCGTGTTGTGTTTGACGCATCTGCCAAGACCAGTTCGGGTTATTCGCTCAACGATAATTTGCTGTAGAGGCCAATTCTGAAGAATTTATTAAGTGATATTCTGTTACGTTTCCGTATCTACAGAGTAGTATTTACTGCAGACGCTGAGAAAATGTATCGGCAAATATGGGTGCATTCAAGTGATCGCCGATTTCAACGCATAGTTTGGCGTGAAACACCGAGCACACCAATAAAACATTTTGCGCTGAAGACATTAACATATGGTATGTTCTCAGCACCTTATTTAGCAACAAGAGTCATTCACCAAATTGCCAAAGATAATCATAACCAATATCCGGAAGAAGCACATGTATTGCAAAGAGTCACGTATATAGACGATTTGTTAACTGGAGCACATTCAACACCTGAAGCAATCAAAGTAGCGGAACAAATTTAGCATATGATGGGTCAAGCTGGATTCAACCACCGGAAATGGTCGTCGAATTCACCAGAATTATTAGGCAAAATGAATGCATCTGAGTCGTGCCCATCAAAACCAAAAATAATGTAAGAAGATCCAATAAAATAAAGGTGTTGGAATTGCAATGGCAGCCATCAGAAGATGAACTCACCTATCACATAACTCTAGAAGATATAATCCCTACTACGAAGCATGCAATACTATCTGAAGTTAGTCGGATTTTTGATCCGCTGGGCCTGTTATCACCATACATAATAAAAATTAAGAGTTTTTTTCAAACATTGTGGCTGCCCGAATTGGGATGGAACGACAAATTACCAGTCAAAGTTCAAAATCAATGGGAACCCTTTAAAGAGGAAGCATGCTATCTAACTACCATAATCATACGAAGGTGGCTCTTCATGACCAGTGGAGAAGGACATCAATTACACGGATTTTACGACACCAGTGAGTTGGCATTCGCAGCCGCCGTATACGTACGCATATACTACAATGGCAGTTATGTTTCCAATTTAATAGGAGCAAAAACCAAAGTTGCGCCTATTAAGAATATATAACATTACTTAGATTAGAATTAAATGGGGCATTGTTGTTAACTCGATTAATCAAGCATATCCAAGAGGTCTTGTGTATTCCAGATTGTTATAGCTATTCGGATGGACCGATTCTACTATCGTACTAGATTGACTTTCAGAATCGCCACGCCAATGGAAAACATATGTAGCGAATAGAACGAGCGAAATTTTAGAGGTCCTTCCGAGAGGAAAATGGAGCAGCACATTCCATCCAAGCTTAATCCAGCAGATGGCGCTACAAGAGGTTTGAGTCCGAAGGATTTGAAGAGACATACATTATGGTGGAAGGAACCAGAATTTCTCAGTTTAGAAGTTGACAATTGGCCTAAGTGTCAAAAACAGTGGTTTTTGGCATGCACTTAAGTGCGAGTAAAATTACCAAGCAGACACAGTTGTAATTTTACAGAGAACAGTACCACACGAGTAGTAAAAATTGAAGTAAAAATGGATAGTAAAAGTGAAATAGTGAACAGTGATACAGAGTGTCAATAGTGAATTTGTCATAATAATATAAATCAGCGATGTAATAAATTTATTAAATTGGGGATGTAGATGCGCACTGTGCGGGTTAAATCTGACTCTTTGTTTACTAAATTTTTTCCAAGGTTTCAATCAACAAATTTTCATTTTTAAAATATTCAGTGTACCAAATCAATACTGTTCTACATAATAGCCGTTTTCGGAAATATGCCATGGTAACTTTTGAGTAATTTTAATTTTTTTAATGCTGGTAACAAAAGTTACTCAAGTTACCCTGGCTATACAAAAAAGTATAATTACATTAAGCATGGTAATATTTATATTCAGCAAAAAGCAATTACGTATTTTAACAGATATGTACATTTTTGTTGTATTTCTTTAATAGTTTATGCTTGGAAAGTTTGTGCTTTAATTTTTCAGACACTACTAATTTAATACAAATTGTCAGAAAGACAGAAATTAAAAAACAACTAAAAGTAAATTTACCCTGAAGTTACTCTACATGTTCGGAAATAGATTTGGTAATTTTTTGTCAGCAAGTTACCCAAAAGTTACCATGGGATATTTCCGAAAACGAGTAATATAAGAAATATGTATGTGAAGCTGGCACGAAAAACCAGCCCGAAAAGACCTTTTCAATTTTGGTGTGTTTCTTTGCTAAATTAAATGCTATCCCGAAAATTTTATTGAAAATGCAAGAAAAACGAAAATTTCATCCCGAAATATTTTTGAAGTTGTATTAATTAAATAATTATTAATATCGGTGAAAAGGAATAAATATCACGGTTTTATTTGTTCTATTAAGACTACACAATAAAGTAAAGTATGTGACAACAAACCACCTTACCTGGAAACTATGTGACAAAAAAATTTTAATGTGTGCTGTTATCAAACAAAATAAGTTTTTATTATTATTTAACTACAGAAGACGGGTCGGCGATCGATCGTCGTACGAGAAAGACGCGTTTTTGTCTTTCTCTGTATAGAAAAGTAAAACTTAAATATTTTTTTCTGTTTTAAATAAATAAATAATTAATATGTTGTATATAAAAGTTATTAATTAAATTAAATATATAATATAAAGTGTTAATAAATAAATATTAGTAAATTAAAACGTGAATTAACGTGAAAATATGCAATTATTATAACAATTATTTTATTATTTGTGTGACGCATTGACGCCTGGAATAGTGAACGCATCAGCTAAGTGTTTTTTATGTTTCATACTTTTTATTTATACTTTGTTTAATTTATATTTTTGTATAAAAAATTTATATAAATATTAATTTTATTAATTTAAATATTTTTTAATATACATACGCATTTGTAATATGTGTCGTATGGTTCACGATTGTGTGTGTGTGTGTGTGTGTGTGTGTGTGTGTGTGTGTGTGTATGTATGTGGGTATGGATATTCACGCAGTTTAGTTTAAAGTCAAATAAGACAAAAAGGATGAACATAAAATACTCTTCAGTTGCTTATCATTCATTTTACGTTCATTTTAAAATGAATTTTTTATGCTAATTTCTCTTCGCTCTTGAATAGTATAATGAATTTTCAGAAATGTTATACAGTAAAAAACGAATAGTGTCTAGTGAGCGAATAATGAGAAACTAAAAAGGTTGATTTTATTTTGTGTGTTAGCGAACGGGATCTACTGCTCTTTTGGTTTTACTTTTCTATTCTAATAAGAAAACGAAAATTCATTATAGAACTGATTGGATAAGATGTATTGTTGCCTGTATTGAACGATCGAATAGAGAATATATATCATTTCTTTCTACTTTATTCTTGATAACAAGTGAATAGTAAAACAAAATATTTTTTGTTCCTTTACATTATTCTTGTTGATCAGTATTACAAATAATGTATTAATTCCATGGAAAGATTTTCTGACAGCAATTTTTTTTACTGATAATACGCAAAAAAAAAAACTTTAAAAATTCATAAGAGTGACAAAGAACAAAAATATTTTTTATTTCATTTTATAGTAAAATTTTGGCATAACCTACAAATTTCATAAAATATTTAATTTGTACATTTTCGTACAATTCGTTTTTTTTATATACATATTTTAATTTTAATATATATACCACAAAAAAATTGAGAAAAAATGGAAATTGAGCGGGAAATTTTCATGGCATTCGTGTGAGGGTGTTTTTTCGTGTTTGCGTTGTTTGGGCCTGCATACATACAAGGCGTATATATTGAAAGACGGCCGTATACACATCAATAGGCACTGATGCGTATATGTGGGCTTGTGTGCATATGCATGTGTGTATGTTTATGCGTGTGTGTGTGTGTAGGTTCATACAGTGCACCTAGAATACTGGAGGCCACACTGCTTGCTATGTCATTGAGTTTATGTCTGCAGTTTATTCTTTGAACTGTAGACGGCAGTCATGTTCATAAAAAGAAAAAAGAAAACAAACACAAAAAGAAACATTTTTTATACGAGTGCTAAAAGTAAGGTTATGTCTTCTCATAAATTATACGAAATGTGTACACATTTGATACGTGTTTTATATTTAACACAACTTAGAATGCATAATTTTATAATAATATTATGAATTATTAGTTTTACCAATAGCTTTTTATTGAATTTTAAAATATATTATTAAAATATTTTTCTTGTTGTTTGTTTACAATTTTTTTTCTTATCAATATGACAGCAAACACAAAAAAAAATCAAAACAATCTTTTTAATTTTAGTGCTGCCTATAATAACCAGGGAGAGAACTGTTGACATAAATTGACGTCATATAGCAAAATTTTTAAAGCAGTGTGGCCTGTAGTATTCTAGGTGCATTGGTTCAAATGTATGTATACTTATGTATATTTTTAGTTATATATACGCATGTGTATATTTATATAATATTGAGAATTGATTGTTTTTCCTTTTTTATAATCATTTTAATATTTTAAAAATTAATTAGATATATTATTATATTAAAATTATTTTAATGTATAAATGTTTATGATTAAATATTTTAATTTGTAATATATTTATGTAAATATTCATGACTTTTTTGTAAATTGATTTAAGGGAATGAGACCTCATATGTGTTACGGCATGGCAAAGGGAAAATGGTTTTTAATTTTCATTTGTTATGTCAATTAAATCTTTGATGTGATATCCTTCGGCCTTTTAATGTTGACTGTTTTTTTTTAGATTGCTTACTGCTGACACTATTTTATCGAAAAGAATTTATTGCTCAATAAAATATTTCTCGAAACAGGTTCGTCTTTGCATGGGAATGATATATACGAATATCGATTGATTTGAGTTCTAAATCCTAATCAACGACCTGCTCATGCACCAATTGTGTAAAAAGCCTTCCGCGTGGTTCTATCTTCCGTTCGTGTCATCACCTCACATAAATCAGGATCGTTTTTGTTTGATTGACACAGTATACTGCGGAAGATGCATAAAATCAATTTGGGCTTAATTGGAATTCTAGCAAATCGCAAATCTAGCAATTAGCATTAATTTGGGAGAGGCTTAGTTCGGCTGGGTCATCTCTCAACGGGTTGTCTTGACGGGTAAATGGAGGAATAGAAAAATTCCATGGCCGATTATTTTCGTTGAAAAATCCAGTACTTCACCCTGGATTTATGTTGGAGTCCCGGTTCAGCTCAACATATCAGATCCGAACATGATTAGTTAAGACATTGCTTAGCACGGCCGAACTCCAGAACTTCTCTAAAATCCATTTTTAAATTCACATGTAATTCTGCTGTCAAATCAGGTAGACAATAATTGGTCGGGATATGGCCAAGTTCCATTCAGAATGATTGAATTTTAGAACTTTATCAAAACGAAACGTTAAAATCCAAATACAAGTTGATTTTAGTTTATTAAAATCCTAGCCCAGCTCTACAAGATGAACTGGAAATTTTGGTTGGAAACGGCCTATTTCATTCATTATAGCTGAATCCGAAAATTTCGTCAAATTCGGCTTTGCACCCCGAATTTGATAATCATTTGTTTTGAATTGGCTTAGTTCCATTGAACATGCTAGAGTGCCAATCCAATTCTGCGTACCATATTTATCAGTTATTGGTTGAGGAATAGTAAAGTTCCATTGAGCATGATATAAATATCCTGTGCACTATAATTATACTTGGTAATTAACCGAATATTCTCTTCTTTGGTGAAAAAATTAATAAAATATTTGAAATTTTTGCGAATTAAATTAAATTTGTTTGAAATATCCTATCCGGTAGTTCATCTGGCATTAAATAACATTGATATTTTTCCGGGAGCCATTGCCTTTGGGATGCCTTACATATGAGTTTTTTAAAATTTTTTATTATATTTTTCCCCCCTATTTAAGGGTTAAATACTAATGGATTTTAGACTAATTTTAATATAATTTAAATAATTATGGTTTCAGAAAATCCTATTGTAAGTTGTGAAATTGCAGGAGGATTAAATTAATACATGTTTATATTATTTAGGAAGCCGGAAAATATTAATTTAGAATTAAATTTCAGGAAATCTACAGACGTGAAATAATATTTCTTTAAAATATTAATTGTTGATTGTGTAGATTAGAATGGTGTTGTCATTGCATTAATAACTATCGACTTTATTTAGGGGTCTGCAACTGGGCCGATTTAGCCAATTAAATTTTGCATTAATTTACAATTACATTTCAGGAAATTTCAAGATGTACGTGAAATAATACAAATTCCTCCTCAGGTTGCTGATTTAGAGAAGCAATTGTTGAAGACCAATACCATCGTTATCCATTAAACATATTAAACCTTTATCCTTCCTTAGTAGATTAGTATTGTGCTGTCTTTGTGTTACTAACTATCGGCTATACCTAGGTGTCTGTAACCGGGCCGATTCTGTCCCACTTAACTAACCTATCCAATCCTTCGGTTTTGTTATATGTAAAAAAGAGTGTACGGTGGGCCCGGCGTCACCCGGGAGCTCCTGTGTAAGAACTTGGTCGTACATTCAGAATCAATCAATCAATCAATCAATTATTATTTAACTACAGAAGACACAAAGCATGTAATCGTCATATGCATACACGGTGTCGAGAATGCCCAAAAAGATTCAAAAATTTAAAAATACTTAGGAATAAACAAATCAAGCAATTGGTCCATATGATTTGATATGAAAAATCGGTTAAATTAATTATTTGTGGAGATCCTAGAGATTACCCCATCGGGAAATTACGTTTAAAAATTAGGTCCATCTATCACCTAAACCGTAACAAAAGCTCAACTTGGAATCATGACAATAAGATCCTGATCTTAAGCAATTTGTCCTTATGGTTTCGATTTTCTTCATGTTTGATATGAAAAATCGGTTAAATTAATTATTTGTGGAAATCCTAGAGATTACCCCATCGGGAAATTACGTTTAAAAATTAGGTCCATCTATCACCTTAACCGTAACAAAAGCTCAACTTGGAATCATGACAATAAGATCCTGATCTTAAGCAATTTGTCCTTATGGTTTCGATTTTCTTCATGTTTGATATGAAAAATCGGTTAAATTAATTATTTGTGGAAATCCTAGAGATTACCCCAACGGGAAATTACGTTTAAAAATTAGGTCCATCTATCACCTAAACCGTAACAAAAGCTCAACTTGGAATCATTACTATAAGATCCTGATCTTAAGCAATTTGTCCTTATGGTTTCGATTTTCTTCATGTTTGATATGAAAAATCGGTTAAATTAATTATTTGTGGAAATCCTAGAGATTACCCCATCGGAAAATTACGTTTAAAAATTAGGTCCATCTATCACCTAAACTGTAACAAAAGCTCAACTTGGAATCATTACTATAAGATCCTGATCTTAAGCAATTTGTCCTTATGGTTTCGATTTTCTTCATGTTTAATATGAAAAATCGGTTAAATTAATTATTTGTGGAAATCCTAGAGATTACCCCATCGGGAAATTACGTTTAAAAATTAGGTCCATCTATCACCTTAACCGTAACAAAAGCTCAACTTGGAATCATGACTATAAAATCGTGATCTTAAGCAATTTGTCCTTATGGTTTCGATTTTCTTCATGTTTGATATGAAAAATCGGTTAAATTAATTATTTGTGGAAATCCTAGAGATTACCCCATCGGGAAATTACGTTTAAAAATTAGGTCCATCTATCACCTTAACCGTAACAAAAGCTCAACTTGGAATCATGACAATAAGATCCTGATCTTAAGCAATTTGTCCTTATGGTTTCGATTTTCTTCATGTTTGATATGAAAAATCGGTTAAATTAATTATTTGTGGAAATCCTAGAGATTACCCCAACGGGAAATTACGTTTAAAAATTAGGTCCATCTATCACCTAAACCGTAACAAAAGCTCAACTTGGAATCATTACTATAAGATCCTGATCTTAAGCAATTTGTCCTTATGGTTTCGATTTTCTTCATGTTTGATATGAAAAATCGGTTAAATTAATTATTTGTGGAAATCCTAGAGATTACCCCATCGGAAAATTACGTTTAAAAATTAGGTCCATCTATCACCTAAACTGTAACAAAAGCTCAACTTGGAATCATTACTATAAGATCCTGATCTTAAGCAATTTGTCCTTATGGTTTCGATTTTCTTCATGTTTAATATGAAAAATCGGTTAAATTAATTATTTGTGGAAATCCTAGAGATTACCCCATCGGGAAATTACGTTTAAAAATTAGGTCCATCTATCACCTAAACCGTAACAAAAGCTCAACTTGGAATCATGACAATAAGATCCTGATCTTAAGCAATTTGTCCTTATGGTTTCGATTTTCTTCATGTTTGATATGAAAAATCGGTTAAATTAATTATTTGTGGAAATCCTAGAGATTACCCCAACGGGAAATTACGTTTAAAAATTAGGTCCATCTATCACCTAAACCGTAACAAAAGCTCAACTTGGAATCATTACTATAAGATCCTGATCTTAAGCAATTTGTCCTTATGGTTTCGATTTTCTTCATGTTTGATATGAAAAATCGGTTAAATTAATTATTTGTGGAAATCCTAGAGATTACCCCATCGGGAAATTACGTTTAAAAATTAGGTCCATCTATCACCTAAACCGTAACAAAAGCTCAACTTGGAATCATGACTATAAAATCGTGATCTTAAGCAATTTGTCCTTATGGTTTCGATTTTCTTCATGTTTGATATGAAAAATCGGTTAAATTAATTATTTGTGGAAATCCTAGAGATTACCCCATCGGGAAATTACGTTTAAAAATTAGGTCCATCTATCACCTTAACCGTAACAAAAGCTCAACTTCGAATCATTACTATAAGATCCTGATCTTAAGCAATTTGTCCTTATGGTTTCGATTTTCTTCATGTTTAATATGAAAAATCGGTTAAATTAATTATTTGTGGAAATCCTAGAGATTACCCCATCGGAAAATTACGTTTAAAAATTAGGTCCATCTATCACCTTAACCGTAACGAAAGCTCAACTTGGAATCATGACTATAAGATCCTAATCTTAAGCAATTTGTCCTTATGGTTTCGATTTTCTTCATGTTTAATATGAAAAATCGGTTAAATTAATTATTTGTAGAAATCCTAGAGATTACCCCATCGGAAAATTACGTTTAAAAATTAGGTCCATCTATCACCTTAACCGTAACAAAAGCTCAACTTCGAATCATTACTATAAGATCCTGATCTTAAGCAATTTGTCCTTATGGTTTCGATTTTCTTCATGTTTAATATGAAAAATCGGTTAAATTAATTATTTGTGGAAATCCTAGAGATTACCCCATCGGAAAATTACGTTTAAAAATTAGGTCCATCTATCACCTTAACCGTAACGAAAGCTCAACTTGGAATCATGACTATAAGATCCTAATCTTAAGCAATTTGTCCTTATGGTTTCGATTTTCTTCATGTTTAATATGAAAAATCGGTTAAATTAATTATTTGTAGAAATCCTAGAGATTACCCCATCGGGAAATTACGTTTAAAAATTAGGTCCATCTATCACCTTAACCGTAACGAAAGCTCAACTTGGAATCATGACTATAAGATCCTGATCTTAAGCAATTTGTCCTTATGGTTTCGATTTTCTTCATGTTTGATATGAAAAATCGGTTAAATTAATTATTTGTGGAGATCCTAGAGATTACCCCATCGGGAAATTACGTTTAAAAATTAGGTCCATCTATCACCTAAACTGTAACAAAAGCTCAACTTCGAATCATTACTATAAGATCCTGATCTTAAGTAATTTGTCCTTATGGTTTCGATTTTCTTCATGTTTGATATGAAAAATCGGTTAAATTAATTATTTGTGGAGATCCTAGAGATTACCCCATCGGGAAATTACGTTTAAAAATTAGGTCCATCTATCACCTAAACTGTAACAAAAGCTCAACTTCGAATCATTACTATAAGATCCTGATCTTAAGTAATTTGTCCTTATGGTTTCGATTTTCTTCATGTTTGATATGAAAAATCGGTTAAATTAATTATTTGTGGAAATCCTAGAGATTACCCCAACGGGAAATTACGTTTAAAAATTAGGTCCATCTATCACCTAAACCGTAACAAAAGCTCAACTTGGAATCATGACAATAAGATCCTGATCTTAAGCAATTTGTCCTTATGGTTTCGATTTTCTTCATGTTTGATATGAAAAATCGGTTAAATTAATTATTTGTGGAAATCCTAGAGATTACCCCATCGGGAAATTACGTTTAAAAATTAGGTCCATCTATCACCTTAACCGTAACAAAAGCTCAACTTGGAATCATGACAATAAGATCCTGATCTTAAGCAATTTGTCCTTATGGTTTCGATTTTCTTCATGTTTGATATGAAAAATCGGTTAAATTAATTATTTGTGGAAATCCTAGAGATTACCCCAACGGGAAATTACGTTTAAAAATTAGGTCCATCTATCACCTAAACCGTAACAAAAGCTCAACTTGGAATCATTACTATAAGATCCTGATCTTAAGCAATTTGTCCTTATGGTTTCGATTTTCTTCATGTTTGATATGAAAAATCGGTTAAATTAATTATTTGTGGAAATCCTAGAGATTACCCCATCGGAAAATTACGTTTAAAAATTAGGTCCATCTATCACCTAAACTGTAACAAAAGCTCAACTTGGAATCATTACTATAAGATCCTGATCTTAAGCAATTTGTCCTTATGGTTTCGATTTTCTTCATGTTTAATATGAAAAATCGGTTAAATTAATTATTTGTGGAAATCCTAGAGATTACCCCATCGGGAAATTACGTTTAAAAATTAGGTCCATCTATCACCTTAACCGTAACAAAAGCTCAACTTGGAATCATGACTATAAAATCGTGATCTTAAGCAATTTGTCCTTATGGTTTCGATTTTCTTCATGTTTGATATGAAAAATCGGTTAAATTAATTATTTGTGGAAATCCTAGAGATTACCCCATCGGGAAATTACGTTTAAAAATTAGGTCCATCTATCACCTTAACCGTAACAAAAGCTCAACTTGGAATCATGACAATAAGATCCTGATCTTAAGCAATTTGTCCTTATGGTTTCGATTTTCTTCATGTTTGATATGAAAAATCGGTTAAATTAATTATTTGTGGAAATCCTAGAGATTACCCCAACGGGAAATTACGTTTAAAAATTAGGTCCATCTATCACCTAAACCGTAACAAAAGCTCAACTTGGAATCATTACTATAAGATCCTGATCTTAAGCAATTTGTCCTTATGGTTTCGATTTTCTTCATGTTTGATATGAAAAATCGGTTAAATTAATTATTTGTGGAAATCCTAGAGATTACCCCATCGGAAAATTACGTTTAAAAATTAGGTCCATCTATCACCTAAACTGTAACAAAAGCTCAACTTGGAATCATTACTATAAGATCCTGATCTTAAGCAATTTGTCCTTATGGTTTCGATTTTCTTCATGTTTGATATGAAAAATCGGTTAAATTAATTATTTGTGGAAATCCTAGAGATTACCCCATCGGAAAATTACGTTTAAAAATTAGGTCCATCTATCACCTAAACTGTAACAAAAGCTCAACTTGGAATCATTACTATAAGATCCTGATCTTAAGCAATTTGTCCTTATGGTTTCGATTTTCTTCATGTTTAATATGAAAAATCGGTTAAATTAATTATTTGTGGAAATCCTAGAGATTACCCCATCGGGAAATTACGTTTAAAAATTAGGTCCATCTATCACCTTAACCGTAACAAAAGCTCAACTTGGAATCATGACTATAAAATCGTGATCTTAAGCAATTTGTCCTTATGGTTTCGATTTTCTTCATGTTTGATATGAAAAATCGGTTAAATTAATTATTTGTGGAAATCCTAGAGATTACCCCATCGGGAAATTACGTTTAAAAATTAGGTCCATCTATCACCTTAACCGTAACAAAAGCTCAACTTGGAATCATGACAATAAGATCCTGATCTTAAGCAATTTGTCCTTATGGTTTCGATTTTCTTCATGTTTGATATGAAAAATCGGTTAAATTAATTATTTGTGGAAATCCTAGAGATTACCCCAACGGGAAATTACGTTTAAAAATTAGGTCCATCTATCACCTAAACCGTAACAAAAGCTCAACTTGGAATCATTACTATAAGATCCTGATCTTAAGCAATTTGTCCTTATGGTTTCGATTTTCTTCATGTTTGATATGAAAAATCGGTTAAATTAATTATTTGTGGAAATCCTAGAGATTACCCCATCGGGAAATTACGTTTAAAAATTAGGTCCATCTATCACCTAAACCGTAACAAAAGCTCAACTTGGAATCATGACTATAAAATCGTGATCTTAAGCAATTTGTCCTTATGGTTTCGATTTTCTTCATGTTTGATATGAAAAATCGGTTAAATTAATTATTTGTGGAAATCCTAGAGATTACCCCATCGGGAAATTACGTTTAAAAATTAGGTCCATCTATCACCTAAACCGTAACAAAAGCTCAACTTGGAATCATGACTATAAAATCGTGATCTTAAGCAATTTGTCCTTATGGTTTCGATTTTCTTCATGTTTGATATGAAAAATCGGTTAAATTAATTATTTGTGGAAATCCTAGAGATTACCCCATCGGGAAATTACGTTTAAAAATTAGGTCCATCTATCACCTTAACCGTAACAAAAGCTCAACTTCGAATCATTACTATAAGATCCTGATCTTAAGCAATTTGTCCTTATGGTTTCGATTTTCTTCATGTTTAATATGAAAAATCGGTTAAATTAATTATTTGTGGAAATCCTAGAGATTACCCCATCGGAAAATTACGTTTAAAAATTAGGTCCATCTATCACCTTAACCGTAACGAAAGCTCAACTTGGAATCATGACTATAAGATCCTAATCTTAAGCAATTTGTCCTTATGGTTTCGATTTTCTTCATGTTTAATATGAAAAATCGGTTAAATTAATTATTTGTAGAAATCCTAGAGATTACCCCATCGGAAAATTACGTTTAAAAATTAGGTCCATCTATCACCTTAACCGTAACAAAAGCTCAACTTCGAATCATTACTATAAGATCCTGATCTTAAGCAATTTGTCCTTATGGTTTCGATTTTCTTCATGTTTAATATGAAAAATCGGTTAAATTAATTATTTGTGGAAATCCTAGAGATTACCCCATCGGAAAATTACGTTTAAAAATTAGGTCCATCTATCACCTTAACCGTAACGAAAGCTCAACTTGGAATCATGACTATAAGATCCTAATCTTAAGCAATTTGTCCTTATGGTTTCGATTTTCTTCATGTTTAATATGAAAAATCGGTTAAATTAATTATTTGTAGAAATCCTAGAGATTACCCCATCGGAAAATTACGTTTAAAAATTAGGTCCATCTATCACCTTAACCGTAACGAAAGCTCAACTTGGAATCATGACTATAAGATCCTAATCTTAAGCAATTTGTCCTTATGGTTTCGATTTTCTTCATGTTTAATATGAAAAATCGGTTAAATTAATTATTTGTGGAAATCCTAGAGATTACCCCATCGGAAAATTACGTTTAAAAATTAGGTCCATCTATCACCTTAACCGTAACGAAAGCTCAACTTGGAATCATGACTATAAGATCCTAATCTTAAGCAATTTGTCCTTATGGTTTCGATTTTCTTCATGTTTAATATGAAAAATCGGTTAAATTAATTATTTGTAGAAATCCTAGAGATTACCCCATCGGGAAATTACGTTTAAAAATTAGGTCCATCTATCACCTTAACCGTAACGAAAGCTCAACTTGGAATCATGACTATAAGATCCTGATCTTAAGCAATTTGTCCTTATGGTTTCGATTTTCTTCATGTTTGATATGAAAAATCGGTTAAATTAATTATTTGTGGAAATCCTAGAGATTACCCCATCGGGAAATTACGTTTAAAAATTAGGTCCATCTATCACCTTAACCGTAACAAAAGCTCAACTTGGAATCATGACAATAAGATCCTGATCTTAAGCAATTTGTCCTTATGGTTTCGATTTTCTTCATGTTTGATATGAAAAATCGGTTAAATTAATTATTTGTGGAAATCCTAGAGATTACCCCAACGGGAAATTACGTTTAAAAATTAGGTCCATCTATCACCTAAACCGTAACAAAAGCTCAACTTGGAATCATGACAATAAGATCCTGATCTTAAGCAATTTGTCCTTATGGTTTCGATTTTCTTCATGTTTGATATGAAAAATCGGTTAAATTAATTATTTGTGGAAATCCTAGAGATTACCCCAACGGGAAATTACGTTTAAAAATTAGGTCCATCTATCACCTAAACCGTAACAAAAGCTCAACTTGGAATCATGACAATAAGATCCTGATCTTAAGCAATTTGTCCTTATGGTTTCGATTTTCTTCATGTTTGATATGAAAAATCGGTTAAATTAATTATTTGTGGAAATCCTAGAGATTACCCCATCGGAAAATTACGTTTAAAAATTAGGTCCATCTATCACCTAAACCGTAACAAAAGCTCAACTTGGAATCATTACTATAAGATCCTGATCTTAAGCAATTTGTCCTTATGGTTTCGATTTTCTTCATGTTTGATATGAAAAATCGGTTAAATTAATTATTTGTGGAAATCCTAGAGATTACCCCATCGGAAAATTACGTTTAAAAATTAGGTCCATCTATCACCTAAACTGTAACAAAAGCTCAACTTGGAATCATTACTATAAGATCCTGATCTTAAGCAATTTGTCCTTATGGTTTCGATTTTCTTCATGTTTAATATGAAAAATCGGTTAAATTAATTATTTGTGGAAATCCTAGAGATTACCCCATCGGGAAATTACGTTTAAAAATTAGGTCCATCTATCACCTAAACCGTAACAAAAGCTCAACTTGGAATCATGACTATAAAATCGTGATCTTAAGCAATTTGTCCTTATGGTTTCGATTTTCTTCATGTTTGATATGAAAAATCGGTTAAATTAATTATTTGTGGAAATCCTAGAGATTACCCCATCGGGAAATTACGTTTAAAAATTAGGTCCATCTATCACCTTAACCGTAACAAAAGCTCAACTTCGAATCATTACTATAAGATCCTGATCTTAAGCAATTTGTCCTTATGGTTTCGATTTTCTTCATGTTTAATATGAAAAATCGGTTAAATTAATTATTTGTGGAAATCCTAGAGATTACCCCATCGGGAAATTACGTTTAAAAATTAGGTCCATCTATCACCTAAACCGTAACAAAAGCTCAACTTGGAATCATGACTATAAAATCGTGATCTTAAGCAATTTGTCCTTATGGTTTCGATTTTCTTCATGTTTGATATGAAAAATCGGTTAAATTAATTATTTGTGGAAATCCTAGAGATTACCCCATCGGGAAATTACGTTTAAAAATTAGGTCCATCTATCACCTAAACCGTAACAAAAGCTCAACTTGGAATCATGACTATAAAATCGTGATCTTAAGCAATTTGTCCTTATGGTTTCGATTTTCTTCATGTTTGATATGAAAAATCGGTTAAATTAATTATTTGTGGAAATCCTAGAGATTACCCCATCGGGAAATTACGTTTAAAAATTAGGTCCATCTATCACCTTAACCGTAACAAAAGCTCAACTTCGAATCATTACTATAAGATCCTGATCTTAAGCAATTTGTCCTTATGGTTTCGATTTTCTTCATGTTTAATATGAAAAATCGGTTAAATTAATTATTTGTGGAAATCCTAGAGATTACCCCATCGGGAAATTACGTTTAAAAATTAGGTCCATCTATCACCTAAACCGTAACAAAAGCTCAACTTGGAATCATGACTATAAAATCGTGATCTTAAGCAATTTGTCCTTATGGTTTCGATTTTCTTCATGTTTGATATGAAAAATCGGTTAAATTAATTATTTGTGGAAATCCTAGAGATTACCCCATCGGGAAATTACGTTTAAAAATTAGGTCCATCTATCACCTTAACCGTAACAAAAGCTCAACTTCGAATCATTACTATAAGATCCTGATCTTAAGCAATTTGTCCTTATGGTTTCGATTTTCTTCATGTTTAATATGAAAAATCGGTTAAATTAATTATTTGTGGAAATCCTAGAGATTACCCCATCGGGAAATTACGTTTAAAAATTAGGTCCATCTATCACCTTAACCGTAACAAAAGCTCAACTTGGAATCATGACAATAAGATCCTGATCTTAAGCAATTTGTCCTTATGGTTTCGATTTTCTTCATGTTTGATATGAAAAATCGGTTAAATTAATTATTTGTGGAAATCCTAGAGATTACCTCAACGGGAAATTACGTTTAAAAATTAGGTCCATCTATCACCTAAACCGTAACAAAAGCTCAACTTGGAATCATTACTATAAGATCCTGATCTTAAGCAATTTGTCCTTATGGTTTCGATTTTCTTCATGTTTAATATGAAAAATCGGTTAAATTAATTATTTGTGGAAATCCTAGAGATTACCCCATCGGGAAATTACGTTTAAAAATTAGGTCCATCTATCACCTAAACCGTAACAAAAGCTCAACTTGGAATCATGACTATAAAATCGTGATCTTAAGCAATTTGTCCTTATGGTTTCGATTTTCTTCATGTTTGATATGAAAAATCGGTTAAATTAATTATTTGTGGAAATCCTAGAGATTACCCCATCGGGAAATTACGTTTAAAAATTAGGTCCATCTATCACCTAAACCGTAACAAAAGCTCAACTTGGAATCATGACTATAAAATCGTGATCTTAAGCAATTTGTCCTTATGGTTTCGATTTTCTTCATGTTTGATATGAAAAATCGGTTAAATTAATTATTTGTGGAAATCCTAGAGATTACCCCATCGGAAAATTACGTTTAAAAATTAGGTCCATCTATCACCTTAACCGTAACGAAAGCTCAACTTGGAATCATGACTATAAGATCCTAATCTTAAGCAATTTGTCCTTATGGTTTCGATTTTCTTCATGTTTAATATGAAAAATCGGTTAAATTAATTATTTGTAGAAATCCTAGAGATTACCCCATCGGAAAATTACGTTTAAAAATTAGGTCCATCTATCACCTTAACCGTAACAAAAGCTCAACTTCGAATCATTACTATAAGATCCTGATCTTAAGCAATTTGTCCTTATGGTTTCGATTTTCTTCATGTTTAATATGAAAAATCGGTTAAATTAATTATTTGTGGAAATCCTAGAGATTACCCCATCGGAAAATTACGTTTAAAAATTAGGTCCATCTATCACCTTAACCGTAACGAAAGCTCAACTTGGAATCATGACTATAAGATCCTAATCTTAAGCAATTTGTCCTTATGATTTCGATTTTCTTCATGTTTAATATGAAAAATCGGTTAAATTAATTATTTGTAGAAATCCTAGAGATTACCCCATCGGGAAATTACGTTTAAAAATTAGGTCCATCTATCACCTTAACCGTAACGAAAGCTCAACTTGGAATCATGACTATAAGATCCTGATCTTAAGCAATTTGTCCTTATGGTTTCGATTTTCTTCATGTTTGATATGAAAAATCGGTTAAATTAATTATTTGTGGAAATCCTAGAGATTACCCCATCGGGAAATTACGTTTAAAAATTAGGTCCATCTATCACCTTAACCGTAACGAAAGCTCAACTTGGAATCATGACTATAAGATCCTGATCTTAAGCAATTTGTCCTTATGGTTTCGATTTTCTTCATGTTTAATATGAAAAATCGGTTAAATTAATTATTTGTAGAAATCCTAGAGATTACCCCATCGGAAAATTACGTTTAAAAATTAGGTCCATCTATCACCTTAACCGTAACAAAAGCTCAACTTCGAATCATTACTATAAGATCCTGATCTTAAGCAATTTGTCCTTATGGTTTCGATTTTCTTCATGTTTAATATGAAAAATCGGTTAAATTAATTATTTGTGGAAATCCTAGAGATTACCCCATCGGAAAATTACGTTTAAAAATTAGGTCCATCTATCACCTTAACCGTAACGAAAGCTCAACTTGGAATCATGACTATAAGATCCTAATCTTAAGCAATTTGTCCTTATGATTTCGATTTTCTTCATGTTTAATATGAAAAATCGGTTAAATTAATTATTTGTAGAAATCCTAGAGATTACCCCATCGGGAAATTACGTTTAAAAATTAGGTCCATCTATCACCTTAACCGTAACGAAAGCTCAACTTGGAATCATGACTATAAGATCCTGATCTTAAGCAATTTGTCCTTATGGTTTCGATTTTCTTCATGTTTGATATGAAAAATCGGTTAAATTAATTATTTGTGGAAATCCTAGAGATTACCCCATCGGGAAATTACGTTTAAAAATTAGGTCCATCTATCACCTTAACCGTAACAAAAGCTCAACTTGGAATCATGACAATAAGATCCTGATCTTAAGCAATTTGTCCTTATGGTTTCGATTTTCTTCATGTTTGATATGAAAAATCGGTTAAATTAATTATTTGTGGAAATCCTAGAGATTACCCCAACGGGAAATTACGTTTAAAAATTAGGTCCATCTATCACCTAAACCGTAACAAAAGCTCAACTTGGAATCATGACAATAAGATCCTGATCTTAAGCAATTTGTCCTTATGGTTTCGATTTTCTTCATGTTTGATATGAAAAATCGGTTAAATTAATTATTTGTGGAAATCCTAGAGATTACCCCATCGGAAAATTACGTTTAAAAATTAGGTCCATCTATCACCTAAACCGTAACAAAAGCTCAACTTGGAATCATTACTATAAGATCCTGATCTTAAGCAATTTGTCCTTATGGTTTCGATTTTCTTCATGTTTGATATGAAAAATCGGTTAAATTAATTATTTGTGGAAATCCTAGAGATTACCCCATCGGAAAATTACGTTTAAAAATTAGGTCCATCTATCACCTAAACTGTAACAAAAGCTCAACTTGGAATCATTACTATAAGATCCTGATCTTAAGCAATTTGTCCTTATGGTTTCGATTTTCTTCATGTTTAATATGAAAAATCGGTTAAATTAATTATTTGTGGAAATCCTAGAGATTACCCCATCGGGAAATTACGTTTAAAAATTAGGTCCATCTATCACCTAAACCGTAACAAAAGCTCAACTTGGAATCATGACTATAAAATCGTGATCTTAAGCAATTTGTCCTTATGGTTTCGATTTTCTTCATGTTTGATATGAAAAATCGGTTAAATTAATTATTTGTGGAAATCCTAGAGATTACCCCATCGGGAAATTACGTTTAAAAATTAGGTCCATCTATCACCTTAACCGTAACAAAAGCTCAACTTCGAATCATTACTATAAGATCCTGATCTTAAGCAATTTGTCCTTATGGTTTCGATTTTCTTCATGTTTAATATGAAAAATCGGTTAAATTAATTATTTGTGGAAATCCTAGAGATTACACCATCGGAAAATTACGTTTAAAAATTAGGTCCATCTATCACCTTAACCGTAACGAAAGCTCAACTTGGAATCATGACTATAAGATCCTAATCTTAAGCAATTTGTCCTTATGGTTTCGATTTTCTTCATGTTTGATATGAAAAATCGGTTAAATTAATTATTTGTGGAAATCCTAGAGATTACCCCATCGGGAAATTACGTTTAAAAATTAGGTCCATCTATCACCTAAACCGTAACAAAAGCTCAACTTGGAATCATGACTATAAAATCGTGATCTTAAGCAATTTGTCCTTATGGTTTCGATTTTCTTCATGTTTGATATGAAAAATCGGTTAAATTAATTATTTGTGGAAATCCTAGAGATTACCCCATCGGGAAATTACGTTTAAAAATTAGGTCCATCTATCACCTAAACCGTAACAAAAGCTCAACTTGGAATCATGACTATAAAATCGTGATCTTAAGCAATTTGTCCTTATGGTTTCGATTTTCTTCATGTTTGATATGAAAAATCGGTTAAATTAATTATTTGTGGAAATCCTAGAGATTACCCCATCGGGAAATTACGTTTAAAAATTAGGTCCATCTATCACCTTAACCGTAACAAAAGCTCAACTTGGAATCATGACAATAAGATCCTGATCTTAAGCAATTTGTCCTTATGGTTTCGATTTTCTTCATGTTTGATATGAAAAATCGGTTAAATTAATTATTTGTGGAAATCCTAGAGATTACCCCATCGGGAAATTACGTTTAAAAATTAGGTCCATCTATCACCTAAACCGTAACAAAAGCTCAACTTGGAATCATGACAATAAGATCCTGATCTTAAGCAATTTGTCCTTATGGTTTCGATTTTCTTCATGTTTGATATGAAAAATCGGTTAAATTAATTATTTGTGGAAATCCTAGAGATTACCCCAACGGGAAATTACGTTTAAAAATTAGGTCCATCTATCACCTAAACCGTAACAAAAGCTCAACTTGGAATCATGACAATAAGATCCTGATCTTAAGCAATTTGTCCTTATGGTTTCGATTTTCTTCATGTTTGATATGAAAAATCGGTTAAATTAATTATTTGTGGAAATCCTAGAGATTACCCCATCGGAAAATTACGTTTAAAAATTAGGTCCATCTATCACCTAAACCGTAACAAAAGCTCAACTTGGAATCATTACAATAAGATCCTGATCTTAAGCAATTTGTCCTTATGGTTTCGATTTTCTTCATGTTTGATATGAAAAATCGGTTAAATTAATTATTTGTGGAAATCCTAGAGATTACCCCATCGGAAAATTACGTTTAAAAATTAGGTCCATCTATCACCTAAACTGTAACAAAAGCTCAACTTGGAATCATTACTATAAGATCCTGATCTTAAGCAATTTGTCCTTATGGTTTCGATTTTCTTCATGTTTAATATGAAAAATCGGTTAAATTAATTATTTGTGGAAATCCTAGAGATTACCCCATCGGGAAATTACGTTTAAAAATTAGGTCCATCTATCACCTAAACCGTAACAAAAGCTCAACTTGGAATCATGACTATAAAATCGTGATCTTAAGCAATTTGTCCTTATGGTTTCGATTTTCTTCATGTTTGATATGAAAAATCGGTTAAATTAATTATTTGTGGAAATCCTAGAGATTACCCCATCGGGAAATTACGTTTAAAAATTAGGTCCATCTATCACCTTAACCGTAACAAAAGCTCAACTTCGAATCATTACTATAAGATCCTGATCTTAAGCAATTTGTCCTTATGGTTTCGATTTTCTTCATGTTTAATATGAAAAATCGGTTAAATTAATTATTTGTGGAAATCCTAGAGATTACACCATCGGAAAATTACGTTTAAAAATTAGGTCCATCTATCACCTTAACCGTAACGAAAGCTCAACTTGGAATCATGACTATAAGATCCTAATCTTAAGCAATTTGTCCTTATGGTTTCGATTTTCTTCATGTTTGATATGAAAAATCGGTTAAATTAATTATTTGTGGAAATCCTAGAGATTACCCCATCGGGAAATTACGTTTAAAAATTAGGTCCATCTATCACCTAAACCGTAACAAAAGCTCAACTTGGAATCATGACTATAAAATCGTGATCTTAAGCAATTTGTCCTTATGGTTTCGATTTTCTTCATGTTTGATATGAAAAATCGGTTAAATTAATTATTTGTGGAAATCCTAGAGATTACCCCATCGGGAAATTACGTTTAAAAATTAGGTCCATCTATCACCTAAACCGTAACAAAAGCTCAACTTGGAATCATGACTATAAAATCGTGATCTTAAGCAATTTGTCCTTATGGTTTCGATTTTCTTCATGTTTGATATGAAAAATCGGTTAAATTAATTATTTGTGGAAATCCTAGAGATTACCCCATCGGGAAATTACGTTTAAAAATTAGGTCCATCTATCACCTTAACCGTAACAAAAGCTCAACTTCGAATCATTACTATAAGATCCTGATCTTAAGCAATTTGTCCTTATGGTTTCGATTTTCTTCATGTTTGATATGAAAAATCGGTTAAATTAATCTACTAAAAATCTACTAAAGAAGCTCTCCTACATTTCCTTAGTAATATATATTTAGCTGTTAACAGCTATCACAAATGCTCTGCGGTTTTCATTGACATTTCGAAAGCATTTGATACTGTCAACCACGATAATATACTACTTACAAAGTTATCTAGTATCGGAGTTAGGGGCAATTTGTTAGATTGGTTTATCAGTTACCTTCGAAACCGTAGTCAAATTGTAAGAGTTAATAAGGTGGATAGTCATCCAGGCCATCTTAAATGTGGTGTTCCCAAAGGTTCAGTTTTGGGACCTTTGTTGTTTTTAATTTATTTTAATTCCGTTTTTAAAATTAATCTAACAGGCTCCGCTAAAGCATTCGCGGACGATTTGGCATTAACCTATGCGTCGAATGATCACATTGAAATTTAACGGTCTATTGAGAGAGAATTATGCATTCTATGTAAATGGTTTTTGTTTCACCGACTTGTTGGTAGTGATAAGTCAAGAGTTATGCATTTTAGGCATCCTGAAAAAGAAAATCGAAACCATAAGGACAAATTGATTAAGATCAGGATCCTATAGTCATGATTCCAAGTTGAGCTTTTGTTACGGTTTAGGTGATAGATGGACCTAATTTTTAAACGTAATTTCCCGATGGGGTAATCTCTAGGATCTCCACAAATAATTAATTTAACCGATTTTTCATATCAAATCATATGGACCAATTGCTTGATTTGTTTATTCCTAAGTATTTTTAAATTTTTAATCTTTTTGGGCATTCTCGACACCGTGTATGCATATGATGATTACATGCTTTGTGTCTTCTGTAGTTAAATAATAATAAAAACTTATTTTGTTTGATAACAGCACACATTAAAATTTGTTTGTCACATAGTTTCCAGGTAAGGTGGTTTGTTGTCACATACTTTACTTTATTGTGTAGTCTTAATAGAACAAATAAAACCGTGATATTTATTCCTTTTCACCGATATTAATAATTATTTAATTAATACAACTTCAAAAATATTTCGGGATGAAATTTTCGTTTTTCTTGCATTTTCAATAAATTTTTCGGGATAGCATTTAATTTAGCAAAGAAACACACCAAAATTGAAAAGGCCTTTTCGGTCTGGTTTTTCGTGCCAGCTTCACATACATATAAGAAATTCGGATTCTAAGAGTCAGAAATTGCAATAAATAATTCAACATTATTTCCCTCACTGTATAAATCTAATTGAATTAAACCACAACACCATTATACAATTTGGAGCAGTGGAGTTGGGAAGTATATCAAATCAAATATTTATCACCCAGTTTTGGTTTAATTTATTCATTTTGTAACACTATAACTAGTTCGTTAATATGGTTAGCTTATTGTTGCTTTGTAATTTGTGTACTTCTCAATTATCTCATTTGATTGAAAACTATTGATAGTGACGAAAATTAGATCACAGTTGGATAGGTTTTTAATTATTTGTTTATATTTTCCAATCAATTATTTATACTGGTATAAACATCAATATTGGATTAATTTGCTATCTTACAGAATTTATAAATGAATCTTAAGTAATGGAAGTGAGATATGAAAGAAAATCTATTAAATCATCATCAGTATCATCACAATCATCAAAATGTCATGTAAATTATGATGAAACCCATTTTGCTTTGATTTATATATGTTTCAAAACCCAATTTATAATAATAAACTATATATAGTTTTGTGTTAAATTGAGATAGTTTATAAAAATTTGTGTGATATATTTGTAAATTGGTGTAATTACCATGGCTGTTAAAATATTAATTTATGAGTTATGAGTTGTGCACGTTACAAAATAGTTAAAATGTTATATCACTTTGATCTTTTTAGTGTAAATAAACCTAGATTTGTATATTTAGTTTGTATACTCGTATAAGTGCCTTGGCTAAAGAAGTACTTAGAAGGCAGATCAAAATTTCAAAACCGCGTAAGAGCGATGATTTCCGTAGTATATTAAATTGGATGCCATGATTGACACTGCATTAATTTTGTTTGGTTTGACCTTAAAAGGCTTCTTAATCATTACGTGACCTGTTTGGTTTCTTGTTGAATAAAAATGCGAAATTTATTACTCAACTATAATTGGACCAAATGTTTAAGTATTAAAAGGTACATTTAAAGTATTCAACGCTATGAAAATAATGGTCCCGATTCAAAAATTTGTAATAGAGATGCTTCTGCGAGTTACCAAAAATTTGGTTTACCTAAAGTTCATCCTCGTTGTTCACAGCTCTCCAATTCCGCATTTGATGGCTGTACTCCTTGGGTGAAAAACTTTAGTGAAGTTTCTGGCGTTAGGAAAACAATCCCTTGAATTTCCTTGTTTCGTTTGGAGTTTATGTTTTCGATATATGATCTCATATGATCGCAATAGTTTTCTCTGAGGTCAACCTTATGCTAGAGTGCTTCTAGTGTTGTGAGCCAACCATTTTTTACGAAGTATTTTTTCACAGTAGCTTGACTTGGAGTAAAGTAAAAGTCCTTTGACAAACCCGAAGATTTGGATCGTTTGTGGCTTATTCAATGTAAAAACGTGATGGTCGATCGTAAATGTATTGAGCAAATTAATACTTGTTCGAAAGGTTTGCCAGTATGTGTGTCGGTTTTGTGGTATTAATTGATCCGAATTGAGCTTCACTTGCCATAAAGATTGCATGAGCGGTTTTCCTACTACAACCACTGGTGCCAATATCCCGAAAGGATCGTAAACTTTGGCCATATGCTCAGCTTATTCTCTTTAAACTTAACGGAAGAAATTGAATTTTTCGGATGAGGGATTCCATAGAAGTGCAACCAAGTCATTCTTATCAATCTTTAAACAAGTTTCAATGGAATCCATTGGACATTTTCAGCTCCGCTTGCTTTTTCCATTGAATTTATTGTAATAATGCCATCTTGCTTATGATGCGTAGTGGATGCGGGTGCCACTTCGGATGGAAGTTAAGTCGTTGGCCGGCCAATTAAAAAGTGTCCCGGAGTGAGGTAGTCCAAATCGTCGCTTGATAGTACACAAATCGGACGGGAATTCAGCATCGCCTCGATTTCGGTCAGCAATGTAGCCATTTCTTCGGTCGTCAATATATGGCCGTCGGTGACTCGTCGCAGATGAAATTTCATGCTTTTCACGGCAGCTTCCCACAGCTCCCCTCCAAAATGCGATGAACTCGGAGGGATAAATTTGAATTGTATATGATCTGCCAATAAAAAATTAGAAAAATAATTAACATTTTTTCTAAGGAACGTATAAAATACGAATAGATGGTTTCGCGCTCCGATTAAGTTGCTGGCATTATCGCTGTAAATTTCTGCACATATTCCCCTACGGGCTATAAACCGTCTCAATGCTGCTAAGTAGGCATCGGTCGTTTAATCGGAGACTAGTTCAATGTGAACTGCTTTTGTAGCTAAGCATACGAATACACAGATATAGATTTTGTATGTGTAAGCCAGAATTCGCAAGATTTTGGTGAAACTAGATGATTTCTCGATTATCTTGTCCAATACGTTGAGTGATGGAATTTTAACGTGTAATGCTTGATGTGGTTGAGTTCTCAGGTCATCTGTTGTGGTTAATTGATCCGTCACGTCTCTTGGCCAGGCTGTTGGATCTCTTAGGCAGTGCGGTCTATTCCACCATATACCGGTGTTTATTAATTTATCTGGATCAAGACCTCTCGATGCGTAGTCAGCAGGATTTTCTTGTGAACATACATGTCTCCATTGCGAGCGGTTCATGTGTGAAAGAATCTCGCCCGTCCGACTTCCAACAAAGGTAGACCATCTCGTAGGGTGTGCCGAAAGCCAACTTAAGACAATAGTGAAATCAGTCCACGCGTTGATTTGGATGATATTAATCGGCATGACATGCATGCTTTATTTTCAAGATGAGTTTACTTAACAGTAGCGCTCCGCAAAGTTCTAGACGTGGAATTGAGATTTGTTTGACAGGAGCGACCTTCGTTTTTGCCGTTAATAATTTTATGCAGGAATCTCCATTTGGCGTTGTGGTTTTTACGTATACGACGGCTGAATATGCATGTCTAGATGCTTCTGAGAATCCGTGCAAAATTACCTCGCAGTTTGATGTTGTACCCATAAGTGTCTGCCGATTTTAATATTTTCCATTATTCCTAGATTTTGTCGCATTTTCTTCCATTCAGCTATCAAATCACTTGGCAAATCATTATCCCAGTCCAAATTTCGAACCCAAAGTGATTGGAAGAATATTTTCGCTCGTACTATAACTGGAGCTAACCATTCAATGGGGTCAACAAGCCGACTTGCTTCTGAAAGCACTCCTCTCTTAGTCACGGTAGGTTTTTCGTTTAAGCTTACTTTGAATTTAAAGCAATCAGTTTTCGGGTCCCAATATAATCCCAACGTTTTAACTGAATCGGACCCCTTTATCTGCAAGGTGCTATCTTGCTCGGTGAACAACGATGGTAGCGTTTTTATGATACTTTCGTCGTTTGTCAACCACTTTCTCAGTTTGAAGCCAGAATTTAACAGTATGACATCGATATTTTGCCTGAATGTTATTGCTTCGTCGGTAAATACTCGTTCTGATTTGATTTACGGCCTTTGGGTATATTTCTTTGTAATTCTCGGTTGATTCAATGAGTGCACGAGTGGCTAGGTATGTCGCGCTCGTGGTTCCGTACGTGACAGTACTAAGTTCGTAGGTCTTAAATGGCTTACTAGGTTCATTTCACCATATTATCCTCTGGAATTTCGTTTCTCCCGCTGCTACTCGAACCTGTCTGAACATCTTCTCTATATCGCTCGTGAATGCAATTTTAAATGTTTGAAAACGCATTAAAATCGTATAGTGTAGGTTGAAGGGTTGGTCCTACTGCTAGGCAATGGTTTAGCGATACACCTGAAGTTGTTTTGGCGGAGCCGTCGAAAACAACTCTTAGTTTCGTAATGCTGCTCGACTTCATTACGCCGTGATGTGGTAGATAATATCCTTCACGTGTTGCTACATTTTCAGTCCGTTCCCTCATGTGTCCTAACGATTCGTATTCCTTCATAAAATCCTTATACAGCTTTGCGAACTCGTGGTTTTTTGCGAATTTTCTTTCGATGGCGTGCATTCTTTGAAGTGTGGTTTGAAATGAGTTTTCTAATAGAGATGGTGATAACTTAAACGGTAAGGGTACTTC
The DNA here is from genome assembly GCA_947310385.1 of Nephrotoma appendiculata. Lineage (NCBI taxonomy): Eukaryota > Metazoa > Arthropoda > Insecta > Diptera > Tipulidae > Nephrotoma > Nephrotoma appendiculata. The sequence goes on along the minus strand of OX371225.1, from coordinate 272,783,382 downwards.
GAATCTACCAGTGTTATCAACTCGTTTGGTGTCCTGAAAATGTTTCTCGCAGAATTCCTCTTCTTGCGACAAACTACAACATGGAACATCGACTGTTTCTATTTCCCAAAACTGCTTTAACAGGTTATCAAGGTTTTCATCAGCATCACTTAAAATTACTGCGATTGATTGTCTCGGATGGTCTTCATTTGATTTGGCGACAACTATCCATCCTAAGAGTCTGTTTTGTAACATTAATTGATCATTGGTTATCAATTTACCTTCGGTTAACACTTTGAAAAAGGTGTCTGTTCCAACAATCATATCGATTTCCTTTCGTTGGTAGAAATACGGGTCGGCTAAATCATACTGCTGCAGTGACTCCATATTTATTGGCAGCTTGTTCCATGGTGAGAATGTAAGCGATATTGATCCTTTCGTATAACCATTCATTGATGCTCCTATGCCCGTAATTGCGAATTTGCCACTTCTCCTTTTCAACCTTAGCCTTTGAGCGCAGTTTTTTGAAATGAAGCATCCTTGTGAACCTGAGTCCAGCAGTACCCTACAGAACTGGTTTTGGTTTGATGAGTCGCGTACCTGCACTAAAGCGGTGGGTAGCAGTGATTTTCGTAGTTTAAAACTGGTTATGTCCTTGGTTGATTGTGGTGCGATGCATTGAGTACTTAATACAGTAGCATTCGGTTCAGGTTTTTCTGTTGGTATGGTTTCGTGCACTAAGCTGTGATGTTTCCGGTTGCACTCTCTGCATCGATATCTGGACTTACAGTTATAAACTGCGTGATTGTTGTTCAAACAATTGAAGCATCGTGCTTCTTCTTTGAGAAGCTCCTTTCGTTTATTTACTGACATTTCCTTAAAATTTCGACACTCAAACAATTTGTGGTAGTCTTCGGTACATATTGTACACGGCGTTAGTGTTGTGGAAACTACTGCGTGACTTCTAATGTTCGGTTTGAGCTGGTTTGACTGTTGCTGTACTCGTCGAGTTGGAGCTTTCATCGATTCGAGTGCGTCAATTCGCTTATTCAAGAAGTCAAAAAATCGTTTCAACGTTGGTAGATCGTCATCAGAAGATTCTTGTGCCCACAAGCTATTGGTTTCATCGTCGAGTTTGCTTGTCATTATGTGTATCAATGGTCTCTGAACTCCGCATCGTTGCCTAATGCCTTTAGACCTCGAATGTTTTCATCTGATGTGTCTAACAGGCGTCTTACGTTTACACTATTGGCTGTTGTTCTTCCTGGCTGTGACATAAAATTACGGATGAACGCGTAAATCGTATGCTTTCTGCTGTCATATCGTTCTTTTAACTTTTTTAACGCTTCAATATAATTTACGTCCGTGATATTGAAGTGTTTAAGCAACCCAGCTGCTTCGCCTTTAAGCGATCCCTTTAGGTATTGTAATTTTTGTGAAGCTGTCAGCCTTGGGTTGTCGTGAATAGTCGAACAAAAGAGGTCGTAGAACGACTGCCAGTCCGTATAATCACCGCTGAATACTGGAATCGAGATTTTTGGTAGTTTTACTTCTGTATGATTGCCGGACATGCTGTAGTTAGCTGTTTCGTTCATTGATATCGTAGTTTCCGGATTCAATCGTAGAGCGTGGTTTAGTCCACGCAGTTACAAGGAATTTTCCTCGAAGTCTGGATCCGGTTCTTCCCTTTCATCCAGTTCCACGATTTTATCTTCGACAGTAATGAATTCGTCACGCAGCTTCTTTATAAGTGACAACCGAGCCTTTATCTGTTCTACTTGCGTTGTTTCTGTGATATTTTTGTTGTAGTTCAACAACTTTGTGACATTTCCCTTTATAATAGCGCGTCTCTTCTTCATCGCTACTAACACCGCCATTTTGAATATTTATTTCCGAAATGAGTAGAAACTTTCACTAATATCACTTTTTAAATATCTTTTGATATTTATTTTACAATTTTGTAAATTTCCGATATTTGTCCCGATTATTTTTAATTTAACAGCGATCGTATAATTAAACGTATAATTAAAAAGATTTATGCTTGTAGTCGCAATATCAATATTGATAATTTATTATAATTATTTAAATAATAATTTCAACGCAATGGTTAGTTTGATTTTTTATATTTATTTTTATTTATTGTGATATTAGTTATAATTAAAAGCGTGCGATACTTAAGGTTTTTTGGATCCAGATGAACGTACTTCCATGCGGTTTTGGTTTAATAGTTATGGATATTTCACTCTGCGATCCGCCACGAAGGACCAGTGATGCGTAGTGGATGCGCGTGCCACGAACAAACCATCCAATACACATGGGTGTTTCCGAATTATAGCGTTGGTTGGTAAGTAAAAAAAAATCACCGAACTCTTGGTTAGTTTTCTTATTTTTTAACCCTTATGTTTCACCTTTGGTGAGACAAGTTGTCGTTACGATGGTTGATGACAAAAAGAAGGTTTTTACCATTTTATTTTATAACTAACAAATTTGGGTTTTTTAGTTGGTAATGCTTCACAATTCAACTTATTACGACATCTAGTAGTCGTTGCAAGAACTGTGAAGCACCAACCGCACTCATTTCGCGTACGTGTGTTTGTTGTAAAATGGACGTAACAAAAATAAACAGGTGAAACGTCAAAATGTTTGCGGTTGGAGAAAATAGATGTGTAAGTACGTATTTTTGTGTTCTTTGAAAATTACATAATGATTCTTACGACTATCTATAATCATTTCAGGATTCTATTTTGCTGATGGCTTGGATTTAATATTGGATTAACATGAATTGAGATAAGTATCATTTATAATATATTATATAAGCGATATTTGATTTGCGCTCCAATATGCATAGTATAATTTGTTTTGGTTGTAAATTCAAGATCAAGGACAAATTATGCTTTGCATATTGTTTACATCTGATTTTCATTTACTAATTTTAGGCAAACAATTGGTGGATATTTATACAAAGCAAGGTAAGGTAATTAATAATCATAAATGTTTCATTCCAATTCTAATTTTTATATTTACAGATGCTGGATTGAATTATAATGGTGAGTCCTCAACCGCTTATACATCCTCATTTTCAGTACATCTGCTGTGATAGGTATTATGGCCTTATTGCCAAAGACTAGCTCTTTTATGGATCTAGTGCTGAGGAGTGGCGGTCAAGAGTCCCATGCGATATTGTTTTCAATTTGAATATCGTGGTGGTGAAGTAGCTCACAAGTTTCTCCACATAATCATTTTTGAAATTAATGTCTGCCCTAAGTGCGTATGCAAGTGACGGGACTATTTGAACTACCACCATTACTGAGTTGGATGATTTAACCAGTTTGGTCACACAATAGTGCGGTAACTAACAGTTTTTTTGGTTGATGGTATCTGGATTTGACAGGTTCTATATGGCCTAAGATTCTGTATTCTTCAATAATTTTTTTGTATCCTCTAATAACTCTGGCGCCATGTGGAGGCTGCGACTAACTTGAAGAAAATAAAATTTTGTCGATAAAGCGCCCTTCATGGTCTCGCGTAGTAAATTTTGATGTTAATATCTGAAGTGGCTGGTTCGTATCTCGTGATCTGGCTAGGGTAATTAACATGAATATTTTTTTTTAAAGGCAAAATTTCCGATTAAATGTGAAATACAATATCTGATAAATGGTCACTCTTTTGAGGCAATTTTACATCACAATTCCCTATCTGGACTTGTTTTTCGAATTTCTGCTCTAATGCTGTCTTTATGAGCTGTTTAATTGTTATTGGACCATATTAGAGGAGATCTTACCATTCACGCAGCCCCAAACAAGGAAGTTAGGCCGAATCAAATCGCACAATATTCTTGCCAAATTGGAGTCGCCATTTCGAGAATCATAAGTGGAGATAGGCTAATTTCAATCTCAAACGAATGCGATGGCAACAAAATTATTGCTATCATGACATTTTCTACTCTCAGCCCAAAAAATCACCACATCATTACTCTCAGCCCCGAAAATTCTTGCAGTTTCGGGGTTGAGAGTAAAAATGTAAGGATTTTTTGTGCGGTGCATACACTGTTGGGCGCGTAAATTACACGATGTATTTTACAAGGTTATTTACATGTAATTTACATGTAAATTACATAAGTTATTTTTTACATTATGTAAAGTAAATAATGACTTTTTCATGACAAGCGCGCTATCTATTATATAATTTTTTAACTGTTTATCTATTATAAAAATTGACTGTGTAATGGTTGAAAATAAAACAAACAAAAATAATATGTCAAAAATTTGTGGTTCATAAGAAGTTATAACATCGTTTTGATCAAAAACTTGATATCCTGTTGATTCGATCCATCTAAAGTAAGTTAATTATTTTTATTGTTTAAAATATAAATTATTTATGTTTGCTATTTTACAAAACGAAAAAAATACTGGGCCACCATCAAAAATAAAAATACCTCAAAATTAAGTAAATATTTCTTGGGAATGCATGCGTAATTAGTGTTCTTGCCGAATATATTCCAACGCCACTACCAAAAAGTTCGTAATCCGTTTAATATATCGATTGATGTTTATTACATGCCCAAATAATCAGAAACCACCAGGAAACTCCGGTAATTGAAAAAGAATGTGTTCGAAAATTAAAAATTATTATAAACGAAAACCGGGAAAAGATTCGGGTCCTCTAGAGTCTAAATATGGTGATTTGTTTGCATAGGCTCCTTTTTGGGAATACTTCATCCTGGACAATATAAATACATACAGGCTGATGAAATTACGTGTAGAGCTCCTATTTATCCGAATGTTCAGTCCGATTTTCTACTTATTCCAACAAGGAGGGACTACAATCTACATACTATGTTCGGGAGATTGATGTGTTGTTTACGACCGGGAAAGGATGCCCTCTGTACATAGTTCCCGGACCAAATTCAAAACGAGCCAATAATTTTGCTCGAAATTTTTTTAAAGTTTTCCAAGAAATACAGTTGCCCTTAATCAAAGTGAAATATTAGTAAATAAACCACCAGTCGTTCAACAACAACCACCTACTTCGACTGCACCTATTGGTTATTATTTTTTAGGCGGATTTATACATATCTAACATGCTAACCAACATTATTTTTAGGTCCCATTGTATACACGGCGTTGATGATAGGCCAGCAAGCGGCCGAAGCTATGGTACAACTAAGTGGATTTGCAATTTATAATCAACCACAAGACGAGTCAGTCGATGTATCCAAATTATAAATAAAATTAAAAAATAATTTAAAAAAAAAAATTTCATAGCGTTTTTTTGAAATATCAAATATCACAATACAGATCAGCCAATATATTATTGGCGATTTTCATCGAATGTAGATAGCGTTGGTTTCTACGTCTACAAGGGCGACGAGAATTGCCAAATCCATTGTTATGACAGTTTTAATCCCCCTTGCTTCATAGCAAACTATGATTAACATTTTGTTCACCAGATGTCAGCTACTTTGTTGCAAATCGCGAATAAGACATGCGAAATTTTTGTAAACATCAACTCAAATGCATGTTGGGCACCCCAATAACCAAAATACGCCGTTGCCAAAGCAAAGAAATATCTTTTCCTGCCAGTCAAAAATTTGTTTGTTCAGTTTAAATCCACCCCACACAATAATGTGTATATAAAAAATGACAGGTTATATCCCTTCGCTTGCTTTGAAGTACAACCAACACAATTGTGTGTATTATAATAGTGTTTTTTTCGTACGAAAATAAGATTAAAGGAATACACGAATGTGTAAGTTGGTTCAAAACACATACAAAAATAAATTTCAGATGTAGAATATATTAATAGATGTGCTTAGTTCACGTGGATTTAGTGGAAATTTTCAAATGAAAGGAAACAATGGTGAAGGCCTAGTTACATTCTATAATAGTGCACCTTTCGAAGCTATCCTCCATGACGGGATTAATATTGGCGAGAATGTCGAGGTACACTCAGTATTCTCGAATCTATACAATAAAATAAAGAACAACCAGCGACTTTTAACACGAATCGTAGTAGAACGTGCAACCGCAATACAGGTGGTTGCTTAAACCACTCTACTCAAACGTTGATAAAACTCTAGTAATTGCCAATACGCATCTGTATTTCTATCCGTATGCCGGCCACATACGTCTCCTCCTGATAGGATTTTCGATGCTGTGTGTAGAGCATATTATAGAAAATTTAAAAATTGAAGACAGCATGGTATCGCTAATCTTTTTCGATAACTTTAACAGTGTTCCTGAGTATAGTCTGGTAGAAAAAGGGATATTGAAGTGTAAAATTATGTTTTCAGTTCCTGGAACTTCTTAGAGAGGGCATTCTTGCCCAGTCGTAAACAACACATCAATTTCCCGAACATAGTCCCTCCTTGTTCGAATAAGCAATAAATCTGTCTGAAAAATTTGATGCGGATAAATACGTGCTCGATAAATGTTTTCAACAACCTGTATATTGTTTAGGATGAAGTATTTCCAAAAAGGAGCTTGTGCAAACAAACGTAACTTCACCATATTTAAACTCTGGAGGACCCGAATCATTTCCCGGTTTTCGTTTATAATTTTTAATTTTCGAACACATTCTTACTTGGTTCGTTAAAGGGGTATGTTGTTGGAGATGACAAAACTCAACCAAAATTATTTAACCATCCCGACCAGTCAGATCTCATAAAGAACACATCTCTACCACCAGGCGCAATTCTTCCCAAGTTTCTTGGCTTTTCATCTTTTGAACGTGTTTTACCAGCGGCAATACAGAACGAAGTTGAATTGAGTGAATGTTAATATCCCATGCGAGTATTTCTTCATTGGTGGGCGATTTAATGCTTTCAATTTCATGGGTGTTGGAATAAACGGAACTCGTTTTCCAACTACCGAGTCCCATGGTGGTTTCTGATGGTTTCAGTATATAATAAAACTTATTTGATATATTAAACGGGCTACGTACGGTATGATCTTTTTGGGGTCTCATACGAAACGACACATTTCACAACAGGGTGTGCTAAAACAGGATGTCACAAAACAGGATATCACAAAACAGTACATGGTACACTAAAGTACATGGTACGGAAGAGTACATCACAAAACAGTACATATTAAAAGAGAACACCACCAGTTAATAGTCAATTTTACGGTTTTAATAACTAGTTGTGTGGGTACGGAAAAGTACCTTGTCACAAATTTATTTTTGTATGTTTTTTGAACCAACATACACATTTGTGCATTCCTTTCAAACTTATTTTCGCCCGACAAAACACTATAACTGTACACACAATTGTGTTGGTTGTACATCAAATCAAGCGAAATTTTTTATCAAAAACGCCATTACATACTATGGTTTTTAACTCACACATTTGTGTGGTTTAGACTTAAATTGAGCCATTGTTTTTTTGGTTAAAAAAGGGATATATTTATTTATATATTTATTTAAATTTTTGATCTATTTTGCAACGATCAAGTATTAGCGATTTAAATAAAAATAATGTTATATATTGTTAGGTGAAGGGATATTTTATTATAACTTAAAGCAATTATAATTCTATATAGTATACTGTCTAATTACTCTAGGTGAAGGCAAATAGCCACTTGATAATATCCTGATTACCAAACGTATTCAATAAAAAATATTTAACAAATCAAGCTGAAAAAATCCTCCAGCTTAACGTTCAGTAAAATGTACTTTAGTGTACCATGTACTGTTTTGTGATGTACTGTTTTTATCGGTCCTGTTCCGTACCATGTACTGTTTTGTGATGTCCTGTTTTATTACATCCTGTTTTGAAATGTGCCATAGTGAACGGCTTCGATCTTTTTGGTAGTGGTTTCATGTTTTATTGTTTTCATGTTAATGTTTACTCGACTGTTTGACATTTCCGAAGTTAATTCTACAATTTGATAATAGATGACACGTATTACACTATAAAAATTATTTTTTTTCTCATGTAGCTAAACTAAACTTATAGATGTCAGTATTCGTTTTTTAGAGCTTTTTTAAGACAAATACAGATGGCAGTGTAGATACATAAATTAATTTCTTCAATGTAGATAACTGTGATTGTAGATAACTAAAAGTCTAAAATAATTATTATTGACCGTTTAAATGCACTGTTTGATGGATAATTATGATGCCTATAACCCTTACAAATAAATATTTGTTACATTTATACACTATTTCCAGTTATTTTTCAGAATTTTCACATTTTTTACATATTTTATGTAAATTACACATTTTTTACTGTAATGTACGTTATTTACATAACATACATTTACATAACGTTTTTTACATGTAAAGTGCCCATCACTTGGTGCATATCGTTTGATAGGTGACTGTTTAAGGAGCATATACGATTTTTTTGGAATTTTTCTATGTCTAGGAGTTGAGATATAGTCCATGGAAATCAGGAACCGGTTAGCCCAACTAGGGGTGGACTAGCGCTATTTACTTCTAGAGACTATAGTCAACTACAAGATATAGAAAAATTCTAAAAAAATCGTTAGTGCTCCTTAAACAGTCACCTATCTACCTATCAAACGATGTGCACCGCACCTTGCATTTTACTCTCAACCCCGAAAATTTCAATTGTCATGACAGTTTTTAATTATCGTGATAGCAAGAGTTTTTATGGGCTGAGGGTAAAAATGTGGTGATTTTTTGGGCTGACGGTAGAAAATGTCATGATAGCAATAATTTTGTCACACACATATGAAAATTTGGCTTACTTCACAAAATGTTTTTATAAGTACAGGAAATCCTTCACGATTAATTCGTTCCAAGGTTTTTTGAAACCGTGAAATTCGAGGGAAGTGGTATCCGTGTTCTTGGAATGCCGTGTTCCTGGAGGGTTGCTCTCTACTCTCAGTAGAGTTATATAGATATTTTTTGACTATCGTGATAGCAAGTATTCACCGATCACATTAGAAATTACACATGAAAATTATTAATAGTTCAATAGTTCGTAAAAATATGTTTATAATCTAATTACTATTACTTTCGGGGCTATATATCCAAAATAAAATGGTTAATGTTGCTGCAATAGATAAATCCAGATACGTGCAAAGGTAAGTTGTCTATTTCTTTTGGGTATTGGTTTAATTTTTTTGGCAGGCCACTGCAGGAATTCTGGATAAGGTTGGTGTTTTAGTTTAAATGTGTGCTCGAACATCACCGCTTAAGATTTCCACCCTTGAAATTTTTACATTTAATATTTTTTTAGAAAATAATTAACATGCCGTATACTAAATTTTTATGTCTATCGTCTTTGATACCTATGGATAATCTCTCAGATAGCATAACATAAAATTAAGACATTAAAATGCAAAACTTAAACCATTTTAATTCATTTTATTATTCAACGACTAGAAAGACACATGCAACATAAATTAAATCAACAAATAGCTAGGTACGACATTTTAATTTACAAACCTTTCCCTATTTTGTGTGCAAAAAAATATGCAAATTGTTATGTAGGTGTCATTCCAATATTTACTTAGACGTTGTGATTATTGCACAATATCGAATTAAAAACGATTTTATAATTTATTAGTTAAGTTTAGTTTAGGTTTAGAGTTCTGCTCGATAGTCGACTTTGACTTATGCGAGATAATAAAACGACAGCGATTTTCATTGCCATTTTCCAGATGAATTTTAAATCATCGCGCTATATAATTTTAATAGTTGTAGGCGGGCATCACCAATATAGACTCATGTTCGCTGGAAATATGTTTTATAAATACAGCATCATCATCATCATCATGAATCGAGTTCTTTATCCGCAAATATTTCGTTATAAATGCAATCTCGTATGTGCTAATTATTATTTAAATAAATTGTTATTGTTTATTTATTTTTTTGCAGACACCGCACAAGACTCTCCTATTTATAAAAGATGCTATGTGCGTTTCGGTCTCGTCTCAACCAAAAATGTAAATTAACATTTTATTATTTTGCAATGTTTTTTGTTGCAGGTAATAAGTGTTCGCGGTTTTTTATGAGTATGTTATGTACACATGACTAAGGTGGTCAATAAATGATCTAAGAAAATATAGTAAAGTGATTCAGTGCGATAGTCATTAAAAATAATTGCCACGATAAATATTTAGAGTTAATTAAATTATTTAAATTATTATATTCTTTGGTCTACGCGTAGCACAAGCAAATGTTGCAAGTGTGACGGAATAATAGGTGACCAGTTTTGTTTCCTTATTACCTCGGGATAGAGGATAGATATGTGTAGGTTGTTTGATGCGGATAAGATAAGCAATAAAAATGTTTAGGTTTTAGTTTAAAAGCAGATAAGATTTAATCGGATAATTAATTTGAACTTAACGCGCGTATGATGACAATTATAGTTTGGATATCTATACTGGTTAATCATGCGGTTTGAGCCTTTAGAGATTTCCATTCAAGAAGTACATTCAATCACATAGACACCTTTTTCCGATGTACTGGTGACATACAGTCACCTTTTTCCCCCTGAGCTGGGTTCGTACAGTGGGCCTCCTGTTGTTATACAAGTGGATAAGATTCGTTTGCCAGCACTGAAAATTGCCATGCGAGCAACAGTTGAAGTAGTTGGGCTACGCCTATAGTTCCTGTTCCGAAGTCCGATGGCAGCGTGAGAATTTGCGGCGATTATAAATCAACAGTGCATAAAGCTCTCCCACCACATTGATTCCCGGTTCCATCAGCAAATCACCTATTGTCAACGATATACCAAATGGTTCCGTGTTTTCAAAATTCGACCTCGCTCAAGCGTACCAACAGCTCATTGTAGACGATGCATCTGCACTAGTACAAACAATTACTACACACAAGGGTGCGTTTAAGGTCAACCGACTCCAATTCGGTATTAGTACCGCGCCAGGAATTTTCCAAAAGTTCATGGAGAATCAACTTAGAGAGATTCAAGGAGTTATACCGTATTTCGTCGCATCGTCCCACACCGATTTGCGCCAGAAGTTGATTGACATTTTCCAACAATTTAGTCAGGCTGGTATCCGTCTGACACAAGACAAATGTCAAATTGGTTGTTCATCTACCGATTTTCTCGGGTATAGAATCGATTCTGAAGGTCTACACCCAATGCAACAGAAAATTGACACCATTAGAAGCACCCCACCACAAACGGATCAGGGACAGAGCTTCAAGGTTTCCTATAGGCTTAATTAATTTTTATCATTCGTTCATTCAAGATAAGGCAACCCTTGGTGAACATTTTCACCAGTTGCTTCACAATAATGTACTCTGGAGATGGGGACCTATCGAACAGCGCAGTTTCGATGTACTTAAAGAATTGGCGTCATTCTTTCACATCAAGTGGGAACGAAAGTTCATCCCATAACTTACCACTCAAGAACGATGACCGAAACGGAACGACGATCCAGCCAAGGTGATCGCCAGGCTCTGGCCATTATTGCAGGAGTTAAGAGTTCCATGATTTTCTCTACTGGCGTGAGTTCGTTATTGTGACGGAAGTTTAACCACAGATGTTCCAACTTCACAGATTCTATCGCCGAGAATGATTCGTTGGAGTACTTTCCTGAACCCATATACACTTTCAAACTCGTCTACCGAGCCGGGAAGGATGAGGGGATGCTGACGGTCTTAGTAGACTTCCAGTTCCGGGCAGTTCGATCGTCACAGAGGAATAAGTAGTGCTGCTTATAGATACGGTCCACAAGCCGACCGTTCATGCCGATGACATTGCCGCTTCGACATCCAAAGACCCGGGTCTCTCGCAAATTCTTCAGTGGACACTGAATGGATGACCAGCGTGTAAACCCATTGAACAATTTCAGCCATTTTGGGTTCATCGTGCTGAAGTGATCATACTCAAAGGATGCCTCCTTTGAGGTTACCGGGTAATAATTCCACCATGCTACTGTGCACAAATTTTATCCGCTGTACATACGGCCATTCCAGGTATTGTGAGAATAAAGGCACTGGCGAGAAACTACGTGTAGTGGCCCAAACGGTACAGTGTTCGATGCCGCAGAATTCCGGCAGTTCTGAGATAAGAATGGTATTCGTTCAGTGTACGTAGCTTCATGGCATCCACGTCCAAATGGGCAGGCGGATATAATGGTCTAACCAATAAAAGATTTCCTGAAGAAAGAAAGCTCTGGCGATATCCAACATCGTTTGGCGAAGTGACCATCATGCAACGCCAACAACTACAACCGGCAGACCACAGGCCGAACACCTATTTAACTGTCGTATTCGATTTTTTTTCGATCATCTTCATCCTGACAATATTCGCGTTTTCAAGACCAAACCAGTGTTGTTATTGCAGAAGGCGTTCAACCAGTACCATCACTAATCATTCCAACTCCCTTTGATGACGTGGTTTCAACACCGCTCGATATTCAACAATGAACATCAGAGTTACAACAACCAACCGATGGTCCATCATCAACCGCACCACATGGAAGCAGGAAAAAAATATACCATTTGAAATCAATGAAGCGTCCCTCCGTCGATCATCCAGGCCGAAAACCGCTCCTTCCACACGTATGCGTCTTAATCGAGAGTAGAGGGGTTCAACGTACTCATTTTTGATGTGCACCCCTTTTAAATATAACGTAATATACAAGTTGTGTTAAACACAATATTCCATACCATCTCCGTACTACTCATCATTATCATGGTTCGCAAATATTTTCAAATGTATATTTAGTAGTTACGTAACAGTTACATAACTAAAATGAAAAGATTAAAACAAAACTTGTTCGGATCAGTTTTTTAAATTTTATCAGAACTGACGAGTTTTGATAAAGAAAACTGTATTTCATCAAAATTCACCTTCGTGAAGCTAGCCCGAATTTTCAGCCCGAAATTTGTATTTTTTAATTATGGCAATACAACTTTTATCATGACACAAAATATAAGCAAATTATAACTAAAAAGCAAATTTGTGTCACATGCACAAACAATTCTACAAATTTCTCAGTTTGTAGTCAAAACTTCAACGAATCCGGCGGTCTATTTCAAGTGCTCGTGAATTGCCTTTGAGACGAGATTCAAACGTCTTTATTCCAGTTATTTCCCGATAGGTTTTTTTTTGAAATCTCTCAGTTTGTAGGTAAAACTTCAAACGACTATATCCATAAACAACAGATTAAAAAAAATTCGGCCTGAAAGTTCTTGTCATAGTGTTCAATCACGTAATGCTAATTAAGTTTCCGCATTATCGTTTTCAGGTTAGGTTTGGGCTGTCTAGGCTTCCAAACAATTGAAGGGACAATTTAAAAATATGTAAAAGTTATATTTATAATTTCGGGCTGAATGCTCTAAATGTCATAAAAGATTTCCATGAAACATTTTACTGTCGCGACAGTGATCTTTTTTCGGGCTAGGATATAAAACTAAATATCGGGGAAGAGTTTAGGTCTGACTAAGGCTACCAAGCAATAGTAATATATCTTAAAAATACATAAAAGTAATTTTAAAATTTCGTGCTGAATGTTATAAAAGTCATGACGTTGTATCATGACACTGTTTACTGTCGCGATAGTGACATTTTTTCAGACTGGGATAGTAAACTCTTACGATAGTGATAGTTTAGTGTTGCCATCGCGTTTTTCGGGCTGAGATCGGGCTAGCTTTGAGTATTGAAAATGAAACTTTATACTGAAGCTTTTCCTTTAAATTAGGAGGTCCATGAAAAATGTGGTGGACATATGGGTACCAGAAGTGGCAGCTTTCGTGCCGTTTGAAAATTAAGTTTTTAGCAAGGGTTGACTTTGTTGGTTTTCTATTGGGATTAATGATTTTTGATTATACAAGACAGTTTTACCAAAAGTTCAGTAGCTTTAATTTTTCGCTTTAGAAATCAAGAGGGGTGTATTCGAGATCTATATATCGTCTCATTCAAACAAAAGTATTACATCTGCAAAACACAATTTTTCAGAAGAGGCATTACAAATTTTCAATTCTTGTTTACCTTTAATCTTTTCTTGAGTAATTTCTCGAAACTTTTTATAAATTAAGAATGATGGAACATTTTATCACTATTATAATAATTATAAGTACAACTAATGTAATGACGCTATTTTCAATGTTTTTTGGAAATAAAAAAATGTTATAGTATAGCCTGGAACATTTTTAACCGACGGCTTAACAAAATACACATGTCATACTCTTCTTCGTTGAAATAAAATAAAGTCGAATTACATAAGATTTAGACATATTATAAATAGGGATAATTAAAACAAAAGCTATATTAAAGTTTTTTATAACAAATTTTATTTTAATTCATTTTTATCACAAAATTATAATGATATCACATTTCAGTTAAGCACCCAAAATTAAATAAAAATAAGATGAGAATATTATAAAATTCATTCTTCATCTGAGCTAAAGACATTGTTATTATTAATAGTATCGCTAGCTACGTATGGAATATTTCTGTAAAAACTACTATAAGCCGAATTAATAGAGTTCTTGTCACATAATTCCACGAGATCTTTATATTTTGCGGCACTTATTGGAATTGGTGCAGTGTACGCTGGATTTAGATCAAAATTTAATGTCGCAGCAGTTGATTTAAAGGATTTCCTCCCTCTTGGTTTGGATTCAACTTCTTTTACGGCTGTGATTGTTTTATACTCCTCTTGGAAGTTGTATTTATATTTTAAAGATTTCGGATTTTCACGGTTAATCATTATTTCCTTTACTTTGTTGGTATACAGTTTTTCATTGTTATCGTTTTTTTGGAAATTAAAACTGTTTGTAGGCGTTTTGAAATCAAAAAAATCCAGTTGGCACATTTCCGTTACTACATACTGTGGTGATTTAGTTTTCGCACATTTTATAATTTGGTACCACTGTTCTGGTACAAAGATCTCCTGGTGTTTAGCCATTCTCTCCACACATGAATGAATACTATCACCCTCATTTTGAGTGTGGCCTTTCTCTAAATATTTGTGTTGGATAGTAATATTATAATTGTTGGATGCCCATGAGTAGAACGCAAAAAGAATTCTATTTCGGTTTTGGCCGGGGCAATTGTTTGACCAAAATCGAAATTCCTTAGAATTTGGATAGAATTCGATAAATTTTTTTAAGCAGCTGGAAACTTCTATTCCTCCACGTCTGCCGATTGTCTCGTGCCATACAAAGCAGTATCCCGTATTATTATTTAAACAGTAAATTGTAAAATTATAAACAAAATACTTTCGTTTATAATAAAATACTGACGCTCTAGATTGTGGTAAAATCAATATTTTCTGAAAATCAAATACGGCAACGGTAATTTCAGAATTATTTTGGGCTTCCGTTTTATCCAGCTCTTTTATTCTTCTAGCTTCTGTCTTATTGAATAAATGTTGTTGCTGTGCTGATTGTTGGTGTTCTTTCTCCTCTAGGGATAAGTTATCGTACGAAATACACACATCGCATTGATCCTTTTTAGGGACATGGAACCCTAAATTAAAATTTTGATTTAATATGTCGCGATACTGGCGTTCGGTCACATCGTGTGAAATAGAAGTTTCCTCCATTTTTTTCCAAAAACAACCTATACATTTTGGCGATGTTTAAGCTGCTATCCAAATAGTTCCGATTGCTTTGTTTTCGGCAGTAATGTGACTCTATGGACGGGAACGATTTGATATGGTTACAAATCGCATCAAACATTACTAGTTTTGTTGGATTGGCTTGTCTTTCATATGTTCCGCGCAGATCCCTTTCTACAATTCCATTTCCTGCTATATTTTTTTTAAAAGCAGTTGTAACCCATTGATGATTTATTGATAACGTGTTTAAAAACATCAATTTGCACACCTTCAAAATACAATATTTTTTATTTAATGTATTCAATATTCTATGTCTACTTACCCTTTGCTTTGTGATTATTGTGTTTTCGTTCCATTTTGGTAGAAAATACTGCCGATTAGGATTACGATTGAATTTTGGTGATAAGATTGTCCGAATTTTTGTGGTTTCTTCTACATGTTTTATAATATAATTCCATTGCCGATATCTCGAACCAACGGACCAAAATTGCTTGTAATTGTTTTCTCGGTCTAATTGCGTAATTTTCTCTGAGCATTTCATCTTACAATTCGACTTACACGGAGTTCCCAATTTTCTCCCTATTATGTTTTTTCCACTTTGATTGGTATGTGCCAAACCCTCATTATATGACATTTTAGATAGTGTTGACTTCCATAATTCTTTATGCACTCCACGCTTTCGTACATATTGCCTTTTCGTTTCTGGACTATCTTGTGCCTGATTTGAAATAAATGTAGGAGTAATTGGGCTCCAAGCAGGGCGTTCGGTATTTGGCGTTCCTGGCGAATTTTGAGTTTTTGGTGTTCGTGTGGATTCCGATTGAGGAACTAAACTCTCAAAATTACTGCATTTGGCCGATTGTGGCGATAATTTATTGTATACTAGTTGAACATTTGCTACAAAATAGAAAACAAAACTAAAATTCTAATGTTCTGAAGTTTAGATAAACATTTTACTTACTATAACACTCCGCAGTTTCACTGTCGGTCGATATATCGTTACTTTTTGGAATGTACTCACTGCCACTATCACTGAAATCTAATTGGGAATTGGTTTGAATATAATATCCTTCAAATTGCTATTAAGCAACATACCTGAACCTGATATAATATGTTCAGATTGTTGAACTTCGTTTGGTGCTTTTAGATTTTTATTATGATGATCGTCATCTGGTACATCAGATCCACCGGTATCACCTTTCGCTTCTGTGTTTGATATGTAGGTATTTTATATAAGAAATGTGCATTACATTTTATGAAATATAGAATGATCAATCGCATCAACACTATTATTCACAAAATCATTTGTACTAGTCTCACCTGAATTTTGTTTAATTTTTTCTATAGCTAATTTTAATATTTTACTCGCTCTATACGACATTTTTTACTTAGCAAGAACTCGAACGATGTTCTCTCTTTGAACAATAGCTGAAAACTAAAACTTAATGAGAAAAATACTACTGTCAAAATTAAGCGCCAAAATAACCTCACATTTCTTCCAGTTAAAAATATTACATTTAATTTTGTAATATAACAACAAAAAAGAATTACCGTATTAAAATATTACAAAGTACGTTTAAAATTTCAAAAATATAAAAATAAACAGATCAATGAACTTTGTACAACATAAACACAATTTTTCTCCGACCATTAATATGACAAATGCACTTAGAATAATATTTCAATAAAAAACTCCAGCCTATAATAATACATATCATTTTGTACTAATTTAGTTTGGAGAAAATATTACTTGACACCAACATTAAACTATTATATCCTGTTTTTAACCGCCAGGGAGGTGTTTGATGAACTTAAAAAATTTGTGGTATATAAAAACGATGTTGCAGATCTCGAATCCGTCATAATCTAAAACTAGTACATCTAACTTTGTAATACTCTTATTTGAGTGGGACGATATATTTGTCCTAAAAAAAAGTCTCAATTTTGTTTATTCACTTTTAAAATCAAACAAAGCGTAGGGCAGGTCACCGAGAGTGTTAAAAATGAGAAAATTTGATGTAAAACATGTAATAAGCTCAACTTATTACATCTGTAGCGGCTCAAACTCAAAATCATTTCCACTTCGTGGCACTCCTCGTAGCAAAACTATTTATACACCGCGCCGCTTAATTACGAGGCATTGCTCGTTTTGCTGAATATAGATATTTCGCCACCTACATACGCGAATCTCGATATTTATCGAGTATCGATAAATATCGAGATTTCAAATAATTACACGAAGCAAAATAAGAAACGAAAAAGGATAGTCGCGTTTAGAAGTTCATGAGACACAGTCTCAAAAATAATAAATAATATAAAGTGTGAAAGCCACGAACAATCGTTCATACACCGCAACCATCTTTGTATGAACTAGTTTTATAAGAATATTTTATTGTGCAATAAATAATAAACAAAATTGTTTACAAAAATAATATAGTGAGTGTTAATCATTGATTGTAATAATAATAACTCGGTAACACCGCTATAAATGGTGACCCCGACGCGCGGATTACGGTAAAAAAAAAAACAGTTCGACCGTTACAAAATTCCGCGCAAGAGCACATTTTTTTTTTCTCTCTTTATGTGTCTAATAAAAAAAAACGTGCAACTAATCAATTTACTAAAAATAATATAAACTATAATATACATAAATAGTGCAACATAATTAAAAGCGTACAATAAAATTAAAAAAAAAAACGCTAACAAAATAACAGGCGCACATAAAACCTAAGTGAGTGGTAAAAACTATAAAACAAAACAGTTATAATAAGTAACATAAACCACGACGCATACCTAACTACAGTCGTGAGTAGTGTAGTGAATAAGTGTGTCAAAAACTGCGTATGCGCAACCGAACTTAACGCAAGTTCGATACCGCGGTTAAGCCATTTCAAATTTTTTTTTGGAAACCGCAAACTATGTATATATATATATAAACAATATACAAAAGATTTTTAAACAAACACACAAAGTTTAAAAAAATTGGGCCAGTTGCCCCCGCAAAGGCGATCGCGTCCATCGAGGGAGCCAGGGACATGGCAACAACATTTCGCATGCGGCAAACCACATAAAGTAAAGGAAAACGGAATTACAGTCGGCAGATCAAGGTGGCAGCCTGCAAACAACACATCAGCAACAAGTAGGAACAATGACATTACAACAAAACGGAGGACACCTAACGGATACATATACGAGTAATTATTAAAAGAAAATTATATTTACAAAAGATTTTTTTTACTAAATTTTTAAACATTTTCTTAATCAAAAATAAATTAAAACATTTATTTTAAATTAACTATATACACATATACATACCAATTCAAAATTCTTTTTCTCTAAAATTTTAAAATTTTTTTAAATAAAAAAAAAAAATAAATTAGAAAATAAATAACATAATTAAAATATTATATTACACATTATATATATTACATACAACTTTATAAACGCCATAGCCCAACGATTAGCGTTGATGGCTGTAGATATAAGGTCGCAAGTTCGAATCTCGACCAAATCAATTCAATTTTTATTATATAAACTTAATTTTTTTTTACAAGCAATTTAAACTTAAATATATATTTTCATTACAAACATTATATTAAATTATTAAGCTTATTTACTGTAAGTGTACGATTGTTCGTTTCTTCATTTTCGCACTATTAACAATATAATTCCGTTGATCTTTCCGTTGAATAATCCTTTCTCGTTTCTAATTTCGTTTTTTTTTTCTCGTTGCAATTTCTTTTTTTCGCTGACGGAATTCTAATTCGATCTGCCCGGTTATTTTTTCGTAATCCTTGAGTGGAAAAATAGTTCTGTTCAGCTTGTTCGCGTTCGAATATTTCTTTTTAAGTCTACAATTATAGACAAGTGAATAAAATAAATATTTCTGCTACGCCGGTATTAAAGTGAAGTGAAAAATAAAATAAATAAAATGCCACCAAAAACACAAAAAGCCGTTTCATCATCGGACGATGAAAATGACAGCCACGATGCCACACCAGCATCTCGGACGACCAAAATATATAAGATGCCACCTAAAATACCTCCCTTCTGGAACGAGCAACCGGCAGCTTGGTTCATCCTCGTCGAACACCAGTTCGGCATCCACCGCATTGTCGACGACGATGAACAATTCGCCTATACCCTCAGCGCGATACCACAGGAGACGATTCAGTTCATCACGGACATTTTCAGGAACCCGCAGCCAGGCACGAAATACAAGCGACTGAAATCCGCGTTAACCAACCGCTACACTATCAGCGAGGAGCAACGACTTGACGAGTTGCTCTCCGGTTTCCAACAAATGGGAGACCTTAAACCGTCCCACTTTTATCGCCTGCTTGAACAAAAAGCAGGTGATTCCAAATTAGTAAACAACGATTTACTCAAAAACCTCTGGCTAAAACGTTTGCCAGACGACTTACGAGCGATAATGGCGCGGGATATAAAGAACGACATCGAGGAAATCCTACCGGTCGCCGACAACATCTGGATTTACGCTCAATCCAGAACATCCAAACCAATTGCTGCTGTCAACCAGCCATCCACAAGCAAGGCAACTGCTGACGGTGAATCAGCCCTTGTTTTAATGCAACGACAACTTGACAAGACGCAACAACAATTGGCAGATCTACAGCGAACACTGGCCAACATGAACATTGGTTCACGTGGAAGATCGCCAAACAACAGACGGAATTTCAATTACCGACACAGATCAAGGTCGAGATCGTCATCTCGATCTGGACTCTGCTACTTCCACCGTCGTTTCGGCTCACGCGCACGCAACTGCAATCAGCCGTGCAGTTTCCGACCGGTAGCTCATGGACAAGCTACTTCCAAACATTTTAAGCCTTCGGAAAACCACTAAATCCTGCTGTCTCTACGGCAAACAGTGGGATTGGTTCATCTCGCCGTCTTTTCATCAACGATCACGAAAACCACTTACAATTTCTGATCGATTCGGGGGCTGAAGTATCTGTGATACCCGTCAACAAGTTTCCCCGACATGCTAAAGACACCGTTTGCATTCTTACCGCAGCAAACGGATCCCCAATTTCCACTTACGGTACCAAACTTTTGAAGGTTAATCTTGGTCTCAGGCGTACGTTCACACATCCCTTTATCATCGCGGCAGTAGACAGGCCTATTATAGGTGCTGACTTTCTGTCCAAATATGGTCTCGTGGTCGATTTAAAGAACAGAAGACTTTCTGATTCATTTACTACCCTCACTGTGAACGCAATCATCGCCCAAGTTGATACGCCATCTCCAAAACATTTCAGCGTTAACAACGATTACGGCGCTCTTTTAAAGAAATACCCCTCGCTCACTGAGGCACCGAATTACAATCTCCCAGTGAAACATAACGTAGTCCACTACGTCATCACGCAAGGTAGGTTACCTTGTGCTAAACCGCGACAACTCGACGCAACTAAACTAAAAGCTGCTAAAACTGAATTTCAGTTTATGACAGACATCGGAATCTGCCGCCCCTCATCATCACCAGTCTCCTCACCATTACATATGGTGCAAAAGAAAGACAAGGACTGGCGCCCTTGTGGAGACTATCGACAGCTAAACACTGTCACTGTCCCAGATAGATATCCTATTCCCCACATACACAGTTTCTCGTTGAAACTCGCCGGCGCCACTATTTTCTCGAAAATAGATTTGGTAAGGGCATATCATCAAATTCCCATGGCTCTCGAGGATATTCACAAAACAGCGATAACTACTCCTTTCGGGCTTTTTGAGTTTACCCGAATGCCATACGGCCTTCGTAACTCAGCCCAGACATTCCAGCGATTCCTTAACGAAGTGTTAAAAGGGCTGGACTTCGTCTACTCTTACATCGACGATATCCTCGTTGCAAGCCGTTCCGAGATGGAACATAGTGAACATCTCGAGTCAGTATTCAAACGTCTCTCCGCATATGGAATTAATATTAAAGCTTCGAAATGTATTTTCGGCGTGAAGTCATTCGACTTCTTGAGCCACACAATTTCGAAAGATGGCATCCTCCCGTCGCAAGACAGAGTTGATGCCATTTCAAACTTTCCAGAACCAACATCAATCCGCCAAATACAGCAGTTCGTCGGTATGGTGAACTATTACCACCGCTTTATACCACGGTTAGCCGAACT
The DNA here is from genome assembly GCA_947310385.1 of Nephrotoma appendiculata. Classification (NCBI taxonomy): domain Eukaryota; kingdom Metazoa; phylum Arthropoda; class Insecta; order Diptera; family Tipulidae; genus Nephrotoma; species Nephrotoma appendiculata. The sequence continues at coordinate 272,761,751 of OX371225.1, read as the reverse complement.
GTTATCGCCGATTCACAGGCATTTGGCCACTTTACTCAAGAAAGGCAAAAACAGAAGAAACTTCTCTTGGCCCGAAGATTGTACAGAATCTTTCCACAAGGTCAAGCGTTCTCTTGCCGCTGTCACTCTTTTGGCACACCCGTTGAACGACGCGCAGTTCAACATAACTACCGACGCTTCCAATGTAGCAGTTGGAGCTGTCTTACAACAACGCAACAAAGGATGTTGGCAACCATTAGCGTTCTTTTCAAAGAAGCTCTCCCCTGCGGAAATTAAATACTCTACTTTCGATAGAGAACTTCTTGCTATGTATTTAGCAATCAAACACTTTCGCCATTTCGTCGAAGGCCGAAATTTCTCTTTATTTACCGACCATAAGCCTCTTACAACAGCTATTGCGTCAAAGTCTGAACGTAGTCCCCGGCAATTACGACATCTCGATTACATTGCCCAGTTCACTACCGACATTCATCACATTAAAGGTAAACACAATGTGGTGAGCGACTGTTTGTCTCATTCTGGTGAAACACTTCTCACAGAACTCAGCGTCTTCTCCTTCGACACGAAGGAATTACTTGTACAGCAACAACGCGACGACGAATTGCATTCAGCACGCACACCGAAATCAAGCGTAAACCTGCAACGGATCGACTTACCAGACAAGCAGCAAATTTGGTGTGAGACTTCAACAGGTAAAAATCGACCCTACGTTCCTCTCAACATGCGACGGACAATCTTCGATAGTCTACATGGCTTATCACATCCCGGCATCCGTGCTACGCGAAAACTCATAGCTTCAAAATACTTCTGGCCAAGAATGAATACTGATACAAGCAATTGGGCGAAATCTTGTATCCCATGTCAAAAGTCCAAAGTTCACCGCCACACAAAATCAGAACTTGGTAAATTCGAGCTACCAAGTGGCAGGTTTGAACATATCCACATGGACCTGGTTGGTCCACTGCCCCAATCGAATGGCTATCATTACATTTTAACGATAGTCGACCGATTTACCCGTTGGCCAGAAGCTTATCCAATCCGAGAAATGACCGCAAAAACCGTAAGTAAGATCTTCTACAATGAGTATATCTGTAGATATGGTGTCCCACTCTTCATCACGACAGATCAAGGAACACAATTCGAATCAACGTTGTTCACCGAGCTCACGAAGCTCCTAGGTTCCCATCGCATTCGGACAACTGCATACAACCCGAAAGCGAATGGTCTTGTCGAACGGTTCCACAGGCAACTAAAATCCGCCTTAACAGCTCGATGTAATACATCCCATTGGAGTTCAGAACTTCCAACGATTCTATTGGGTATTCGAACCTCCGTCAAGGAAGACCTCAACTGCACACCAGCAGAGCTAGTATATGGTCAAAATATCAAGGTTCCCGGTGAATTCTTCATCAACGATCAAAATTCGAACCCAAACACAGATACTTCGGATTTCGTGAATCAGCTTCGTACCACCATGAGAACCTTAGTTCCTACGGACACAAGACATCCACCTGAACAGGCAACGTACATTCCCAAAAATCTGGAAACCTGTTCACACGTATTCGTACGTGTGGATAGAGTCAGAGGTCCATTGAGTACACCCTATTCTGGACCGTATCCAGTGACCCGCAAATTGCGCAAATTCTTTGTTGTGGATGTAAATGGAAAATCCACAACAATTGGCATCGACAGGCTTAAGCCAGCGTACGGAATACTTGTGGTAAACCCAGTCGAAAAACGTAGTGTTCCAAAAACGGTCACTTTCAATTTAAAACACCACGGTTTTCGATCCAGGAGGGGAGTGATGTAGCGGCTCAAACTCAAAATCATTTTCACTTCGTGGCACTCCTCGTAGCAAAACTATTTATACACCGCGCCGCTTAATTACGAGGCATTGCTCGTTTTGCTGAATATAGATATTTCGCCACCTACATACGCGAATCTCGATATTTATCGAGTATCGATAAATATCGAGATTTCAAATAATTACACGAAGCAAAATAAGAAACGAAAAAGGATAGTCGCGTTTAGAAGTTCATGAGACACAGTCTCAAAAATAATAAATAATATAAAGTGTGAAAGCCACGAACAATCGTTCATACACCGCAACCATCTTTGTATGAACTAGTTTTATAAGAATATTTTATTGTGCAATAAATAATAAACAAAATTGTTTACAAAAATAATATAGTGAGTGTTAATCATTGATTGTAATAATAATAACTCGGTAACACCGCTATACATCTTTTACATCAAATTTAATCGTTACAGCTTAATCGTTACAAACAATAGTTTTTTATTCTTCGTTTTCTACGTATCAAGTATAATGCTCCATTGAACAATCTACCGAAGAGAAATATAATATTCAATGACATATTAAAAGGTATAAAAGTAAGGACTAATTCACATCCGCATGTTCAGACTCGTTCACACTCATTACACGATTTTTTTATTTTTTTTAAATTAATTAATTACTACTGTTTCCATTCCATAATCCCTACCATAATGCTGTGGGGCCTTATTGACGCGACCACTACTAGTGGTGACTGGCTATACAGGTGTTACATTTGCCGTATTGGTAGATGCAGCTACAGGGTTTACACTTCTTCCGGATAGAACTGGTTCATCAATATCACTACTGTTTGTATTAGATGAGATCTCCACCATTACTGAGTTGTGAGATGGAACTACAATTTGACTTTCTCTTAGCGAATCCGGGGAGTTGTTCTGCTTGCTAATATTTTGTTCAAACAACAGATCACTAGCATTAAAATCCTCACTTTTAGTCTTAGCAATAAAACGCCTATTACGTCTAAAATAACCATCAAAACTATCCTTGATAATGTATGACCGATCGTTAAATGCAGCAACAATATTTCCATAGTGCCATTCCTTTCCGTTTTTTTTTAAATAACTAAATCACCCTCGTTAGTACCGGCAATGACCTAGCGTTCCGATCATAGTAATATTTTTGCTTGTCTTTTTTTATTTTTAATTATTTTGAATTTCCGATTCACTTAACTTGTTTCTGATCAACTGTTAGACTCGCTCTAACACAGGCAACTTGGTCTTTACAAGTCTGCCAAAGAATAATTCTGATGGAGTAATATTCATGCTCATCACTGGTGTCGTGTTATATTCCAATAAGCGATACTAAAATTGATCGACAATATTAGCCTCATAACATCTCTTAAGAATATTCTTTGCAATGGCTACTCCCTTTTTCACTAGACCGTTACACTCAACCGCAAAACGCTCAAATTCAGCAGATTCAAATGGGCTGTTGTCACACCTTATGATTGTTGGATATCCCAGTTTGTCAAACAGTTGACAAATCACCCCCACAATGTGGATTGATGATTTATTCTGAATCCTGACGGCCATAAGATAGCCCGAGTACGCGTTAACAAATACAATATAATTACGACCCGCGTACTCGAAAATGTCCATTGCCACTACATGAAATGGGTATTTCAGACTTTCCTCCTGAACCAGTGGTTCTTTTTGAATATTTCTTTTGAATTTTTCACACACGCTGCATGAGGTCACCAATTCTTTGATTTGTGTATTCATTCCTGCCCAATAATATAACATTCTTGCGCGTGTAAGCGTTTTTTCTATTCCAAGATGAGGCAAATGTAACCACATTGCTATTTTACATTGCATCTCTGATGGAATGACTAATCTATGATTCAAGAACAGCAATCCGTTCTCAACGTGCAATTCCGATTTAGCTTATTAATATGCTTACCCATGTCATCAAGTTGATGAAAACCTGCCCAACCAGTTTGAACATGGCCACCAATTCTTGTATATTCATTATCATTATCAATCGTTTTCCTATAAAATTTATAGTTTTCCTCCGAATGAATTATTCCAGAAAGTCCTTCTACTTCTGAAATTTCCGATGTTGCGCTCTTGACAAGCAATCAGCCACAAGCATTTCCTTGCCAGGTTTGTAAATTACTTTCATATGCGAATATTTCAGAAGAAACATGAACATGCGTTGAAGTAGCATAGTTACATCATCAATACAACGCTTGACCAGTGTTTCCAAGGGCTTATGATCACTTTCCGAAATCGTGCCAAGTACTTGAGAAGACCCAAAAATCTTAGAACGTCCGATTTATTTTCTGGTTTTTTTATTTTCACAATTGCATCCATGTATTTCGAATCTGCTTTAATTTTTCCTTCTGATATAATATTTCCCATGAACTTTACTTCTCGTTATCGATATTGAATTTTATCCGAGTTAAATTTAATGTTGTTTATCCGAGCTCTATCCATCACCAGACTCATGATTCGATCATGTTCCTCTTCACTTTCCGCATACACAGCTACATCATAAAAATATACAACGACTCTTTGCAAATCACCAAAAATTTTAATCTCCATCAGGCCAAAAGGCACACGATTAAAGTTAAATATCTCCCAAAAGGAGTCATAAATGTTGTTAATTCCGAGCTTTGTTTTTCCAATTCCATGTGGTAGAAACCACTGCTCAAATCAAGGGCCGAGAAAATCCGTTTCCTTGCTAAACCAGATGTTAAGTCATCTACCATTGGAATTAAAAAATGTTCAGCAAATTCGAAGTTTTCCGTTAGGCTTTTCTACTATCTGCAAACTATTGACCCAATCAGTTGGGTAATCAAAAAGTGAAATGGTCTCATCCTGTACCATCTTATCAAGTTCCAATTTTAGTTTGTTCATCAATGAGTTTGCGGTATCCGTTTCTTATAATGAAGGACTGGCTTCGAATTTTCCTTTAATTTAATTGAAAATGTTCCAGGGAATTTACCTAGTCCCTGAAAAACATCCCTATATCTATCCATGAATGTTTTCTTTGATGTCATGCACACAATACCACTCACATCCAAACGTTTTACTAATCCAAAACTTTCACAAGTCTCCAACCCCAGTACCGCTTCACAACTGTCATTGACAATGACAAATTCAGCTGAACGCTCCTTTTTCAAATTCAAATCCGAGCTTTTATGTTGAGTGGTTCCAAAAATTTCAACTTTATTATTATTATAATCAAAAACATTAAAATCGTCATGCTGATTATATAAATTTATTTTTAGTTTTTTAATTAAATTCAATGGAATGCAATTTATATCCGCTCCAGTATCTAGTTCAAATGTTACTACTTCATTGCCTATCATGAATTATTTTGTCCACCGCTTGTGTTTCGATTCTTTTGAGTTTAGCATAGTAATATTTTTAGTACTGAATACACCACTCAAATATTTATATTTATTACAAATATTACCTCGCATGTCACTCCAAACGAGTTCAGCGACATTTTTCCTTCCGCAGTTGTTATTATTAATATTTTTTCCGACACTTGTTTTGATTCCGATGATTGTTTTTTTGATTTACGGCACATTCTCTGTAAATGACCTTTGTTCTCGCATGAACGGCAGATAGTATCTTTTGCCTTGCATTCTTCCATATGACCAAATTTCAAATTGTTGTTTCATATTGGTTTATTGCCCCAACTGATGGTGATTGATCACTTGCTTTAACTATATTTATCGTTGATTTTTTTTGAATCCAGGATTCCTTTGTTTATATTCGCCATATATTCGCCAACAAATTGTGTTGAATTTATAAGTTTCCATAGCTATGTTTCGTTGCGGCAAACAATGTTGGTGAAATTTTTCTAATACTTCATTTAATTTCAGTTGTACAACTACATCACCGGTTGTAACCGTACCAAGCAACGAATTCTGTGTTCCGTCATTTGGAAACAATGTGCTATATAATATTGGCACCGTTTGTCCCGATTAACCAAATAAAATTCGCAATTTTTATTGGTTCTTCTTTATATGATTTACCACTGGCGATCATATACACCATGAAATTCCTTTTCCAATTTGGCCATTCATTTGCTAGGTTAGACCAATCCAGCTCCGCTAATGCACGCTCATTTGATGCCATTTTAGAAAATCCGGGAAATAATATTACTAATCGACGATCTGATGATGAAACTTTTAGTTTTTAATTTAACTTTTATGTTTATTTTAATCTGTTCACATCTGACACCATGTAATAAGCTCAGCTTATTCTAAATAAAAGAAATAACACAATACAGTTAATCGTTACAAACAATAGTTTTTTTATTCCCCGTCTTCTCCGTATCAAGTATAATGCTACACTGAACTATCTACCAAAGAGAAGTATAATATTCAATGACATATTAAAAGGTATAAAAGTAAGGACTAATTCACATCCGCATGTAAAGACTCGTTCACACTCATTACAAAAGAAATTAAATTAAAAAAAGGAAATATTGTAAAAAATTAATAACGAAGGTTTAGAAGAAGAATTGCAATGAATTTATCCAAAAAATTAGAATGTCAAATAATAGCATTATAGAATATTCTACGATATTTCCATGTTCGCCTGTAAGGAAGCATCTGCAATAAATGCAAATACCTTCGAAAAAATATTAACTTCTCTACAATAATGGGTGGGTGATGCATCCGTCATTGATTGCAACTGTAGCGATGACTTAAGATTGTGTAACACCGGGGAAGTCAACTAGTGAATAAATGAAATATCGCTGGACCAGTGGAAATGCTAATGAAAGTTGTAATTTTGGTAAGTTGTTAGTCATCATTCCTCTTTGAATAACAATTTGCAAATTAACTTCTTAAGGGTAAAATTATATATCATCCCACTTTACGATTGCCTTGCTACCTTGGTACAGTCAAATAACCTATACATAAATTTTCATGTAAACAGACAAAATTCTATAAACATACACACACGCACACTTACAAAATTGATTGTTTCGTATATAGCGAACAAGAACAACAACACCAAGACGTAATATTAATAAAGATGTTATTAGATTTAAACAACACAACAGCAAACAAAAACAAACAAACAAACATCACAAAAAATAAAAACAAAATAAACACAGAGGAAAAAAGGTAGGCCCAATTACTGGTCCAATAAATTCAAATTAATATTATATATTCTTGTCATCCAATTAAGGTCTTCCCAGTTTCTTATTTATTTTGTATGTGTATCGTGTGTGTGTGGATCCAAAAATTTAAATTTCTTATAACGATGAAGACTAAAACAATATTTAACATTGCAAGTTGATGACATTTTCGTTTTTTTTTTGATCCGACATCCACAAAAAATCTTTAAGTTTTCCATATGGACATCTTTATATATATAATGTGACGTTCACATACGCGTAAGAAAAATAATAATACGTTCGGACCATCATGCGATTAAATTAATAGTGAAGCGGTATACTACCTATATGGGAAACAAGACTCCACACCTTTATAAAAATTAAGATAACCCAAGATGAAAAATTCTAGTGATGTGATCGAATTTAATTTCTTCGTCTGTCGCGAACGGTTTTAAAGATTAAGATAAGATTTTTGGTTTTTATGTGTATAAACTGGATTATGTATTGATTGTAAATTAAATGCCGCAGAGTGAGAAAGAGACGTCTGTATACCGTATATATAGAATTATGTAATTGCAGAGAATAATTAAATATTTGATTTGCGATTATCGCGATTTTATTTTTGTTTTTGTTGTTGTTCTTATTTCATGAAAGCATGAAAACAAATGGGTGGTTAACATGAATCAGATAACATAAAAAAAATGTTTTTGTTATTTTTGTTGTTGTCTTAAAGAAAAGCAAAAAGTTAATTTGAATGTTTCTCATATAACAATGTAGTACATATGTGTATTTATTTATATCATATACTCGTATGTGCTCAAGTATTCATATATATGATCCATGTTAGATGAAGTAATCGGAGCACGGTGTTTTGGCTTTTTAATGCTGCTTGCTATTTTGTTTGTGAAAGGATGACTTCGTGTGGTGTGTTTATTGAGTAAATGATACGTGTGCACGATTTAGTGCATAACTATGGTATATAGAACGACCACTGTATAAATCCGTATGGCATATAAAAATGTCATCAATTTCTAAGAATGTTAAATGTAAGTAAGCCACACATAATAATCTGTTATTCGCTGATGTGTAATAATTAAACCATGCAATATTTTTAATATTTGATTTTTATTTATTTCTAGCAGTTACCCGCGTATTCAAGAAATAATGATGTGGTTAAGAATCGTTTACAAATCATTTTAACACTCCAAACAGTATTTGAAATGATATTTAACTGCAGTGAGTTTAATCAAAATGTTTATATGGTTCCTATCGAAAATGGAAGCTCGATTTCCAAAACTCTATAAACTCAGAGCCGATTTCCATCTTGGATGTTATGTAAAACATTTCAATAAAAATTTGATTTCGATCAAGGTCATCAGTATTTCAATTATTGAATCTTTTTTAAGAAAACTACAATTTTCGGTGGGCCGATTTTCACAGAAAACATCTTGGACTTGTAGGCTCTGGGAATATCAAAACCATAAATCCCGCTTAACATTATAGAAAAATTATCAATCCGGATTATGTTTGCATAATGAAAAATGAGATTTAAATGGGATTATTTTACGATGTGAACTCATAATTATCTCTATGCATGTTATGAGCCCCATATATTCAGAGTAAAGCGACCTTTTATTTGAATCGGCGCATATTAATACCTGTGAGCATATATTCAAATCGTACGACGTACGAATTCTGGTTGCTCTTGTTTGGTTTTGTTTTCTTTCAGCATATCACTAGGAATTCGTATAGGTTCGTAGTACGAAGCCCCAACAATACCGATGGAAGGACACATGATGACGGCTTTTAGTATTCGATGCCATCTTTCTATAAGACCATTGCACTGTGGATGATATCCTGTTGTCCTTTTTCGTTCAAAACCCAACAATTTTGAGAGTTCTGTAAACAATTCTGATTCAAATTGCGTGAACCTTTATCGGTTACTAATGAAATTGGAATGCCGAAACGAGAAATCCAGGTGTTGAAAAAAGCTACAGTCTCGGTTTTGATATCTGGTACTGGTGCTGCTTCTGTCCAACGATCTATCAATGTGACATAGTAACGTTGTCGTTCAGATTCTGGAAGTGGACCAATAATGTCAAGATGGAATTCGGCAAAACTTTTTATACAACAGGAGTGTAACTTTCCAATGGAGTTTTATTATGACGATGCACGTTGGCTTTTTGATATGCCAAACAACATTGAGCCATTTTTTAAACGTCCTTTTTAATATTAAACCAAATGAATTTATCTGTCATGGCCTTAACAGTAGCTTGAATACCTGGATGTGCCAGAATGTCTATACTGCTTCAACTGCCAATCTGCGAAAATCTGTTGGAATGTATCATCGATTTCTTCTTGTTGAAGTCTCACAATATAGGAATTTTAAGGATTTATTAGTTTCGATTAGTTGGGTTAATTCGTCGGTTTGTTGATCATTTGCTATGGCTTGATAATCGATGGATTCTGGCAATGATATGACTTCAATTCTTGAAAGTTCGTTTGCTCCTACATTGTCTATACCGGAAATATGCTGTATGTCTGTGGTAAATTGGTTAATGTAGTCCATATAGCCGCCCCGGTGGCAACGTGGTTAGCATGCTTGCTCCAGCGACCGGAGGTCCCGGGTTCGATTCCCGGTGGTGACAAGGAAAAAATTTCACGGCTGGTTTAGGATCAATGAATTAATCACTCATTATCCGAAATGAAAAAATGATTATGAAACCTCATATGAGGCGGCCAAATCCCTTGATGGGATATAGTGCCAGAGAGAGAGAGAGAGTCCATATAGCGGAATTGTCGAGGTGATGCCTTTTCAAGATTCTGATGAAACGCATAGATTAATGGTTTGTGACTCCGTGTGAGTTCTGTGCCACATGCATTGTAGCGTTGTTGTGTGTCGGTTAACTTTAAAGAATAAAACTGCAGAGGTTGCCAAGCGTTTTCGATTTGCTGTTGGATAACTGCTCCAATGGCTTTGTCCGATGCATCTACCATCATTGCGAGTTGAACATTAGGTAATGAGATGTGCCAACATTGCAACTCCCCTGAGTTGTTTCTTGCTGAGCTCGATAGCAGCTAAACCTTCGTCAGACCAGTTAATGATTCGTGAGTCATTCTTCTTACTCCCTTTTAAAGAATCGCAGAGAATTGCTTGATTGCCACCAGCGTCAGGAATAAAATTTCTATAAAAATTCAACATGCCCAAGTTGCGTCTTAGTTGCTCAAAATTCTGTGGTTTGTTGAAATTTAATATATCATTAATACGTTCGGTTAATGGTAAAATTCCTGCGGAAGTAATTTCATGCCCCAAAAACAGAATTTGGTTTTGTTTTTTGTAAAATTACACTTTATTAACGTTAATTACTAAACCTAGTTAGTTTCGTAAAGACTATTTTTAAAAATTATTAATGTTCACCAAACGATCTTGAAGCGACAATTGATGTGTAGAATCCTGTAGATACTGTATGTGGTATCTATCAGGTATAGTAATGTTGTTAAGTGCGCGATAGTAAGCGCGGCTTCCATTCACCATTCTTTCTTGCAACCACGTGTAGCGGGCTAGACCAAGGGCTTTTGGACGGCCTACAGATACCTTGAGCTACCATGTATTCGAATTCCTTTTTTGCGATAACCGCTGGTTTTGCATGCAATCGGTGTACCGCACGGATGGTACTATGATTTGTACCTTGGTGTTTAGTGGGTGTATTTCCTTGGATGTCGCGCGTTATCTCGATAAATTGTTCCAGAAGAGGTAACACTCTAACGTCAATCGTATTAGTGTTAATTACTCTTATTGTGGGAATATCAGATTTGACAGTTATTGCTCGAACTTGTATAAGTTAACGGATTGACCAGACCACCCTGGATGTCAACCAACAAACCTGAATATTTTAGAAAATCGGCGCAACTATGGGTTGGCATCGTAACATCCGCCAAAATGAAAGTCCAAATAAAATGTCTTCGAAGACCAAGGTTTAAATCTAATCAACGGGAACCACATGTTTTGACTGATGATCCGTTGGCCGCAAACAATTTTAGATTTGGGTTCATATTCCTTTTTTCGTTATCGTTAGCGGGATTGACGGACACATTAGTTCAACTATCAATTAAAAATTAATTTGTGATGGAGGATCAACAATTTTTAGGTGACAATTGATTAACTTCCCCCCACACGTCGCCATTTGTGAGGACGGATCTAGTTTTTTGCTTAAAATTCGCTCCAACGCACATAAGGGTTTTAAGTAGTGTTTAGTCCCAAAAATGTCTAGAGCCTAGAAAAATGCACCAAATTGAGTATTTAAAATACTCTTTATGAGATTCTTAAAAGATTCCTCATGAGTATTTTGTCTGAAATTTTTTTATATGCATAGAAATCAGTACATACTCAGACCCAAGAAACGTACTAAATGAGAATAAATTCAAGATTTATAACAAGTGAAAGTGATTTGACTGCTAATTGACAGCTGTCAACTGTCAATATCGAAGATCTAACTCCATATAACTTAGCGACCAAAAAAAAACAATGTGTACCAAATTCTAGAAAAAAATATTAAACACAAAAATGTATGCTTCAAAGGGTTAAGAAAAAAAGTGAGTACTGATTTCTATGCATACAAAAAATTTTCAGACAAAATACTCATGAGGGATCTTTTAAGAATCTCATAAAGAGTATTTTAAATACTCAATTTGGTGCATTTTTCTAGGCTCTAGACATTTTTGGGACTAAACACTTCTTAAAACTTAAACGAGAAAAATTTCGAGATCTATGGTGCTCCATTTGGTCTAATTGACGAGTAATTTCGTTAGTGATAGCGTGATTCTGCGACATAGTTTCCATTAAACGATCGGCTAACTCGACATTTCGTGTTTAATGCTTCTGCTGTTGGCTTGGAAATCTCTTGAGCTCTTGGAGGTGACCGCTTCAACCAAATCATTTTCACAAATTCGTCATCGACGTTGGCTCCACCATTGACTTTCATCCTTTGAAATAGCTCAGACAGCTTAAGATCTCCTAGATCCAATCCTTGAAGTAGTCGTTAGATTTGGGTCAGCTCTCCAAAATAGCACTCTTGCATCCGTGTATGGTGTGGCAGTTTTGGGTTCGATAATAATATCGCATACATCAGCAATGTCATGATCGTTCAAGGCACCGAGAAGATTATTATAGCGTGTTGTCTCCGAAATGATTTTTCCAAGGGCTAGTTGAGACTCAACGATATTGAACCACACTTTTGGATCTTAAGCTACTAATGGTGTTAGTTTGAACGTGACTGATGTTTCCGCTTATCATTTGCGATGAACTTGGTGATGCTTCCGCTGTCGATGTATTCAATGGGTTCTGAAGCATCCTGCGTACTTGCTCTTGGACAAAATGTTCGATGTCTGTTGGTGACATCATGGCATAATTGATTGCTGAAGTAGATTGCCGTGATGTGGAGTTAGAGGTTTCTGATTCATCACTCATTATAATGATGTATAAAAACGTAATTGATAAATAATAAAAATTGGTCACTTACCCAAACGAAATGGAATGGTGTGGTCAATCCGTTATCTAGTTGATTAACGGTTGGAACTGGATTTAACCTATAAGCTGGTGTTGAAACAACAGATGCTCTGTTGGAACCCGTTGACTGGTTGTTGATAACATATGGTAGTCCTAATGTGCACATGGATGACAATCATGGTTAACAGCTCTGGCGTAGCTCTTGGCAATAGTCGTGGCGATAGCGTCAGTTTGGGACGCACCAATATAATGCTGAAACACAATTGACTGCTACTGATGACGGGCGGTAACAAATCACGGAAGTGTCAACGTTAGCGGATGGGTAGAATTGTGGTGTAGTTTGTATCTTTTTTTTCAGTTTTATTAATATATTTACAATTATTTGCAAATTCCAGTTTGTATTTATATATGAGTATGACAGTTACAGATTCAATAAAAGTTTAGATTTGTTTTAACTACAACAACAACATTTTCGAAATCATTTCATTTTTATTTCATTGTGGTTGATAATGTAAAGCATTTATATATGACTGTATGACATAATATCTACCAAATTCATTTCAGGGCTCTAATTGTTTCACAGCACACCTCACCTCAAGTGTGTTACAGGCTGGCTACTGCCAACCTGCAGATTTTCACTAAGCACCTGCAGAGGCCTCCACGGTGATATTTTGCCGGCTACGTTCTCAGGGAGAAGTGCCAAGGTCGTGGGGTTTGAGTCATACAGGGCTCCTGGCTTACACCGTGATCATACAGATAATTAAAAAAAAATGAAACGCAAATAATAATATAAACTGGAGTTCCGCCGAAATTCGTCGGCCGGAACCTGAGGAACGAACAACTCAAAAATTATCAATGGGAGAGAGGTGCCTTGGTGCGCGCATCCATTCGAACTCAAACAAGGTCGAGCCTTGGTTACGAAACTGGATGCGGGCACCAAGAGACCGCAATCAACACTGCACCGACACAGAGGGAGTCTCCGCTCCCATCATACCGACCGAAAACTTAGTAATTCATTTCACTATAGGAAAAAACAACAACAAAACAAAGAAAACCAGCTTCCCGAAAAAAACAGAAAAGGAGGGAACGAGAGAGAGAGAGCGAGAGAGAGAACAGCAATGCGCATCGAGCGTGCACTTGCTGTGCGGCGCTCGATTACAAAATCCAAAAATTTAAATTAAAAAAAAAAAATTTAAGAAAAAAAAATAATGGAAAAGAAATATAAAATAAAATAAACAAAAAAAATCGTACCTTAATATATATAACAAATAAAAAAAATGTTGCGGCCTTGAGCGGCCGTCATGCCTCAGGTGGCCTTGCCCCACCCGGACCGTTGCGGTGCCTTTCACCGATACCAAAACGAACCAATAGCCGGTTGGCCACCGGTACCGTTGCGGGGCCTCTCCCCGATACCAAAAAAATCGAATAAATCGAATAGCCGGTTGGCTATCCGTATGTTGCGGGGCCTCTCCCCGATACCAAAAAAAAACGAATAAATCGAATAGCCGGTTGGCTATCCGTATGTTGCGGGGCCTCTCCCCGTTACCAAACGGGTTGCGGCCTTAGTGCCGTTAAGTTGCGGGGCCTCTCCCCGATACCAATAACAAAAATGTACAACTGGCCGGCTGGCCACCTGCACGTTGGGGTTGTACACCAAACCCGTAAAATATTTTGTTTGGCGTCCTCTCGCCGTTATGGTGTTAAATGCCGTTGATCGTGGGCGTTACCAAAACCGTAAATTCAAATTTTTCAAAACAATTTTTATGGTATACGCCCGCTTTCTAAGCATCGTGTAATTTTCTGGCTACTACAAATACCACCACTATGCTCCAATTCACGTATTATATAATTCCGGGTGCTTGAATTATTTTAATTACACCTTTTCCTTCCATGCACTGAAGGGTCAAGAAAAATGTTACACCACCCTTGTCTCCATCCAAAACACAAAAACCAACATGGATATTTTTATTTCCAAATCATTAATAAAAAATTTCTTCTTTTGTACTTTATTTATTTGTGTTTTTTTTTTTTTTTGTATAAGGACCAAAAACCAGAGTTTGTGAATTAAATTTACACAACTCTCAACAATATATTTTTTTAGTTACCTTTTGGTAACTTATAATTTTAATTATAAAGAAAATCACAAATTGTCTTTTTAATTACTCAAATTTTAACAAGATCTAAATCTTCACCGTATAAAAATCACTACTCGAATCAAAAAAAACACAACTTGATTTATTGAAAATCACAACTCGAATGTCAAACCAAAAAAAAAAAATTCGAGCCCCGCACAACTCGTAAAACGTTCTAGAAGAAATTAATCTCTCTTCTCTGTCTCTCCTTTATATCAAATTTTCGTTGATATAAAAGAGATAGACATATAAGAAAAACATTTCTTCCAAAACGTTTTACTTTGCACACACTCGATGCGCATTGTTCTCTCTCTCTCTCCCATTTTCGTTCCGTTGCCAACATAACAGAAGAAAACACACAAGAATCCATCCACCAAGAAACCACGTTTAGACAGCGAAAACCCGGACGCAAGAAACCACGTTTAGACAACAAAAAAAACCCGGACGCAAGAAACCGTGGAGAATAGAAACAAATTTACAAAAATGTCTTGTTAAGACAACACAGTCGTAACAAGTGCAAACGGGTTGACCCAAAATGGCAACGAAAACGGCAAACGGGGTTTTGTTGGCAATTAATAGTACTTTAAAACCCCGCTTTCGGTGAAATTCTAGCTGATCATTTTTTCGAGATTTTCGCATTTTCGTGATTCTTGATCACAATTAATCGATTCTGTCCCAATTATTTGTGCTTTTTATTTTCCAAGATTTTATGCTGTATATATATGGTTTTTGGGGTCACTGGACCCGAATATGATAGGCATTTTAACCGAAAACGAGCCAGTTGCCCACTATAGGCAACTTTTAGTCATTTTTTGCAGTTTTTTTTTGACTTTTTTAAAGCGCAAACAATAACCAAAAGTTGCCTATAGTGGGCAACTGGCCCTTTTTCGGGCCAAACGCCTATCATATTCGGGTTCAGAATAAGATAAATAATTCATTATATATATATTTTATTATATTTTGATAATTAAGGCATTTTTTTTATAAATGCTGTGAAGAAAAAGTGACTACAGCTTTTTTTAAATGGCTCGAGTATGATGAATGGCTTATTAAATTTATTTTGAATCTGTCCCAAAATTTCAGAAATTCTCTGTGGGCCGATTCACCGGCCTGTTCTGACCATAAACCTAAACCATCGTTGTTATATAATGAAATGCCCTCTTTCAAGTGATCAAGTATAATATGGATTTTCAGAGTTTGAGATGTTCCAGTACTTTCCAGATCTCTCCGGAATTTTTCCAAGTCCTGATCTAAATCTGTTATATCCGCAAGTTTTGTGGAGAAGCAGGCATTTACAATTTTGTTCATTGTCTTAAAAGCAGCGACATATGGCTGTATCTTGTAAGGACCAACATGCTCGCAAATTTCAGGATCAAGCAATTTATGCGATTCTTGGAGAAGCTTTCGGCAGGCATTACCTTCAAAAATTTCACCCTGATAATTTTTTGCTACCAAGTTGTTGGCCAAAGCAGAGCCTTCTCACGCCTTACGGCAGGGACTATGCCGTTCCAGAATAGGTGGTTTATAAATCGTTGTAAAAGATGAAGTTCGGGCAAAACACATTTTTGCAGAACATACATGTTAATGTCATCTTCTTCTTCCTCGTTAATGACATCTCTAAACTTCGATTCTTTTTCATAAAAAAAGAGAGGCATATTCACTATACTATGGCATTCCCTCGCATACTTTTTATCTTTGCCAAAACATTTAAATTTATTATAATCATCTCTTAATTTCTTGAATGTTTTCAAATTTGTATCATCACTTCCATCGAATCTTCTTTATCGGCCTCACCAGTTAATTTTCCAGAAGTTTTTAATTCGCTCAAAGTGATGAAACAGTAGGGGCAAGGATATGTTGCTGTTGCAGTCTGCTGTCCATTAATAATTAGTAGAAGCTTCAAGTCAGAGCTGAATTTGAAGGGTATCTGGTTGACCTTCGTCAATTCAAATAAAGGTCTTTACATTTTCGTAAGTTTCCTTTATTTGAGGAACAATTGACAATATAATTAATCTGTAAACGCTATTTAAATTCCAGTTTTTGGACACACTTCCCCCAGTATAATATCGAGCTCTTTTACGTTCGTCTAAATATTGATCAGATCCTTCTTCTTCTTCTGTCAAAACTGCTATAGATATTTTAAAAAAGCCTTGCCCTCCATCTGCCATCAATTTTATTTTCGCATTCTGGATGGTTTTAACATTGCGATTCTCAAATATTGCATCAAGAAGATTTGATGCATTCGCATATACAACAGGTCTATCAACCATACCTTCTTTAGCTTCGAACGGGCAACTAGCTTCTTCATAAATATCTGCCAATGAACTTGATTTTTCACGCATATGTTGTCTGTAATCTTTTGGAATCGATTTTTTTCCAGCAAAACTTCTAATGAAGTTAGTCATCTTATTCATCTGATTTTGAGATGCGCCAATAGTTGCTTGGAATTTGTCCAAGCCCCCGGTAGTAAAAACGACTTCCTTTTGAACCTTTTTATTCAAAGTTACCCTCATTTGAGACCCTGGGGTATTTAAAATAATCTATCCATGGTACTTTCGTCGGACCTCCTTTTTTTAAAATCGATGTTACTACTTAATTTTGTTGTTTCTCTGGTAATTTTTCCACTAGACTTAAGACATTTTCTCGAGCGCTGGAGGAAGAAGGACCTCCTCGACCGCTAGAATGACGCACACCTCTCCCAATTTGTTGAAAACAATCACAGCAAATGTTCATGGACGTTTGCTTTTCAGCATTACCTCGCTCAGTTGACACTTGACCACTTGATGCAGAAGACACTTGACCACTTGACGCAGCTCCATACAGACCACAAGTTTCATCGATTATAGTATTAAACTGGCGTACGTGACCTTTGCCTTTGACTAATTTAGAATGACCTTTGGAAGAAGCCTCATTGTGATGACAGATTTCACAGAAGCGAAGATTTTCATTCTCCAAGATTTCCAAGCTGTATATATGGTTTTTGGGGTCGTTGAACCCGAATATGATAGGCGTTTGGCCCGAAAACGGGCCCCTAAAAGCATTAATTCTAGTCAAAACAAACTTATCAAGAAAAAATAATGACACACTTTTTAAGAATTGCTACCTGGAATGCAAATGGCCTAGCGCAACGCATTTAACATTCGAAGGATGTTTTTTAAGTTTTTTACGAATTGAATTTTTGGTATTAATCACCTTCAGCTAGGCAATACACATCCAAGGTTGCAAGCACTTAAATTGTTTATTATTTACTTGAACTTCAATTATTTAAATGTTGACATAGAATACTAGAAAAATGGTCATAGGCTATTGATGGGTCATTCATAGAGTACACCGGCTCCCAAAATTCAAATTTGAGTTGACAACTTAGTTTTGAATAATTAAAGGTTTGCCGAACTTTAAATGGAATATATTTGTCCTTGGAGTTTAATGTAGAAGCGTTATTTATTAAAGTAATATTGATCATGCAGTGATCAGTGATACCATGGTCTAATATTGTACATTCAATTAGCGATTTGTTTTTTTTTTTTTTTGATGATGATGAATAAAAACATGGTCAATGCAAGTTTTTGTGTTAACTGTCACACGGGTCACACGGAATACTAATTAACTACGCGGCATAGAAAATAAGGCACAATACTGTCTAGAAGTGTTGACGTCATTTTTACTCAAATTTGGATGGCTTTTATCGGTCATTCCTGGAGACTGTGATTGAAGTTTTGCTATGTACATAAAGTTATTGAGTCATATAATTAAAACTATCTATTGCTAACAATGTACGGTTTCGAGTTTTCTACTATAAGAACTTTGTCCTCTGTGGAATCTAATTTTACAACTTCTTCCAAAAATCGTTTAAGAATCCCATTTCCATCCAGCATACCCAATCCCATAATAATCGGTTAAGAATTGAACGAGTTCTGCCCCAGGTGGCCATATTCTAGAACTTCTTCCAAAAATATTTAAGAATCTCATTTCAACATACAAAATCAAATCATAATTGGTTAAGAATTGAATGAGTTCCGCCCCAGATGACAATATTCAAGAACTTCTTCAAAAATCGTTTAAGAATTCCATTTTCATCCAACATACCTAATCCCGTCATCATCGAATAAAAGTTGATCGAGTTCCGTTCCAGATGGCCTAATTTTAGAACTTCTTCCAAAAATCATTTAAGGATCCTATTTCCATCCAACATACAAAATCCCATCACAATCGGTTAGCGGTTGATCGAATTCCGTCACGAATGGCCATATTCCAGAGCTTCTTCCAAGATCTGTTTATGAATCTCATTTCCATCCAACAAACAAAATCCCTTCATATTCGGTTAAGAGATAAGCGCGTTCTGTCTTAGGTGCCCATATTCCAAAACAAGTGCAAAATCTATAGTCGATTAAATTTAAAAACATTCGGATTTAACGGACATTCGAATTAATCGGACTCCCCAATTAGTCCGTTAAATCGAGATTTTTCTGATTTTGCACTTAAATTAATCAGATACAATGTAAAACATCTCAAATCAACATTGAAAAAATAGTACAATTATATTTATTTAGTAATTTTAACAGATAAATCACAATTTTGCAATTTTACCATTTCTAGAAACGGCAACACGAAAAATATATTGTCCTTTTATTAAATTGATTAATAATTGAAAATTTATTATTTTGGATGCCAATATGTGATTAATTTAATTGAAAAATATGCAGCTAATTATTCACAAATGAGAAATCTGTTAAAACATTTATAGTTGTTGTCATATTGTGGCAATATCGTTCCATAAAAATCTTTTCATAATCCAAAATTCTCCTTACATTCCAAAAATCTAATCAAATTGAAGTTTTGTCGTTTAGAATAATCGTTACTTATTTTAATCTATGTTGATCGAACATTTATAATTATATTTGTTCCTAATTTATAATCGTTTCCCCTCAATTATTTGTAACCGAGAATCATTCAATATTTCTTAAACTTCATGAAATCTATTTAGTTACATACGTACATATAATAATCGAGAATAATAATAATCGAAAACCAAAAAAGAAAACTACGCAAAATACATATAAATAAAAAAACTCGTGTACAACGAGTTTGTGCAATGTAGCCGAATACTATATAAAAAATGAGAGAGAACAGAGAAACATAAAACATAATCGCAAAGATGTGTACCAATATAAAATAAATAAACTGATGCACAACATTAGTGTATAACCAATTGGAATTGCATAAGCTATATGAATGATGAAATTTTTTCTTTTGTTTCGGTACTCTTTATAAAACTCTATTCTCTTTGGTAATACTCATACAATTATAACATCTGTGGAACGTCTGGAATAAATCACATCGGTAAATTGAATTTGAAATAACATCGATATATGTAAGAATTTCGACGACATTTACCTAAATGTCTTGCTCATTGCATTTTCCAATAAAAATTAGAGCATGTTTTGTCGTATAATAAATAGACGAACACGGAACCTATTAATCAAGTACGCATGCCCTGCCCGCACAACATCGGTTGACACACTCTGATCTTGGTACTAAAATTCAGTAATTTCTTAATTACATTTTTAGAATTTTACTTCGTCGCCTCTTATAATAATAAATTAATATAATATTGGTTCAAAAGTATTTCGTTTAAATCTTAAATTATAAGATTGGTTTATAATTTGAATTTTATTTTATTTATATCTAACATTTTTTTTTAAATTTAATTCATGCAAATTTTTATTCACCATATCTAAACTGTTTGCGTTATAATGAAGCAACTATTTAGAATTTATTAAGGCGGCAAATTATTAGCTGCGTGCAATTTAACATATTTTCGTAATTTAGAATTTTAATTTGACAATTTTTGTTTTTGCTTTTGTTAAATTTAAATTTATTATTATTAAGCTTATTGAAATGGATAATAAATTATTATCTATCGCGCATGGTTATATACATAAGTTGATTGGATCGTCGTCGCACTAATAAGAAGCGATTCAAATGGAAAATTTATGTGACAATGCGGTATGGTAATAGAAATTCGTTCAACGTTTCATTCAACTTATTATTTCTGTTGGTTAATGGTGATAAATTATTTGTAATTATGTCCCGCATGCCGTCTCTCCGCAGTGACCATGTGTTTTGGTATAACCGCAATATTATGTAATGAAACGACCTTTACACAATTTTTTTTCGTCCACCATAATAAATGCTTGATTTATGTAAAACGCTACACCAATTATTTTCGTATATGGTTTAATTCCGTGTAATTTGACCAAAAACCGCGCAGCCGAACGAACCAAAAAAAAAACAAATTCTAACATCTTGATTTATTCATAATTTTTTGTGTTAATGTCTTAATTAATCTACCATTTAGAGGTATAAAATTAAGAATTTATAATTTTCGTTTCTCGTGTCTGCAAAACCAAAAACAAAAGCACAAAATCTTTTATTCATATCTTATAACGTTTATATTGTCATCGCATTGTATTGTTAGGTGAGCTGCTAGGTTATTAATGTTACACAGACACAAGAGAAGATACGGCAAGAAACTTAAAACGAAACAAGCGATTTGATGATATCATGACACAAGATATTTTTGCTGTGTTCCGTTCGATGTAGTATACAAATTATAATCCATGTCCAGAGAAAAAAAAAATATGCTTGTTGTTGTTCTTAAGACGATTGTTAAGTTTTCCTGTCTAAAATTTAAAAAATAAAAAAATTAAAATTAAGGAAATAATAATTTAAAAATAAAAGTCAAATAAAATATATTTGTTCAAAATTGTTTTTGGTCTTTTGTATAAGAAGATAAAATAAAAAAAAAATCAATGTTGCGCAACCTGAGATGGTGATAAATAAAAAAATTTGAATTCTTTAATGTAATTTGAGAATTTTATTTTTTTGAGGATATGCGCCAATATTGTTGGGTGTGTGTTGACTGTTAAGCAAATATTTCATATATCATTGTAGATTACGATTTTTAATTTATTATTACGATAAAAATCATTATAATATTTGTTTAAGCCTTGAGTATTTGTAACAATTCGTCATTCTGTTGAATTTCGAGGAAACATCCGGCAATAATTAAGTTTGGCGTATTTCGTTGATGATTTTTGCCTAAAACCACGAAAAATCTATGTTTTGTTTAAAATGTTTACAAAATCTGTAAAAGAACCTTTGACCCATCGTTCAGTCAATAAGTGCAATAACTCTGGTGAAACCATTAAAGTAATGGCTAAATCGGGGATGTCAACATTAGAACGGAAGTGTTGCCGGAAGTACGGCTAGTAATTTTAAAATTTTAAAGTTCTGCTCGTTCATGTATAGTTCTTGACAGAGCTTGCTTTGAAAGCATCAATTGTAGTCGATAAACTTGCCCAGTAATAATTGCACGCTTTTTGTGCAGCGCATACGAAGATAATGCCATTTTTAGCTTACCATATGAAGAGCATGTATTTCGAACCTTCTATATTTTGTTCTGGCGAAGACGACCTGGTTATTATCATAGTTAATCCCCTTATCATCTCTAGTAATGATCCGAAGCAAAAACTAATCTTTCTTGCCCCGTTCTTTTAATAATTATATAATTTAATTGCTTTTTATTTTTGGAAAATTGCAAATATTTAACCGGTTACTAAAGTTGGTTAGAAATCAACTTTTACAAAGAGTAATAGAATCTTCTATTACTAATTGTAGGAGATGATTTCTCAAGGTGCATGCTCTTCTTTCCAATTTTCAATACGGATTTTCGAAAATTAGTTTTTTTTTTGTGAACGCATGACCTATATGACGCACTGTTAATGAGAATTTTGCAGACACAAGCGTCAAGCTTCTGAATATTTCAAACGCATTAAAGATGGAGATTGGCTTGAATGCTTAGTACGTAAACTTCATTTCGTTTAATTTACATGGAAGGAAGAGAAATTCAGATTGTTTTGAATGGACTTACTTGAAGTTCGCATGAGGCAAATCCAGGTGTGCCACAATGGTCGTTCTTATCCCCTAATCTGACCTCGGTTTACTTCAATGACCTATGGCCTTAAAAATTTGCAACATTTGCTGACGACACAATGCTGTCGGTTTTGATTGAGTTTATGAAATGGATAATGGAGTGATGAAGGTGAGTGACAATTATTCTACACAGACTTGCCTCTGTATTAAATATCCGCTCATAATAAGTAGTGACGTTTCACCAGAAACGAGCCGAATTGGGAACCGACAAAGGCACGATTCACATTCAAGGCTTCGGCCAAAGCAAGTGGCCTGCTGGAATCTAATTGCGAGTGAGTTCGTTATTTAAAAGAAGCAGTAACTGATTAAAAGCAAGAACAGCTTCTAGATACTTTTGCTTTCATTCTCTGTTTAGGCCAACCTGCGTGTCCAATCAATCTATATGGGAGCACTTTAAAGATGACTTCAGCCTCGAGTTATCCAGACCAATGTTAGATCAGATGAATCTTTTGTAAGATGCAATAAACGAAAAATTCAATGAAAGCATGCGAAATACGCTTTTGAAATAATCCAACAAGTTCTCGATTCTGTTGACGAAGTACTCTCGCAGCTTTTAACTTGACAGTCCAAGCTGGTTGATGCATGATTCTAGTATTGTTTCATGGGATGTCTATTATTCAACGAGGCAGCCGAGCTGACATTATTGAATGCTCTATAAAATCGGGTCATTTATTGCATCATTTGTAACACTTAACACTGTCAGCCGGTTTATGTAGCGGAACTCGATTGGTGGTTGAGCTACCGTTCAAAAACACAATTACTACCCACATATCTCTGAGTGCAATTGTGGTGATGTAGCGATAATTGCCCGAATCATTCTTTCTTATAGCATCGCCATTTGTCCAGCGACAATGACAATTTTCTGTGTTTCCGGCCTTTTGCATTGCTATGAACAAATTACAAGGACAAATTTATGATACGGTGGAAATCATTTTGCAAATTCCGTAAACACAAAGTGAAAATTTCAGAAGCTCAAGAGCAAGGTCAGCTGCTGCGTGACGACCGAAAATTCACTAGGAAGTGGTCTACAATAAAAATTTTCCCATGTAATTTAACAAAGTTTTGACACCAAATAATATTTTACTTAAATAATTTTTTTTTTATAAACTTACTTTTCTCTTCGCGCATATAATATTTTCACAGGGCGGCCAGCCCCCCAAAATATAATCGTTTTAGTTTTCATTAGTTAGTAAATGGCACATTGAAAATATTTATCGGCCGAATAAAAATAAAAAGTTTCCGCTTTTATAGGCAAAATTTTTCGTTTCGTTGAATCAGCCGACTAAGACGCAATCCTCCGGGTGCCGACAATTTTTTCAAAATTCGGCTATCTATGGGACGAATTAAACGTGAGGACGGAAAAACAACGAAGCTCGCTAATGGCAAAATAGCATTAGACGCTCAAGATGCAATCAGAAAAGTGCGTCCACGAACAAGTACAGCCCGGACGTAAAGGTGTTGGATACTTAACACATTGAAGACGGATGACGGAAATTCTCGTCTTTTATTTTTCAACCGTTGAAGATGGGAGACGTAAATTCACATCATATGGTATTTCAAGCAACATCGTATAAAAAACTGCAATTATATGTAAATAAAACATTACAACGAAGAATGTTCTTATGTGTTGAAGGTGTGTTCATTATATAGATCAATAATAAAGAACCGTTATATTCAATTCTGTGTTAAAACAAAATTTCACTTTTCCCAATTATCTGAATTCTCATTCAGGCTTTATGATTTTCATCACATACCGTCTTCAAAGTGTTAAAACATATAAAATGAAACAAGCGACAAACCAGACTTGTTATTGGGCGAGGGACTTTAGTGGCCGAGATGAACGCATGCTTAAAGCATCACAATTATCGAGTAAGGTTAAACAACTGCACCTCACCTCAAATATGCAAAGTAAACTTTTAAGTAATTTTGAGTCCGAGGCAGATGAACGGGGTATGGTTTTGAAATAATGTTTCAAAAATTAATGTGAAATAATTTTGAAATAATGTGTTAAATGTGTTCATAATGTTTCATTGCTAATATTTTTCGGGACTTCCGTTCATGATGCAAATTGGTTGTGTGAGGACTATACTGGCGCCCAAAACTGAGTTAGTTTCATAAATACATAAAAAAATCCTGCATGAAATAATCACTGATATATCGGTTTACGGCTAAGTCGAAACAGTCATGTCATCCTACCACGACATTTCAACTACCCTGTCTGTGTGTTTCTTTGCTAAATTTTATGCTATCCTGAAAACTTTATTGAAAATGCAAGAAAAACGAGAATTTCATCCCGAAATATTTTTGAAGTTGTATTAAATAAATAAATAACAATTAATATATAAAATGTGTAGTCTAAATAGAGCAAATAAATATCACGGTTTTATTTTCTCTAATTTGACTACACATTAAAGTAAAGTATGTGACAAGGCCAACAAACCACTATACTTGGTAAAATATGTGACAAAAAAATTTCAATGTGTGTTGTTGTACAACAAAATGAGTTTTTCTTATTATTTTACTGCAAAAGACATAAAATATGTAATCATCATATGCAAACACTGAGTCGAGCGGATCCGCTCGAAACGCGATATTTCAAAACGCGATATTTCGAAACGAGATATGACAAAACGAGATATGACAAAACGAGTTATGGTACAAAACACAATATTTCAAAATATGATATGGTTCAAAACGCGATATTTTAAAACGCGATATTTCAAAATGCGACATGGTACAAAACGCTATATTGTACAAAACGCGATATTTCAAAACGCGATATTTCAAAACGCGATATTTCAAAATGCGTTATGGTACAGAATGTGCATTGCGAAGCGACGGGAGCGCAGCGACCCGATTGATACCGATCCTATTTACTCCCTCTCCTATCGATTTTTAAATTCCTATAAACTGAAATTAAATTTCACCTTCACTCGCCTGATATAACCCGATCCTAAACTCCCGTTTTGTACCATATCGCGTTTTGTACCATATCGGATTTTGAAATATCACGTTTTGTACCATATCACGTTTTGTACCGTATCGTGTTTGGAATTATCGCGTTTTGAAATATCGCGTTTTGATAATTCGTGTTTTAAAATATCGCGTTTCAAATGGGAATCTGTGTCGAGATTGCCCACAAATATTTAAAAATTTAAAAATATTTAAGAATAAGCAAATAAAGCAATTTGTCCTTATGCTTTGATATGAAAAATCGATTAAATTTATTATTTATTTGTGGAAATCCTAGAGATAACCCCATCAGGAAATTAAGTTTAAAAGTTAGGACCATCTATCACCTAAGCCATATCAAAATCTCATCTTGGAATCATGACTATAAGATCCTGTTCTTAAGCAATTTGTCTTTATGGTTTCGATGTTCTTTATGTTTGATATGAAAAATCGATTAAATTAATTAATTATCTGTGGAAATTCTAGAGATAGCCCCATCATCAGATGAGCAATTCGTATGGTTTAGTCTATAGATGTACCTAATTTTTAAACTAATTTCTCGATGGGGTTATCTCTAGGATTTCCACTAATATTAAATTAATTTAACCGATTTTTCACATCAAACCATAAGGACAAATTGCTTGATTTCCTTATTCTTAAGTATTTTTAAATCTTTAAATCTTTGTGGGCAATCTTGACACAGTGTTTGCATATGATGATTACATATTTTGTATCTTCTGCAGTTAAATAAAGATATTCATAAAACAGCGATAACTACTCCTTTCGGGCATTTTGAGTTTACCCGAATGCCATACGGCCTTCGTAACTCAGCCCAGACATTCCACCGATTCCTAACGAAGTATTAAAAGGGCCGGATTTCGTCCATTTTTATATCGACGATATTCTCGACGATATTTTCTCAGTTAGTGTCATTTCAAATTTTTCAGAGCCAACATCAATCCGCCAAATACAGCAGTTCGTTGGTATGGTGAACTATTACCACCGCATTACAACCGACGCTTCCAATGTAGCAGTTGGAGCTGTCTTACAACAACGCAACAAAGGATGTTGGCAACCATTAGCGTGCTTTTCAAAGAAGCTCTCTCCCGCTGAAATTAAATACTCTACTTTTGATAGAGAACTTCTTGCTATTGTAACAGGACCAGAGGTCATGGGTATGAGAACACTAGCAAGGTCACCACGTTCTCATATCCCATTAATCCTAGACCGTTAGCAGAATTAACCGTTCTAATGTTCAGGCGGTCAACTAGGGCTGGCTAGGCTCAGGGATTGGGCGTGGGATTTTCTGAACATTCGAACGATCCTTGATAAGACCGCATTAAGAACTAGGAAATCCAGCTAACTACTCACCTTTGAAAACTCAACTTACCATGATGGCATCCCGATGCTTATGTTCCTTTTATTTCATGTTATATCACTAATTAAAATTCACTATTAAGCAAGCAAAGCACTATAAACTCACGAGAAAACCAGCAGTAAAAACCCACAGTTGAAAAAGAATGAAGCAAAAACAAGACAACTGAATTTTTACAAAATATATATTTGAAATTAAGGATTAAATTAAAAATTTTCAACAAGAAAGATAAGAAAACTACATAACTACCCATCACCATTAAATCTTTAAATTCAAATAAAACTAAGCAAAGAAATCAATTAAATTTATAAAATAGATTATTAAGAAAAGGGAAAAACTGAATTTATAGATTAATCTAGAACTTAATTAAATGTATATACATAAACTAAATTAGGTACCTAGTTTCGCGCGTTGCGGATCCGTTATTTGCGATGAGGTGACCACCATGGTGGTATAATTTCGTAACGTAGCGTAGAAACTTAATTGCACATTATTTTTATTATTTATCACTTATTTATTACTTCGATATTTAAAGACTATCATAGTTTAAGTTACGGTTAAATGCACAGTCTTTACACTTGTCTGATTTTAGTTCATCGTTAGGATTATTTTACCTAAACTTTAATTTTCACGATTCAGTTTATTTCATTAATTAAACACTAACTTATATATTAGAAGACACTCAAACTTAATTTTATAAAAAGTTTTTTTTTTGTTTTAATACTAACTTTCAAGATATTATCAACAGTTCTTACGGTAATTTTATTTACTTAACGTGGAGTCTAACAGTCCAACCACGTACAACACTTTTAAATTAATTATTATCATGAATTAATCACTCTAGTGTTTTATTAACTATAATACGTGTATTACTATTATGATATTATAACTTATTATTATTAATTTATTTACTTAGAAATATCTTATAAATTATTATATTAAAGAATATTATATATTTTACACGTTACCAAACTGTGCACGAGTTGCGAAACAATACTTTGGTAGCACAGTGTATTTTATTTTTATTTTATTTTTATATATTTAATTTTATTTGGTCAACTCAGCTTCGCTAAACCGTACTTCATGACCTCTCCAACCAATTCTTTTCAATCACCCCTCTTTTTTTCTTTTTGGTTATTCTCTCCTCCATTCTCCCAATTTTCCAATATTTGTTTTCTTGTTAACCTTATCGAGTACAACACTAATTATAATACAGATTTAAAATTATGTACCCATAATGGCCCTATTCCATTCAAAAATACGAAATTTTGTACAAAATTAAAAAGAGACAAGAATAAAATATCTACATGAGAGTGACTGAGACACATTTTTGTTTTTTATAGTAGAAAATGTAGGGGTATTTTTCGTCTACGATACAAACATAACCTAAAACTTATTTAAATACAATGAAAAATCGTACTTTTTAATAATTAACGACGCCTTTTACACCCTATAAATTATTTAAAAAAATAAATATTATTTTTGAAATGGCGGAAATAGTTTTGTTTTATTTTAGTTTTATTAATTTGGAGAAATACGTAACAAGTACTTGCTATAAAATATGTGAGGAGAAAATTTTGACAAGTTCCGGTATAACCTAAAAAATCAAAAAATTTGTTAATAATAAACCAAAATGGCCACAATAGATAAACCTAAAGTGAAGATAATTTTTTTAAAATAAAACGTATTTTTAATAATCATAAACAAAATATTTGTGTGATTTATAATATAGTGGATTTGTTACCGTTTAAACAATAAATATAAATTAAAATTAAGTGTAAATTCAAAACAATTAATAATTTTCGCTTGTGGGGCGTCAAAATCAGCTGCTTCACATTAAACTGGGAATCACAAGTTTTATTGTTTATTATTTAATTTTATTATTTTTAATATCGAACTTTATTAATTCGATTACGTTTTAATTTTTTAAGAAATATTCAAAAAGTCGAGTAATATTTAGGAATTAATTTGCTGAATTGGAAACTGCACAATAATATTAAGCTGAATGAAAACTCATTGCGCAAAGTTAAAAGTTCATATCGCCACTGAGTTGACCTCCTGGATTGTGGTGCAAGGTTTAATGCAAGTCATAAATACACGTAAGTTCCCAGAGTTATAATCCTGGATTACATTTCTATTTCAATGTATTTTTTTTTGTCTTTCTATATTCAATTTAAATACAATGTTTATTTATTTTAATTCTAGATTATTATATGTATTTGGATGAAGAAGCATACGCGAGTCTTTGAATTTTAAAGGCTTAATTGAGAAAACATGCACTTCACATTGAAGAAACATAAGGGAGCTCCTAACACAATGTCAAGAATCTCGAAATATTAGTTCTTCAATGGCAATAGCGATTAACACATCGAATGATGAACCGATTTCCGAACCGCCGTGTAATTGCGTTGCTTGATTTCAATATGTACCTACTTTTCTATTTTAATCGGATAAAACATTTTGGAAAAATTTAAAGAATTAGCAAACGAAATTGATTAGTTTACATACATATAAGTGTGGCAACATTACAAGATCATATGTTTTTGCTGTTTCATATGCATACTTAGATCTCCGAGAGGAACACCTAACTGCATGGCATCTATGAGTTAAATCCCAGATTTATTTACAGACTTCAGCACACCTTTTTCGAGTCATCCTTCTTACCAATTGAACAGCGTAATGAATTTCTGAAACAGCTAACGCTGGAACATGTTATTCACTCTGTGAAAGATGACGTTTGGACAATTATTGATTCGGATGACGAAGAAGGCATTACAACAAATAGTGAATGCGTAGGAGTAGGACTTAAGCAGCATTACTTAATCAAATTCCATTTGAAAATTTAATGCACATATTAATGCAAGCCACAATAAAAAATTCTGAATATTATATCGACGAAAAACTTTTCTTCACAGCGTAACTTATTAAAATTGTTTGCATTTTCAACGAGTTTAATTAAAATTTTGGGCAAAGGTCTGTTGACCTACAACACAGAAAGATAAAGTCATTATACAAAACGTTTGGGGGCGATTAGTTCATGTTGTGGGTATCGGCCACGAATTTCACGTAAGTGTTACGAATTTATTCTGATTTGGCATACAAATAAAACAGTAA
Organism: Nephrotoma appendiculata; assembly: GCA_947310385.1. Lineage (NCBI taxonomy): Eukaryota > Metazoa > Arthropoda > Insecta > Diptera > Tipulidae > Nephrotoma > Nephrotoma appendiculata. The sequence goes on along the minus strand of OX371225.1, from coordinate 272,731,743 downwards.
TTTCGTCTAATTTCAGATACCAACCGAATAAGATGAATGGTGTGGAACTAGGAACTTGTATATCGAATTCAAATTCAATATATCTCGTTTATATTTCGAACTTGCCACTATATGTACAATTCGCGACGTCTTGATACATGGCAATATTTAGTCGATTCACGATTTTCTACATTAGATACGCGCACATTATGAATTTTATGCTATTGCTTGATTGGGTTTCGCGAAGATTTTCTCTATTTAAACTATGAAGGTACCGAACCAAATCAATAATCAAAATTTAGTAGGCAAGTTCAATGATGTTACAACTGAAATTTCAACGAATAGATGACAGCTAATAGATGACATTATTTGTTGCAAACATTTTGTAATATGATTTTATCGAGAGAACAGTCTGACCGGGAATTCATAAGGACTGTATCAAAGATATTTGAGGTAGAAATTTAAATTGCTTCTTAGTTCCTTCCTATTCCTACTAATTAAATTTTCTATTATTTTTTTCTTAGATTGGACTCGTTAATCAGCCGACCAAAGATATATGCTATAAAATAGTTCGTGATCTTCTTTATAATATTTCGGATAAATATCCTGAATTGATGTCCAACATTTTATGGCGTGTTAAAGTATCCTTTGTCGAGATTAAATCATTAGCATCCTATTTATTTAAATCGCTTCCGCTGCACCGGAGGAAGCTATCTATTGATGATTTTGAAATTTTATTAGCGTGGCTTCTAAACTTTAATACTGATTCAAATGAGAAGTCCACAGCTCGAGTTGTTATAAGTCATATAAATTGGAGATTTGATGAATATTATTAATGCTTGCTCTTTTTTGTTAATCTATGGAATGTATGAATGATTTTTAATAAAATATGTATCTGCCAATTGTGTAATATTTTGTTTAAAGCGCAATGTGAACTGGGGTAGGGTGTTTCTTTGTAGTCAACTACTTAGAGCAACGAAGTCACCATAAAAATAATAATTTTCAATTTGAAAATTTTTCAAATTTAAAATTGAGGAAATTTTAACGGAAATGTACAACCGGTGTAATGAACTTTCAATCGGTACAACCGGTAGAAATTCAATTTTTTTTAATTTCTATATTTCTAAATTTTTATATTTAATCACAGTAAAATGCACCACCACACGAATCTATTTATTAAAGTTATTTTCTAAAACCACGGCATCATAAAAAATTGAAGTTCTAAAGTCACGTCGTCGTATACCTGTACACCATAAAAATTTTCAAAAAATAAATTAAAAAGAGAGTGGGGGTTTTTTATTTTTGATTTTTATATTTGGTGCCATAAAAAATACTCAGCTTGATATTTTTCAAGCAAAAATTATTGCAACTGAACAAAAACAAAAAAAATTGGAACACCTTTCTCACAAATAGAAATGGTTTATTTCCGTCTCTTTTTAATTTTATACAAAATCTCGTATTTCGAATGGAATAGGGCTATAAAAGTTTACATGCAATACACTTAATATTAATCAAAATTACAGCGGGCGACAAAATTATCGTACCATAAATTCAGCTATCAATTTAATGCTATCAATTATTTTATTAAAAGAAATTTGTTTGTGGATGGAACGCTAGTAATTACGTTACACTATGTATCTAGCAATCAAACACTTTCGCCAAATTTCTCCATTTTTAAAGACCATAAACCTCTCACAACAGCTATTGCGTCAAAGACAGAACGTAGTCCCCGGCAATAAAGACACCTCGATTACATTGCCCAGTTCACTACCGACATTCATCACAACAAAGGTAAACACAATGTGGTGAGCGACTGTTTGTCTCGTTCTGGTGAAACACTTCTCACAGAACTGAGCGTCTTCTCCTTCGACAAGAAGGAATTACTTATACAGCAACAACGCGACGACGAATTGCAGAAATTGATTACAGCACGCACACCGAAATCAAGCGTAAACCTGCAACGGATCGGCTTACCAGACAAGCAGCAAATTTGGTGTAATACTTCAACATGTAAAAATCGGCCCTATATTCCTATCAACATGCGACGGACAATCTTCGATAGTCTACATGGCTTATCACACCCCGGCATCCATGCTACGCGGAAACTCATAGCTTCAAAATACTTCTGGCCAAGAATGAATACTAATACAAGCAATTGGGCAAAATCTTGTATCCCATGTCAAAAGTCCAAAGTTCACCGCCACACAAAATCAGAACTTGGTAAATTCAAAATCATTCATTCTTGGTTTTTTTTTTCACATATCCACATGGGCCTGGTTGGTCCACTGCCCCAATCGAATGGCTATCATTATATTTTAACGATAGTTGACCGATTTATCCGCTGGCCAGAAGCTTATCCAATCCGAGAAATGACCGCTAAAACCGTTAGTAAGATTTTCTACAATGAGTATATCTGTAGATATGGTGTCCCACTCTTCATCACGACAGACCAAGGAACACAATTCGAATCAACGTTGTTAACCAAGGTCGCGCTCCTAGGTTCCCATCGCATTCGGACAACTGCATACAATCCGAAAGCAAATGGTCTTGTCGAACGGTTCCACAGCAACTGAAATCCACGTTAACAGCTCGATGTAATACACCCCATTGGGGTTCAGAACTGCCAACAATGCTATTGGGTATTCGAACCTCCGTCAAGGAAGACCTCAACTGCACACGAGCAGAGCTAGTATATGGTCCAAATATCAAGGTTCCCGGTGAATTCTTCATCAATGATCAAAATTCGAACCCAAACACAGATACTTCGGATTTCGTGAATCAGCTTCATACTTCCATGAAAGCCTTAGTTCCTACGAACACAAGACATCCAACTGAACAGACAACGTACATTCCCAAAAATCTGGAAACCTGTTCACACGTATTCGAACGTGTGGATAGAGTCAGAGGTCTATTGAGTACACCCTATTCTGGACCGTATCCAGTGACCCGCAAATTGCGCAAATTCTTTGTTGTGGACGTAGATGGAAAATCCACAACAATTGGCATCGACAGGCTTAAGCCAGCGTATAGAATACTTGTGGTAAACCCAGTCGAAAAACGTAGCGTTCCAAAAACGGTTACATTCAATTTAAAACACTACGGTTTTCGACCCAGCAGGGGAGTGATGTTCGGGCGGCAAAATCCCTTCATGGGATGTGAAGCTAGAGAGAGAGAGAGAGAGAGAGAGAGGGGAGTGATGTAGCGGCTCAAACAAAAAAATCCTTTTCACTTCATAGCACTCCTCGTAGCAAAACTATTTATACACCGCACCGCTTAATTATGAGGCATTGCTCGTTTTGCTGAATATAGCTATTTCGCCACCTACAAACTAAATTCGCGAATCTCGATATTTATCGATAGTCGATAGATATCGAGAATTACTAAAAAAAGGAAAAGAAACAAGAAACGAAAAAGGACAGTCGAGTTTTAGGAGTCAAAGGAGACACAATCTCATACATAATATAACACCGCTATAGTATCATGGTAGGGAAACGAATCCAATAAAAGGTCATAATGATAGAAACCCATGGAAAATTTCATTTCGAGCAGGAAAACTCGTTTGAATATATGTATCTCACACAAAAAATTTGAAAATTACTAAATATAGGCAATATCAAATGTCAAGGTTGGAATGCCGTGACATAGGCTCATGGCTGGATGTCGTCACCTCGGAAAACAACCCAGGGGTAACCTGGAAAAAGTTTCAGGTCAATTATCATATGCTTAGTCTGGGAGAATTCGTTTGAATATGTCGCAAACAAAATTTTGAAAATGTTTAAAACATTACCGTTCAAAGTGCCGTGGCTGGAAAAGGATTCAATAGAAAGGTATTAGTGATGGTTGCCTTTGAAAATTTTGAGAACAATTTTAATTTCAATTCCTTTGTTTTTCATTGCCATGAAACTTTAAACGTTAAATTTTTAACTGTAATTTTTAAACTGTTTTCAAGCCATGACAGTTTAAACGTTCTATTTTTAGAATATTTCTAATTTTGTTTGTGTGGGATATATCCAAACGAGAGAGACTTGATTTATTCAACAAAGTTTTCTTAGGCTTTCCACATGAAAAGCGATCTGAAATATTTTTCAAAGAAACATATCTAATATCTTTCATTTTGACTAGTTTTCAGCCACGACACTTAAAACGTATAATTTTTAGAATTTTTCAAGTTATGCATATATGATATTTTCTAACGAGGTCTTTCGGTTATATAATGAATTTTTGTATTTCAGGCTTATTGAAGTTTGTTAAATAATTAATTTTGATTATTGTTCGTTAATGGAACAAAATACAAATTTTGGATTTTAAAAACATTAATTTTTAACATAACAATTTTTTATCTGTTTTTTCGATGTTGTTCAGCTGACTTTTTCTTTGAATTTGTCGAAATTGATTATTTTGAATCTTCATTATCTAAATTTTTCGGCTGAATCATTTCGACTAACTTTAATGTATATAATTTTTCAGTAGCTTGCACAAGTAGAAAAGGGTTTAGAGAGGAATCTAAAGTCAAGTCTTTGTGAATCGCATTTAGCATTAAAATTTAGAACGAGCTTTTAATTATACAAGATCAGGGAAGATTAAGTATATCAACGGACAAATACAAAAATATTCGCAAAATTATCAAAATTGGCCTAAATATATTTTGTATGAAAACGCAAATATTTATTTTATAATCGAGCAATTTTGAATGCAAGTTCTATCGGCGGAGATTGAATTTCGAAAATCTTTTAGCAGGTTAGATTAATCATGGGGTATATGCAGCCCATGTATGCCTACATTTGAGATCTAGGTAATATGTTTGGAAATATTTTGAATCAGTATTGATGATGATCCCATGATCCCGCCCTATAGTAGGCTATATTAGTTGCTTGTGAAATATTTGTGTTTTTAATTCAATTGCCAACCAAACGGTTATAGTTTGGTCATGATGTTATTGAAAATGTGAATGATAATTTACGTTTATTCCAAGTTCTTGTATTTGTGATTTTTGCCAAGATTTCGTCCAACTTATGCAAATTTAGCCATATCAAACGTTTTTGATAAAAAATTTGTAATATAAGTGATCAGGGTGGGAACCAAGCGCAAATTTTATCGAATAAAAAAAATCGATAAATCGTACATGAAATCCCAAATAAAATTGTAGCAGGCTTTCGGTTTTACTGGGTGACCAAAAAAAAAACAAAACTTAATTAATCATTTTTCTTATAGTTATGATTCAATTTGAAACCAAAATAAATCTACCAGCCTTCGCTTTGTGCTTGATTTCTATCTAGTACCTTAAATCTCAGCCGTTTTCTGAATGTGCATACAAGGATGCAGGTGGGTTTTGTTGTTTTAAAAAAAAATTAGCACATATTTCAAAAAAATCGAGTTTTATGGTTATAAAATATATATTTAAGCAAACATAAAATGAGCTGCTAGAAAGCGAACAATGTTCCATGATCCCATGGTAAATGCGACTATCACCAATTTTCCCAAATTTGCTGTTCTTTAATTATAAAATGTTTACACACCGCTGATCATGATTATCGCATGACAAATTCAAATTAAAATATTGTATCCCTTTCAATTCAAACTACACCAACAAAAATATTGTTGATATTTTAATTTAAAAAATTTAATTTATTTTTTATTAAGTAAAACATGCATATGTGGGTGTCAAAAAATTAACTAACTTAACTCCAAACGATTTATACGACCGATGTCTTAGAAAATGTTTTGTAAGAGATAATATTTTAATTCTATATCTCAGATATACGAGTACACGAGTATGTGAAGATGAAAATGATGATAATCACTTAAGACAAAAAAAAATAAACAAATAAATAACTAAATAAGTGTATAAACACAAATATATAAACAAACAGACAGATATGTAAAAGTTTGTTTTAAGTTTAAAACTAAAAAAAAAACTTAACGAAAGAATCTTAATATTGATGATAATCATGATGTCTTAATCGTCTTGAAAAAAAATTAAATAAAAAATTATTGACACTTTAATATTTTTGTCTTGTTGAGGTTGTCGTTGGACTTTTTTTTTAGTACGTAATGAGGCGATGAGTATATTGATCTCGCATCGTTTTGATGAGTTGTGAATGAAGTGTGCTACATAATCGCCGGTGCATGAGATAATTGTTATAATAAGATACTGAACAGTATGAGTGTGAGGCTGCTACTTAATTAGAATGTTTGTGCTTAAAAAAATTCGAATCCATATAAATTTAGTAAATTGTATGGGATGCCGTAATTTTTTTTTAAAAGAAGTCGAAATATTACCAAAACTAAATTAAATATATGTCTAATTCTAATTAGATAAGTTGCGACTGAAACTGATGAAATAAAGATGACTATAGAATATCTGGATTAAGCCACAAACATTCGGATCTAGAATTTGTCAGTCAAACTTAATTAAAATAATTGTAATCGGCTGCGGTGGAATTATCTGTTAGACTCAGAAATCATTCCAGTTAAAATGATTCACGTTGGGACTTTTAACATTTAGAAAATATGACTCTACTCAGAAATAAATTTTTGTCGAATGGAGAGTACTAGACAGTATACCCTAAAAGTAGACCTTAGCTGGATTTAGCTTTTGTTATTGAGCAATCAAAGAATTGCTAGACATTTCAAACTAGTTTTGCCATAAATTGAGACATTTTTACTTTTAACGAAATAATTTTAATTTCATCGAGCAGAATTAAAATTTAAATAAAAATCAATGAAATTCCTAGCCCAGAGTTCATTTTCGGGATCTTGCCACTGAACTATTTTTTTTTTTAAATTTGACCTACAATTAGCTTATTAGAGACACTTAATTTTCGGGATCTTACCACACAACGATTTTCTTCTAATTTTGCGTGAAATTAACCACTGGTGTATAGATCGCAAAATGCAACCGCGACATTAATGATAGAACGCGACGAAAATTTAGTTAAAAATCTATGAAATTCCTAGCCTATATGGCTTGATGTTAGCTAATACTGCAGACATTTCAAACTAGTGTAACCCTATTCCGAGACATTTTTAGTTTTTCGACGAAATTTTAGTTTTATCGAGCGGGGCGAAAATTTTAATCAAAATCAATGAAATTCCGAGGCCAGAGCTCATTTTTGCTCATTAATTTTGATAAAATTCCTGGGCTGGGCTAACTTCACACAAGAGCAAAATGATTATTGGTATGTTAGTGTTGCCTGATTAAAAAAAAGTTATTTTCTATAGGATAGAAAGCAGTGATAACGTCATATTATTATTAATTGTTAAAAATTATTTTACATTTTGGATGAGATTGATATTACCTAGATATCGGAATATAATTGAGAATTTTTTGTTTGAAAAATTGAAAAGATATGAATATATACCACCAGAATATGTGGTTGTAGTAGGATGCTGCCACATTTTATACAGTAACAGAATCAAGTGTTCTTTTGGGCAAACGCTTTGGTAACAGCATAATTTCTCGAAGAGAGACATTAATTGGGCGCCTGGATCTTGCGATCTAAAGTCCGTAGATTTTTTACATATAACATTTTGAATAGAGCACTTGACGTCTTCCTTCGAGGATTAAAAGTAAATCTTGTGAGAATGCTTGTAATACAAAAACAACAAACGTTGCCAGAAGCGTATGCTGCTTGGAGATTCAAAATTTGAACTTTTTGAATCTCATGGTTCATAATAGAAATTCGAATAATTCTATATAACATCTCCAATTAACCAGATTTTCTCAAGGACAAATGGTAACCAATACGACCAATGGAAAAATCACAAGCAAATGATATATACCTCAGAAAAATCAGGTATATAATATTCAACTTCAGAATATTAGAACACCACCCAGACGAACAGAGGGTTTACCATACGGAAACGTAAGAAGAAGAAGAAGATCATTATACAAAAATGGCAAACGAGAACCCATAGAATCTCATGAATCTCTGACTTGTCGAATCGGAGCTACTTTTGGTTTTGGCAGATATTAAGTGGTTGCTGATCCTTCCCTCAGACGTCATTATTCTCTTGTATACCACTGCACCGTATGTGTTTTGGCTTGCATCAGCGAATCCATGAATATCGACAATACATTTCGTGTCTACGTGCAATGAACGAGGTATAAAGATTAGGTTAACGTCCGCCAACTGACTTCGGATTTGTTGTTATTTATCTGAGGCATCTTTATTTAGAACTTCGTCCCAATCCAAACTAATCGCTCACAGCTTCTGTACGAATACTTTGACGACGATGATGATAGGCGCCATAGCCAAGAGGATCGAACAGGCGACTAGCCTCGGACACAACGAGCCGTTTGGTTAACGCATTACTTCCTTCCAGATTAAATGTGAAAGTAACCTGATCCATTGCCGGATTCCAATTAAGACACAGTACTTTAATGGATGGAGGCTCTTCCGCGAGGTTGTCATCTTCGTCAATAGAAATAGTATTTGAATGGGATCTCCACTTTCGAAGATTGAAACCGTGTCATAATAATAAGCCCTTGATACTTTATTTTAATTGTATAACTTCAGATTTAAATGTCTTTCCTATAATTGCATTTGAAGCGCGAGAACTTGCAGTTTCGTTGTCATCCGTTATTCGCTTCACTACTCTTGTTGCCAGGAACGAAGACGATGCCAACCCGTATGTAACAGTAGTCAGGCAATAGTGTCGGGTGGGCTGTGATGGATGATTTTGAGAATACGATTTTTTGGTAGTTAGTGTCCTTGGTGGCCACTTTAACCTGCCGATACATTTTCTCGACATCGGCGGTTACGTCAAATTTGTTTTCTCGAAATCGGGGGATAATTGAAAACAAGGTTCTCTGCACCGTTGGGACTATTTCTAGACAATCGTTTAGAGATGCCCCGGTAGTGGATTTCGCAGACTCGTCAAAGACGACTCTCAACTTGGTTGTCGTGCTGGAATGTTTAATACCCCGTGATGCGGTAAGTAATTACCAATATTATTTATAATATGAAATACCGATAGAGAGCGTAAAATTTGGGTTTTCGAGCAAAGCGACGCTCCATAGCTCTCAATCGTTTAATGGCGCACGACAACGACACCTAGATTGTCGGTGGACTTCTTGAACGGTAACCCGACAATAAATCGGCCATCACTGTCCAATTTTAAGTTGGAGCTGAAATGACTCTCACACATAGATTCTTCCGGAGATAACATTGGTTTGGCGTTCGAAATAGATTCTAACTCCCAAAACCTACGTAGAGTTTTGTCCAAATTGACTCGATGTTGTGGTGTGTTGTGAACATGGAGATAAAATTAGTTTCGGTCGTATTGTAATGACATCCGGAGATAATCCATCCTTGTACTGTATTCTGTAGAATAATCCCATCTGCATTACTCTTGATTTGGTCCGGTTCTAGTAAGCTGAAGAAATAATCCGCGCCGATCAAAACATCTACACGTGAGGATCGATGAAAGTGAGGATCGGCTAATTGAATTTCCGTCTTTGATTGGAGTGCAATACCATCGATCGAATGGGATGGTAAATTTGTGGTAATTTTAGGTAATATAAACGCTTCGATTTTTATCTCTGGTAAACGGTTTGAACTTATGATGAATGTGGTTTCCCTTTTCGTGTGTCCAGCGCTGGTACTTCCCAAACCAGTTACTAACAATCTTGCGTTCGTTTTCTGCAACCCCAATCGCTGTACGCAGGACTCGGTGATGAAGCTGGCTTGAGTCGCTGAATCTAGCAGGGCTCGACACATGCAAATACGCCCATTAAAAACTTTAATCAAAGCCTTTGGGAGAATCGTCGATTTCGCCGCAATTCGGTGCACAGTGACCGGACAAAGTTTCTTCATTCGTATTTGATGGCGAGTTGGACATAGGATCCGGTTGCTGGGTTATCCTGTGCGTGAAGGAGGGTGTGATGTCTTCGATAACAGAGTTGGCATCGACACTTCGACCGGGACTTCTCAATTAGATGATTTCGACTCAAACAGTTGAAGCATCTGTTATTCGTCTTCGACCAGTTCTTCCATTGATCGACGTCCATTTGGTTGAATTTCTGGCATGAAAAAAGATAATTATCGGCTTCGTCGCATATGGCGCTGGCGGTTTCTTATGTGTCTATTGGTCTTGATAGAAAATCCATAAAGTTTGAAAATTGAGGGTTTTCTAAATCAGCAGTATACTCAGCCCACAATTCTTTGGATTAATGATCTAACTTTTGTACTAACAGAAATATGAGCCAGTGATCTCGTGTTTCTGCGTTTTCCCCCATAGTCTTTAGACTACGGATGATTTCATCAGATGTATCCATGAGTTGTTTCACACTGGCAGTTGTAGCACTACTGATAGATGGTTGATCTATGAAAGTGCATAAGAAAGCGTTAATAATATGGCGCTTACGGTCGTACCGAGCTTTTAACTTGTTTAGAGCACCGATGTAATTGCCCTCCGTTATGCTATGAGTTACTGACATTTTTGTACCGGGCTTAGACTATAGTGGATTCATAAATAGTGCTACAGAACAAATCGCAAAAAGATTACCATTCTCGATAGTCTCCTGAAAATGGGGGTATATGAATCTTGGGTTGATTTCGTGATGCGTCCCGTTATTTGTTACGTTGAATGAAATGTCATTTGTGAGCTTGTTATCTATACTGCAGATGGTACATTAGAAAATGTTGCTCAAAATTGGATGACTGATGATGATTTCGCTTGACTGAGAACACCCTGGAAAATGCTCGTCGGTTGTATTTTGCTCGACTGCGAGCGCTTTGGAAATTGATTGGTGCTAATGCTTTCGCTCAACTGCGAGTGCCTTGGAGATTATTCGACGATAATGATCTCACTCGACTGCGAGCGCCTTGGAAATAGTTTGTTGGTTGTACTTTGCTCGAACGAGAGTGCACTGGAAATCACTCGATGATATTTTCGCTCGAATGCGAGAGCACTGGATAGCGCCTTATGATGATGTTTTGCTTGACTGCGAGCGCACTGGATTACTCGAAATAATATTTCGTTCGATTGCGAGCGCACTCGAAAACACTATATCGTGGATAAATCACTTTGTCGATTAAAAACCACTCGATATTGAGATATAACCACCCGGGGTGAATGCAATTCGATTTTTTTTCAGCGTCATGGCGAGCAAGCGGCCTTGCAAGTCTTCCCTGTTTTTTATTGCGGATACAACAACTTTAATAATTTGACACCTTTCGGTTTTAACAATAACTTGTTAATTTTAAGTTTTAATTTTAATTATATTTAAATTTACAATTTGTTTTTATTTGTTGAATCGCACCGCACCGATATGACTGACTAATAGAAAATTTTTTACATTCTATCCATTTTTCCAAAAAAATCATGTTGGTACGACTTTGTACCAAATTACAATAATAATATAATACGTCAAGTGATGGAAGGCGCGCTTAGAGGAATATAACTACGAGCTCGTGTATAAACCGGTCTGTACTACCAAAGTTGCTGATGCCCTATCCAGATTGGATAGTTAAAGGCGAACACGTTCTCTGAGGAGGACTCAAGGGACCTGATAAAATACTGCGATGCTCCAATCAACGTATTCCAGAACCAAACAATATTTCAAAATGGTCAAGACATTTATGTTCTTGAAGAACCACATCCATCATACCACAGGACTACGTTACTCTGCTGTTCAGATACTGCAAAGAAAAACGTCATAAATTAGTATTAGCTGTAAATTTATTAAATAAGATTTTAAATACTCATCTTTAATGAATACGAATACAAATATTCCTTATAATTTAAATTTTGGTCCTAGATATGTACCTTGAATTTTGTATAAAATTATTATTATTGTAACACTCACAACAAAATTACTATCATGTCAAAATGTCATCCTTGTCAATTAGTGAACGAACTCCCGTGCATTATTTATGGACGAACTCCTGTGCATTATTTTAGTTCAGTGCATGATTGAAATTTAAAATCAATGCGACACCTGTGTTTGAACTCTTTTACTAATAGCAATTTCTTTCCAAAAAAAGATTGATTTATAAATCAAAAAAATTGATTTGAGATCAAAAATTTTTGATCGAAATACCGTTGCAATTTCTTTCCAAGTAAAAAAATTTATTTTTTTTGGATCGCAATCAATTTTGAAAAATCTGAATATTTCGTTAGATTTATTTTTGACGTTTACAAACACATAAATATGTTCACGTCAAAAATATAAACATAAACACTTCAAAAAATATAAACATAAACATTAAAACTTTTCGACTAGTTGGCCGTGATCATTTGACATAGGAAATAATTTTATTTTTCGTTTTCACTGTGTTAAAATAATTGTGTTGACAAAAAATTGTGTTGATAATTTGTTGACAATAAACTGTCAATATAAAATTTTGAAAATCGTATGTCAATTTTTTACAGATTCATTATCAAAAAAAAATCAATCGCGTATCGTGTTCTTTGCCACACAAAAAAATCAATTTATTTTTGAATTTTGGAAAGAAATTGCTATAAATGACATTTTTTGGATTCGTCATTACACACACTAATAAATACGAGTAAGAATTGTTGACGCTCGTTCTTATTATTCCAATTTTCATAGAGTTAACATAAGTTTAAATAAATAGCAAACTATAAAATAAAACAGTGTTTAAAGTTTATACTTCAATATAAAACCTTAAGAGGGTCTTGTACCAAAGTAATGGTATCTTGTGCACGTTCGATAAGCACTTGTGTGAATATTTTCTTCTAGAATTTTCTTAAATTCATTAGATAACATGTAAAACTCGTGCCTAGTTTTTCTAGTTTTCCCAAATTTTCTTTTAATTTTTTGTTATTAGCTCTCCAACTTGAGCAAGTTGTGCAGGTTCGATTGGAATGTACAACTACAGTAGACAAAAAATTCTTTCACAAGAATCAACTAGAATTCTTAATCTCGTGCCTAGTTTTCTTCTTTTTTAAATATTTTTCAATTTTAATATATAAATTATAAAAATAAAAATAGTTTATCAAAATTTTTCATGAAAATAAGTTCAGCAAATTTACGATTGGTGGCTATTACTCGTTTGGTATGCGCACGCCCATGAAGGGAATCAAATGTTTGTGTATGTGTAAATAATTGTACACAAAGAATGGAGAATAACAATGGAGAAAAAAAACGAAAAGAATGAATTTGGTAGTGTTCTATATTTATGATTATACAATCGGAACCAATACTAATTTATTCTACATAGAATACTAATCTACATGTAGAATATATTAAATTTTTTGTGCTGTGTGATTTGTATTTCGATTCGATTTAAAAAAAAATTGAATCAATGAAGACACACACTCAAAGGCGATAACGATGTAATTTTTGATACACATTATGTATATTTTTATTTATTATATAATATCATTGTGTTTATAATAAATAGTGGAATTACTAGAAAGTACAATATTACCTCAATAGATACCACTCCATACACGATTTAACATTTTTATTTTTTAGATTTTACTATATTACATTATCATTTGTATTGCATATGTATCAGTATATCACCGTGCTCATTCATAACGGTAATTTCGTATGATTTTTTTCCTCATTTTCGTTGCCTCGCAACGCAAGATTATACAATTACAAATTTATATTGGATTTCGTTTGACTAGGATAGTATTCGTGGTCGTGTGTACAATATCGCTTTTACAATTATAAAGTTGTAAATTTTTCGAAATATGTGTGTGTAGTGTGTGTGCATTCTTCTAGTATTTTTATATTTTTGTTTTATTGGTAGATTAATTTTTATGCATTCAGTTACATTCGAGTTATTGTAGGATTGAAATAAATTTGTGTGACTTAAGAATTAAATTAAAGTGATTAAAAACTTTTCTGTTAAAGTATTTATGTCTTCCTATCCTTGTGTTTACGAAGGATGTTTAAATATTTCTAGAAGTGGAAGTTTTTTGTCGTATTTTAATTTGCCAAATGATAATAGAAGAAATGTTTGGATTAAACATTCTGGCAACAAAAATCTTAGTACAATTGCAGAAATTTCAAAATCACCAATAAAATTTTGTGAGAATCATTTTTACGATACTGATATTCGTGTTTTAGGTACCAAAAAAATGTTAAATAAAAATGTTTATCCTATTCCTTATCCCAATATTTGTGCGTGTGACCTTAGCAGTATGGACAGTGAATGTATTGTTTTGCTAAGTGTTTCAAATATAAAAATTATCACCGCGACTAGAAGAAAACGTTCTTTTGAAGAAACCTCTTTGCAAAATCTTCGAAATAGCTCAGATGAGAATACCACACATATGCAAACAGTTTCGCCGTTTATTGAAGACTATCATTTGTCTTTGGAAGGAAATTTACCTATACCCGGCCCAAATTTGAAAGTTTATTCAAACCGGCTACGGAATATTTGTTTTAACAGTAATAATGAAAATCTAGAAATTAAAGAAGAACATTTTCCTGAAGTGCATTATGTTTCAAAAGAGGTTTTAATAAATTCTCCTCGTTCCAAAATTCCGCGCTTTATTTTTCTATCTCCAAAAAAAAAGAAATTGGAGCCATTAGAAAATATGGTTACCGAAAAAATAAATGAAATATTCAGCAGTAAAAATGATCCGGTCAGAACGTTTATATTGTCCCAGATTCGCCATAAACCTAAATCTCAATGGCAAAACGAAGAGCGAGATCTGTTTTTAAAATTTTATTATAAATCTCCTGCACTTTACAAATACCTTCTTGAGTTGGAATTTGTATTGCCATCAGTATCAACCATTCGCAGGTGGCATTCCAATATTCCATTTTCACCGGGACTGATGAAGAGTGTTATTGATTTGCTCCGCATTAAAAGCGCTCAACTATCTAACATAAACAAAAAATGTATTTTATTATTAGATGAAATGGCTATAAAGCCAGAATTAGAATTTATATCATCAGAAGACATAATCTATGGATTTTTGGATCACGGGCATCTAGGTCGTAAAGATGTTATTGCAACTCATGCTCTAATTCTTATGCTTCGCGGTTTAAATAGCAACTGGAAACAATCTTTAGGCATCTATATTGGAAATGTTAGTGGGAAAGATCTGCATAAAATTATTTGTTATTGCATTTCAGAAATAACACTTTTGGGATTTGATGTATGTGCCGTAAATTGTGACCAAGGTAGTAACAACAGAAGTGCTTATAATATTTTAGGTGCTTCGATTTCAAAGCCTTACTTTGTTTTTAATGAAAAAAATATATTTCTTCTATATGATGTACCTCATTTGATCAAAAGTATTAGAAATAGATTAATTAACGCAGATATATTAAAACAATTCGGTAGAGTTTCTTGGAAAATATTAGAAAAAATATTCGATTTTGATGAGGGCACAATTAAAGTTTTTTATAAATTGACGAGGGAGCATATAAAACCAAATGCTTTTCAAAAATTGTCTGTTAAATTAGCTACCCAAGTATTCAGCAAAGGAGTATCTATGGGTATTTTTGCAGCAATCGCTAATGATTTTTTCACTGAAGCTGAAAAAAATACTGCTATTTCAACAGCTACATTTATTGGATGGCTCAATAAGCTTTTTGATAATTTAAATAGTGTTAGCAGGTTTGCATCAAATCCAGATAAAAATGCAATTTCCGAAGAGCAACTAGATATTCTTGATAATTTGAAAAATGCGTCACAACAAATATATTTTTGGAAATCTGAAGGGAAAATGACTTTTCCGTATTGTTTTTCAGGCCTTCAACAAACCATTAATGGTGTGCTAAATTTATAGTATTACGTTTCTAAGGATCCTGAACAGAATTTTTTAATAACATCCCATTTAAATCAAGATCCTATTGAAAATAATATTTCAATGATTCGCACAAATAGAGGCAGCTATGAAAAAAATCCTTCGGCCTTTCGAGTATGTAGAAACCTCAAACTAATTTGTTTCCAAAATTTCAAGTCGCCTAACCTAAGTGGATATGAATATTCCAATTCGATTAATTTATTAGAACAAATGCCGTGTACCTCATTAAACGCATTGGTAATCCGTGAACTAGATGATGACGATATTGATTTGGAGACTATTGAAGCCGCGATAGAAGACGACGAGGAAAATGAAATAAAAGACATTCTCGAAATTATTAACGAGAATAAAATTGTTAAGTGTGTTGCTTTAAAAAACTGTGCGAATGCATATGTCGCAGGATGGTTTGCGCATAAATTTATTTTATAAAAATAAATGTATATTGTGCAAAAATTATTTTAAAGAAATTAATAATTTGGAGAAAAAATCGGCAAAATTGATTAATTTACGTGCTTACAAATCAAAATCATCTAAACAAGGCTTGCCTTGCGGAAGTTTGACTACACCGTCAGATATGTTTGAAAACGATTTAAAGGAAATCGTTCTAATATTCGATAAATTTTTCAAACATTTTAAATTTAAGCCACGCCTCTCAATTAATATGATTTCCGTTATAAAAGAATTCTTCAGTCATTGCCAATCTCATAAAGATGAAATTTTAAATTTTATTGTAAAAGTTTTAATTAGATTTACTGTTAAACACTTTAATAATTCTCTTAAAGATAATAATATTAAAAATAAAATATTAAAAGTTCGGCAAACTAATAGGCCTTCAAATAAAAAAAAGAAGTTACTTAATACTTCCAGCAGTAAAGCTAACAATGGTTTTCAACAATTGAAGGGAAGATTGAAAAAATATTTATGAATTTGAATTTAATTTAAGCAATTATTATGTATTTTAGTTTTAATTAAACTTAGCATTGAAAATAAAGTTTATTTTATTTTTCTTGGTATTATTAATTTGTAGAATTATTTTAAATTTTTTTTTTTGTATCCCTACTCTGTTATATCTGCTCCCTCCCCTCTCTCTTCTTTCGCTAACTATTAAATCTCAACAGGGAATTTTGCTGTCTGTACAATCGCCTTCCATTCTTACCGCCTTGTCCATCTCACTCCGAGAGACATCTCAAAAATGGCCTTAAATTTTTTTTATTTCATTTCTTGTTGTGTGTTCTATTTTTGAGCTGTCTCTCTCTCTGGCTTTCACCTTCTATAAATAGATTTTGCCGCCCGTACTATGGGACTTCATCCGTCTCGTTCCATCGCTCTCATCCTCCAGTTTCAACATCATAGTAAATGAAGATCTTGTTCGACGTCGTCACGCCAGCGCAGTTGGGGTCTTTCTCTACGACGCACAACGGCTGGTTGATGATGGAACACTTTATTGGTCATCAGATGTTATGGGGACCTTGTAAGGTAACCAAACCATCTAACTCGATTGGACTTGATGAATCCGATAATATCGCAACCTCCAAGATGTTTCTTTATCTCGTGGTTCATGCGAATTTGATATTCGTTGTTCGCCACTTTAATTGGACCAAAGATTGAACGAATGAACTTCCTTTCGAAGGTAGATAACAATCTACAATCGTTAGAAGTCATGGTTCAGCTCTCGCTTCCGAAAGCCAGCACCGGTATTATGACTGCTTTATAAAGTGCGAGCTTGCATGATTGCGATAGATGTTTAGATCGTAATAATTTTGATTGGACGTAGAAAACTCGTTTCCGCTTGCGTTTTGGGTTTCCATTTCTGCCTGCATTTCATTCGACAATATTATAACTGACCCGAGGTATTTAAAGCTTTCGTCGCTATCAAAGTTATGGTCGCCAATTCTGACATTTACATGTTCCTCGGTGTTGATAAAAATTTGGTTTTGCTACTGTAAGATCGCCAAGTAATGTTATTATTTACATTCATTAAAACTCACTTTTAACTTTTTTATGAATAGATTTATTTAGGCTTTTATATTTTATTTTACATATTTATCTTTTTATAACCTTTGTTGTTTGAACATCAATCGACGGCTCCTCAAACAATAATGTCTTTCCACTCAATCGATTTAATCAATATCTAAAACTTAATATTAATTATTTCAATATTTCGTAATACCTAACAAACATATTTTATTTTTATTATTAAATCATGATAAAGCAAAACAAATTTTGAAATATAAAATATGTTTATTTTACAAAATACAATTTCATGCAATTTCTCAAATCATTAAATATTTTTCGCGTGTACTTATTTCGAAATGCAAAGTGTATTGCCACGCGAATGATGTCGAAATTTTCATGATAAGTGTGTGGCATTACACTACTGTTCACTTCCAAACCAAGTCTTCCTGCGCAGCGATCGAGCGGTATGAAGCTGTCTTTGATATCGTTAGGTGTTCGGCCAAGAAGCACGATATCATCTGCATATCCAAGAATTTTGCCTGATCTATTAAATATATAGCGCGAAGTTTCAATGTTGCTTTTCATCACTACGTACACAGGCGCGATTGGATCTCCCTGTGGAGCACCAGATGTTATTTCAAAGGAGTCTGACACAGATCTTTCGATTATGATTCTACATACAGACCCAGACGTTGTTAGTTTACACAGAGAGACAAGTTTCTCTGGAATTCCTACGCATATGAGCGCGGTTTATTGGTTCTCGAGCTTTATACTGTCATACGCCTGTCGAAAGTCTATATATAGTTAATGTATGGTTATGTTGTACTCCCAAAATTTTTCCAAGATCATTTTCACGGCGAAACACTGGTCAGTGATCGATTGGTTGGGACGAAAACCACATTGATAGTCGCCAATGATGTTTTCGGCGAGAGGGATGAGCCTGGCAAGTGCAACATTAGTTTCCACATTTAAGACGGTCGCCTTTTTTATGCAACGGACATATGAGTGCGGTCTTCCAATTCTCCGGCAGCTCTTCTTGGTCCCAACTAGAGACGATGAGATCGTATAGACTTGTTGCAAGAGTAGCGCCTCCGAGCTTAATCAATTCTGCGGGGATTCCATTGAGACCGGGTGCCTTTACATTTTTCAATCGACTATAATAGATGCGTAAGTTTCCTCCTCTGTGGGATATTCGGAGGAGCTATTGCTTTAATGGGGGTTGCGTCGTCATTCCGATTTAGCAGATTTTGAAAGAAGCTTCGCCATACTGAGAAAACATCAGCCACGTTAGTTCTCAGCTCTCCACTCCCGTCTTTGATGGCTGTACTTCTTGGGAGGAAGTCTTTAATGAGATTCCTGGCATTGGCAAAACAGTCCCTAGAATTTCCTATTTCCGCTTTGAAGCTGCTGTTTTCAATGCATGATCTCATATGATCGCGTTTCTTTTGTCGAATGTATTTAGTCGTGGCTTTCCTACCGCAGAGATATTCTGCTTGAGTGCTTCTTGTGTTGAGTGCTTCTTGTGTTGCGAAGCTTTCGTTTATTTTCAACGACCAGGCGACTTTGATCATCGAACCTCGGAGGTCTTCCGATAGTGTTTTGCGCCGCGGTGGTTACGGCTGACTGTATTGCGTGCCACTACTCGGGAAATCGATGATATGATGATTAACGCGCCGATGGATGAGGGAACCAACTCCAAATTCTCCTCCGTTCTAATGGCCGGTGTAATGAAGAGTGTATTGATGGTGTCATGGATCCCACCACCAGACCATCTATTTTTGAGCTGTTCACTGCTAGCTGCTTATTTCACACCCTGTGTGGAATGGGCGAATAGAATGCAATTTGCCATTATATGCTTAAAAAATATCATTTACTTTGAAAAAAATGAAGCTTAGTACGGAGCCGGTACAAAATAATTAATTTTTGGACCCCAGATAAAATAGCAATCAATTCTTAGACTGTGAAAACATAAATCGAGATACCCAGAATTTCATATATAAACAACAAATTTTAACATTTCAAAAGAAGCTGTTCGCGAGTAGATTGCCATTAAGTTCATAAATCAATAATCCAATATTAGGCACGTTAAAAATATTATTTCTTATTACGAGTATGTTTAAACGATATCTTATTTTTAACAGTCTTGGGTGCTTTTTATGCAAAATTCAATGCAAAAACTAAACTTTATATTGTGTTAAGTTGAATGAAATTTCTCATACAATTATCAACTGTAATTTATTTTTTATGCTGGTTTATAAAAAAACGACGAAACAAAATTTCATTACAAAAATAAAATAAAAAGCAAAAAACAACAACAACATCTATAGAATACTAAAAAGAAAACATTTAAAATACTATTTTGTTTCGTATACTATAGAAAACGTGGAATCACACAAATACATTGAAAGTATTAAATGTTGTATGTCGCGCTCCTGGTGAGGTGATATTGTAATATTTTTTTTAAGCTCATGATTTCTCTATATAATTATAAACACAATGATAATATGTACATGCTTTGATATTTAAGATTGTTATAAAATATTTGTTGTGCACTAGTTTATTATTTTACATGGCATTATTATTTATATATGTAAAGCCTACATATGTATAAATTGTACATATATACCTATAAGAGAAATTGATTTTAAAGGACATTGGGATCTTTAAGTTTGTTCAGTTACTTAGCCTGGGAATCATGCAAGAAACAAAACAAGGCGGAACTATGAACTATTTATGAGCTTTTGAAATCTCCAAATGAATAATTTTGAGCTCCTTTGGGGCCTCACCTCTAAAAATATTATTTTGAATAGTTTTTGTACTGCTACCCTTTAGCATAAACTCCACCCATTTATACAGTAAAAATTTAAATATTTCTATATTGAATTTTGTGTATAGGTATTATCGAGCTAATATCAGAGCTCATAAATCAATTCGATCAGATCATCGTCAGTGTTGTGCCGTGTTGTCTACACCGCGTAGATAATTTATATTCTACACGTGAAAACAATGTATGTAGAAAATTAAGGAAATGGCGTGAACAATGTAGAGAATGTAGGCAATGCCGACAATTATATTTCTGTTAGTAATTATCAAAATTTAAATTTTAACTTATAGATGGAAAATGTGTAAGAATTACAACAATCAGTTTCGAACGGATGAGATTATTGATTTGAAAAAATCAGCCTCCTCATCAGGTCGCGACCAATATACGGAACAATCACAATAACACTATTACAATCGAAAACCAAAGTAAAAAAAATTATCATAATTCTATTATTTCTTTGTAATCAAACAAACCATTTCAAGATGAAATTCATTCTTTCGTCACATTGAAAAATATGATATGGTAATGTTACGTTTAAAGTGCGGTTTAGGTTACGGTTAAGTACGAAATCGTTGAATGAGCAAATTTAAACAAATTTAAAATCATTTACACGATAAAAATCGGTTTTAAACAGGGCTTGGGAGGATTAAACTGTGCGGAAGGGAGGTGCAGGAACTTACTGTATATTTGCGGCAATTTGCCATATGCTACTGAAAATTCACAACAAATTTGACAATATCGAACAACATGGCTGCTATAACCCAACAAATTTTGAGCGTCCCTATTGAAAGATCCTTTACAATGTTCAACATCATTACCACGCAATAAAATGGTAAAGCATAAACACATTTTGAGACAAATAATGACCATACGAGTACAAGTTCCTCGAGTAACGAGTTCATAATCCTAATAAATGCCAAAATATGACTGAAGGATCACCTGATACTTTAAGCTTTATTTTTCCGTTTATCTACAATTTAGGAGCACATGGAGTGTGCCCACGCCTTGTTCATTGCGTCCAGAGAATATATTAAGTTATTTCATTTGGTCTTATTTCACTACTGTTTTATATCACTGCACGGGGGCCAAGAATTTCGTTTCTCTTTTTTCTCTAATTGTTGCTAAGCCTTCACGTTTCTGTTACAGTTTTGATTTTCAATTTAAAATTCGTGTTCCTCTACGATAACCTAGTGTCGGATATTTGTTATGTTGCATTATTTATTCTAATATTGGTTTCTGTAATCATTTTGAATACGGATCAATGAATGATTGATCCTAGCCAGCTTTCATGGCTTCTGAGCATACCGCTTTTGTACACTGGTCGAAGGTTGAGGGGGAGGGAGAGAGAAGTTGGGAGGAGGTTTCATTCCATTTCATATTATTCACTTGTTTCTCTTATGTTCCCAAGTGGTCACGCGGAGACCTTGTAATAATCCAAGCAATGGTTGCTTGACTTTAGTGATGAAGTTGTTGTTTTATCTATCTATGCCACTCCCTCCTAATTTCAAGAAAGATAACTCCATTGGAAAAGGACCAGGAAACACAAACGTCGGTTGATAATCAATTGGTGAATCTCTGGGTCAAATCTAATCCTGAGCTAACTCGAGCGAAAATTGGTATCACCTACATTTAAAAAAACCAGCCTGTATACTTGTTAATGACAAGATCATCATCACAGCTATCAGACAATTTTAGTCTGGAAAATTACATTATCTGTAAGAAACATATTTTTTTGTATTCAATTTTGATCAAAATATACAACCAAAACAGTAAACAATCAACAAAACTCATTTACGCTATAAGTTACGTTGCTCAAAACCGGATGTTAAAATCATACATGAAGTATTTGTTTCGAAAATGTTCATGACAGACCGCATTTGGTACTGCGAAACCTAGTAAATCGCTTATGGTTCTACTAATATTAAAGACATCGATTGACCAAGATTTTCAATCTCACCTATTTGTTTAATAAAAATTGAATTTTAATTGGCGTAATAAATAGATAAAACCCAATTTAAACTGGCAAACTAAAAGGTCGTCATCTTTCATACATAAAAACAATTAATTAACAAAAAAGTAATAATATACATTATCTACAAATTTTCTACATATCCTACAAATTATCGACATTGTCTACCTATCAATTGTCTACGCTATTTTCGACACCAACATGGAGACAATTCGGAAATACGCGTTGATGCACAACACTGATCATCATATCAATCGTAACAGATTGATTTATGGTATGGGGCTTTTCTATCGTGAGCTTATAAATCGTTATACATATATCGAAGACAAACGTTTGATTCAATATCTGGTGGCGGTCTGGTGTAATAAATAATTGAACTCACTAAAATCGACATTTTTGTACATATCTGAGGTCTATATCGTCTGAGGCCAATTCCGTCTAATCTGATTGATGTGGTCAAGATTTCTTGATTGGTTGATGATAATAACTGTTCTGGGATACAATTTTTCCTTAGGCAATTCATAGGGGTGGTTTTCATGTAATCACTGAATTGTAATTATGTATATTGTAATAAATTCTGGGAACTATATTTATATCATTACTACATCAGAAGTTGCAATTTACAATATGCAAGTGTCCAAACCAATAGAGAACGAATTATAAAAGTAAGAATAATAGGACATTACGAAAATAAATCTAATTTTTACTAAACTATTTATTTTGCTTACACATTTTGTTCACGTTTCTATAAATACAAGTCATAGGTTGTTGATACAGGCATTATTAATGCATTTTGTGTTTACGCGAGATTTTTAAAAACATTTCCATGGAAATTAGGACATGAATGCACTAATTGACTTCAAATTATTTAATTTCTATGTGTTTCGTTTTTATTCCATTCCATAAACCAACAACACTACACTATATTAATTTTTTTCCATGCATAAGCAAAACTTGGCAAAACTAAACAAGAGATCAAAAGTATACATATTAACCACTACTATAGGAAAATAATGTAGTATGATTGTACATGTGCGTATTTTAAATTTTAGGTTAGCTTCAAAATTAAAATTTATTTTAGTAAAGGACCCTCTTAATAACTTAATTGAGTAAGAAACGCACACACCTACTTGGGAAATAAGTACAGCCTTTAAACTTCAATCAGGAAGCATTCAACCATTGTGGCTGTACCCCGACACCTGCCAAGTATTAAACAAGGACATTTTAAGTAAAATCCTACAAGAGAAGCTAAACCCGAATATAATCAATGGGATAAAGATATCTGAAGAATTCATACCAAATACTACAAGGAACCTATAAAGAACATTTCGCAAGTTATAAAATTTGCCTAACCCAGAGAACGGTGACAGACATCGCTAACAAAGAAAAAAAAATTGTGATTATAAAAGAGGAACATAAAAGGGCACATCGTAATTGAATAATTTTATTGTCAATATTTCTTGAATAATACAAAAGGTACTAAACCAAGAAAAAGGACTAACAATTTAAGAAATATTAAATCGGGTAATACTAAATTAATACAGAGAATTTTATATCTTTACTTTCGTTTTTTTTTTTATTATTATTCACTCTCTTCGTTGTGCTGCTAAACAAGAAAAATTAGTATAAGTTTTCAAGAGTTTTAAATAAAATCAAAATAAATAAATTAAATAATAATCGCGTTTCAATTCAATTTGTATTATACAAAGATAATTTCCAATAATAAAATAAGATAATTTTTTTTGAAGTTTATAAATTAAACATTTTATGGTCCTTCGAGCAGGATCGAGAATCCGCCATCTTCGAATATTTAGTTAAGAGCGGCGCGTGTTACATAAATTTGTATGGTCGCCATCTTCGGTTTACATAAGTGAACAACAAGTATAATTGGAATTTCTCATCGATCGATTTAATACATTTATAATCAATTATTACAATTATATGAGTGGATGTTAACTTCAAGTAGTGCAGTTCGCATTGGAAACGTCGAATATTATATTCCATCATATGTACATTGTATACTATATACATCACTTCGGATATTTAACATTGTATCTTCGGATGTTATATACTATTTCAACATAATCGCTTCGGATTTTAATACTACATATATATTACAATATAGCCGTGGATAAATATTTCATCTTAATACACCTATAAGGATATTGATTCAAGAATTAGCATCACTGCAAGATAATTTTACATCGCCAGGGTCAATACTTTCGTTTCATTAAATGGATGGCAATTTATCGGAATAAATTCTAAACATCACATAACCCGTCAAAGCAGCAAGCGCATGGTTTAGTTGCAAATTTAATTGATGAGGTTAGTGTTTAATTATCAAAATTTGTAAGTTCAGTTTAATAAGTTAGGTTATTTTATAAAACATAACATTGTATTAGCGTATAAATTAATTGATTATGATGATCTTCAATGTTTAAGTGTTATTACAGTGATGATTAATTATTATTAATCATAATTAATAATACTAAATTATAATTATTATTTAATTTTAAATTTTTGTAATCGATATCGTGATAATTTAATTTGAATTGGTTCTAAATTAATTTCGAAAAAATGGAAATCGTGACTTTGAAAAATCAAAGAAATGGTCACAAGGGTAGAGTGACATATTTTAAAAATTTATACGATTCGAATCAAAACCTGTCAACTGGCGAACTACAGTCAATGCTACATAGACTGCGCTTTACTTACTCAATGTTCGATGAAGTACAGTCTAATATTAAAAATTTAGAAGTTGATGGTGATGTCACTGAGCGTGATAAATTCGAAGACCTGTATGGTAAACTAGAATCAAAAATACTAGATCAAATAAATAAATTAGAACATAAATCCAATATGGAGATAAAAACCACTTCAATTAATTTAGAAAAGTCAGATAAAAGTTCTAGTATTAATACTTCTGTGGCTATTAAGTTACCGGAGATATTGTTGCCAAAATTTGATGGGTCTGAAATGAGTTGGCTAAATTTCCGTGACGTATTTAGTGATTTGATTCATAATAATCAAAAACTTGATCAGACTACCAAATTTCACTACTTAATTTCATGCGTTCGAGATGGAAGAGCATTTCACTTAATTGAAGCATTACCAGTAACAAACAGAAATTACGAATCTGCATGGACGACAATCTTCAACAGTTATAACAATGAAGCCTCTATTCAAAAATTACACATGAAGAGCTTATATGATATTAAAAAGCCGATTGACGGATCAGCGCAGTCATTAAAAACATTTATTGATACAGTAATTAAGCATGTAAACGCATTGAAGAATATGAATATTCCCATCGATGAATGGAATTTATTCATTATTCATCATTTGTGTGAGCGATTAGATTCAGGATCATTAACTCAAGTGATTAAAAGTACGCCTCAAAATACAATTTTAAAATTCACAGAATTTATTGATATTATAAAAAAACGTGCGCAAGTTCTTGAGTCGATCAAACAATCTTCCGTTGCGACCCATTCAACAAGTTCCACGTCAGATAATAAATTCAAAAAACAATTTGCGACAATGCATATTCGATCATTTGTATCAAACGAAATTAATTGTTTATTCTGTAACGGTAAACATATGTTGGCTAATTGCCCCAAATTTATTGATCCTAATGTTAGACCAGAAAAACGTTTTGAGTTTGTGAAAGGTCAACATTTGTGTACAAATTGTTTCTCTGACAAACATCGAGTATTTGAATGTAAAAATGGTGGGTGTGCCTTGTGTGCACTTAAGCATAATATTTTGTTACATTTTGGTAGGAACGATTCACATTCAAGTATAAAAAGCAATCAACATATTGCTCAGCCTCGTCATAATAATGTAAAGGAGCTAGTAGTTAACCACATTTCTTCAGTTAGTGGATTACAGTCAACTGACAGTAACACCGAAAAACCCTTACATTGCGGGAATTCTTCTATATACATTAGCAACGGTGATAGTCGATTGAATTATAAAAGACAAGTGTTATTAGCGACGGCTATCATTTGGGTTAGAACTTCTGAAGGTTACCAAATGAAATGCAGAGCCTTACTTGATAGTGGATCTCAGTCGAATTTCATAACTGAACGTGTATGCCAAATTTTGAAAATCCATAAGACAAATGTGTCAATACCAGTTGCTAGCATAAGTCAGAATACACTTCACGTAAAGCACACGGTTGATTTGAACATTAGATCTCGGGTGTCAGAATTTTCAAGAAATCTTAAATTTTTAGTTGTACCGAAAATTACAGGGTACCTTCCTTCTGCACCAGTAAATGTGAACATGAAATGTATCTCAGGTTCTGTTGAATTAGCCGATCCTTATTTTTTTCGGCCTGATAAAATTGATCTTCTTATCGGAGCGGAAATATACCACGACATTATATTGGGTGAGAAGATGGAACTAATTAAAGATTTTCCACCTTTCATTTCCACCGTCTTCGGTTACATTATATCAGGCACAATTGATGAAAAACAATCCGACACTAGTGACATAAATCAAACTTCGACTCATTTATGTTTTCACGCAGGTTCCTTGGACGAATTAAATTATAACATCGAAAAATTCTGGCAAATCGAAGAGTTTGAATGCAAAACTAATTTTTCGATCGAAGAAAAACAGTGCGAAGAACACTATAAAACAAATGTAATTCGAGATGCAACTGGACGATATTCCGTAGCACTGCCTTTAAAGTCAAATGTTAATCAGCTCGGACAGTCAAGCCACAACGCTTTAAAACAGTTCAAAATCCTCGAACAAAAACTGACTAAAAATCCTGAGATATATATTGAATATGTAAAATTCATGTCTGAATATACAAAATTAGGTCACATGAAAGAAGCGGTAAACGTAGATCAGTCTGATAATCAATACAGTAAAGAGTATTATTTGCCACACCATTCAGTCATAAGAGACCATAGTACCACAACCAAACTGCGGGTTGTTTTTAATGCTTCGGCAAAGACTTCGAAAAACCTTTCGTTAAATGACTGTCTTATGACTGGGCCAAAAATCCAACAGGATTTATTTTGTATTGTTCTTCGATTCCGGAAATATCCCATAGCCTTTACAGGTGACATCACGAAAATGTACCGCCAAATTCGATTGCATGAAAATCAACAGGATCTTCATAGAATTTGGTGGCGAGATGATCCATCTAAACCAATAAAATGTTATCGGTTAAGCACGGTTACATATGGGACCGCATGTGCCCCTTTTCTCGCGATTCGCACGTTAAGTCAGTTAGCTATTGACGAAGTTTCAAATTTTCCTAAAGCATCAGTAGTTTTAAATCGAGATTTTTACGTAGACGACGTGTTATCTGGAGCGGATACACTTGAAGAAGCTTTGACAATAAAGCACGACTTAATTAAATTATTATCTTCTGGAGGTTTCGAATTGCGAAAATTCGCATCAAATCATGTTCAATTAGTGTCGACGGAGGAAAATCCAGAAAATACAATATCGGTTCTTGGAATGCGATGGGATACCATTAATGACATATTTAATATTTCGCCGGTAAATTATAAGCATAGACAAGACTGTACTAAGCGTCAGGTTTTATCAGAGATTGCACAACTATACGATCCTTTAGGATTAAGTGCACCCATAATATTTGTGGCGAAGTTGTTTATGCAATCACACTCATTTGGGGATGCATCCGAAAAGGGTGGATGGATGTGCAGTATACATTCGAACAATTAATGAATTCAATAAGGTGTGTGTAAGATTACTGTGTTCAAAAACCAGAGTTGCGCCGTTGAAAACTCAAACGATTCCACGTCTGGAGCTTTGTGCTGCTTTACTTGTAGCTCAAATAACATATAAAGTTTTGGGAATTCTTAATATTCAATTTAATTCGGTGG
Organism: Nephrotoma appendiculata; assembly: GCA_947310385.1. Lineage (NCBI taxonomy): Eukaryota > Metazoa > Arthropoda > Insecta > Diptera > Tipulidae > Nephrotoma > Nephrotoma appendiculata. The sequence continues at coordinate 272,703,401 of OX371225.1, read as the reverse complement.
TTTTGTGGTCTGACTCAGAGATCACACTTATTCGCATAAAATCACTACCGTCGAAATTTACAACGTTCGTGGCAAACCGTGTGGCACAAATTCAGGAATTAACTGTTCTAGGTACTTGGCGATATGTTCCGTCACAAATGAACCCAGCAGATCTAGCTTCCAGAGGTCTGATGCCTCGAGACATAATTGATTGTACAATGTGGTGGAACGGTCCCAAATTTTTATATGAAAATCAAGACAACTGGCCAATATCCCCCAATTCTCATATATCTTCAGAGTTATTGGAACTCCGAAAAACTGAAGTGTCGTTAATTTGCACGAATATGAATTGGGATTTATTCGAAAAATTTTCAAATTTCAAGAAATTACTTCGTGTCACTGCCACTTGTATGCGGTTTGTTAATAACTGTAAGACAAACCGTGAGAATCGTTCGTTCGGCCCGTTGCATAGTTCCGAAATTGAAATGGCATTAAAAGCGCTAATCAAATTTATTCAATCGCATGAGTATGTGGATGAAATAAAACATCTTCAAAAGGATAATTTGGTTTCAAAGAAAAGTAGAATCAAATCATTAAGCCCATTTTTGGACAAAAACGGAATTTTACGTGTGGGTGGGAGATTAATGAACTCCAACATAAATTATGATCACCAACATCAGATATTGTTACCAGGAAGTCATACGTTTACAAAATTGTTAATAACAGATCAACATTTTGATTTATTACATGTAGGGCCTCAATCATTGTTGTACAACCTTAGGCTTCGATTTTGGATAACAGGTGGCCGAAGTTTATGCCGTAAAGTCGTCCGAGAATGCATTCGATGTGTGCGTGTCAGACCACAGCTCATAACTCAAATTATGGGCCAATTACCGGTAGATCGGGTTAATCCAAGTACTCCATTTAACAACACCGGCGTTGACTTTTGTGGACCTTTCTATATTGTTCATAATCATCGGTCTAAAATTAAGCATAAAGTATACATTGCTATTTTTATTTGCTTCGCGGTTAAAGCAGTACATATGGAAATTGTGGGAGATCTATCGACACAATCGTTTTTGGCAGCTCTTCGTAGATTTACGTCTCGCCGTGGTAAATGTGCGCGTATTTATTCGGATAATGCTTCGAATTTTATAGGCTCCCGAACAGAATTAAAGGAATTGTTTCAATTATTTATGTCGGAAATGTATCAAAATGAAGTAACGAGATTCTGTTCAGATCAAGGTATTGAATGGAACACGATTCCACCTCGATCTCCACATTTTGGTGGCCTCTGGGAGGCAGCCGTAAAAAGTGCCAAATTTCACTTAAAACGTGTGATAGGTCAATCCACGTATATATTTCAAGAATTTCATACATTGGTTGTCCAAGTGGAGGCGTGCCTTAATTCACGACCTATATCTCCAATGTCGGATGACCCCACGGATTTGTCACCATTAACCCCAGGTCATTTTTTGATCGGAAAATCACTTAATGCCATACCTGAACCATCTCTTGATCACATAAATTTAAATAAGCTTTCGAGATATCAACGAGTACAGGCTTTATTACAACAATTTTGGCAACGTTGGTCAAAGGAGTACCTTTCAGAGTTACAAAACCGTCGAAAATGGCTAATTCCATCAACTGAAATTAAGATTGGGTCATTGGTCTTATTACACGAAGAGGGCATTCCTCCCATGAAATGGATCATGGCAAGAATAATCCAAATTCATTTAGGAAAGGATCGACATGCTCGCGTGGTAACTGTCAAAACTGCCAATTCAGAATTTAAGCGAGCAATCACAAGAATAAGTTTGTTACCAATAAAATCAGGTTAATATAATTAAATCATAATCTACTTAATCGGGTATTGACCAATTGACTGATGTCATGAATTATTACGTTATTTGTTATCATAATCAATTGAATAATCATTTTATCGAATTTATTGAATTTCACTAAGTTGTAATTAATAAAATTAAATTTAAATCTAAGGAGTTATTGAAATAAATAGTAGATTTGTTTTTATATAAGTATTATATTTTTAGATGATAAGATCAAAGGTAATTAGGTTAACTATAATTATAATAATTGAAATTTGTAATTTCAATGCGGGGAGTATGAATAATTTTATTGTCAATATTTCTTGAATAATACAAAAGGTACTAAACCAAGAAAAAGGACTAACAATTTAAGAAATATTAAATCGGGTAATACTAAATTAATACAGAGAATTTTATATCTTTACTTTCGTTTTTTTTTTATTATTATTCACTCTCTTCGTTGTGCTGCTAAACAAGAAAAATTAGTATAAGTTTTCAAGAGTTTTAAATAAAATCAAAATAAATAAATTAAATAATAATCGCGTTTCAATTCAATTTGTATTATACAAAGATAATTTCCAATAATAAAATAAGATAATTTTTTTTGAAGTTTATAAATTAAACAGTAATCACACGGAGAATAGGAAACAGATTTTAGAATGATATTGCTTTGCTCAAATGGAGTCAAGAACGAAAAACACTCTACGGTAATTATTTTTAGATGTCTACAGAATGAGTAGAAAGAATTGACACCAAAACGATTGATCAACATCGCGGTGAATCGGTACAACAATTCTATGCACTCAATCATCCAACAAAAGCCAAACGATTCTTCGGAAGGGTTCAAAGAGAGAACTACCAACATTAAACCAACTTTTAAACCAACACGAGGACATAATCAAAAAATCAGAAGAGCACAGGAATTCAAAAAGGTGATATACAATCTTCACATTGATCACAAATCCAATCCAAAAATACACCAAAATTTCAGGAAGACACAGTAGCAGAGCACAACAATGTTACTGTCATCATGATTTCAGGAAAACGAATTCATAAGACAGCAGGAGAGCGAACTTTTAATCCACGGAACGTGGATCTTTGAAGAGGGAAGAGCTAACATTCCAATGTAACATAAAATATGCTGATGCATTTCTTTTAGCATAGTTAAGTCAGTTTGACATTTTTGAATAAATAAAATTATTTTTTTTCATCGTTTACGGATAAATCCCATTAACTTGCATGGTTAAACGGTTTCATCGATGTCTCAAACCTTTTTGCCAATTCAGAACCAGTTATGAAAGCAGTGAACGTATGTATGACATCAGCCCGCAATGTAAATTAGAAACTGTAAGATGCAGATATGGGTTGCGAAAACTCCACAGAATACGTAGAGTGAGATGAGACAACTTGCAACGAGGAATGTGTGAATCATCTTGAAGCAATTAAACATAACACTAGTCAGCTCGCACCAAATATAATTATTTAATCGAGTGCAAGCTGGCACAATAACACAAACTCAAAACTGATAAGAAAATTTAATTTTCATTGAACATGAAGATTTTATTTGGCAAACAAAAATTACTTTTGGTCATTACCTTCTTAGATAAAATTCCATTTCAAGTGGTGCAACATAAATCTCATTGCAACAGAAACAAATTTTTAAAATACCTTGTTGTTGTTGGCTTTCGTTTTTTTGTTTAAAAGATAAGCACGCGGCTCTCCGAGATGGTGCTAAACCGTATACCAAGATTTTAACATGGTAAATATACACAAAAAAAATTGCAGAAATTATTATCTTACATTGAATGTCATTTTAAGAAAATTAAAACAGAACCAACAAAGTTAGGATTTGAGCGCCTTTATGTTGTTTTGTTGCTTTCCTTATTTGTTTTGAAAATTAAATCTTTTAACACATTTTGAAATACGAATAAATCTTAAATTACGGCATTTTGAAATTGTTTCGTTTTATTTGCTTAAATAACACAAGATGTACATTACAGTGTGCGCGAACTTTGAAAAATAAAAAAAACTGTGAGATGACGTGTTAACGTGCCAAAAGCGAAATGATAAATTTATACCGAGCGCATCGTTTAAACGTGCGTTGTGCACACAAGCGGTTTTAAAGATGTTGGTCGAAAGATTATCAAATTCAATTAAATTATCGTGGTAATTAATATTAAAAAAATTTTCAGAACCCCAGTTTCCTCACCGTGTGTTGCTTTAACAAACATCTTTTTTGGTTGGAAATTCTTGCAAAAAAACAGTTCAAAAAGTTTTTTTTTTATTTTATTTTAGCCAAAATTTAAATGTTTAATTTGGTTTAAGTATTTTTAAATTAATTTTGATAATTTACGACTGTTTAAGGTGTGTGCGACCGCGTATAACGTTATTTGATATATTCGAACTTTGCTCTTATTTTTAAATTGGTTGATCGTGTAAAGTATTTTTCGTGTTTGGTTTTAATTTGAATTTGGCAAGAATAAGAGTATTTGGAAGTCAGTTTTCATTCATCTGGAATTTGAGTAGCTCTGGTAATGATGGTAGGTGACTTTATTTTATATAGATCAAGCCGAATTATTTATTGAGCTTCCAAAAATGTTTTAAATTTATCTAACTTTTTTCACTTAGTAACCTTTTCACCTGCGCATTCTCGACACAAAATTCAATATTTGATTCTTCGTTGTTCGTTTTGACTAGAACAGTGCTGTTCTCTGCCTGATAGATCATTGCTATGGTCGTGTTTAACCCATGAGCTTTTATTTTTCACCCAATAGTTCTAACTGGCCAATTTCAAAAACGAAAAACTTTCATGGAATGTTTTTATAGTCGTATTCTTTTGATGGAGAACTACCCATAAGTGAAAATCTTCCGAAAATTCTCTTAACTTCGAAATTCTGCACCAGAAGCTGTTTTTGATAGTCTGATCAACCACTAACATCCTTTCGTCTCTCAACGGTTTAGTGCTCCCTCCCCAAAGAGTTCATCGGACACTCACACTCCTCTATCAAAGAGGAATTGCGTCTCAAACTGGTTTGGTACCTTCCTGTGGCACTATTCTGGCTTTCCCTGGGAATAGGGAATTGGGAAAAATATTTTCATAGCATTATTGTCTAAATTATATTTTTGTAGCCTACTAAGTTTGGTGTAAATATTTTAGAAACAAAGTTAAATGTGAAAATATTTTGTGGAACAAAAGTTTCCCACTTAACTTTGTTTTGAAAATTTTTACACTGAACCATCAGTAGGCCAGAAAAATAAAATTAAGACAAAAATGCTATGAAAATATTTTTCCCAATTCCCTATTCCCAGGGAAAGCCAGAGTAGGGCCACTGGGCAATTTTTTTTTATTAAAATTGGTCACGACCTCCTAGGTCTGGCCTAGTTTTAGAGTGTCCCATGTGTGTCAGTAGAAACCTAGCAACCCATCTGAGAACTGACTAAATGGACTGGATAAACTGACTAGGGTTGGTCAACTGGTCGGACTGGATCGTCTGGATGGTCTGGATGGACCGGGCGGGCTGGATGGACTCAAAAAACAGAATTGTCTGGATGAACTGGACGAACTGAATGGACTGGATGGGTTGGATGAACTGAATGTACTGGATGGGCTGAATGGACTGGATAAACTGAATGAACTGGATGAACTGAATGTTTTAGTTGGACGGGATCGGCTGGATGGGCTGGATGGACTGTAAGCACGGGGTGTTCTGGACTCACTAGATGGAGTAGATATATTCAGCTGGGTGGACTGGATGGTCTGGATGGACTGGATGGAATGGATACACTGGATGGGCTGGATGGGCTTAATATACTGGATGGGCTGAATAAAAAAAATAATCAAGATGTTGTGGATGGAGTGGCTGAACTAGGTGCACTGGTTGGACTGGATGGACAGGATATACAGGATAAACTGGATTGACTGGAAGGACTGGATGAAATGGATGGACTGGGTGCACTAAATGGACTGGATAAAATGGTTTGTCTGGATGGTCTGGATGAACTAGATGGTCTGGATGGACTGGGCCTGTTTGGAATGGATGGACTGTATGGAGACTGTATGGACTGGGTGAACTGGGTGGACTGGATGGGCCGAATGTACTGGATGGGTGGAATGAAAAACTAGATAGGATGTTCTAGATGGAGTGGCTGGGCTCGGCGCACTGGATGGACTACACCTTTTCCAATTGTAATTCAGAAAGTATCAGTTGTAATTCAGAAAGTATAAATTGTAGTTCAGAACATTTCGACATTCGTCGAATTGTAGCAATTTCACAACAGGAATTTTATGTATTGAACGAATATGTTAATTTACTTCATAGTTAGCGAATTTTAGGAATTTTAGGTGAGAATCATTTGATAGTGATTGAGGCTAAGGCGCAACTTGACGTCATTTATACTGACTTTAGTAAGGCGTTTGACTCAATCAACCATGTTATTGTATTGGAAAAATTAAAATCTTTTGGCATTTCTAATAATTTGTTAAAATGGATTGAATCATACCTTACTGAACGCATACAGTTTGTAAAAATCAATGACAGATTTTCTAATCCGATAAAAGTGCATTCGGGAGTTCCACAGGGTTCCCATCTTGGACCCCTTATCTTCATTTTATTCTTGAACGATATCACCAAATGTGTCAAATTCGCTCGTTGTCTAATTTATGCTGATGATCTAAAAATATTTTCCCCTATAAATAATACGCAAGACTCATTTAATCTGCAGAAGGACATTGATGCAATTAGCCATTGGTGTGAAAATAATTTATTATTTTTGAATACCAAGAAATGTAAAATTATGTCATTTACCCGCTCATCGTCATATGTAATACATGATTATTGTATTAATAATGATAAGTTATCAAGAATAACTGAAGTAAGAGATCTTGGGGTTATGTTTACACAAACCTTATCAGTGAATCGGCATATTGATTTGATAATTGCAAAGGCTTATTCTATGTTAGGATTTCTTAAACGAATTATGAAAGAGTTTAATAACCCGAAAGCTTTAATCTCGCTATATCAATCTCTTGTCCGTTCACAACTTGAATATGCGTCATGTGTTTGGTGTCCAAGTTGCAGTAATCATGTCAAGAGAATTGAGGCGGTTCAGAAATCATTCTTAATTTTCTATGCCTGGAAAACTATTGGGTTTGATAATCGTAGAATGTGGTGGGAGAATGTTTTAGGCCTCCCTCCATATACCGAGCGATGTAAATCTCTAAAACTCGAGCCACTTGATATTCGTCGGCAGCATGCTGGGGCTATTTTCATTTCCAATTTACTAAATGGCGAAATAGTCAGCTCGTATTTATTATTTAACCTTAACTTGTATGCCCCTGTGAGGAATCTACGTACTCGAACTCTTCTGAAATTAGATTTTCATAAGACTAATTATGGATGTGACGAACCTTTGAATTTAATGTCGAAGTTTTATAATCAATTAAGTATGTTTTATTTGACGAAATCTGGAATCAGACTATCTTTAAGGGAAAACTATTTTAAATAATTTATTATAATAACTAGAATTATGTATTTCATTTGATATATTTTTTATTGCTAAAATTGTACTGTAATTTATATTACGAATTAATTCACTAAAATAAAAATAAAATAAAATAAAATAAAGATAGGTTTTTAGAGATTGCGGAAGATAACACAACTTACCATTCAAATATACTCGTATATGTACATAGTAATAAATGAGACGACAGTATGTGTTTTGCGGTGAGGAGGATATTTATTCCGTAATGAAAGATTTAATTGAAAATATTTTGGGAATTTACTTTCTCAATTATATTGATAAATATTGAATTTTTCTGAATTATAATTAACAATTTATTTTTTTACAAAGCACAAATAATAAACAACCCTTGGTAACATTAATACAAACAACAACAGAAAGATAATTTAAATAAAATAAATAATTAAAGTAATAAACGAACTTTCACTTTAGCTACCAACAGACATGTCATTCATTGCCAAAGCGGCAACTTGATGGATTGAAGAATGTTGTATGGCACGAGCACAATCACCTCCGGCTACATTGTTGTTTGCTTGATCAATAATCCCCTCCAAGTATACCAATCTTTGTTCCATAACACCAGGACCTGTAACGCTTGGTATTCTAATATTATTTTTAGCGTAAGCCTTCACCTTTGACCAAATAGTCTCAATAGGATTAAGCATTGGTGAATATGGCCCTAGCCGCAGCAGAGACGCTGTAGTCCCATTAATAACTGTTTCCAGATTTGAATGGCAAGGTGCGTTGTCTGAAACAATTACCAAATCTTCAAGTTCATTTCCAATGTTTTGCCAGTGCTGCATCAGTCTTGTCACCCACGCATTTGCTAGATGGGTGGTAAATGAACCTCTTCTCCGCTCCATTAAAACAACTCCTGCAGTAGAGATTGCTCCTATCAAATGGATGTTAGGGCCTCGTGCGGCTGGGAGAAGTTGAACTGCTCTGGCACCAGCTACTGCACGGCCCCTTGTCCGGCGGCAAAATAAATTAAAATTGGTTTCATCTATCCAAACAATCTGTTTCCCTTGTTGAATATAGTTATTCAAACTTTGGACATATTCTGCTCTTTTCCTTTTATTTATGTCAGAGTTCATAGTGCAAGGTTCATTATGAACTTTCTTCGTAGTGAAGAGCCTGCCTTCTAGGTAATTGCCTACTGTTGACACAGATATCGATATGTTGAATTTGGTCAATATTTTTTGTTTTAATTTCTGCAATGTACAGCTGCAATCCTGTTCTACCCATGAAACAAGCGAATCAATTTGTGCCTCATTCAAAATTCGATGTTTTATACCTCCTCTTGCTAACATTTTGTGTTGCCCTGATCGAATCCAATGAAACGCGGTTTTGTACTTGATGTCCAACGTCGCAGCTAAGGACACCCAATCATCACCTTTATTGGCACAATTCACGATTCTTTCACGATCTGCATTAATATTTTTTTTTGTACTTTTTTCGTTCTGTGCTTTCAGTTGCAGTCAGAACAGCTCTGCAAATAGGACATATAGCATCCGGTACATTGTTCATATCTCTTTGACACTTGTATGCAGTAGATGTCTGCATTGTAATAGCCTTATTACTTTATTCCGTGTCATTGAAGTGCAACAAATAACGCAATTGTCTTTAAACTCCATTCAAAAATATGGGATTAAACGATTTAAGTTTTCAGAAGAAATAAAACAAATTAATTAAAAAGTCTTTTTTTTTTAAACATAGAATATGACACATATTTTTGGTTACTATGTTTAAAATGATCATTTTTTTATGTATAATGCTAATGCAGTAAAATTAAGTACATATTGTAATTCAAATAACGTTAACATGTTCTGAACTACAATTGATACTTTCTGAATTACAATTGACTAATCTGAATTACAATTGATACTTTCTGAATTACAACTGATACTTTCTGAATTACAATTGGAAAAGGTGTAGATGGACTGGATGGACTATGTGGACTGAATGGACCGGATGTCTGGAATAAAAAGAATAAACAGGAAGTTCTGGATGGAGTGGCTGGGCTCGGCGCACTGGGTGGACTAGATGGACTCGATGGACTGGATGGACTATCTGGACTGGGTGGACTGGAGGACTGGATGGACTGGATGGACTGGATGGACTGGATGGACTGGATGGACTGGATGGACTGGATGGACTGGATGGACTGGATGGACTGGATGGACTGGATGGACTGGATGGACTGGATGGACTGCATCGACTGGATGGACTGGATGGACTAGATGGACTGGATGGACTGGATGGACTGGATGGACTGGATGGACTGGATGGACTGGATGGACTGGATGGACTGGATGGACTGGATGGACTGGATGGACTGGATGGACTGGATGGACTAGATGGTCTGGATGGACTGGGCCTGTATGGAATGGATGGACTGGGCCTGTATGAAATGGATGGACTGTATGAAGTGTTTAGACTGGGTGAACTGGGTGGACTGGGTGGACTGGGTGGACTGGAGGACTGGATGGACTGGGTGGACTGGAGGACTGGATGGACTGGATGGACTGGATGGACTGGATGGACTGGATGGACTGGATGGACTGGATGGACTGGATGGACTGGATGGACTGGATGGACTGCATCGACTGGATGGACTGGATGGACTAGATGGACTGGATGGACTGGATGGACTGGATGGACTGGATGGACTGGATGGACTGGATGGACTGGATGGACTGGATGGACTAGATGGTCTGGATGGACTGGGCCTGTATGGAATGGATGGACTGGGCCTGTATGAAATGGATGGACTGTATGAAGTGTTTAGACTGGGTGAACTGGGTGAACTGGGTGGACTGGGTGGACTGGGTGGGCTGAATATACTGGATAGACTGGATAAAAAAACTAGACAGGATGTTCTGGATAGAGTGGCTGGGCTCGGCGCACTGGGTGGACTAGATGGACTCGATGGACTGGATGGACTATCTGGACTGGGTGGACTGGAGGACTGGATGGACTGGATGGACTGGATGGACTGGATGGACTGGATGGACTGGATGGACTGGATGGACTGGATGGACTGGATGGACTGGATGGACTGCATCGACTGGATGGACTGGATGGACTAGATGGACTGGATGGACTGGATGGACTGGATGGACTGGATGGACTGGATGGACTGGATGAACTGGATGGACTGGATGGACTAGATGGTCTGGATGGACTGGGCCTGTATGGAATGGATGGACTGGGCCTGTATGGAATGGAGGGACTGTATGAAGTGTTTGGACTGGGTGAACTGGGTGGACTGGGTGGACTGGGTGGGCTGAATATACTGGATAGACTGGATAAAAAACTTGACAGGATGTTCTGGATGGAGTGGCTGGGCTCGGTGCACTGGATGGACTAGATAGACTCGATGGACTGGATGGACTGGGTGGACTGGATGGACTGAATGGACTGGATGGACAGAATGGGCTGGATGAACTGGATGTACTGGATGGACTGCATGGCCTGGATGGACTGGATGAACTGGATGAACTGGATGGAATAGATGGACTAGATTAACTGTATGGACTGGATGGGCGGAATAAAACAAATAGACAGGATGACCTGGATTGACTAGATGTTCTGGATGGACTGGATGGAATTGATGGACTGCATAGACTGGGTGGACTGTATAGAATTGATGGACTAGATGAACTGAAGGTACTGTATAGCCTGGGTAGACTGGATGGACGGATAGAACTGAATGGACTGAATCAAATTGTCCCGATGAAGTGAATGGATTAAACTGAATGGTCCCGATGTATTTGATGAACTGCACGAACAAGATGGACTAGATGAACTGGCGGTTTTAGAGATTAGTCAATGAAAATCTTTTTCTCGATTTCGCGAAAATTCCTCGAGGATTCCCGAGAGATATTTTATCTATTTTCGAGAATTTGAGAATTCAATAATTTTTAAATATTTAGCTCAACAACTTTGAAATAAGTCAAATCCTGGCCAAATGATTTGTTGATTCTGCTCTGCATATTTCAATTTTTGTTGCAAATGTGAGAGTAATCAGGTGGTCTGGAAGGACCACATATACTAGATGGACTGCACGAACTGGATGGATTGGATGATCTGGCTTTATTGCACGAACTGTGGATAGGCTGGATGAACTGGACGGACTAGATGTACCGGATGAATTGGACAAGCTCGATGAGCTGGATCGACATTGCATTGACAGGAAAAACTGAATTGATTGGATGGACCGGATCTTCTAGGTGTAGTGAGTGGACTGGATGGAATGGAATGAACATAAAGGACTGGATGGTCTGGATGGATTGACTTGATGAACTGGATGAACTGGGTGAACTGGATGGATTGAATGGATTGGATGGGCTGATTGGATGGAATGACTGGATAGACTGACTGGATGTACTGACTGGATAGACTGCTTGGATGGACTAACTGGATGGACTGATTTGCTGGGTGCACTGAATGGACTGACTGGATGGACTGACTGATTGAGCTGGCTTGATAGACTGGATGTACTGGATGGACTGGGTAGGCACGATGGACTCGATCGACTGCATATACTGAATAGACTGAATCGAATGGTCCTGATAGCCTTTATCTCTCTTTTCCTCTGCTTAGCAACTACCAAAACATTCAAATCCAGCAAAATATTTCGTTTATTCTACTCTGTACATTTCAATTTTTTTTTTTGTAAATATATGTGTCACTTCCCACTGTAATTATATTAAATTAATCAATTTGCATTTTTTTCAATGCTGTGTATATTCGAAATAGTTTGACCATTCTAACTTATCGTATTGACGATTGGGGCCAGAATCACTTCCGCAAGCGCTGGTATCATTTAGAAATTCCGCACAAAATATATTCTCGTTCAAAAAACTTAATGTGATTATCCAGGACATAAAGAAGAGTTAGTCGAATCTCTACTCAAGAAATTGAGTGCTAACCAATTTTTCAACAAACGATTGATAGAATCCAAGTTGCTGTGTGAAAATCGAAAACTGTTTATGTAGAGTATATCTCCAAATGGATCATTTGTTCAGCTAGCAGAAAACTCAAAAGGAAAATTTTAGCATGCAATAAGCAGTTATATAAGTTACTTCGTAAGAGCCTGAATTTCACGCCGGCGCTACTCTTCGAAATAAGCTATATGGTCATTTACCTTGCCATAGAGAAAACATAAAATATTATTGGAGCCGACATATTCAAAATGTATCGACCATTTGAGTTAGCAAAGACACATCAAGGTTATCAAAGAATAATTTGGAGGGAGAATTCGAACGAACCGTTATAGGAATGCAACTTGATTATACTGTTACCTATACCGTATGACAGCAACTCCGTTCTTATACAAATAAGGACATAACATCATCTAGCAATGAACGAAGCTAAAACCTTTCCACTTGCTTATAATGTTCTTACAGAGGACTTCTACGTGAACGTCGATCTGACGAGTGCATTCATTTTATACGACCATCTTATCACATTACTTCAAAAGGATCAAATTCGCCTAAGCAAGCAGTCACAAGTTAAAATTTTCAAAACTAGAAATTCAGTGGATCCGAACATCTGGCTTTTTCTGATTAAAAGTTAATTACATATGTATCTAAATTTTGTACATTGGATGGAATCGCAGGAATGGATAACTGAAATAAATTAGAATGACTAAATCAATACAGAAATTACATATATTAAAATGACTGAAGTTGCGAGATGAAGTGCCTCAGCTCGAAATCGTTTTAATTCCATATCGACTAGGAACTGTATCAACTGTATTTCGAATCGTCAGACAAATCGTGTGTGGCCATGGTCGAAAATCGCAGTTAAATACCATACAGAACAATCGCAGTTAAGCAAACTAAACCACGTTTGGAGCTGTGTAGAGCACGTAACTAATGGCGTCTTCAACTCCTCACTTGAACCATCTCCTTGCGTTGGTTGCATATGATTTATTTTCCCTTTTATTATGGCCAAACTATAATTGAAATTGTTGAAGAATCTTATCGCAATGTGTCGTTTGCATGTTGCTGTGGTTCTCAAGTAACTTGAAGTTCTTTCTATCTTTGATGACATCATCACAGTTTTCTTCATGTTATATTTCATGTTATAATTATATTACACAATATGCGGCAAGTAGTCGGATATCTCCTACATTATCGAAACATACACCACCTGTACCCTCTAGTGGTAAATATATCTATTACGGAGCCACTAATATTCGCGAAAATGTTTGTCGCTTTCACATCTAGTGCACCAAAACACACACACACAATGTACAGACCTCCAGAAATCTTTAATTTTACTTTACCTATTTAACATTAGGAACCGTATGAATTATTAAAGTAATTGTAGTAATTCTCGGTAAAATAAATCGAGTCAATCCACCGGCAGTGAAAAATCCGTCAATTTACATCATCTCACGCCTCGGAACATGTTACTGTAACCACCAACGTGATAACAAAATCTTGAACCATTCTGACTTGCTTTTTCGAAACGAATTAGAACATTCATTTATTTTTTCAACAGATTTAGTGTCGAGCAACGAAAACTCATGATACCAGCTTCTAAAATTTTTTCCAGTATTCCTTGTTGTCAATTGCACATGCACTACTTCCTATTATGAGTAGAAAACAGAGTATCAGTTTTATATTCTGCCAACTCTGAATTGTTTTAATCATAAAGTTGAGGGGCCCGCATTGCTACGCACACAAATTGATTTCGATCGATTTTCTATTTAACATCATTATAACGGTTATGATTATTTTTATTTGATACATTATTCATTTTCACTTTTCCAAATTTCATTTTCTATTTTCCTCCTAAATACAAAATCTTCATGATGTGCGATTCACAATCGTATAAATAATAAGTATTTGCTATTCTACGCTCACGTCTTGTACTTAATATGGGATTTCGTTTTTTTTTTTTTTTTTTTCATTTAATTTTTCCTCACGAATTCACAAATTTCGTTTGTTTTCCTTCTACGTTCTTGTACGTAGATGTTGTTCGAGTTCCCTCCAAGTTTGATTGCTTCATTTTGATTTTATTAAATTTTCATTCCGGTGCGTTGTTGTGTCGTAGTAAAATTGAGAAAAGCAAAATAAATATTGATTTTGATTTCGTCTTTAAAAAACAAAAACAAAAATATTTTGATATTAAGATGAAAATCATCTTAATATTGGGGAAATGCGTTTGAGTTGTTTTTTCTTTTGTTTTCCATTTGTGAATAATTGGATTTTTTTTTTGTATTTTCGGAAAAGTCAATTTAACTGATCAAATTGGGTTAGTGTCAACAGTGAAGCAAATTATTTATGTTCTTATACGGTGCTTGTTAAATCTATACAGAATCTTTTATACGGTAGATATAGAATTGGATCGATACCAGTCACTTATCTAAGCGATCGTATTGTATTTTGCAAACAAAACACTCAGCGTTTTGAGCTACAAATTTTACTTCCCAAATCTTTAATTTATTGAACAATTCACTAATTCCACATTTTATCACTGTTCATTTTCCATCGTCACCACGTGTTAAACCAGCATCAGCTTCAAGGCCATCCACGCTACGTAGCAATAAGGAAATAACTACAACCGTATAGGACATAGAATACAATTTGTTGGTTAAGTGAAAATTAAATATGGAAGCAATAACTCGCAGAAGTAGTGCGATTAAAGCCGGCATACCAAAATTGGAGACCTACGCTAAAGCGGCAACTAATAAGATCAGCTATGACGATTTAAAGGTTCGGTTAAAGTCGAAAACGAAGTCAATGTTTGCGTTGAACCCGTTGAAGTAGGGACGATGAATTAGCGTCCGGACAATACTATTATATAGTCGCTATGTTGAATGCCATAATGAGAACCAAAATTGCATGGGATGTAATCAATTTAAACGACAGTTTTAAATCGACGTTTTGCCAACCACCGGCATCCGATTTTAAGCTGCAACCATGCACAATTCTTTAGTTTGATGGAAAATATGAGGAATGGAAATCATTTCATAATCTTTTTAAGGCCATAATACACGAAAAGGTTAACCTCTCTCCTTTCCAGAAATTTCAATATTTAAAGGGGTTATTAAAAACGGAAGCTAGAGCTCTAATTCGGCATTTTCATGTAAATGATCGATAAACCTCCAATTTTAAAGGCAACATCAGCAAATGTAGCAAAGGTTTACGATAAATGCGGTAAGGTAGTCCGCGGTCTTAAGGTGCTAGGATCATAGGCAGAAAAACGAGATCCATGGTTAATTTATCTAGTGTTACAAAAGTTAGATGCGAATATGGCGAACCGAAACTGCGGAAGTAGAGTTTCCACTCTTCAATGTTTCTTTGATTTCCGTCTTAAGCGAATGGCCTTTCTGCAAGGTATTAAGCACAAGACTACACTAGGACAGCCAAGCATCAGATGTACGTTTGTCCAAAATTCTTAAACAAATGGGTTGTGTTTTAATTGTCTGAGCGCTAAACATCAAGCTTATCAGTGCAGATCAAGGCGAAGATGTACAGAATCTAATAAGACACAACATGCTTTTACATTTAAATGAATTTGAAGGAGCATGTGCTACCATTGCAGCTGATACAAATGAAAACAATAGAGGTTGTACTCAAAATAGTTCTGAAACAGAAGAAGCCAGCTGTCACGCATCTACTATGCAGAATAATAATTACGTAATTTTTTTCTCCTTCCGAAGTGAAACAAATGCAGGAATCTCAAGGGGAATCACGGATCTAGCATTAGGTTCAAGGATCAAAAACAATTTTCATCTAAACATAAATGCGGTAATACTTCCTAAACATCGAATTATGAACCATCACGAATATTAGGACAGCCGTGTTTGATGAAACTCTCCGCAGTATACAACTGGCAGATCCATATTTCTTTCAAACCAAGAATGTGGATATACTTATAGGCAGTGACTATTTCTTTAATTTACTATGTAGTACGGGCAAGTATGAAACGGCACCAAGGTGATAGCACAAAATACGAAATTGGGTTGGGTAGTTACTGGTGGACCAAATGTTGGTGAAGGCAGTCAAACACAAGCCAGCTTATTAATAGATATCGATGCGAGTGTAAGACGGTCTTAGGAGATAGAGGAGACACAACAGACGAGAGTGTTAAGACAAGAAAAAACTAAGTGCATTCAAAAATACAAAGAAAAGTGTAGCCGCAGAAAAATAATGTCTCAAGTAAGGAATATAAGATTTTTTTGAAAGATCCAAACCAGGATACTATCTATTTGAATCTATTTGATTCAAAAAAGATGGCGAAAGAGTGAACGTTGTACATTTGGTGTTGGTGAAGAAAAATTAAAATAATAATTAATTAAAATTATATTGTGATTATTCCATGTGCGAAATAACTTATAAAACTATTAATTATTTTTATTTCATTTAATCTACGCAAAATAATATCTAATTTGATACATAATATGTTATGTTATTTCATTTGCTTGAATAAAAATTTCAATACTCATCAAAAATTTTTCAACATGGTGGTTACGTCAGTAAATTAATTATCAATTCAGTTAAGTTTGTTTTCTTCTATTTTCTATAATATGGACACACGTGAATTTACAAATTAAAATTAAAATATAATAATAGAACAGTAATTATATAAATAAGTTGGTCCATTTAAGTTTCTTTTAACAAATCTTTGTGTAAATTAGTGCAATAATCTGTGTTATAATTAACAATAATGGTTAGTACCACTAATAATAATAAATCTGGTCCCACTACACGCAAACAGTCCACGCGTGATCCCGTCACGCTAGCAGATAGTTTATTCAATTTAGAAAATCCAACTAATAAGGATCTTCTAATTGCCATTTCTTCCATTCATAAAAGTAATGAAGTTACAAATAAAAAACTTGACTCAGTGATGGATGACATAAAAATTCTTATTTGTGATAATGAGGCCAACAAGAAACAAATTAATATAAACAAAAATGTAATCGATTCAGTCCAACATGAGATTACGCATTTGAAGAACGAAGTTGAATATTTGAAGCAGAAAGAATTTAACAATGACGTTATCATTTCCGGTATTCCACATATTGTAAACATTACTGCGGAGGAATTACTGAACTCTATTCGGAATATATTCATGCTGCATAACGAAGCTATTATTTCCTATTACCTTCGGCAAAATAGTAATCGGCAACAATTTCAACTATTCATCAAATTTAAAGACTTGGGCTGTAAGGATGCCTTCATTAAAAAGGTTCGTACTAAGGGGCCGCTTTTATTACATCAATTGTTACCACAATCCAGTATTACGGCTAATGTTGTTAACCGTAAATTATTCATCAATGATCGATTAACAAAATTCAACATAAATTTATTAAATCAGCTGAGGCAATTACAAAAACAAAAAGTGCTTAGTAATATCTGGTTTCGCAACGGCATATTTTCTGTTAAAATCAACAAAGATGACACAACGTCAACAATTATCAGCAATGCAGTTGACATCTCTAAACTCAGAACAACGGAATAATCATTAAAAACGAATTTTCTACTACAAATTATATTTTTATTCTTAATATCTACCATTTTTCTATTACCAATATCAAGGTCAAATGTAACACATATTTGTGATTGTGATTGAGTTTTGTTTCATTTCATTTATTTTTTATTCTTTTTTTTTTTGTTGTTTAAGATAAATTAAATCTATTTTAATTAATATTTTGTTAGTGATGGATTCTGGTGAAGAACAAGATCTGCTCAATGAAATCAACATATCATTTGCAAAATATAGCAGTTTTGATTGCGTGGCATTCGGTTTTGAAAGAATACTCTACATTAATGCAAGAAGTTTACGCAACAAATTGGATGAAGTAGAAATGACTATTTCCTCCTTTTGTAAAAAGCCTCAAGTTTTGGTTATTTCTGAAACATGGATATATGGTAATGAAGTTCAGTATTTTAATTTACCAGATTTTACTTCCTACCACTGCGTTATGGATGACAATCGGGGCGGTGGCGTTTCTATTTTTGTGCATGACAGTCTTTGTTCAACTTTTGCTTTCTCTGAGTCCACAGATTACGCCAGCTATTTAGTCGTACAACTATTACCATTTAACATTAAGATCTGTGGAATATATAGGTCCCAAAAAGCCAATCTGGATACTTTCCTTGTCAAATTAGACGATATCCTTAACACGTACACACACTGCATTATACTGGGTGATTTAAATGTTAATTATTTACTTGCTAATGATTTATCTACACAAAAACTTGAAAGTTGTGTTCTTTCACATGGTTTTGTTATATTGAACCCTCGACTAACTAGCTTTTACACAAGAATGTCCAATAACCCTTCTATTTTAGATTATGTTATAACAGATTTAATTTCAAAAAGGTATAATCTCGACAGCTTTGATGTATCCTATTCTGACCATAAAATTCTTGTGCTTGATTATTTTTCTCAAGCTCGTCGTAATTTTACTTTCCCACAAGCGACTAAAACGATAATTGATCATCAAAGTATTTCTAGAGTATTAAGCGACTGCGCTGTTCCAACTGCCGTTGATATATCTAGTCTAATTGTTTATTTAACCGATTTAATACGAAGACATACTATCTCTATGAGAATTAAAAAACATAATAAACATTGGATTAATAGTGAAATTTTACAATTAATTTCTACTAGAGATACATTTTATCGTTTTTATAAAAAGTATCCTGTAAATTCATACTTCAAACACCAATTTCTGTATCACAGAAATTTGGTTACCAATAAAAACAAATTTTTAAGGAACAATTATTATAGTGATCAGTTTAGGCAGAATAACTTTGACTCTCGAAAAAATTGGAATTTATTCAATCGCATTATTTTTAATCGTTCAAAAACAATTAGCCCTATAATTATCTCTGATAACCCTGGTAATTTTTTGGAACCACTGGCGGCTGCAAACACGTTCAATAGGCACTTTATTAGTGTTTCTTCTAATTCTTGTGACCAAGCATTCTCTATCACAAACCTTGACATTATCCATAGTTTCAGGCATTACGTAGTATACAACTGCCCTGTACCCATTTCAATATCAAATGTCAATTTTTGTATTGTTGACAATATCATTAGTTCTCTTAATACCAAATCGGCTAATGGATATGATTTAATATCAGTAAAATTCTTACAAATCCATAAACAAAATCTCATAAATAAAATTGTGCAAGCTATGAACGACTGTTTATATAAGGGAACTTTTCCCAGTTCATTAAAAAAAGCAGTTGTTACTCCTATTCATAAATGTGGAAGTAAACTAATTTGTACAAATTACAGGCCAATCTCAGTCCTCAATTCTATGTCTAAGATTTTAGAGAAAATTATCTATAACAATATCAATAGTTTTTTCATTGAACATAAAATTATTAATGAGAATCAGTTTGGATTTATTAAGGACTCAAATACTGAAGCAGCTGTGGCCAATCTTATGCACAATGTTTATTTAGGGAGTCATGAGAAATTATACGTCAGCGCTTTATTTATTGATATTCGCAAGGCTTTTGATTGTGTTGATCATTTTATACTACTAGAAAAATTCAAACTACTCAAACCCACCGAACAGTTCTTAACCATACTCATAGACTATCTAAGTGATCGCACTCAGTACACAATCGTCAATAATATTTATAGTGATTATGCGTCAATTTATGCCGGTGTACCACAAGGATCGATTCTGGGTCCATTATTATTCATTTTTTATATTAATGATATTTTTAATTTGAACTTATTTGGTAAATTACAGCTTTATGCTGATGATGCAGCTTTAGTTTATAGTAGTAGCGAATTAAATACCATTACAAAGCATATGCGACATGATTTACATTTGATCAATAACTATCTAGTGGCTAATCGTTTATCGTTGAATATTAACAAAACCAATTACATTATTTTTGATAATAAACCAAGAGAAAATTTCCCACCCTTTTTTAATTTTGGCAATGTTAACATTCAAGAAGTATCATTTTTTAAGTATTTAGGATTGGTAATTGATTCAAAACTAAATTGGTCGCAACATATTAGCAAATTATACAAAACCATTTCTCCAATGTTATTTGTAATGCGACGTATTTCCAATCATGTCAATTCTGAATCTGCATGGTTAATATATTTTGCCCATGTCAAATCACATCTTAATTATATGAGCATGATCTGGTCCCCTGCTCCTGAGTATCTATTGCATCCATTAGTAATTCTACAGAATCGAATAATAAAAATTATTAAACACTTACCTAGACTAACTTCCTCATATTTACTTTACAGCGAAAAGATTTTACCTGTTGCTGTTCTCGGTGACTTTGATTTACTGATTTTCATTTTCAAGGCTATTAACAATTTAATTAAATGCAATTACAGTTTTCGAAGAGGTAGTGACATTCATTATTATAATACACGTTCCAATCAAAACTACTATATAACAGCCCTTAGGACCAATAGGGACTCGAAAAATGTATTTCATAGAGGCTTAATTTTGTTCAGCGAATTACCAGATGAAGTTAAACAAGAAACGCGCATTAGCTCTTTCAAATTAGCTGTTAAGATATTTATTTTTAATAAATGGCTAAATTTAAATTCATTATAAGGGGAATTCTCAAGGCATCCATCATTTAATTATTTATATGTGTATGTTTATTTTGTATTATATTTTATTATGCTTTTTCGTTTTATATATACAATCATATTGTGCATTTCTATTTGTTATAGTTTTTGTAACTTTTTGAATAGAATAAAGAATTAAAAAAAAAAAAAAAAAAAAAAAAAAAATCTATCACACCGCACGCTGTTTTCAAGCCAGAAAGTACCAGTACGAACGTGAGGGTGGTGTTTGACGGTTCAGCAGTGACAACGAACGAGAAATCATTGAACGATACACTCTTAGTATCGTTCAATCTTATGACGATCAACTTCAACGGATGAACTAAAACATATCGACTAAGATCCATAACCTATGGGACTGGACAAAATGGTCATCAAATAATTTAAAAAATAACCATTCACAGTATCAAAGAAAAGGACGACGTCACTGCTAAGGTTCTGGCTTTAGAATTTCATCCGTGCTTTGATTATTTTCAATTTAAGGTTTCTCTAGATGATCGTACATACAAAACGAACACTATTGTCAGAAGCTTCAAGGCTGTTCGATCCAATGGGTTGGCCTACTCTATTGCAATCAAGAAATGCTGGAAAATATCAGGGTTAATCGCTGGCTAAATTTAAACTCACAGATCAAATTTGAGCTCCATATATAGTTTTTCGGATGCCTCGGAAAGTACTTATGGTGCCATCATACATAGTAGAATGAATGTTGGTGGAATATACAAAACTAATCTTGTGTTGTCATCAACAGGGGTCGCTCCGATAAAGACTGTTAGTTTACTTAAATTGGAATTCAAAATAGTCCTCGGTTGCCTATCCAAAAATTTTGGAACTTAGTAGTAGAAATCAATCGTTTCATGTGGAGTCGTCTAGTAATCAGACTTAATAACATTTGATTTATGGTGGAATGGACCGGAGTGGCTGAAACTCATCAAACTGCTTGGCTTCAAACCGCTCCTATGCAAATCGACAAAGTTGCTGATAAAATGGAGGAGCGGACAAATGTGATCAATACACATGTACTTACAGATGAAAATGTCATGCGTACTTTATTCAATAAGTTCTATAGCATCAGGAAAATTTTAAAAATTGTGGCTTGGATGTACCACTTTTCCGATAAAGTAAGATCTATGAGAAAGATCGAAAGATAGATGAGAAAAGGGATTTGTCTGTTCTTCATGCATTTGTTGTGTTGCACAATATTGTATAGGTTGTGCAGCGCTGAAATTAAACATTAATTATGTATATAGTCTTATTATGTACAACAATATTTTATCTATGTAAATTAACCTGTTATTCAATTGTATTTTATATATACCGGCTGACTTGAGCTAACACATATATACAACAGAAATTAGTTGTTTTATAAAATATATTCCGATAAGTCAGTCGAGATCTGAAGTTAAAAGCTAAATTATCACTTTAGCTAATTAAATAATTGATTACTATTAAAACTTAATATCTATAAACTGTTAAACTTATTAATTAATTAATTGTATAACCTAACGTATAGAAAGTACTCGATCTAATAAATATATCAAACGTGTAATAATACAAAGACTAATTCATTAAGTGCTGTATGTGTTCAAAATGCGTGTGGATATACAACATTTTGGTGACAAAGAAATTTACGCTAATCTCGCATAAAACAATTAATTATACAACAGCTTGTGACAAAAAATTACAATGTTATGTGCAAATAACGTTAAATTAAATAACGTTCAAGTTAATAATTATTCATTAGAAGTTATTCATAATTTTCCACTATAAACCATATATAATTAATTCAAGTACATTATAAACACACGCATTAATAAAAATATTTTCAAAAAAAAACAAAAAACGTTTTACTAGTGCGCAAAAGTTCTTGTGGTGAAATAATAATAATGTTAGAAATATAAAAGTTGTATTTATCAAATTATAATAAATCATAAACTAAGATTATACAAGGTTCATTTAATTGCAAATAATACGATACACTACATTATATAATCAAATGTCGTTTCATAAATCTTCGTTCGAAGCATTTAAAAAAAAGAAAACAAATCGTTGCTGATCTTCGAAATTAATAAAAGCAGCGAACCAGATCATCATCATCATCGATATACTGTAAATTAAAATACAGATATCAGCTGTGCTCCTGATGAATCAATCAACTGATATACCAATGATGGTCAACTGTTAATTCGAGAAACACCGTTCCTGATCAACTTTCACAAAGCAGTTCCTAATTTTGTTGTCATGAAGTACGAAAAATTGTGAAGGTGATTTAAAATCCAATTTCAGTTATTTTCAACCTGTTTAACTTATAAAACTTTAAAATTATATTCTTAAATTCTATATCTATTTCCTAATTTTTCTTAATACTTTTCATTTCAGAAGGAAATGAAACAATAAACGATGAATCCGATATATCCGATAAAGAAAACGATGAAAACTCAATAATAACTGTAAGTAGTGCAAATGATAATTCTGATAATTCTCTAACTAATTTAAATTCACCAAATGATACAACTGTTGTTGAGTGCTCGTTATCTAAATTAAATCGTAGTTTGAGGCTTTCCGAAGAAAATAATTGCTTAAATATAAATCATCCATATAATTTTAGACCAAGTGTAATAAACTTTGATACGGAATCATTAAATAAATCTTTTTCTGAATTAAATCAAGAGCAAAACATGTCTAAGCTAAATATCGATCAAATGCTGAAAATTATACCGGAGTTCGACGGATGTCCTAATAAATTGACTAAATTCCTTACTTGCTGTGAAATAGTGTATAGTCCGTTAACTATAAAAGAAGACCAACTATTATTTCTGAATATTTTAAAATCGAAACTAGGCAAGAAACCATTTGAAATTATAAAGTATAAAAATTTCGAATCGTGGAAAGAATTGAAAACTGAATTAGAGTTACAATTCTCTGATACTCGCCCTGTCGAACAATTACAAGTCGAACTAGTGCAGCTCCGACAGCAACGCAATGAATCAGTTAGGGAGTTCGCGTCTAAAGTCGAACAATTACTCGCTGATCTTAATAATGCTTGCATTGCTAGAGAAGGAGAAGCGGCGGCACAGCACATTAAAAACTTAAATTCAATTACAGCATTAAATACGTTCCAAAATGGATTGAAAGAGCCATTTCAATTATTAGTAAAAGCTTGTAGATTTAAGAAACTTAAAGATGCAGTGTCAAAGGCAGTCGGAGAAGAAGCTTCTACTACGAATACTTCAAGCGGATATTCCCAATTCCATTTTAATACTAATTCATATAGTTACCGAAATAATACTCGTGAAAAATGTCAGCTATGCCAACGCATAGGGCATACTGCTAAATCTTGTTTTTCATTTAAACCTAACCAGAAAAATAATACTAATAGTTATCCTAATTTTATTCCTTCTAATTCTAATTCTATTCCTATTAAATTTCCAAATCCAATTCTAAATCAAAATTACAACCAAAGTTTAAATAGAAATAGTCAAAGAGCTCCGACGTTTGAATCATCAAATAATATTCGTACTAATAAATGTAACTATTGCAAACATTTTGGTCATACTATAAACGAGTGTAGAAAGCGTGAATTCAATAATCGTAGATCTGCTAATTTTAATAAAAATGATAATTCTAAATTCGAAAATTCAGGCCAAAATACATCTTCTAGTTCGGTAAACTGCAATCAGCTCGACCAAACGAATGCAGTGGTCCGGGCTTCACAAATTTAAAACTGCATTCAGACAAAAATGATACAAATCAAATACTTAATACAACTATATCTAACCCAAAATAA
The DNA here is from genome assembly GCA_947310385.1 of Nephrotoma appendiculata. Lineage (NCBI taxonomy): Eukaryota > Metazoa > Arthropoda > Insecta > Diptera > Tipulidae > Nephrotoma > Nephrotoma appendiculata. The sequence continues at coordinate 272,678,699 of OX371225.1, read as the reverse complement.
AGTTCTAGTTCAAAGGCCATAGTTTTTAATATTAATTCTAATTCCATAAATACAAATTATAGTAGTGAGAAAAATTCTAATCCTAGTTTCAATACAGTTCATGAAATATTTTATCAACTACCTGCATTTAATAATGAAGATTCTAATAATACATTTGTCGAATTGTCCATAGATATTCTTAAGTCTGTTAAAAACCATTTTTTAGTTGACACCGGATCAGACATTTGTATAATCAAACGCGAATGCATTCATGATAACGTAATTTGTTTTTTGAATAAAACTTGTTATATAAGAGGAATATCTTCCGATCGCATTTTAACTTTAGCATTGTGCCATTCAATAATCAAATGTCCTGATAACGGTTCAATCTCGCAAGATTTCCAAATTGTTTCGAATGATTTTCCAATACCTTGTGCCGGAATAATTGGTAGAAATTTTTTCGAAAACAGTAAATGTAAAATTGATTATGCCGAAAAGACGGTTACAATTCCATCTAAAAATAAATCCTACATTTCTATTCCATTTTGTTCAATGCCTACTGGTCAAGAATTTATAAATTCAGTTTCAATTACAATTCCTGCACGAGTTGAAACTATTTTAAAATTACCAATCTCAAAAAATTTTGATAGAGACTACTTCTGTCCGTCAAAGGAAATATTTCCAGGCGTTTATATGGCAAGCGTCATAGTAAATCCAAAGCATTCATTTATTCCGTTAAGTATTTTAAACACGAATGAAAATGTCACAAAAATCGATAATTTATCTATTCCATTTGAACCACTATGCGACTACGAAGTTTTTAATTTAAACCAGATTTCAACTTCGAATGAAATTTCCAATAGGTTACAATTACTAAAATCTGAAATTGATACGAAACATTTAAATGACATAGAAAAAAAGTCAATCTTACAAATTTGTTTTGAATTTAATGAAATTTTCCATCTTCCCGGAGATAAATTGACGACAACAAATGTAACATATCATGAAATTCCGCTCACTCCTAACTCCCGACCAGTACACACAAAAAATTATCGACATCCAGAAGCCGTCAAAAATGAAATGAAAAAACAATTAGACGAGATGTTAAAAGATAATATAATCAAACCGTGTTCAAGCCCATATAATTCACCCCTACTAATCGTACCAAAGAAATCTAAAGACAATGAAAAGAAATGGAGGTTAGTAGTCGATTTTAGAAAATTAAACCAAATGACCATAGATGACATTTACCAATTGCCAAACATAACAGAGATTTTCGACCAATTGGACAAAGCGAATTATTTTTCAATATTCGATTTAGCGAATGGTTATCACCAAGTTCCGATGCATCCAAATGACAAAACGAAAACAGCATTTAATTCACCTTGGGAAACTTTGTGTTGGAACAGGATGCCGTATGGTCTTAAAGGCGCACCTGCCACATTTCAACGTTTAATGAACCAAGTCTTAAGTGGGTTAAATGGAATTAAATGTTTTACGTACTTAGACGACGTTGTGATATATGGATACGACTTAGTGGACCATAATAAGAAATTAATCAGCGTTTTAGAACGTTTTAAAAATTACAATCTTAAGTTACAACCGCGTTAATGTAATTTCCTTAGAACCGAAGTAACTTATCTTGGTCTAATTGTAACGAATAAAGGTGTTAAACCCGATCCAACAAAAATAGAAGCTGTCCTAAATTTTCCTATTCCGTGTAATCCAACCCAAATCAAGTCGTTCTTGGGTCTCACTGGCTACTATCGTAGATTCATCAATGAGTACTCCAAGCTCGCTGAACCTCTCAATCGGTTGTTACGAAAGGACGTTCCATTTATTTTTGATGCATTCTGCGATAGCTCATTCCGTACATTAAAACAAAAACTTACATCACCGCCAATTTTGATTTATCCTGATTTCAAAGAAACTTTTATCATAACTACCGACGCAAGTGATTTTGCAATTGGGGGAATCTTATCTCAAAAACCAAGATCTCAAAAAATAGATCTTCCTATAGCTTTCGTTAGTCGTTCCTTAAACACTGCTGAACGAAATTACCCAACAATTGAAAAGGAGTTATTGGCAATTGTTTGGGCAGTTAAACGTTTCCATCCCTACGTCTATGGAAGAAAATTCGTAATAAAAACTGACCATCGTCCATTGATTTGGCTTTCGAAAAATCCTAAACCATCATCACGTCTCTTGAGATGGCGAATCGATTTGGACGAATATGATTACGAAATTTTATACAAACCAGGAAAATCAAATCAAAATGCAGACGCTCTAAGTCGAGTAGTTAATCCTTGTTCTAGTATTACAAATGATGTGCTAGCCATTACTAGAGCACAATCCAAAATTCTAAATCAAAATAATAATTTGTCGATTAATCCTACTCCTACAAATCCTATTTCACCGATTCCTTCAAATTCTTCTTCGCCTACTAGTTCTTCTTCTCCTACTTCATCACCACAAAACATCGTTACAAATCTCGAATCGGAGTCTGACATAAACAAAATTATCGAGGAATTCCATTGTACACCTTTAGGTGGACATCAGGGTGTTTTACGAACAGCGCGACGAATAAAGTGTTACTACTATTTTCCGAAAATGATGTCGCTTGTGAGAAAATTCATTCAAAAATGCTCATTATGCCAAAAGAACAAAGCTGGAAAACGTACTAAAATACCAATGCGAATAACAACTTCTTCTACAGAACCTTTTGAAAAGCTATTCCTTGATATCGTAGGTCCTCTTGTCCCTTCATATGAAGCTAATAAATTCATACTTACGATGCAAGACGATTTAACTAAATATTCATTGGCCGTGTCGTTGAAATCGCAAGAGTCTTTTGAAGTTGCTAAAGCCTTTTCAGAGAATTTTGTTTGTAGATATGGAATACCCAGATCAATAGTAACAGATCAGGGAAGTAATTTCATGAGTCAATTGTTTAAAGATATATGCAAGTTATTAAGCATTAAAAAACTGAATAGTTCTGCTTATCATCCTCAATCTAATGGAGCGCTGGAAAAGTCGCATTTGAATCTCGCTCAATATCTTCGAAATTATACTTCAAACGATCCTTTAAACTGGGATCAATGGTTACCGTATGCTATGTTCACATACAACTCAACTCCCCACTGTGTAACAGAATATATGCCATTTGAATTATTATTTGGATGTGTACCTACAATTCCAAATTCAATAAAGAGAAATCCCGAGCCAACGTATAATGTTTCAGACTATTGTTTAGAACTAAAGAATCGACTTCAAAATTCTTGGCAAGTCGCACGAAATAATATAATGAAAAGTAAAGAAAAATCTAAAACGTATTACGACAAATCTTGCTCATCAAAAACGTTTAATATAGGTGATAAAGTTTTGCTAACGAACGAGTTAAAGTCAAAAACAAAATTTGATCCACCATGGTTTGGACCATACGAGGTAATTAAAGTCATTTCTCCTGAAAACACTCAAATTATAGTAAATCGACAAGTGAAAACAGTACACAACAACAGATTAAAACATTACATATATTAACGAATTATCAAAAATATTATCAATTGTTCTACGAAAAAAAAAAAAAAAAAAAAGCATTAACTTCTTCTGAAATAAGTCAGTTAAAATTTTTTTATGCAATTATTTATTAAGTAATCAAAAATAATTAAATTTAATAATTTTGGATTATAATTAAATTAGTATATAAGTTTATTTGACATAAATTACTTCATAATTTATCACTTTTGGGGGAGGACTGTTGTGTTGCACAATATTGTAAAGGTTGTGCAGCGCTGAAATTAAACATTAATTATGTATATAGTCTTATTATGTACAACAATATTTTATCTATGTAAATTAACTTGTTATTCAATTGTATTTTATATATACCGGCTGACTTGAGCTAACACATATATACAACAGAAATTAGTTGTTTTATAAAATATATTCCGATAAGTCAGTCGAGATCTGAAGTTAAAAGCTAAATTATCACTTTAGCTAATTAAATAATTGATTACTATTAAAACTTAATATCTATAAACTGTTAAACTTATTAATTAATTAATTGTATAACCTAATGTATAGAAAGTACTCGATCTAATAAATATATCAAACGTGTAATAATACAAAGACTAATTCATTAAGTGCTGTATGTGTTCTAAATGCGTGTGGATATACAACACATTCAATTCAGATGAAATGGAAAGGGCTTTATTCTGTGCTATAAGACTAGCGCAACAAGAAAACTACGGCAATGAGGTAGAATAAGCAGAGATTTTTGAAAACATGTGTTGATTATGCTGGTCCATATTTGATTAAAATTTCAGAACTCAGAGGTGGCAAACAAACAAAATGCTACCTGGTGGTGTTCGTATGTATAGGAAGCAAGGCTGTACATTTGGAGTTGGCAACGGATCCATCAACTGACTGTTTCATAGCTGTATTAAGACAATTCCAAGCTATAAGTGGTATATGTAAATCGTTTTATAGCGATAATGGATCAAACTTTGTTGGTGCGGCAAGAGAATTGAATGAGATGATGTCATTGGAAATACAGCAATACACAGTAGAAAAGGGTACACGGTGGCATTTTATTTCACCAGTTTCTCCACATTTTGGCGGTTTATTGGAAGCAGCCGTTAAATCAATGAAGTACCATCACGAAAGTGTTTTAGGAGATACTATACCTAACCTATGAGGAATTACTTACAATCTTAGTAAAAATTGTGGGCATGATGAACTCACGGCCATTGCGTTACTCGAACAATGAAAACATTTACAGCAAATGGGCCAACATTTAATATTTACTTTCACTTCAGCAGAGATAAAAATGGAAGACCAAAATAAACAATTTGAAGATGAATGACATTGTACTTCCCATGGATGATACACTACCGTCTTCGAAATGGTTAATTGGTCGTGAAATCGAGTAGTTATACTTAAAAAACAATTTGGCGTGATGAAAAGACCAAGACTCAACCGAGCCAACCATGGCGAAATGATTATGCACATCTATTTATTTTGAAGTATTTATGTGAGTTGAGTTGAAACATGTGTTTGAATATTTGGTCAGTCACCTCGAGTCAACCACATATTCGGTGAAGTTGAATTTAATTGTATGTTATCGGTAGTAAAGTTACTCGTAAGTGTTTGAAATTGTTGTATCTATGGCATAAAAATAAGCGTGTATTTTAACATTGATCTTCGTCACGATTGACACAGGAGACCTTCAGGCATTTAAACTTTCCACAATGACTTTTAATTCCAGAAAAGTGTCAATCTCTCTGTACATTTCCTGCTGTACAGCAGGAGAAACCTACATTTGAAGACAAGCCAAGTTTTATTAATATAACTCACTTCGACAATTACAAATCCAATTACTTCTCGAGATATACCGCAAGCGATTTGTATAGAAGCTTTAATAGGATGTACATGTAACTGGTAATCTTTGTGTATATCCTTGAAAAGAGCGCTGATATTTGCCCCACTGCCTAGTAACCCGGAGATTTGCGTCCTCGCAATATTAACGACGGTGTAAGGCCGGTTGTCTAAAGTTTGGCAACAAATGACAGATTTGATTAATAGGGAGCAAAGTTTGAGAAAGAGGAGTTATGAATACAGATAGTGGTAATCCAATCTTCGACTATTTGCAAGTTGGTGATGAAATCTGAGGTCCTGGAAACTATTACAATAATTGCAATGTGGTTTTAGACTAGGGAGACCACAATTCCAATACTTCATGGCAGGAGAAGGGTGACCTACTTTTGGAGCAGAATTTGAATACAGGGATTCAACCTGAGAAGGCACATGTGTTGGTGAAATGGTATTCAATTCGGAATTGTATATGGTATATTGGTCGAAATCTCATAAATCCGAGGAGGACAGGATGTTTATAAAAGTATGTGGCTTCTGGACAATAATCTACACTATTCCACGCGTCTCTCGATGTTATGCATAAGCAAATTTGGAATCGTGCTAAATGAACACGTAACCAAGATTGCTTCTATTCTTTCTTCAAAAATCAGAAAATGATAGGTTTTTACTTTCGAGAATATAATAAACGCAAAATATCGATATTAGTTCTCCTGTCTTGGAACCGATGAATCATTCCGCAAATCATTCCAAAAACAGTTTGGGTTTCGACGTATTATGAGCCCCAATAGTGCTCGTTCGCGGTACCTGTGAATAGAAATGCCACGTCATGAATTAGTTGCGTCAGAGTAATGCCGTTTGTATAACCAAGATGTTCGACTCGGTAAAATAAGAAGAAGTAAATATTACCATTACCATTTGTGTTATGATGGCTATGTTTATAGTTCGTGAGCGATGGTTGAGGTGGTGGCATGGTTGGCGTAGTTAAATCAATATTTGAACCAGTTGGAGTCTCATCAGGTTTTTTTTATTTATTTAACTTTATTAGAGAAAATCATGTAACAATTCATTATATAAGTATCTAATTTATATCTACATTAATTATTCAGTTGCTCGAACCAATGCTGGTTGTAGCGCAACTTCACTTCAGGTTGTGGTTTTTCGTGAGATTATTTGGTTTTGATTTACAGCAAGTTTTCACCCGACCTTTAGTATAAGAACAGTTTTATGTGTGATGTCATCGAATTCGTTTTAGCTTAATTATAGCTCATTTATAACACTTTAGTAATATTTTAGAAAAATGTTGCTTCCTTTTTAAAATGGGAGATACCAGTTGATATGCCGGTTGCGTTCCAGACTTTCTTTTATTTTCCTTTTATTGATCCTTGTTCTCTTGCGGTCTAATATATTCTACTCATGCTTTGCAAAACCTCACCCCATTACCTTGAGCTTTAGTCGGCCAAAGATGACCGACCTTAATAATCTGAGTGTACAAAATTAATGCTAACTGCAAGTACCTGTTAATGCACATGTTACAGCCGCAAACAAATTATAGACTCTTACACGTGGCCTAGCTTCCCGTATCTGAAACATCTTTTTTGACTTTTGATGTTACTTGGCTTCATAATTGATTGACGCAATTTTTCGTAACTCCGAACACTGCACGACAATTTTTCCATTGCTCGCTCTACCAGCGCCTCGACTGTATAACGTCATCCAAATCGAGTTTTTGCTACGATGTTGGTTCAGTAGATAAATTTTCGGTCCCTGAGTTGTTTTTTTGCATCAACGCTGTCGCAATTCGATCATACCATCTCTGCAGCTTGGATGTCGTCTGCAACACCTCTGCTGCTCTTTCTCGGAAATCGGATCTTTGGTTCCTGTACTGTGGACCTCTTTCCTTTGCTTGTTAGACATGCTTTCCAAAGCTGGCATCGGTTGCTTTAATTTTACTTTAAACTTATTGCGGGATTTGTAACTGGGAACCATAAACTCGGTCGTCCAATTGGTTTTCAAATTCTGAGACGTTCGTCATAAGAAACTTTGCGAAAAGGATCCGCTATATAAAAATATTTAATGTGCGAGAAATAAATATATATAGTAATGCCATAACTTTTTATAGCATTATTAATTTATTTTTAGCTGAATTTTACATTTTTAGCTATGGCGTCTGTTTTTATTATGAACTCTTAACATTTTTAATTACGAAATATTTTTTTTGTGTAATTTTAAAAATGTTGCCATAAAAATACGCGGATCGAATATATTTTATGGCAACATTTATTTTTATGGTAACATTTTATAGTGGTTTTTGCGGTGTAATGGCTTAAAAATCTTCTACAAAATGTTGTTGGGATATATTTCTCTTCTTGTTTCTCATGTACAAAAAGTCAAGGTTATATCTTTTCCATTTTACAGAAGAAAAATGTTTTCCAGTGTCTCAATCTGCGTGTTCTGTGGTTTATTCAGCTCAAAAACTGATCAACTTACCACTCAAATTTCGAATCTAGCTAAATCAAGTGCCGAAAAATTGATGCTTTTGTTTTCCACGCCGATCCGATTTCCTCACCTCTTAACTGCTTTTCGGTAGGTTTTTAATTGGATGAATATTAATGTTATGATGACCAGCAAGCTTCATTCCTGACGGTTCTGAGCCGGTGATGGTAGTCGTTATCGCTCCCCGAATGTATTCTTATATGCTCGAGCATCCTCCCCCCATCTAACGTTTTGAAGCCTCGACAACAGCTTTGGCAGAAAGCCTACGACTCAGGAAAGGACTCAGGAATTTCCCTTAATTACTTTATTTTAAAGAAGGTTTGCCTTCCACTAAAAAAAAATCCACTTCTGACAGCAAGGTTACGCGTTTTGGTGTTTAAGAAGTTCGTTTCTCGATTCGCACTGGATTTTGCAAATGAAACACTCAGCTTTTTAAGTTACAAATTGTATTTCCCAGTACCCTATAATTTATTGAAATAATTCACTTTTATCACTGTAACTGTAACGTAAAGTGTATGTAGAGTTAACCTAACATTATTGTAATAAGGAACGCACCCATCAGTCTTATCTATGGTCTTATGCTTAACCTCAACATCACCACATGTCGTTTTCATTGCAATCACTTTTCCTTTTCCCACTCTTTAGTCGAAATTTTTAAATTTATTTAATTCTTTGTCGGTTTTTGTTTGAATGCTAACCTTTTCAACATCATTGCAAAAGTTTAAAAAACTCCCATTGTAGCTGCCATTTCAGGTACACAGATTTCCACCAAATTTCGTAAGGATTTCCCAATTAATGAAAATAGTTTTAATGTCAAGTTTTAAATGGAATAATAAATTCGCGTAGAACCCGTCATTTCGAACAAAATTTGTTTTAAATTTAATTTACAATCTTTTGTTTCTAATCATTTTTTCGTAAATCTTACCCTGCTTTTCAAAATAATTACGTAATTCGAAAAAGCTCTTACAGAAACTGTCACTTTCGGTAGACCGATTTCGGCTAAAATACACTGAGATTTCCCAATTAGTGGAAAAAGCGGTATGAAAGTTTTTCTCGATCCATTACTCCTACTGCGTTCCATCTCTAAATTTAGAAAACTGATCTAGGCCGATATTGTTTCAAAATTAATTTAAAGGTTTTTTCGAAAATGATATAATTATCAAACTGGCACTTCCAAATGACTGATTTTGGCCAAAATTCAATGAAATCTCTCAATTTTGTGAAAAAGCTTAAGTGTAAAGCTTCATTCATTGGCCGAATTTTTGTTGAAAAACAGCTATAATGAAAAATCGACAATTCCGTTTAAATTTTGGAAAATTGATCTGGGCCGGTGTTGTTGCACATTAAATATTTTATTTAGTAGTTTTTTAAAACAGCAAACAAAGAAAAATTTCCTACTGTATCTTCCCCTCACTCCGTCATGGTAGTATACCTAATCCAGCAGCGCTGATGTGGCCAGGATTAAATTAACCAATCATTATTCATTAATTTGAAATTAAAAAACAACTAATTATGTAATCTTAGAAATAATTCGACAGGATACGAGCAAAATAAAATAAACGATATAGTGAAATGGTAAATCTGCAAAAATTTCGAAGAAAGTTTACTACACTTAAACTGACCATCTCCAAAGTAAATCTCAGCGAATTCATTGACTATTCTGAATAAAGCTCTTCATATATAAAAGATCCTTTAGAAATTTGGTGAAATCTGTGTTCGAGAAGCTTCCGTTTGAAAATTACATTTTTAACAAGGAAAATGCAAGATATTTAGAATGTCGTCGAGTGTTGGTTACAACAAATTCTCCCATCTCTTTTTTAATCCCCTCTCTACCTTATAGATTGACTGGTTGGGATGAAACTTTATAATTATGCTTTTCAGTAAATTGGCGCAGATCTGACTGATTTTTGACCAAAGTTTTTCTCGTAAATGGGATACTTTTAAAAATATTCGCAGAAAAAGCTACTATTGAAGCTGTCAATTTCGGTGAAATAAAATAATAGCTCCTATGCAAACTGGCAATTTCCGTTTTATCGATTTCGGCTAAAAGTTCGGCGATATAGCGAATGATAAATCTGAAAAATCTCGAAAACATCATTTTTTTTGATTACTGCAGAGTGTTTTTTAAGTTCCAGGCTTTTTTGCAGTTTTCTGGTGTTATTTCAACTAATGTTGTCCTTAAGCATTGAGATTGTTTTTTGGTTTAGTGGTGCCTTTTCCTTCAAGTACCCCAATATATGCAGTAAAAGGACAACTGAGTTCTAAAAGTGGTTTCATGCAAATGGTACAAAATTTCCATATTTTTTACTAAAATAAAAAATTTATTTAATTTGTTTGGAACTGTTGCTGAATGCTGCAGCTTGCCAATGACGATTTTCACTCCAGATTAAGGAAATTAATCAGAAATGGCATTAAAATTTGCAATAAATAGTAATATCAGTTCATTCGAAACGGAAATTTTCTTTGACAGTATTTTATACTAACGAAAAACGTCACGAAAAATTTTCCGTTTATTAGAATCTACGAAAGTTTGAATTGTACGATAATAGGCCTCACCTCAACTGTCATAATTACCAGACCTTTTATTATTTTTTTTTCTTTGGAAAACATAAATTAAATTTTAAATGTATTAAGTTATAAAAATCGGTAGAGAAACCGAGGAAAAAAGGCCATGCAGCGTCATTACAGCAATACCATGGTCGATTACTATAAAATACTGAATGTTACGAAAATTTCCAGTCAATCAGAAATTAAGAATGCATACCGAAAACTAGCTTTAAAATGGCATCCCGATAAAAATCCTGGCTGTTCAGTGACAGCCGCGGACAAATTCAAAAAAATTTACAAAGCATATGAGGTGCTATCGAATGAGAAGAAACGGCGGGCGTATGATCAAAATTGCCGGGAACAATATACTCACACGAATTTTATAGATCGTGTCCCCGATCGAAAACGACAACGACAGTATTTCGAAGAAGTTTTATATATTGATTCGGATTCTGATGATGAATTTTATGATTATGATGATTCTGTTCAATTTAGTAGTTCAAGTTTTGCTTTTCGTGATCCCGCCGTCGTATTCGGGGGGCTATTTGGTTTTAGCAATTGTCGCGGTTTTTTTCACGATCAACCACAATCGGATGTTAAAATTAATTGTCGAAAAAAACACAAGCGAATACAAACTTGTGTTTTGCGAAAAGGGAAAAGTGGGGTAACATCTAGATTTGTTTTAACTATGAGATAAATTAAAGAAATTTTAAATTAATTACAATTTAAAAGACTTATTATTCATTTGATATTTTATATAGAATCCAAATCATGATCTTAATTGCTCTCTTGCATTTATAAGGCAAGATTCAAATATGTATGTACACACAAAAGCCGAATTGCATAAATTGGAATTAAATTTGTAAACGGGTACATATGTACCGAAATCGCGCATAAACTCGATAAACACTTAATGAAAAAATTTCTACCAATAAAAAATTTTCCAACTACAAGAAAATAAAACGTCTTACCATCATCATTATTCTTATTGTTATACATTTTCTCCCGGCATAACGTTTAAATATTTATAGCATGCATCACATCATAAGAAACGAATCCACAAATTTATTATGAATAAAATAAATAAATTATTTGGCGAACGAATTGTGTCCAGTCCATACCAAGCCAAAATGAAATCAACTGTGCGTTTTATATTTAAATTAAGATTTGCAAAATCTGTACCACCAAAACTACAAAAAAAAAACTGTCAACCTGTGTAATCTCTCGTAATATACAAAATCATGTCCAAGATATTATAAAACACATTTTTGTCCTTTTGCTGTCTACGAGTTACATTTTTATAAGTCATGCTGACACAACAGGAACAAATGTCTGCTAAAGATTTTTTTTTTTAATATATGTATAAGACAAAGATGATTCTTTGAAAATAATTGAAACAAATTAAAAAGAAATATGTACAAAAGAAAATTTATCCAGCGCAAAGGAAGATAAATCTGAATAATAAGAAATGAAAATAATTTTGTCTCGTTTATTGTCTTTGAAAATCCGTTTTATGTTGATATTTTTGTTGGTGCCTTTGGATGTGCACTGAAAAATATTGTGATGAGTGCTTGGTACAAAAGAAAACTGTTAAGTTAAATAGTGAATAGTATGAAAATAGAAAAAATCGTGGGGTTTTGTGAAATCTATAAACCTGTTGCTGCCAAGTGCAATTATAAAAAAATTTGCCTTTAAGGAATGACTGGAACAATGTCATCAGTATTTACCTTTGATTCATTCATTCGTCATTCGTCTAGACCAAATTTTACATTTCACTTAACCTGTAAACTCATTCACGTGTTTAACCTAAAACAGGTTCATATATTGCAATAATTTTAGTAAATTTAGTAAAATCTGAACTAAATTGAAATCAACACAGTAGTTAAAGCTTTGGCGTTTGGATCGGGAGGTACCGAGTTCGAGTCCCGATAGGGGCAGGAGGTAAAAGGGAATTTTCATCACCTGTCGAAGTGCAAACCTCATGGGCCCACACATCTTCCATGCCTTCAAGATAGTGATAAAATTAGACCCTATACCCGTATGTTCTCGATTTTGCAGGTGCTTGGTAAGGACGGTAAGGATATGAAATGCGAACTACGAAAGAGTTGGGTGTGCTTCGGTCCCAGAAAAGTTTGCAAAGATTAAATAATAAAAAAAAATCTTAGTGTTAAAGGTGTAATCTAGTTACGAACCTTATTGGTAAATGTGCAAATTTTATGTGGTTCTATGATAAATGTAGGGACCTGTTTAGGAATCAAACATTCCGTTTGCTTGAATGTCACTAAATGTTATGCGATACTACTCAGCTACAAACTTTTTTTTTAAATTCTCGGGTTAAGTAACGAAAAAAAACTATAAATTTACATAATTTTAGAACGTTTCAGATTGGATTGCCTTGGCCTTCTTCAGTGTGTGACAATGTTTGTGAGAACAATAAAAAGTTGGAAATTAATATGTTTGAGCAGCCAAGAGCGAAAAGCCAAAAATGGTGTTCAAGCAAGATAAAAGTTGTGTGATGTTTATGGAGAAGATGTATTGACAGAACGTCCATGTCCAAACTGGTTTTCAAAATTTTGTTCTCACAATTTTGATGTTGAAGATGCACCACGATCTGGAAGACCAGATAAAGGTGATCATGACAAATTAAAAGCATTGTTTGATGCAAACCGCCGAATAACAACTCGTGAGATCACTGACAGATTATATTTACCGAATTCGACCGTTTATGTCTGTGATTTTCTTCTCAAACGTCAAGAAAATGATACATTTTTGAAATGAATTATCATTACTGGGGACGAGTAAGGGGATGTCTATAACAATGTTAAATGCAAGAGATCATGATGTAAAAAAGATAAACCGGCGAAAGCACTTCGAAAGCCGATATTCATAAAAAATGATGCTGTTTAAGATAGCAGAAAATTTCCAGCAGAAAAAAATGTGTTTTGCTATTCACCGCTAGAGACATCACTTTGATTGATTGATTGATTGATTCTGAATGCACGACCAAGTTCTTACACAGGAGCTCCCGGGTGACGCCGGGCCCACCGTACACTCTTTTTTTACATATAACAAAACCGAAGGATAGGATAGGTAAATTAAGTGGGACAGAATCGGCCCGGTTACAGACACCTAGGTATAGCCGATAGTTAGTAACACAAAGACAGCACAAAACTAATCTACTTGGGGAAGGATAAAGGTTTAACAGGTTAAATGGATAATGATGGTATTGGTCATCAACAACTGCTTCTTTAAATCTGCAACCTAAGAAAAAATGTTGTTATTTCACATGTATCTGGAAATCACCTGAAAATGAATACTATATTAATACTTTTCGACTTCCCAAACAAAACTGGTTTATTGAATCGGCCCGATTACATACATCTAGAAAGAGATAGAGACGTTATAGTTAGTAACACAAAGACAATACAACTCTAACAACTCAATATGTATAATATGTATAATTCCTGAAAATTAATACTAAATTAATATATTGCTGGTTACCTAAATAAAATGAACATTTTTTAATTTAATAAAAAAAACATAAACAAAAAAAAAATAATAATAATAATAATAATTACAGGAAACGACGAATTTATTACTTTTACTTCGGTGCCGGTTTATAAATTTTGAAAAGATGAAATCCTTAATTAGGATGAATTATTGAAATCAAATGAGATAACCACAGTGGTCAAAATTCAACTCTGTCAAAAATGGGCTGTTTAAAAAAAACTTTGGTGCATTTGTTGAGGACCATGTCAGAAAAACTAATCAGGGCTTCCCATCGAAGGGTGGGGACAGTTTATAGGATTTTGTATTCTGACCAAATATATTAATAGAATTCTTCGTGGCCAATTAAGATATCCCTAGAAATTCAAATACAACCTTAGATATATGGAGTGTTAGTTGGAGACCATGTTATTTTGAATAATTGATTAATTGATTGAAATGTGCGACGAAACCTAAATAAGATTCCCAGTTGGCGCAAGTCCCATTCACACGCTCTTTTACATATAAAAGATGGAGGGACAGGAAAGGTGAATTAATTATTATGGAAATTGACCCGGTTTCAGACACTTTAGTAGTCAATAGTTAGTAAATTGTTAGTTGAACTGTAATGTAACACGGTTAGCACAAGACAACATAATTATTTAATATATTATGGAATAATACCCAGGAATCCTAAAAATATCTTAAATTATCTGCAATATAACTTATACTATTTTTTGTGGTCGTTTTTACTATTATGCTTGGTTCACGTATGCGATCAAAAAATGATTTGCGAATGAAAGGAAAATTAAATCATTGGAAACATATACAAACTTCCCCGCCCGAGATGAAATAATTTTAACTTTGGGAAAATTTTGATCGGAAGCATCCAACATAATAAAAAAAAAATAACAAATTATGAGTAATAACGCGAAATAATTACGCTCAAAGATTGGCTTGATTCGCGAATCATTCCTTGATCGCTTACATGAACCAAGCATTAGGAATACTAATAAAAATTGGTAAATATTGAAGTATTAAATAATAAAATTAAAGCAGTTAAATGACTTAAATGTAATGATTAGTATTAATTAATCCAATTCAATTCTCCTGACAAATATGAAATAAAATTAATATTTGCTGCTACACCCCAATACAATAAATACATATTAAAAAACTGTTTTATTTTTTAAATAAATAAAAACATTTATTATATTAAAATATAACAGCAATAGTTAAAGTGATATAATACACTGAACCAAAAACAATATGGATTTATATAATCTGTATTCCATGTATTAAAATTAATTGAATTCAAACCACCAAACAATTAGTACAATACTATATAATAGTACTCGTCACTGGCGTCATCTGAAAATCTAGCTAAAATCTAAATATAAAGACTAAATAGAATCAAAATTATAATTTCAGGAACTTCAACTCTTCTAAATACGAAAAAAAGTAAAAAATTAAAGCATATATTTAGAATTATTAATAAGAAGCAAATAAATTTCACTTTTACCGAATAAAACCTGTTAAAATATAATATAATTCAGTAATAATTAGTCCAAATTTTTACATAAATTGTGTTAAATATATTTCGCGGACGCACGATTATTTAAAATGTTTCTTACAGGGTACAATGAAAACAGTAACGTTTCCTCTGGGACACAAAAAACCACATTCAATATTAATCATATGAAAACAACGTCTGTCCGCGAAAGGGTTAAATAATGTTAAAGTAGACATGATATGAAATTTAACCTTCGTTTTGTGGTTGTCAAAACAAGTCAATAAAAGCAATCGGAACAGCTTGACCGACTTATTCAAGAAGGAGTCAAATAAGTCAATAAGTCGGTGTTTAGAAAACATTCTTAATGCTTAGTCAATTACCCAAAGCCGTGACAATTCGCTTTTAAATCTCAAGTTCTTTTTTTTTTGAGTAAAACTGGAAAATATTATCAATTAACACGTTCGCGGATAGTAGCCAAAATTGAACGGCTCAAAAAAACACACTAACGTTTTTTGTAAATGCATAAGCTTTTAACATCCATAAAACAAAATATGAAAGGCCTTATAACATTAAACCATTTACGGCCAAAAAATGGCACGACGCTAAATGCCGTCTTGTCCCTGCAATAATTTTTTTTGATGGACCAGGACAATGACGTGAAATGCCGTCAAGTGGAAACCAAGTGGAAAAATTTGGGCGGTATATCCCGTCTTGTCCCTATACATAGAGACGGTATATGCCGACTTGTCCACGAACGTGTTAAAATAATAATAACAATAACAAAAGCAACAAGAAACAAAAAAACAGTAGCTGTACTTCGTTGAGAAACAAAGCATCTATACTCTTCAGTTTCTGCTTTAGCTAGGTGGTGTTGTTGTAATTGTCCCAACAAAATACAACTAACACCTTTCCTCCTGCCCGCCACCACAATGAAAAAGGCAACGAAAAAGAATCATATCAAAAATCCATCTGTGTACGCTCCCCGGGCCAACATACACATTTGTGCACTAATGCCAAATCTCATCTCTAAGACAGATACATAAGTAGTGTTGCTTTCGCAAATCCGCTTAGCTTAGCTAAGAAATGTGAAAGCAACAACTTTTGGATTTAATTTTTTAATGCGTTTTAATTTTTCTGTGTTGGTTCATTTTCTTAATATTTATTTTATTGTTTTTTATTTTAAGAAATAGAATAAAATTAAATTCGGTTTTTTGCTATCAAATAACAAATGCTAAATTGTTATTCAATATAAATTTTTAAATAAATAGAAAAAATAACGCCTTGCGGTAAACACCATAACCATAACATGATCTTATTTCCCCTAATCCTAAAAATTTTTTTCTTAACATTCTAAAACAATCGGCTTGAATACAATGCAATTGTTTTTGTAATCTTTTGAAAGCAACACAGCTATAATGTTTTGTAAGTAAATCTATGTATTAACCATTTTATAGTTTTATGTTATTTACTCAAATTATTCCATCCTTATTTTGCCATCGGCTTGAAAAATATATCTCGACGGATTGTTTCCTCAAATATTTCGACCATTCACCGCTAGAGACATCACTATCACAAAAATGAAATTTTTTCTGCTGATATATTTTACATCAGCAGGAAGTTTTTGATATTTTTATTCAAATCAAAAATTCTCAGCAGAAAGTTTTATGAAAAATCAGAGAATTTATGAAAAAGAAGAGAAAATGTATATGTTTAATGTTTTGAAGCGATGAAGGTTAATTTTCTTTAAAAACGATTTGCGTATGTATAGTGCCAGCACTCTCAAAACACAATTAAATTATCACATTCATTGTTATGCAAACACAGGGCAACAACAAAAAAATGGCCATCGTTGAAAGCACTCCATACATTTCTGAAGTCATTTTAATGTGAAATGTTTTCAGTTTTTTAACAAAATTTTTGAAAAACCCCCCTGTAACTACCCTGGGTGTATGTTTTTATGGTAGCTGAGATCATATTATATATACATGAGCAACATAAGATTCACACCTGGCGTCAATAGCCTTCCATACATTTTTGAAGTCATTTTAATGTGAAATGTTTTCAGTTTTTTAACAAAAGTGATAGAAAAACCCCCCTGTAACTACCCTGAGTGTATGTTGCTCAAGTATATAGATTATAATCTCAGCCACCATAAAAACATACACCCAGGGTAGTTACAGGGGGGTTTTTCTAACACTTTTGTTAAAAAACTGAAAACATTTCACATTAAAATGACTTCAGAAATGTATGGAGTGCTTTCAACGATGGCCAATTTTGTGATGTTGCTCTGTGTTTGCATAACAATGAATGTGATAATTTAATTATGTTTTGAGAGTGCTGGCACTATACATACGCAAATCGTTTTTAAAGAAAATTAACTTTCATCGCTTCAAAACGTTAAACATACATTTTCTCTTCTTTTTCATAAATTCTCCGATTTTGCATAAAACTTTCTGCTGAGAATTTTTAATTTGAATAAAAATATCAAAAATTTTCTGCTGGTGTAAAAAAATATCTGCAGAAAAATTTTCATTTTTGTTATAGTGATGCCTCTAGCGGTGAATAGCAAAACACATTTTTTCTGTTGGAAATTTTCTGGTATCTTATACAGCACGAAGTGTACTGTCATCAACTACCAGAATTGAACAATAGAAAAGGTGTAGCGTTCTACCAAGGTAATGCGAGTCTTGCGGATGGATGGACACCCATCATATTCTCTAGATCCGGCAAAACATTTTCTTCAAAAGAGAACGTAATTAATATGGAAATGTGACAACGCCTGGAACTCGATGTTGGATGAGACGTGAATGCCGAGATATAAGATAGTATAGCGACCTGTGCATGTCCTCATTAATGTAGGTGGAAAGCTCATGAATCTGATGTGGTCATTAACTCTCTTGCAACCAAACAGAACCTATCCACCATAATGGATGGTTGTGTATAACGATGGCTTAACATTCTGAAATGTGCAATCGTCAGGATGATTGCTGTATGAGTTACAATTCGCGCAAAGGCACTTTACTATTTCTGTAATAATATGTTAAGCTTTGAAGCAAATAGACAATCTGATTTAGCCTTGCATTACAATGTAATGAAGCCACAATAACAGATTCGGTTAATTGGGCTGTGAATTGGAAGTGAGAATTCTCTGATGGCATCAGTGGCATCAAAATGTTTTCTGTCAACCACACATAATATTAAAATTCTCCGCAAGTGTTTGCATATAGATTGAAAACGTTATGGTTGTTTAAATACTTGGTGAATGGTGACCGCAGCATGGTATAATAAGAAATATATCACCCAAGAGTTAGTCAATCATGAGAAATTTTATGTTTTCCCGTTGACGACGCATTATGTGTAGATACTGCAATGTTTACAGTGACCTTTCAACAAAATTCCATCTTTTTGAACCGGAAACTTAAGAGTGCTGTGGAATTTTGTACAAGCAACGTGGCATGTGGTAACTCCAGTCAGCGCACAATCGTTGGTAACATTTTCATTTATTTACTGAGGAATACAATTATTGACCGTGCTCAGTAGAAAAGTTTAGATTGGCCTTCGTTCGCCATTCATTACTTCACTCTTTGTCATTTTCGGCTTCTTTGTCATCCACATTCTCTTAAACATTCAACAAGGCTCCAAAATCTAGGAAATGCCCTGCGATTCATATTACTGAAGACAAACGCAGGAGATACATTTTACTCGTTCATTCCTACCGATGGACGTTTTTCATATCGTTCGAAAATATTTGTATATAACCCGTTGGGCCTGACACACTAATTGAATTTCAGCATTCTACTCCGATTATTTTCTTGCTATGATGGGGCTGCCCCAAAGTTTTAAATGAACAAATCGATAAGTTTGGTTATTGGAAGTTTTCGCTGGATTTTTTAAATCGCTTTATCAATGCTAGAATCGTGATTTGTCTGCTCAAATTTTAACATTCTCCCGTTTCTCCCCAGGGTTGTAATTATTGAACCAAATGTCTTCTTTTCTTATTTTTGGGAGATAGAGGCGTCATCTCTTGGAATGAATTCGTGAGAAAAATTACCAATAATTTATGTCTATGCATTCTTGACGAGTAAAGGCCCTACAATGTGCATATGCGTTTTTCGTACAAGTTACTATGTGAATTTCATTCTCCACTAGAGTCGTAACTGAAAATGGTTGGAAATTTCTCGGTGAACTTCTGTACTGCGTAGAGAGTCTTTTCTTATATCTGACCAGTTCGGATCATTATGCAACTGAACATCAGGAGGTATGTGGGATGTCCAATGCAGAGGATGGTAAGCAGCTCATTTAATGTATCGTGCAAGTCTCCTATTCTAGAAGGGTTTGAGTGGTGGAACAGTCTTAATGATGATGTTTTCTCCCAACTGATTTATAAATTAAGTTCATTTCAAAAATTACTATTTGTGGTCGTATAGTCCATTCGATTTTTAATAATTTCTCTAGTCGGGAAAGCTAAACATAATACACCTCAGAATAGTGAAAGGCTAATATACTCCTGTAGCGGCCCTGTCTTTCTTCTTGAAATACTTACTATTTCGTTAAAACAATAAAATCATTTTATGACCTATCGAACCACTTTTGTAGACCAATCAAAATCGAATAACCGAAAACTCAGTACATAAAATTTTGTAATTATTGTATTATTATAAAATATTTATCATTAAGTAAAAATCTGTGGTCGGGTCAAAAACCCAAAAATAAATATTATATATATAATTTAAAAGCTTTTTGTGAGAAGTGTAAAAATTATTCTATTATAAATATACTAAAATAAATAAATAAATAAATTCTTTCTAATAAACATTTTTGGTACGAAATATAAACTTAATATCTAAAATAAAATGTTGAGTTTAATTTGTGTTATTTTAATACCTAATTGAACCCCAACAAGTGGTGACCCTAACAGTGAAAATGAATAGAACATAAAATTCAATAGATCAGTGCAAATAAATTCACTATAGTTTATATAAGAAAACGTGCCGAATGTATAAAGTTGATGAATGAATGTGAACTGTGAATAAATCAAAATCAAGTGTATACGTATATTAATATCCATTGTGCGCAATATCAGTGTGCACCATATATAAAAATTTAAGGCGAATCCAAAATGAATTACTAAAATTTGCCAATAAAGCACACAACATATAAAGTTAACCGCAAAATATATTGTATGTAACGCATTTTATCATAAATTCACGAGAACACATCACGTAACAAATAAATGAAAAACGTGATCTGCTAAAAAAAAAAACATACGATCAAATTACCAGCACATTCCGTTAATTGTGCATACATCACACACCGGATTTATTCGACCTTGCATCTTTAACAACAGTTCAACCAAAATACATTAACGTTCGAGTTGGATTAAACCATATGTATTAATTGGATTAGCAGTGGACTATCAGATCATCAACCCGTTGCAGTATGGATATGAGCAAGTATGCCCAGATCATATGTAAGTAATACAAATTTATACACCATTTAATTAATTTGATATTCTAATAAAATTTATAAGAAATTTATATATCTAAATTAATAAACAACCAAATGACTAATTTTAATTAAGGAAATTTATAATTTTACAAAACACAATCATAAAATTATATTATACAATTATAGTCATAAAACCATAAAATTTATTAGTTACTAAAAAAAAAAAAAATTTTAATCATAAAATATAATAATATATATTAATAATTGTTTATTATCAATATAATATTATAAGAATGAATTAACACAATTACATAATATTGGTGTACGTACAATACAATATTAGAAACTACAATTAATATATCAATTCTAACATTAGTTGATAAAGTAAAACTTATAAAAAAAAAATTTTTATTTATATTGAAACCATAAAAATATATTAGAATTTACAATAAGTATAACACAGTTACAAGTAAATTTTCATAATATTTCCTGCATGTCTACAAATTTAAATTTAATTTTATTACCTTATTTATTATTTTACAACATAAAATTCAAAAATAATAATCTTCATTCATCATTCAATACCGAATGAATTCTGATAATAAAATTGTAATCATTTCAAATTTTATTAATTATATAAAATTATTTAATATAAAAACAAATTTTATTGCTTTAATTACATTATTATCTTCTAAAATACATTTATCATAATTCTATATACGGTTGTAAACTGAATTTTCGGTTGTGTTGATTGGTACTTAAATTTCACATTCCAAAAGTCTCGAATACATTGGTTATTTAAAAAAAAAATTTATTTTGCTAATTAATATCGTGCTAAATAGTGAAAACAATGAGTGACAACGAAGAAAGGACGCCTAAGACTGAAAAACTGTATCAAACCGCTCAGGTCCAGTCCACTCGCATTAAACTCCCCGATTTTTTTAGAAAAAACCCTCAGTCGTGGTTTATTCAAATCGAGATGCAATTCCAACTCTGTCAAATTACAACTGACCAAAAAAAGTTTTGGACTGTGGCAAGCTCTTTACCTACTGACGTTTTTGATTCAGTAGCTGAATTAATATATCCACCTCCAGACAAAGACAAATACAATACGCTAAAACAAGCAATCATTAAGATGTATTCGCTGTCTCAAGAAAAACGCTTGGAGGAATTAGCCGAAAAAAAAGATATCGGCGAAGACAAACCATCCGAAGTTTACAGGACAATGAAGAGGTTAGCGGGTGACAACATTAGCGAAGAGACCGTGAGAAAACTTTGGATAAGAAGAATGCCAAAAATCATTAATGTTGGATTAATCGGATTTGAGGAAAAACCAACCAACGAATTAATAGAAAAGGCGGATCGAATGTATGAAGCTTCGGAACCGAATAATATTTCACAAGTAGATCCCACCTTAGCTGCAACCTCTGATAATCAATCAAGAAAAAAATATTCGGCGGAGATTACAGAGTTGAAGAAACAAATTTCACAATTGCAGCAGTCAATTTTAAATTTCGCTTCTGATAGACGTCATCGCTCTAAAAGCCCGCGACCTTCGACAGCGCCAAAATTTCGATCGAGAAGCGGCAATAGATTCTCCAAAAATTATAGATATTGCTGGTATCACTATAAATTTGGTGGAAGAGCTCTCAAATGTATAAAACCGTGCGAATTTTCATCTTCAAATAATATATCCACAAAGTCAAGTCCTTTAAACGAATAAATTCGACTGTCATTACGGCAGATAGTCGAATGCATACGAATCGCCGTCTTTTTCTTCGAGATCAAAATAATAATTTCCTTTTCCTTGTAGATACTGGGGCCGACCTTTCGGTTGTTCCAAATAAATTTTTCCAAGGAAATCGATCTCTCGATCCAGTGTTGTGTCTTTCGGCAGCGAATGGCACAACCATTAATACTTTTGGGACTAAATTACTATCGGTCGATATTGGGCTTCGGCGCACCTTTACCCATCCTTTTGTACTAGCGTCAGTTAACCGACCAATTATCGGAGCTGACTTTTTAATTAAATTTGGTCTTCTTGTTGACTTGCGTGGAAAACGCATCCTAGATCCGACCACCAAATTAACTGTCGCGGCAATGACAGTTACTGATAATACTCCAACACCGAAACACTGGGGGATTGATAATATTTTTGGACAATTATTAAAAGAATTTCCGACCCTTACCGAATCCCCAAATTTTAATGTCCCGGTCAAACACAGTGTGGTTCATCACATATATACGAACGGTCAACTTCCGTATTCTAAACCACGACGACTTGATCCTACGAAACATAAGGCAGCGTATAACGAGTTCGCACATATGATCGAATTAGGGATATGTCAACCGTCGTCATCCCCGGTTTCATCTCCACTCCATATGGTTCAAAAGAGAGACAGTACAGATTGGCGTCCATGTGGAGACTACCGTCGACTTAATGCCATTACGGTACCGGATCGCTATCCGATACCGCATATTCACAATTTTTCCGTGCACCTGCAGGGATGCACGATTTTTACAAAAATTGACCTAATCAGGGCATACCACGCAATACCTGTAGCTTCTGAAGACGTTCCTAAAACGGCCATTACGACGCCATTTGGGTTATTTGAATATAAACGAATGCCTTTTGGACTTCGGAACGCAGCTCAAACGTTTCAGCGTTTTATGAATGAAGTATGTAAAGACCTTGATTTCGTTTTCGTGTATATTGATGACATTTTGATTGCAAGTAAAACTGAGGAAACACATTTATCCCACTTAAGGAAAATTTTTGAAAGGCTTGCAAAGTACGATGTCAAAATTAAAACATCAAAATGTGTTTTTGGTGTTACATCACTGGAATTCCTCAGCCACTCTATTACTCCAGATGGCATTAAACCTTCGCCGCTGCGAGTAGAAGCCATAACAAAGTTTCCCCAACCACATTCAATTAAATCAATTCAGAAATTCGTCGGGATGGTGAATTTTTATCATCGGTTTATCCCAAGATTAGCCGAATTTCTTCAACCGATTCACGCGCAGTTAGCACTTTTATCAAAGAAGCCCAAAACTGCCAAAAATTTCAATTGGGCTGATGAATGCATAAACGCATTTATTAATGTTAAACGAGCGCTTGCTGAAGCAACGTTATTGGCACATCCAATTGAAAATTCTAAATACAATATTACATGTGACGCATCAAATATTGCCGTAGCTGCAGTATTACAGCAATATAATAAAGGTAATTGGGAACCATTAGGTTTTTTT
The DNA here is from genome assembly GCA_947310385.1 of Nephrotoma appendiculata. Lineage (NCBI taxonomy): Eukaryota > Metazoa > Arthropoda > Insecta > Diptera > Tipulidae > Nephrotoma > Nephrotoma appendiculata. The sequence continues at coordinate 272,654,608 of OX371225.1, read as the reverse complement.
TCTAAGAAACTCTCGCAAACTGAAGCCAAGTATTCCGCATTCGATCGCGAATTATTAGCTATATACTTAGCGCTTAAACATTTTCGCTATTTCGTAGAAGGTCGTACGTTTTCAATCTTCACGGACCATAAGCCGTTGATAAACGCAATCTACTCGAAGGCGGAACGTAGTCCACGTCAAAGCCGACATTTAGATTACATATCCCAATTTACGACTGATATTCGCCACATTTCAGGCAAACATAATGTGGTCGCAGACACTTTGTCACGCTCATGCGATCCACAAGCAGCCTCCATAAGCGAAATTCCAAATATTCATAAGATATCAGAGTTACAACGTACGGACGAAGAATTAAAAACCCTGATAAATAGAAATATTTCGAAAAATACAAAATACAAACTGGAACTTGTTCAATTCGCTGGCAACGAACTGTATTGTGAAACCTCCACAGGTAATCAACGAGTTTACATTCCTCAATCATTACGACAGGTAGTTTTCGATTCATTACACTGTCTTTCACATGCCGGAATCCGCGCTTCACGCAAACTTATTTCTACTCGATATTTTTGGCCCAAGTTAAATCAAGATGTTAAAAATTGGGTTACAAACTGTTTGTCATGCCAAAAATCGAAAGTTGTGCAACATACCAAGTCACCGCATGGCAAATTCAAAATTCCGGAAATGCGGTTCCAACACATACATATGGATATAGTTGGTCCGTTACCACCCTCGAATAACAACCGTTATTTGCTAACTATCGTGGACAGATTTACCCGTTGGCCGGAGGCCTACCCAATTCCAGACATGACCGCTACTACAATTGCGAAGACATTTGTCGAGCAATACGTATCAAGATTCGGTGTCCCTCTGGAAATTACGACAGATCATGGCAGCCAATTTGAATCGAAACTTTTCTCAGAACTTACAAAAATCCTGGGTTCGCATAGAATCCGCACCACAGCATACCATCCTCAGGCGAATGGTATGGTGGAGCGTTTTCACAAGACATTAAAAACTTCACTTAAAGCTCGAGGAAACACTAAATATTGGAGTTCTGAGTTACCAATTATTTTGCTGGGCATCAGAGCATGCGTAAAAGAGGACCTTAGATGTAGTCCGGCGGATTTAGTTTATGGCCAAAGCCTCAAACTTCCTGGCGATATATTTTTAGGTCACGGTTCAGAACCTCTTCCATCCCCTGATGAGTTCATAAACCAACTTCGAACAAATATGCAACATTTAATTCCAGTTGATACTCGAAAATCAACACAATCTGATATATTTGTTCCCAAAAACTTAAATAATTGTGAGTTTGTTTTTGTTCGTGTGGATAAAACACGAATAGGCCTCACTGCACCTTACGAGGGTCCTTTTAAGGTTATTCGAAGGCTACGAAAAATATTTATAGTTGACGTTAATGGAAAACCACAGCATATCTCAATTGATCGCCTGAAACCAGCGTATGGAATATTGTCAACTCTAGATTTGAATAAAAAGGTACAAAGGAATGTCACTTTCGCGTGAGGATTTTACTGCGAGGGGGGTACTGTAGCGGCCCTGTCTTTCTTCTTGAAATACTTACTATTTCGTTAAAACAATAAAATCATTTTATGACCTATCGAACCACTTTTGTAGACCAATCAAAATCGAATAACCGAAAACTCAGTACATAAAATTTTGTAATTATTGTATTATTATAAAATATTTATCATTAAGTAAAAATCTGTGGTCGGGTCAAAAACCCAAAAATAAATATTATATATATAATTTAAAAGCTTTTTGTGAGAAGTGTAAAAATTATTCTATTATAAATATACTAAAATAAATAAATAAATAAATTCTTTCTAATAAACATTTTTGGTACGAAATATAAACTTAATCTCTAAAATAAAATGTTGAGTTTAATTTGTGTTATTTTAATACCTAATTGAACCCCAACACTCCAAAACCGACAATATTTTATGGAAACTGATAAAAGTATAATCCAACCAGAGGCATTACAACCGAAATTAAATCATTAAAATTCAATAAAACGATTTCAATCTCAAGTTATAAGTATTATTGGAGGACGATTAACTACAACAGCAATCTTTCTAACTATGCAAGAAATAAAATCTAAGTGCCAGCTAACATCGTTTGGCAGAGTTTTTGATTGTACACCAGAATATAAAACAATTGCATTGTGGTCCACAGTCAGCTAATACGATTTACCGAAGTTTAATAAGATTTACCGAAATATGGCTGAATTCTATCGCCTAAAACAACGACCGCAACAACAAATTATTACTAATTTGCCTGAAGATCGTTTGGTTCCAAGTGCAGCGTTCACCATCAATAGTTATTGATTTATGTGTTTCATTTTTAGCTTCGAATTCGATTTATTTGTTTCAGTTTGCAAAGCCCGTGCACAATGAAATCGTATCGCACCTATCAACCACCTTTTGAAATTTATACGAATGTATTGAATTTCGTTGGCACTGCAAATGAGTTGAAGAAAATTCAAAATTTTTTCAAGGATCAGATCAACATAATTAAAATACAAAACTTTTCAATTCTCCTAATGAAATCTAGAAGCACTCATCGCAAGAACATTTTTAATTGGGTTGACTGCGTTCAACAATAAATCGGGCAAATATTAAAGCGATTTCACAAAAATTGGAAAAGATGGTCCAATGAGTATTTGATTGTTTTACAAGTACGATCGAAATGGCACACGGTACGTTTACGTGATCCTCAAATCAACGATCTCGTTTAGGCCGAATAAAATTTTAACAACAGGAAAGGTTTCGCTTTATGTCCGCCGCTTCCACGCCAATTCGTCGACAATATGTCATAACAGGTTGTTTTTTCCAAAAAAACCGACCAAGCTTTTGGTCAACGTTAAGGTTTAGTGTCCACGGTTTGATCAAATATATACAATTCACGATATCTTGCGTCCTGGGGTGCGTTCCACAGTTAAATTAATAACCAAACGATATATTAGAGTCGATATTGCAAAATATTTTCGAAGTTGCGCGAAGTGTCGAAGAACTAAATTAGGACGTGATAAATATTGATAATCGATCATGCCAAAAGAAATTACAACAGATCGAAGCACTCAATTTTCGCGATATCTTGGAACTTGCCATTTCAGATCAAATAAATGGTCTCGATCATAGAAAATTTAAACGCATCACGAGCCTAATCAGATTTCAGTACAATGGCATATAATACCGAGCAAATTCTTCGCCCAAAGCAAATCTGGTAATTTTAAAAAGAATGAACCGAATAACAACGTTCATGCGGAGCGGAAAATCAAAAATGTGTAAAAAATATCAGAGCAAGCACGTGGAATAAATACGGACGATTACCTGTTTTGAACTTTAAATTTATCGACAGAATTATATAACTCTTCTTGTACTTTGTAGCTAGACAGAAGCATTCTTATGACACTAAATTTAGATTTAATAGTCGCTGAACCATAACAGATCAAAAAGGCCATATGGCACGGTGCTTAAAGCTTTTATGATTGGATCAGGAAGTCCGATTACAACTATGACCACCTGTCTTAAGGCAGATCTAATAGGCCGGCGCAGCTTCCAAATCAGTATAAGTTGGCATGGAGCTATGTATGTGTATGGTGGGACGTGGAAAGCAACCGCTTAACTTGTATCTGATAATCTGCTCAACGGCGCTTACTAAATTTCAACCGGCATGTTAAGCATAAAATAAACGATCAGTTAGCGCTATTCAAAGTGCTCCTGTACTATACAAATACAAATTGATCAAAGAGAATGTTTTAACTTACCTAACCACTAGATAGACCAACAAGACGTGCAAATTATATACAAAAAGAAAATGTTAAGTTAAAATATGATAATTTTTACGACAGGACACAGTAGGATACGACATTTGGTATATGACCTGAAATGAAAATCGAGAAGAAAATTTTTTTTCTACACCAACTGTTGGTTAAATAAAAGGTAAATTTTCCCTTTCATTTTCATTTTGGTGTTTTGCTTTGTTGTTGCTGTTGCCGGTCGGATATCTTATGCAGAGTGATTTTTTGCTGTTTTGTGGCTTTAAGCGTTGTGGGTCAACCGATTGTGTTAAGATAAATCGTTTTACTGTTGCTTTTGTTGCTTGATTTAAATGCATACATATATAAATGAAATTGTAATGATTACAAAAAAAGTACAAAAAGAAAAGATTTATTGTTATTTTGCACTTGCGCGATTTGCATGATTTATATACGTATGCGAAACGAGAGTACGATATTATATCGTGGGTGAGATTTAGAATTATAGTGTGCAGATCAAAAGTATGCGATATAAAAGATTCGTATGGCCTAAAGCATCGTATACAAATTACGTTTATTACAAAATCGTTATGTGTTGACATTTTAAATTAGACCCTTGATACGTTTTTTTTTTTTGTTATATGAAGGGACGACCAACTTCAGTAATAACCATTGATGTTGTCCGAATACATAAAACAAAATGTGTAACGGACGATCCAGATAAATAGCCAATTTTATGAGTAACCCCATATAGAATGAAGTGCATGTACACCTATTATTAAGAATCAACCAAAGAAGTTAATTAGAAGTAACTGTTTTTAAAATCACACAAATCGTAATATGATTGATTGGTTTTAGGTGTATAATAGTTTTGGCTCTAGCTACACGTTTCATAGATGCTGGAAACTGTGAGAATTGTCTGTATTGCTCGCTACCACTAACCTTTTCAATTCATTCAATTATATTTGGTTTGGTTGATTTCTTCTGTTCAAAAAAAAAATATGTCGAGAAACGAATTTAAATGATTTTAGGCTTTTGTGTTCTCGAATATTCAAAAAGCTAAATAGCTTTGTGTGTACGATTGTTAGTTGGGTGGTATATTGTTTGTGAATATAATAATAGTAATAATTGGCGGTAAATAATAGTTTTATTTGTAATGCTGTTTGGTGAATTGCCAATATAATTTTTTTTATGAATGTGAACCTGGAATATCGCATTACAACAATTATCATGGTAATAAAATAGAATTGTAAAATGGTAATGACATTATTTCAACAAGTGATTGTTGTTTAATCGTTTTATTGTAGTTAGTACTGGTGTTTATTTTTTATTCTACATTTAAATGCCATTGTATTAGCTTACAAAGCGGAATGATGACTCATAGATGAGCCTCTTAACTCAATATTTAGTGACAAGCAAAATTGAACAATATTTGGTAGCCTCAAACTTTCTTGCGGTGCTGTGTTGAGCATGGCTGAAAAAGGAAATTGGGATTCTGCTCAGAATCCAGAAAATCAATTAAACCTGAAGCATTTGTTCTCATAATGAGCTATTAATTATTATTATTAAACCGAAATAACAGACAATAATCTCAGCGAAATAAGATGAAAATAACTACAAGATTTCTAGACACTGCGGTCCGGATCGGATTACGCCGGCGCTTACAGCAACCCTGGTCGGTGCCAAATTATTACAGAACCTTAATCAACTATTGATACTCTTAAAGAAACTTAAGCAAACAACAGGAAAAGAATTTAGTTCGTGTACGACTTGTGCACCAGTAGACGAATCCCACAAAAGAAAGTTGTTCATACCAACTACGAGTGATGAAAGATTAGAAATACTAACCACAAAGTACTTCTAAAAATGATCTGCAAGCACCTCGAATGTCACAGATAGTTATAAACCCATAAGGACGGAATTCAAACGACAAAGAGAGATATGTTATTAGAGCTCCAAAATAATGGCAATCAAGAAATGTTGCCTGAACACCAAGCCAAACGCAACTCTATAGGTACGATAAGTTCCACGTGAATGAAATGGCAGCCGGATACCGTGGAACAAAGTAGCTTTGATCAGCCTTCCCAGTGATCTGATGGGAACTTATATCCGAAAGCCAAATTCAAATTCAGAAATGTCCCAATAACAAAACAGCAAGTAGATTTTAATTTTGGTAAAACTGAATCTTAATCATAGTGAAGCATGTCAAAGATCTGTTTTGCCAGCGTGTATGAAATAAGAACGTCGCTAAGGGACTTTAATTGATATACTGAATTGGGCAACAGATTGTTGAACGGGTAATGCCAATAATAGATCTTACGTGGATCAGTATAGCAGCATTTTTGTAGCAGCAACCAAACAATATCAGAAATTTCGGGTTGATGTCCAAAGTTGGTGGAATGAGGTAATCACGATTTTATGTATATCGGAACTGCTTGAAGGCACGGAAGAAAGATAAGAGTTCAAGGCGTAGAGTGGTTGAAAATTTTGGAAAAGCGGTTGTTTCTCTCTTCTTCCCACAACAAGAATATGTTTCGACCAGCAGCAGTAAGTGACGAAGACGAACCAATAGCAACCGATACGAAGTAGTGAAGCCTACTAGAAAATCGGTTATAATATTAATAATTTTAAAATATTTGGCGCCTAAACTTGCAAATCGAAAAGTCCACTAGTGTCCTCGATTCCTCCTTACGCGATGGTGTATTTCCTGAGAGGTGGATGAAGCAACGATTAATGCTGGCTGTTATACCAGAAAGGCAAAAAACCAGCAAAAGGTTCATCGCCGTACTAACTTTTGTGTGTACTACTCTAACGGAAGTACATTGGAACGAGTGATTTCTGGCAGATTAAAAAAGGCAATTGTAAGGTTCTTAAATAGACTCCAATACGGCTTTAGAATAGGACAATAAACATTGGTCACGGGAGAAGTGCATCCTTGATAAACTACTTCGAATAAAAATTTTAAGATACTCGTTAAACTTTCTCGAGGAATTCTTATTTAACAGGATTCTCATGTCTAAAACAGATGATGGTACAGTGACAGAAGCGTATTATTACCATTTTGTGTGATAGCATGCCGAAGAAGCTAATGTAATCAGCTTTGCATGCGGTATCGTGATCTTAATGGTGGCCAAACACAAAAAAGAGACAATCCGGAGCTGTATCGAACCCGTTCGCTCGTTCAACGTAACTCTGGGCATCGGCTAATGTGTTATAAGTGAGAGGCTTAGATGGTAGGCAGTTCAAGAAAAGAAGTAAACACATCTGCGAAATAATGAAACAGCATAGTGTAGATTATTTTATTGTGGTGTATTGTAATATAGTAAAGTGTAGCACTGCACTAACCTTTACTATATTACAATACACTACACTAAAGTTAACTTAACTACGTTATACTACACTACACAACAATAAAATAACTAAACTACACTACATTACACTTCACTGTACTACACTACCCTACACTAATCTTAAATGTAGTGTATTGTATTATCGTAAAGTGTAGTGGCGTGTTACATTATACTGTACTACTGTACACTTATCTAAAATACATTAAACTATAGTGCACTGAAATTAAATAAAATACACTACACTGACTGCATTAACTACACTATACAATACTACAATACACTACACTACACTACACTACACTACACTACACTACACTACACTACACTACACTACACTACACTACACTACACTACACTACACTACACTACACTACATTACACAACACTAAACTACACTACATTACACTACACTACACTACACTACACTACACTACACTACACTACACTACACTACACTACACTACACTACACTACACTTCACTACACTACACTACATTACACTACACTACACTACACTTAATTACACTACACAACACTAAATTACACTACACTACACTACAGTACACTACACTACACTATATGACACTACACTACACTACACTACACTACACTACACTACACTATACTACATTCACTACAATACACTACACTACACTACACTATACTACACTCACTACACTAAACTACACTAAACTCCACTACATTACACTACACTACACTTCACTACACTACACTACATTACACTACACTACACTACACTACACTACACTACACTACACTACACTACACTAAATTACACTACACTACACTACACTACACTACACTACACTACACTACACTACACTACACTACACTACACTACACTACACTACACTACACTACACTACACTACACTACACTACACTACACTAAACTACACTACACTACACTACACTAAACTACACTACACTATATTACACTACACTACACTACACTACACTACACTACACTACACTATACTACATTCACTACACTACACTACACTACACTACACTACACTATACTACACTCACTACACTACACTACACTACACTACACTACACTACACTACACTTCACTACAATACACTACACTACACTACACTACACTACACTACACTATACTACACTACACTACACTAAACTACACTACACTACACTACACTACACTACACTACACTACACTACACTACACTACACTACACTACACTACACTACACTACACTACACTACACTACACTATACTACACTACACTACACTACACTACACTACACTACACTACACTACACTACACTACACTACACTACACTACATTACACTACACTACTCTACACTACACTACACTACACTACACTACACTATACTAAACTACACTATGCTACGCTTCACAACACTACACTTCACTGTTAAATATTAATACTTCATTACATTTGGATTTCAATGCATGGGCCGTAGAATGGGGAAGTAGAGGAAACAATAGCAGAGGTACCGCATTGTTAGAGGCCTTCGCATCATTACCGGTCGTATTAATGAATACAGGAAGTACACCTACTTTCTGTAGAGGAAATGCCACCTCGATAGTTGACCTAACGTTTATGAGCCATTGCCTTGCCGATAGGGGAGTAGCATGGAGGGTGAACGATCTATATACGCATAGTGATCCCTAAGCTTTTGTGTATGAACTAGCGGATACTGAACCCCAACGGACCATGGTTAGACACAGGAAGAGAAAAGGATGGAAGTCCGCAGCGTTTGAGGAGAACATCTTCCGTCTCATGATGGAGGATCTTTCCCTATCTGGTACCGCAAATAACAAAGCCGTCCAGCTGATGAGACATGTTACAAGAGCCTATGATGCAGCAATGCCAAGAAGAATGGTGAATAACCGTAAAAACCAGTCTTCTGGTAGAACGACGAGATTTCGGAATTGCGGAAAAGGTGCCTGAACGCAAGAAAACGACACCAGCGTGCTAGACACGTCGAAAACTCGGTCCTTCGACAACAGTACTGCAAAGCTCGATCGGAACTCAAGCATGCCATTAAATTAAGTAAGCGAAAGTGCTTTCGCGAACTATGCGAGGATGTCGACCACGATCCCTGGGGTAGATCTTACCGATTGGTGATGAAAAAATTCAGAAGCAATTACGCCACTGCTCCCACATGCTCGGCAATGCTGTCTGACATAGTGAGTCACCTGTTCCCGCAGCAAACCGATTGTGTATTAGAAGTATTAGACAAGGAGGAGGATGATGTACCACCAGTTACTGAGGAGGAGGTTCTGAAGGCATGTGGCAGAGTGGGTAACAATAAAGCTCCTGGCCCGGATAACATTCCGAATATTGCGTTGAAGTCGGCGTTTAAAGCATACCCAAACTTATTCACGGAAGTATATACTGCATGCTTAGTTGAGGGGGTGTTCCCTCGTAAATGGAAGGAACAGAGACTGGTTTTGTTGCCAAAAGGAGACAAACCACCAGGCAAGCCGTCCTCCTGGCGCCCAGTCTGCCTATTGGATACGGAGGCAAACCCCTAGAGAGAGTTTTATGTGACCGGTTACAAGAGGCTATACTTAGAGCAGGAGACCTGGCAGAGCATCAGTATGGCTTTCAAAAGGCGCGCTCAACAGTGGATGCGATTAAAGAAGTTGTAGATACTGCGCACCAGGCGATATCCGGTCCTCGATGGCTACGTGGCAGTAAAAAATACTGTGCTATAGTTACATTGGACGTGAAAAACGCATTCAACATGGCAAACTGGAGTTGCATATTTAACACACTTACAAGGATGAAGATATACCTAAGTACCTGCTGAGACTAGTTTCCAGCTACTTTAGCGAAAGGATCTTGATTTACGATACTGAGGAGGGAAAGAAAACTTACGTGGTGAATGGTGGAGTTCCTCAAGGATCAGTGATAGGTCCTACTCTTTGGAATGTGATGTACGATGGTGTACTTCGACTACCCATACCTAGTGATGCAAGGGTGATTGAATTTGCGGACGATATCGCGATTGTAGTTGTCGCAAAACACAGAGAGGAAGTTGTGGAGATCTGTAATAAGACGGTTAGACTTATTCGACAGTGGTTAACATCAGCTGGGCTGCAACTAGCAGTCCATAAAACAGAAGCTGTGCTTATCACTAGCAGAAAAGTAATGGAGAGCGCACCCTTAGAGATTGGAGCCCAACAAATTGTAAGTGAACCCATCCATAAAGTACCTAGGGGTAATGATCGATGCTAGGTTGTCATATAAGGCACATCTCATTACCTCCAGTGAGCGAGCAAGGACAGTTAACGCGGCACTAGCACGTATAATGCCTAATACAAGAGGGGCGCGGATGAACAGCAGAGTTTTGCTCGCCAACGTCGTTACATCTATAATGATGTATGGGGCACCAATTTGGGCCAACTCGTTCGAGGAGGATACTTATAGGCAAAGAGTAGCAACAGTTCAGAGGCTAAGCGCTCTGAGAATATTGTACGCATTTCGGACCGTGTCAGAAGACGCTGCCTGTATTCTAGCTGGAATGCCCCCAATAGATCTACTGGAAAAGGAGCGCCAAACCACGTATCTGCGTCGTGGTAAAGGGACAAAAGCGGAGAACCACCGATTAGCACGGGCTGAGGCGATCACTGTATGGCAGAGAAGATGGAATGAGTCGACGAATGGTAGATGGACTCATCGCCTGATTCCCTACATCGAGGCGTGGCTAAACAGGCGACACGGAGAAGTGGATTATCATCTTACGCAGTTTCTGACGGGTCGTGGTTGCTTTAGATCATACCTGTTCAGATTCAAACACGAAGAGTCACCAGATTGCCCTTTATGCATCCGAGTAACAGAGAATGTAGAGCACGTAGTATTCGAGTGTCCACGATTTACTGAGGAGAGAAGTAGTATCTGTGCACGGGGGGTCCAACTAACACCGGAAAATATACTGGAGTTTATGTTGCCATCTAAAGATGGGTGGAACGCCACAAGCGGAAGTGTCTCACGTATAATGGGAGAGTTGAGACGCCTCGAAAGAAGCAGAAATTCAGTAAGGAGTTAATCCCAGCCGAGCAGCGAAAGCTGAGCCTGCCTCGCGAAGTAATACCTAACGGTAGTTCCACGGGGCCAAACGGCATGGTTTATCACGTGTTTGATATATGGGTTCATCAAGCCTATCGAAGGTTCCCCTTCTCCGCCCATAAAAAAATAAAAAAAAAAAAAAAAACTACACTACACTTCACTTCACTATACTAAACTACACTATGCTACGCTACACAACAATACACTACACCACACTACATTACACTACACTACACTACACTACACCACACTACACTACACTACACTACATTACACAACACTACACTATACTACACTACACTACACTACACTACACTACACCACAATACACTACACTACACTACACTACACTACACTACACTACACTACACTACACTACACTACACTATATTACACTACACTATTCTACACTACACTACACTACACTATATTAAGCTACACTATGCTACGCTTCACAACACTACACTTCACTGTTAATACTTCATTGCATCGCAACCTCACTACACTATAATTTCGAAATTGTTGTGTAGAAGAAAACTGTGGTGCTTATACTAAAAGGTAAGCCCCAGCAGCAAGTCAAAAGAACATGAATTGATTTGATATTTGTCTATGATTTTAAAGGTCCATGCGTAAGGGCAAACCACAAATCAGAATAAAAGTGGTAGGGAAACCTTGAAAAATAAATTCTTTTCGTAATCTTTACAGTTACTAAAGAAAATATCTGCATGATGTGGATTCATTAATTCAGAGTTGCTCAATTATTTCAGTAGTTCAAGATTTTATTCAATTTTGTTATTCCATAAACGAAATTGGACCCTATACCCTATACCCGATTTAGAAATGATTGCTCTTTTTTTAAGTAGTTATGTTCTAAAGCATTTCGTAAGCTTTCGTTAGTATTAAAACTGCTTGTGATTTTTCGAACGGAACTTCGCCAACATTTTTATAATACTAGCATTTTACACAATGAAGGTACTTACAGAACTGAAACCTTTTGGTACGGCCGAAATGAACGAAACCAAACCTAACATTGTCTGATACAAAATTTAACAAAACAAAATGTTTTTTGAGGATCTATAGGACGATCATTATAAGGTAAACTTATATATATCTAACTTTATGGTTATGGAACTGACTAGTTCAGATTCTTGATAGCCATCATAACTCGTATCATGAGGCTAAATTTGGTCGATTTGTCGAGGTCCGTCGAAATACCCATGTGTATTAAATCTACACTGTTCCCCCAAATGCCCTGGAACAGGTTTGAATATATCAACCTTCGTATTCAACAGTTACGGTCTTTAAACCGTATATAGACCCTTTAAATTTGGCTACATGGAGTCGATTTGTACACGTTGAACAATCTAGATAACGGACTAGGAGATCCTGTCACACTTTCGTTATGTAGCGTGCTCGATGACACGTGGAGCTGAATTCTAATAATTTCTAAGAGCACAAAATAATTTTACTGAATTATTAAATGTTATTTAACTTTTTATTGTTTTTTCGAGAGTCGCATTCGCTCTTTCAAAAAGCCACATGTGGCTCGCGAGCCGCAATTTGGCCATGTGTGCACTATACCATAGTTAAAACATTGAAATAAAATTGTTTTCTTGATGAATTTATTTAACGACTTGATATAATTATAAAATCCAGAAGTATTCTTTGTTTGTGCAATTATTCCGCAGTTGCAGCCGCGCAATACGATCACGTTCTGTACATTTTTTCTGATGACGAATTATGCAAACATTAGGTACAAATCTCTTCTATTATATGCATTTTGTACGACGATATTTTGTTCAAATTGAATTTTGCATGACTTTCAAATTATGGTACAAGATAAAATAGCAAACAGCATTTAGCATTTCATTGAAATTTATTTACTCGTACAGAGTATCTCGAATAAGCATATGCAGCAAAATCGTATATTTTCTGTGCAGCTCTGTGCGCTAGCATTTCTACCTTTCTAATATTTTTTGTTGCTTTTTGATTGCAATCAATTGATAACATAATTATTTTATGTGTCAGTATGCATAAAAAAAATTAAGTTATTTAAAACATTTGTTGCCATTTATGTTTATTTAAAAAGTACAAGTTTTCTGTTTTATGTATTTTTCAAGTTTTTCTTCTCGTGTTCTCGTCTATGCCGACTTGTTTTCGACGTACAGTATTTTGATAAACTATTGATCTGTAGTGTTTTATTTATTTGTATTCCGCATGACAATTCACTTTGCCATTTACATAGAAGTCATGTTGATTGAAAACGTTAATTAGCTGGATAAGGCATAATGAACAAAATGAAAGTTTTTGGAACAAAAATGGAATTAATAGTCGCAGGCGATGTTCTCGCTTTTTAAGTTTAAGCAAATCTATCACGAGAACAACTTCATAGATATTAACTTCAAGGCGAAAAAGCCACAATAAATTTGGTTTCCAGTAGATACTTTTAGGGAGTTCATTTCAATCTGAACCTTTTTATCTGGAATGTCTTGAGGATTTTTGAATGAAACTTCCTTTTAAATTACTGACATTTCAAAGGGGCTTACAACCAAATATAACCAGCCCTAATGAGTATTTTGGTATTGAAGTGATGTAACGACCACCTAGAATTAAAAGTAATCTACAACGAACCGATGCAAATCCATTCAAACAAATTAAATCCTGATATTCTTCTTGAGCCTCTAATCATCTTTTCCTCTTTGTAACTCAACCAATGATATTTCTTTAAGAATAAAATAAGTATGAGGTGTCTATCTAACGGTAATGATACTCTTTTGATCGATACACGTACCACCACATACTTCACAGTTCAATTGACAACATAAATCTTCGAAATTGTTTCAGATTTTTCATTGCTAACCCCACGGCTTTACAACTCTTGATATATTCTATTTAAATAATTGTAGGCTCCATCCTATTCCAAACCGAATCTTACGAAATAAATTTTTCATTTGGTCTTTATTGAAAACAACTTTTCATTCGCAGTGCAGATGGCTGCATTAGTGGACTTATAACATCAAAAATTACTTGGTGTATAACACATCTACCATAGTGAATGCCCTTCTAACATAAGCGGCCGTATGGGTTTACTATAGAAAGAGCCAAAATCTAGTTGTACTTCAAAAAAGAGGTAAACCAGCAACTATAGTTCATCCTTGTCGTCATAAAATTATCGCTATACTGTTAATTCGTGTGGTACCAAAGCATCCAGTTGCTTTTATTATCTAGATCTCACCAGAAGGATTGCCATAATCTGCTAAGGTGTTTCCTCCGTGAAGCTAGCCCGAATTTTCAGCCCGAAATTTTAATTATTTACGTATGGCAATACAACTTCTGCCATTACACAAAATATAAGCAAATTATAACTATAAAGCAAATTTGTGTCATACGCAAATTATAACTATTAATTAATTGTGTATTAAATAAATATCGAACTAATCGTGGCTTCTAAATTTTGATAAAATAATAAAAAAAAATATTACTGCTGAAACATCAAATTAAAAAAATTATTAGGTTAAGTTTTCAAAAAAAATTTCAGTGGAATTATGGGAACTAAATTTAGCTTGAAAAAAACTTTATCGGATATTAATTGGAGTAAATCCTATTATAACTCGCCTTATAAATGATTTACGAGCACTTAACCTATGTATTTCACAATTGCTAAAGATTTAACTAGAAAACGACAGAATTTCGGAAAAATTCTATCTGGAATTATCTGGATATAGTCGTTTGAATATCGCCTTATAAAAGATTCACAACCACTTCACTTATAAAAAAGGATTCTATAAATCTTGGCTACAAAACTAGAATATTTCCTGAAACATCCTTACAGGATATAGTCGTTTGAATCTCTTCTCACAGGCAATTCACGAGCACTTGGCATACACCACCGGATTCGTAAAAGTTTTGACTACAAACCAAAAAATTTGTAGAAAAATTCTATCTGGAAGTAACTAGATATAGTCATGTGAATCTCTACTCACGGGCGATTCACGAGCACGAATTCGGAGATATATGCCAAGTGCTCGTGAATTGCCTGTGAGTAGAGATTCACACGACTATATCTAGATAATTCCAGATAGAATTTTTCTACAAATTTCTCAGTTTGTAGTCAAAACTTCAACGAATCCGGTGGTATATTCCAAGTGCTCGTGAATGGCTTCTCAGACGAGATTCTAACGTCTTTATCCCGGTTATTCCCGATAATTTTTCTGCAAATCTCTCTTGTAGGCAAAACTTCAATCGACTATATATAAACAACAAATTAAAATTTCGGGCTGAAATTTCTTGCTATATTCATAGTGTTCAATCACGTAATTCTAATTAAGTTTCCGCATTGTCGTTTTCATGTTAGGTTTGGGCTGTGCAGGTTTCCAAACAATTGTGGGGATAATTTAAAAATACGTAGAATTATATTTATAATTTCGAGCTGAATGCTCTAAATGCCATAACAGATTACCATGACACATTTTACTGTCGCGATAGTGGTAGTTTTCGGGCTGGGATATAAAACTTTCTCGATAGCTGTAGTTAAGTATTGCTAACGGGGTTTTTCAACTGAATATCGGGCTAGCTTCATTTACCAAGCAATAGTAATATATCTTAAAAATACATAAAAGTAATTTTAAAATTTCGGGCTGAATGTCATAAATGTTATGACATTGTATCATGACACTATTTACTGTCGCGATAGTGACATTTTTTCGGGCTGGGATAGAAAACTGTCACGATAGTGATAGTTTAGTGTTGCCATCGCGAGACATCTTTTTTTTCCTTAAATAAATTCCTCGTAAAATGTATTACATTTTTCTATTGATTTCATATTAAAAATTAATTTAATAAATATTTAATAAGATTTAATAATTTATTTACCGGACAAGCGGTGCAATGCTTAAAGCTTCGGCACTTGGATCGGGAGGTACTGGGTTCGAATCCCATCAGAGGCTAGATGCAAATCGAATTTTCATTATCGATTACAATCGGTGATGTTAATAATCACAATTAAGACCCTCTGATGAAGTGCAGAATTTAGTGCCGACCCACCGTCCATGTCAATGTACAGGTTGACATGGAGCTTGCAATGTGCAGGTTGTATACTGTAGTTGTGTAAATAGGTAAATAGGTGAATGCGTTAATGATGTGGCATTAATGCGTGGTATCAAAATGGGCCAAAATTGGACGTACATAAAGTTAGCCCAGCTTTCATCCCAGAAAAATAAAAAATGGCAACACTAAACTATCACGACAGTATGCACGTGAAATACTTCCTAACTCTATCCTAAGTAAAAAAAAAAAATAGGAATGATTTAGGAAAAATTTCATGCTCCTGTACACACGCATGAAATAATTCCTAAAAAAAATCCTAAGTAAAAATTGTGTATTTGTATTAGTGATTATACAATAAAATAGAAAACATTTAGGCGAGACTAAATTAAAAATGTAAAAAATTTAAAATATTTGTTAATATGTAATATCAATCAAAAATCAAATAACATGATTTAAATAATATTTTAAAATAAAGTATATTACACAAATGTAATATACGTGATAAACTTATAATTAAAATAAGGCTAAAATTTTTTTTGGATTTCATTAGAATACTAATGGAGATTTTGCGAGGTGATCATCGATCTCACTATGTTTTTATGTTAAATCTATCAAATGCCCATATCCATGGCGATTTTCAGAATTTTGTCATTGTTGTGGAATGGCCAAACATGGCCCAGAAACATATCATTACTGTTTAAAGAGATTTTACGACTTAATCGGAATACTAGTCCAGATTTTGCGAAGTGATCATCGATCTCACTATGTTTTTATGTTAGATCTATCAAATGCCCATATCCATGACGATTTTCAGAATTTTGTCATTGTTGTGAAATGGCCAAACATGGCCCAGAAGCATATCATTACTGTGAAAAGAGATTTTACGACTTCATCTGAATACTAGTCCAGATTTTGGGAGGTGATCATCGATTTCACTATGTTTTTATGTTAGATCTATCAAATGCCCATATCCATGACGATTTTCAGAATTTTTTCATTGTTGAGGAATGGCCAAACATGTCCCAGAAGCATATCAGTATTGTGTAAAGAGATTTTACGACTTCATCGGAATACTAGTCCAGATTTTGCGAGGTGATCATCGATCTCACTATGTTTTTATGTTAGATCTATCAAATGCCCATATCCATGACGATTTTCAGAATTTTGTCATTGTTGTGAAATGGCCAAACATGTCCCAGAAGCATATCAGTAGTGTGTAAAGAGATTTTACGACTTCATCTGAATACTAGTCCAGATTTTGCATGGTGATCATCGATTTCACTATGTTTTTATGTTAGATCTATCAAATGCCCATATCCATGACGATTTTCAGAATTTTTTCATTGTTGAGGAATGGCCAAACATGTCCCAGAAGCATATCAGTATTGTGTAAAGAGATTTTACGACTTCATCGGAATACTAGTCCAAATTTTGCGAGGTGATCATCGATCTCACTATGTTTTTATGTTAGATCTATCAAATGCCCATATCCATGACGATTTTCAGAATTTTTTCATTGTTGAGGAATGGCCAAACATGTCCCAGAAGCATATCAGTATTGTGTAAAGAGATTTTACGACTTCATCGGAATACTAGTCCAGATTTTGCGAGGTGATCATCGATCTCACTATATTTTTATGTTAGATCTATAAAATGCCCATATTCATGGCGATTTTCAGAATTTTGTCATTGTTGTGGAATGGCCAAACATGGCCCAGAAGCATAACATTACTGTTTAAAGAGATTTTACGACTTCATCGGAATACTAGTCCAGATTTTGCGAGGTGATCAACAATCTCACTATGTTTTTATGTTAGATCTATCGAATGCCCATATCCATGGCGATTTTCAGAATTTTGTCATTGTTGTGGAATGGCCAAACATGGCCCAGAAGCATATCATTACTGTGTAAAGTGATTTTACGACTTCATCGGAATACTAGTCCAGATTTTGCGAAGTGATGATTGATCTCACTATGTTTTTATGTTAGATCTATCAAATGCCCATATCCATGGCGATTTTCAGAATTTTGTCATTGTTGTGGAATGGCCAAACATGGCCAGAAGCATAACATAACTGTTTAAAGAGATTTTACGACTTCATCGGAATACTAGCCCAGATTTTGCGAGGTGATCATCGATCTCACTATGTTTTTATGTTAGATCTATCAAATGCCCATATCCATGACGATTTTCAGAATTTTGTAATTGTTGTGAAATGGCCAAACATGGCCCAGAAGCATATCATTACTGTGTTAAGAGATTTGACGACTTCATCTGAATACTTGTCCAGATTTTGCCATTCCACAACAATGACACATGTTTGGCCATTCCACAACAATGACAAAATTCTGAAAATCGCCATTGATATGGGCATTTGATAGATCTAACATAAAAACATAGTGAGATCGATGATCACCTCGCAAAATCTGGACTAGTATTCCGATGAAGTCGTAAAATCTCTTTAAACAGTAATGATATGTTTCTGGGCCATGTTTAGCCATTCCACAACAATGACAAAATTCTGAAAATCGCCATGGATATGGGCATTTGATCGATCTAACATAAGAACATAGTGAGATCGATGATCACTTCGCAAAATCTGGACTAGTATTCCGATGAAGTCGTAAAATCTCTTCACACAGTAATGATATGCTTCTGGGACATGTTTGGCCATTCCACAACAATGACAAAATTCTGAAAATCGCCATGGATATGGGCATTTGATAGATCTAACATAAAAACATAGTGAGATCAATGATCACCTCGCAAAATCTGGACTAGTATTCCGATGAAGTCGTAAAATCACTTTACACAGTAATGATATGCTTCTGGGCCATGTTTGGCCATTCCACAACAATGACAAAATTCTGAAAATCGCCATGGATATGGGCATTCGATAGATCTAACATAAAAACATAGTGAGATTGTTGATCACCTCGCAAAATCTGGATTAGTATTCCGATGAAGTCGTAAAATCTCTTTACACAGTAATGATATGTTTTGGGTCATGTTTGGCCATTCCACAACAATGACAAAATTCTGAAAATCGTCATGGATATGGGCATTCGATAGATCTAACATAAAAACATAGTGAGATCGATGATCACCTTGCAAAATCTGGACTAGTATTCTGATGAAGTCGTAAAATCTCTTTGAACAGTAATGATATGTTTCTGGGCCATGTTTGGCCATTAGACAACAATGACAAAATTCTGAAAATCGCCATGGATATGGGCATTCCTTAGATCTAACATAAAAACATAGTGAGATCGATGATCACCTCGCAAAATCTGGACTAGTATTCCGATGAAGTCGTAAAATCTCTTTAAACAGTAATGATATGCTTCTGGGCCATGTTTGGCCATTCCACAACAATGACAAAATTCTGAAAATCGCCATGGATATGGGCATTCGATAGATCTAACATAAAAACATAGTGAGATCGATGATCACCTCGCAAAATCTGGACTAGTATTCCGATGAAGTCGTAAAATCTCTTTAAACAGTAATGATATGCTTCTGGGCCATGTTTGGCCATTCCACAACAATGACAAAATTCTGAAAATCGCCATGGATATGGGCATTTGATAGATCTAACATAAAAACATAAAGAGATCGATGATCACCTCGCAAAATCTGGACTAGTATTCTGATGAAGTCGTAAAATCTCTTTTCACAGTAATGATATGTTTCTGGGCCATGTTTGGCCATTCCACAACAATGACAAAATTCTGAAAATCGCCATGGATATGGGCATTCGATAGATCTAACATAAAAACATAGTGAGATCGATGATCACCTCGCAAAATCTGGACTAGTATTCCGATGAAGTCGTAAAATCTCTTTAAACAGTAATGATATGCTTCTGGGCCATGTTTGGCCATTCCACAACAATGACAAAATTCTGAAAATCGCCATGGATATGGGCATTTGATAGATCTAACATAAAAACATAAAGAGATCGATGATCACCTCGCAAAATCTGGACTAGTATTCTGATGAAGTCGTAAAATCTCTTTTCACAGTAATGATATGTTTCTGGGCCATGTTTGGCCATTCCACAACAATGACAAAATTCTGTAAATCGCCATGGATATGGGCATTCGATAGATCTAACATAAAAACATAGTGAGATCGATGATCACCTCGCAAAATCTGGACTAGTATTCCGATGAAGTCGTAAAATCTCTTTAAACAGTAATGTTATGCTTCTGGGCCATGTTTGGCCATTCCACAACAATGACAAAATTCTGAAAATCGCCATGAATATAGGCATTTTATAGATCTAACATAAAAACATAGTGAGATCGATGATCACCTCGCAAAATCTGGACTAGTATTCAGATGAAGTCGTAAAATCTCTTTACACAGTAATGATATGTTTCTGGGCCATGTTTGGCCATTCCACAACAATGACAAAATTCTCAAAATCGCCATGGATATGGGCATTCGTTAGATCTAACATAAAAACATAGTGAGATCGATGATCACCTCGCAAAATCTGGACTAGTATTCCGATGAAGTCGTAAAATCTCTTTAAACAGTAATGTTATGCTTCTGGGCCATGTTTAGCCATTCCACAACAATGACAAAATTCTGAAAATCCACATGGATATGGGCATTTGATAGATCTAACATAAAAACATAGTGAGATCGATGATCACCTCGCAAAATCTGGACTAGTATTCCGATGAAGTCGTAAAATCTCTTTACACAGTAATGATATGCTTCTGGGCCATGTTTGGCCATTCCACAACAATGACAAAATTCTGAAAATCGCCATGGATATGGGCATTTGATAGATCTAACATAAAAACATAGTGAGATCGATGATCACCTCGCAAAATCTGGACTAGTATTCCGATGAAGTCGTAAAATCTCTTTAAACAGTAATGATATGCTTCTGGGCCATGTTTGGCCATTCCACAACAATGACAAAATTCTGAAAATCGCCATTTATATGGGCATTCGATAGATCTAACATAAAAACATAGTGAGATCGATGATCACCTCGCAAAATCTGGACTAGTATTCCGATGAAGTCGTAAAATCTCTTTAAACAGTAATGATATGCTTCTGGGCCATGTTTGGCCATTCCACAACAATGACAAAATTCTGAAAATCGCCATGGATATGGGCATTTGATAGATCTAACATAAAAACATAGTGAGATCAATGATCACCTCGCAAAATCTGGACTAGTATTCCGATGAAGTCGTAAAATCACTTTACACAGTAATGATATGCTTCTGGGCCATGTTTGGCCATTCCACAACAATGACAAAATTCTGAAAATCGCCATGGATATGGGCATTCGATAGATCTAACATAAAAACATAGTGAGATTGTTGATCACCTCGCAAAATCTGGACTAGTATTCCGATGAAGTCGTAAAATCTCTTTACACAGTAATGATATGTTTTGGGTCATGTTTGGCCATTCCACAACAATGACAAAATTCTGAAAATCGCCATGGATATGGGCATTCGATAGATCTAACATAAACACATAGTGAGATCGATGATCACCTTGCAAAATCTGGACTAGTATTCTGATGAAGTCGTAAAATCTCTTTGAACAGTAATGATATGTTTCTGGGCCATGTTTGGCCATTCCACAACAATGACAAAATTCTGAAAATCGCCATGGATATGGGCATTCGTTGGATCTAACATAAAAACATAGTGAGATCGATGATCACCTCGCAAAATCTGGACTAGTATTCCGATGAAGTCGTAAAATCTCTTTAAACAGTAATGTTATGCTTCTGGGCCATGTTTAGCCATTCCACAACAATGACAAAATTCTGAAAATCCACATGGATATGGGCATTTGATAGATCTAACATAAAAACATAGTGAGATCGATGATCACCTCGCAAAATCTGGACTAGTATTCCGATGAAGTCGTAAAATCTCTTTACACAGTAATGATATGTTTCTGGGCCATGTTTGGCCATTCCACAACAATGACAAAATTCTGAAAATCGCCATTTATATGGGCATTCGATAGATCTAACATAAAAACATAGTGAGATCGATGATCACCTCGCAAAATCTGGACTAGTATTCCGATGAAGTCGTAAAATCTCTTTAAACAGTAATGATATGCTTCTGGGCCATGTTTGGCCATTCCACAACAATGACAAAATTCTGAAAATCGCCATGGATATGGGCATTCGATAGATCTAACATAAAAACATAGTGAGATCGATGATCACCTCGCAAAATCTGGACTAGTATTCCGATGAAGTCGTAAAATCTCTTTAAACAGTAATGATATGTTTCTGGGCCATGTTTGGCCATTCCACAACAATGACAAAATTCTGAAAATCGCCATGGATATGGGCATTTGATAGATCTAACATAAAAACATAGTGAGATTGTTGATCACCTCGCAAAATCTGGACTAGTATTCCGATGAAGTCGTAAAATCTCTTTACACAGTAATGATATGTTTTGGGTCATGTTTGGCCATTCCACAACAATGACAAAATTCTGAAAATCGCCATGGATATGGGCATTCGATAGATCTAACATAAAAACATAGTGAGATCGATGATCACCTTGCAAAATCTGGACTAGTATTCTGATGAAGTCGTAAAATCTCTTTGAACAGTAATGATATGTTTCTGGGCCATGTTTGGCCATTAGACAACAATGACAAAATTCTGAAAATCGCCATGGATATGGGCATTCGTTAGATCTAACATAAAAACATAGTGAGATCGATGATCACCTCGCAAAATCTGGACTAGTATTCCGATGAAGTCGTAAAATCTCTTTAAACAGTAATGATATGCTTCTGGGCCATGTTTGGCCATTCCACAACAATGACAAAATTCTGAAAATCGCCATGGATATGGGCATTTGATAGATCTAACATAAAAACATAAAGAGATCGATGATCACCTCGCAAAATCTGGACTAGTATTCTGATGAAGTCGTAAAATCTCTTTGAACAGTAATGATATGTTTCTGGGCCATGTTTGGCCATTCCACAACAATGACAAAATTCTGAAAATCGCCATGGATATGGGCATTCGATAGATCTAACATAAAAACATAGTGAGATCGATGATCACCTCGCAAAATCTGGACTAGTATTCCGATGAAGTCGTAAAATCTCTTTAAACAGTAATGATATGTTTCTGGGCCATGTTTGGCCATTAGACAACAATGACAAAATTCTGAAAATCGCCATGGATATGGGCATTCGTTAGATCTAACATAAAAACATAGTGAGATCGATGATCACCTCGCAAAATCTGGACTAGTATTCCGATGAAGTCGTAAAATCTCTTTAAACAGTAATGATATGCTTCTGGGCCATGTTTGGCCATTCTACAACAATGACAAAATTCTGAAAATCGCCATGGATATGGGCATTTGATAGATCTAACATAAAAACATAAAGAGATCGATGATCACCTCGCAAAATCTGGACTAGTATTCTGATGAAGTCGTAAAATCTCTTTGAACAGTAATGATATGTTTCTGGGCCATGTTTGGCCATTCCACAACAATGACAAAATTCTGAAAATCGCCATGGATATGGGCATTCGATAGATCTAACATAAAAACATAGTGAGATCGATGATCACCTCGCAAAATCTGGACTAGTATTCCGATGAAGTCGTAAAATCTCTTTAAACAGTAATGTTATGCTTCTGGGCCATGTTTGGCCATTCCACAACAATGACAAAATTCTGAAAATCGCCATGAATATGGGCATTTTATAGATCTAACATAAAAACATAGTGAGATCGATGATCACCTCGCAAAATCTGGACTAGTATTCCGATGAAGTCGTAAAATCTCTTTACACAGTAATGATATGTTTCTGGGCCATGTTTGGCCATTCCACAACAATGACAAAATTCTGAAAATCACCATGGATATGGGCATTTGATAGATCTAACATAAAAACATAGTGAGATCGATGATCACCTCGCAAAATCTGGACTAGTGTTCCGATGAAGTCGTAAAATCTCTTTAAACAGTAATGATATGCTTCTGGGCCATGTTTGGCCATTCCACAACAATGACAAAATTCTGAAAATCGCCAAGGATATGGGCATTTGATAGATCTAACATAAAAACATAGTGAGATCGATGATCACTTCGCAAAATTTCCATTAGTATTCTAATGAAATCCAAAAAAAAATTTAGCCTTATTTTAATTATAAGTTTATCACGTATATTACATTTGTGTAATTATATTTATTTTAAAATACTATTTAAATCGTGTTATTTGATTTTTGATTGATATAACATATTAACAAATATTTTAATGTTTTCACATTTTAAATTTAGTTTCGCCTAAATGTTTTCCTTTTTTATTGTATAATCACTAATACAAATACACAATTTTTACTTAGGATTTTTTTAGGAAATATTTCACTCCGGTACGACAGTTGTTCCATCCCAGGATATTACAATCAGCCCAGGATTTCTGCCATATCAGCATTTATCATCCCAGGAAAAACTATAACAACACTAAAATATCATCCCATAAAATAATTTTAACCCAGCTATCGCTTCAGTGAAAGTTATCTATCCGATCAATGTTAGCCCAGAAATTGGATATTAGGATAAATAATTTTGAAAAATTATATAGCGATCACATAATGTAAAATCTGTATCCGAGAATAACACTGTCCGCACGTCATTAAAATTTTCTGCAAAAATCGTATAAAATGTATAAATGATATAAAAATATGTTAGTTATAACATATTATATTATTATAAAATAACAAAACGTTTTATAGCTGTTGAATAGCGGTATTTTGTTTTACGTTTCTAGTTGCACCACTTATTTTGAAACGACATGTTAGAGAGGGTGTTTCTTAGATGAAATGCCCATATATGATAACTAAGGGTTGATATCAAGTAACTTCTAGAGAGCTTCTAACTTCCCGCTCTAATTGTCAGAGCGACACAATTGAGCTTCAAGCACACAAAATCATTAATTTACTCGAACTTTCAGTATTTGATCGTATCTACAGCCAGTACTATAAAAGGTTCGGACTAGGTGGAGTATTTTATCGATGTGACGGACCAACATCTAGAAATTAAGTTAATTTCATGAGGCTTCTGTGCGTCCGAGCGACACAATTGAGCTTTGAACTCAAAAAAAAAACAATAATTTACTCAAACTATCTGTATCGTATTTACTACAGCCCGAATTACAAAAAGCTCGGATTAGGGCGAATATTTTTTAAATGTTACGTGGCATCTTCATATTATGTTAATTTCATAAGATTTCTATGCATTATATTCTTTATAGCTACGCCTATTACTGCATTTTATAACGGAAAACAAGTAATACAGTATGCTTTTCCGTTATAGCTGCTACTAGAGCTGTACCTGATTCATTCAGCGTTACCCGGGGAACACCTCGCAGAGGTATGAATCTCGGCCTTCGATCCCCATGTTTTATATGGATATATAAATATGGCGAAAAATACGTGAAATCACAAATTTGGTATATGGAACCGGAAGTCGTGTTTAAAATTTTTACTTTTTATGTTTTGAATGTGTAGTAATTGTTAAAAAAAAACTGTAGAACAAAAAAATTTTTTGTAGTTCTTGTTGTTAAAGTTACAGGGTGTCAAATTTTGATAAAAATGATGAACATGATGTTGTATATATGGCTATAAAAAGAAAACTAATTATCCGATACTTATAAACTTGGGCTCATTTTAAAGATAAATGAATAGGGATTCTAAAAAAATTATAAAATTGGTACCATGTTTCAACTCTTCCTATTCAAAATGGCCGCCAAAAAAGTATTTTAGAATTTTCTCAAAAACCTATTTTTAATTTTTTTTTTTAATTTTTCCTCATTTAATTCTATTGAACACACCAACAAATTTTACTTGTGTTATTTTTTATTTTCTTACAAAAGACGTTTGAGTATGAAGATCTACCCATTTTTTGTATATAAAATCAAAGTCAATGTGGTTTTTTTTATTTTCAACTATTTTTACGATCTACATACTTGATAAAGTAACTGTTTAGAATTATTCAGTTCACAAATCGTTCATAAATTACATCACCCTAGGTTTGATCATTTTTAACTTCCTTTCAGCGTTTTGCATCTACGCTTGTTTATTTAGCAAAATTATTCCATTTGATTAAAATTTTTTGCGATTTTCAACGCTATCATGTTCAAAAGATGGAACAATAGCTTCTGATTGCAAATTGTTATATTGAATGTTTTTCCTATCAAAGTGACTGCTGTAATTATAATTAGACTCGTTGTCACGCGACGTCACGTCACAATCTGTCATTTTATAAAACTCTTCCTCATCCAGCGACACACGTCACAACAATCGATACTCCTTCCCCCATAAAAATGTGAGATAGTTTATGGATAGCCCCTAAAGTAATTAGTAGAATAATAAAATGTTGTCATGACTCATTTATTTTGTTAGGTTTAATCACTATTTTCTGTACCTGAATATAACCTTTTGGATCGAATTTTTAAAAATTTACTTGTATTCCTGAAATAATTTTTTTGAGATTCTATAGAAGGGGGAGTAGGCCTGTAAAATAACATAACCAGTGGCTTTTGTTAACATTTTTGTATAAATTAGAGTTTAAAATAATATTTCGGTTAGTTTAACTTGTGAAGTTCTATTTGAAGCATTTGCTTGTTTAGTAGTAGTTCAATTAATAAGTGTAATAATGTCTGGGCTCAAAAAGTGTTGTAAGCCGTTTCCTGAGACGAAATTTTCGAAAAATTTAAGAAACGTTTCTGATTATATTAAAAGTCATTTGCCGCGCTCGACTGAAGTAAATGAAGATTCATCGATTTGTACAACGTGTTACCTGGTATCTTCTAAACGTCAGAAAATTGAAATCGAAGTGTCACCAGTTACTGATTCATCAAATTCACCTGTTACCTAGGAGACATTATCAACACGCAGTGACGAGAATATTTCGAGTAGGAGTGAAAGTGAGGAGTCTCCATCATGACGCCGTAGCAGTTTACGTGTTCATAGAAAAATTATTGCATTTTTTGAAAACAAAAATTCCGGATTTATCTAAAGTTTATTATGTTACTGATGGTGCAGTAACACATTATAAAAACAAAAAAAATTTTATGAATATAACTAAACACAAAGAGGATTTTGGAGTCTATTGTGAGTGGCATTTTCATGCAACTGCTCATGGAAAGGGACCATGCGACAGACTAGGAGGTACTATTAAGAGAATGGCGTCCAGAGCCAGTCTCACCAAAGAATATGATGATACCATAACTAATGCTGAAGAATATTTCAAATGGGCTCAAACTTTGAAAACTGATATAATTTTTGAATTTTGCTCAGATGCTGAATATAAGTTAAAACAAATTCACCTGGAGACTAGACTAGGGAATTTGAAAACAAGAAAAGGAACCCGCGATTTTCACGCAATTATACCTTCAGGAGAAGGCAAGTTAAAATGTAAAAAATATTCAAATAGTGAACATTATGTAATATGTAAATTTTGATTGAGTAAATACTTTTAAATTTCTTTATTTATTTTGTAATACATTTAATAAAATAATAATAATAAAAATAATAATAACAAAAATAATAATAATAAAAATATGTATATGTATATACTAAAAAATTGGACTTGCGATATTTTGTTTCCCTGCAAAATAAAAAAATACCACACTAAAATTTGATTTTATATACAAAAATAGGTAGATCTTTTTACTTAAATGCCTTTTGCAAGAAAACAAAAAATAACACAAGTACAATTTTTTGGTGTGTTCAATAGAATTAAATGAGGAAGAATTAAAAAAAAAAAAAAAAAATTAGGTTTTTGAGAAAATTCTAAAATACTATTTTGGCGGCCATTTTGAATAGGAAGAGTTGAAACATGGTAACAATTTTATAATTTTTTTAGAATCCCTATTCATTTATCTTTAAAATGAGCCAAAGTTTATAAGTATCGGATAATTAGTTTTCGTTTTATAGCCATATATACAACATCATGTTCATCATTTTTATCAAAATTTGACATCCTGTATCTTTCAAATACATTTACATTTACATTTACATTTACATTTACATTTACATTTACATTTACATTTACATTTACATTTACATTTACATTTACATTTACATTTACATTTACATTTACATTTACATTTACATTTACATTTACATTTACATTTACATTTACATTTACATTTACATTTACATTTACATTTACATTTACATTTACATTTACATTTACATTTACATTTACATTTACATTTACATTTACATTTACATTTACATTTACATTTACATTTACATTTACATTTACATTTACATTTACATTTACATTTACATTTACATTTACATTTACATTTACATTTACATTTACATTTACATTTACATTTACATTTACATTTACATTTACATTTACATTTACATTTACATTTACATTTACATTTACATTTACATTTACATTTACATTTACATTTACATTTACATTTACATTTACATTTACATTTACATTTACATTTACATTTACATTTACATTTACATTTACATTTACATTTACATTTACATTTACATTTACATTTACATTTACATTTACATTTACATTTACATTTACATTTACATTTACATTTACATTTACATTTACATTTACATTTACATTTACATTTACATTTACATTTACATTTACATTTACATTTACATTTACATTTACATTTACATTTACATTTACATTTACATTTACATTTACATTTACATTTACATTTACATTTACATTTACATTTACATTTACATTTACATTTACATTTACATTTACATTTACATTTACATTTACATTTACATTTACATTTACATTTACATTTACATTTACATTTACATTTACATTTACATTTACATTTACATTTACATTTACATTTACATTTACATTTACATTTACATTTACATTTACATTTACATTGGCAGCATTTCCATTGGCAGCATTCCGTTTTGTTCGCCGTTTAATTGTACCGAAGTAATTCTCTATATGGCTGTTACTCAATCTACGAGAATGAAATATTGCTGACCAAAATGGAAGAAATGTTAGATATTTTTTATTAAAAATTTCCAAAAACGACGGATTATAAAATTCATTTAGAGGCGCTTCATTTTGTGGTATTGAACCCGATATTTCATCAGATATTGTTTTAAATAAAACATAAAACGGACTTTGAAAATAAAGCGTTTTACCAAAATTTCTTTCGTCCTCGTAATCCTCAATCTTCGAATTGTCACCTGTAGCTTTTAAATAAAAATCCTTTTTCTTTTCTGTATATGTAACAATTTCGTTAAGAGAATTCAACACAATTGGTGTTACATATTTCGATTTAAGTACTATAGATAAATGTTGCCACACTAGTTTTACCACTTCAAAATGGTTAAGTAAGAACCGACGATTTCTTTTACTAATTTTTTCTGTGGAATTTTGTTGTTGTATGCTTTGTTTACGTCGCCAGCCATATTGTGCATTAAGTGAGAAACACATAAATGCAATTTCACTACTGCAAAGTTTTCAGATTTGCTGGTCAAACTAGCATAAGCCAACGTTAAATATTTGATAATATCCATTTTATTAAAGGAATCCATGATCGCATTAATTTCCGCGAAGTTGCAATCAGTTACTATCGACTCAATAATGGGCCAAATTCGTTGTTTAAGTTCTAATTCGATACGGTATGATCTCAACCATGCGCCAATAGTATCGATGTTATGACTAGAACTTATCATATCCATCAAAGGGAATGGGTCTGATGGTTCAGAGTCATTAACTTTAATCGGTATTACTAATGCATAATACAAAATGCTAGACAGGTTGTTGTCGGGTGCTTTCACCAAGCCACCGGTGGCATCCAAATAAGCAATGAGTTTTTCTCCTGCATTACGTTTTAAATAAATTTTGAGCATGGATATTTGAATATCGTTGTAGCAAATAACACAAAATGGTTTGATATATAATTTTTGAATCATCTTGGGGTTCAATAAAATTTCTTTTTGTAAATCCAAAATGTCATCTGAGCTTCGGATCTCGCTTGTCTCAAAACATTCATGGATTTAACTTTTGTTGTGTTAAATTTGGTTACAATTAGTGGATCCTCGATTTGAACCATATTTTCAAAATTTTCTTCGGCTGTTGTTTTGCAAATTTCTTTTTTTATGTTAAGCCTGTCTATTCCTCTTAATTGTCTGGTTTTTATTAATTCATAGTTTAGCTGCCCTTCTGTACTGTATATTTTAAATATACCACTAACTAAATTATTATTCAATAATTTATATTTTCTACAGCCATTATGGCCACAGTATGCTCGAATGCTAATAGAAAATTTTAAATAATCGACCGATTTTATATTTATTAAGCATCCGGTTTTAGCACTTAGCAAATTACTGATGACATTGGGATATACATTTTAATTTAATTTTTGTGTATTTTGGCAATATAATTGTTACCAAATCTCCATTTTTATTTCGATCTTACCAATGTTATGATCGTAAGCAGTCCGTTTTGTAGCTTTTGTTGAAACTGATACAGGCTTCTTGACTGGCCGGTTTTTCTTCTTAAGCTCAAAATCTTGAATCAACTCCAAATCTTCGTCTTCGAGATCGACATCCAAGGCTTCATGATGCGGATTTGAATAGCTACGTTGTTCCAAAACATTCTCAAATACTTCGGGGACCTTAGTTATTTTATTCTCCTCGGTAAGTTTAACAACTATGTTCGGGAAAGGACTAACATGCCCTTCGAAACTAACGTTCAAACCCATTGAGTCAGTATTAATCAATCCTAACTTTAAATCATTTAGATTTCTTTCGGGGTTTAAAGTTTCTTTTTCAACCAAATTTGAAGAGCACCTTGGTTTTTGGACATCCTCAGTCAAGTTTGTTGATACCATACAATTTTTTCTTTGTAAAATTTTTTGATTTAACTCACGGAATTTTTTTTTATTTTTTAACAGCTTAACGAGTTTTACGCGATTTTTTTCTGAGCATTTAGGGCCGTCTATATTTTGGCATATTTTAAAGAATAGCGATTCTTTTGTGCAATTGCCTAGTTTGAAATTTTCAATATTTTCAATATGCTTCAAAATTGCATCCTGAATAATAGAATGTTTACTTTCGTCGAAAGAGAAAGCTTCAAAAACCATTTTGATAAAATGTATTTAAAAATGATAACACAAAACAAAGTTAATTTATTTTCAATGTAATTAACTTGAATAAACTATATATTCGTTAAACTAATCTCGTTGTTTTAGTACGATGACAGCACGACAAACTGCATTTATACAAAAATCGCCAACAACTCGAAATTAATCGAATATACTTTTCGGACACAATTAATTGGATAATCACTATAATAACAGTAAATGTATAAAATAATCCACCTAGTCCAAACCTTTTATAATACGGACTGTAGATGCAATGAAATACCGATAGTTTGAGTAAATTATGGTTTTTTGAGTTTAAAGCTCAATTGTGTCGCTCTGACAATTAGAGCGGGAAGTTAGAAGCTCTCTAGAAGTTACTTGATGTCAACCCTTAGTTATCATATGGGGGCATTTCATCTAAGAAACACCCTCTCTAACATGTCGTTTCAAAATAAGTGGTGCAACTAGAAACGCAAAATAAAATACCGCTATTCAACATCTATAAAACTTTTTGTTATTTTATAATAATATAATATGTTATAACTAACATATTTTTATATGATTTATACATTTTATACGATTTTTGCAGAAAATTTTAATGACGTGCGGACAGTGTTATTCTCGGATACAGATTTTACATTATGTGATCGCTATATAATTTTTCAAAATTATTTATCCTAATATCCAATTTCTGGGCTGACATTGATCGGATAGATAACTTTCACTGAAGCGATAGCTGGGTTAAAATTATTTTATGGGATGATGTTTTAGTGTTGTTATAGTTTTTCCTGGGATGATAAATGCTGATATGGCAGAAATCCTGGGCTGATAGTAATATCCTGGGATGGAACAACTGTCGTGATGGTTTAGTGTTGCCATTTTTTATTTTTCTGGGATGAAAGCTGGGCTAACTTTATATACGTCAAAATTGGCCTAAGTGTCAACCACTGAAATCTAACCTAATAATTTATTTTGTCTAATACCAAGCGTTCAAATTATCTTTTTGTTCCCTATAACACAACCGAATCCAGGACAATCGATTGAAAAATTTAGTTCACCGAAAACGACAATTCACCGAAACTTCAATTCATGGAAAACACATTTTACCGAAAATAATGATTCAGAAAAAAAAAACATAATAAATGTTAATTTTATAATAATAAACATTATTTTCTTTTTGAATGTATAATTATAATTTTTTAAAATCTAGACTACAAGCCAGGAAAGTTTTTGACGGGTCACCTTTTGAAGAAACAACAAAAATCTGATATTAAAATCGAAATGTTTCTTTCGCTGTTCCTACAGATTGATCATAATTTAAAAATAAATAAAATTATACTCGTGAAGACTGGGCTATATATGTTAATTTAATTTTGATGAATTGTCGTTCTCGGTGAATTGTCGTTTTCAGTGAATTGTATCTTTCAGTGAATTTCCGTTTTTAGTGAACTGTCGCTGTTGGTGAACTGTGGCAGTACAATTTACCGAAAACGGTAATTTACCGTACACAACAGTTCCGGTAGTTTTCGATTTTCGAAACTAATGGTGCGATCCTCGCAAGAAAGCGTTAGAAAAACTTTATCAAATATATTTTCTTATGAAATAGTTACAGCTCAAAAATCGTATTTAATTGTCAATGCAAATTTTGTTATCAAAATTATATATGTTTGCAGAAAATGCTCATGCTTATAAATTAAAGCACTGTATCCGATATCAAAATAATATTTAATTCAGGGCTATTTTTAGGTAGTTTGTAGTTCAGTACATACGCAGACACAGAGATGTTTTAAAAAGTACCTTTTTTTTACTTCGGCGATATAACGAATGGTAAATCTGCAAAAATCTCGAAGTAAAAGAAAGTAGAGTGAGCCCGTATTTTTTACCACTAAGAGAATTTTCTGCGATGATTTAAAAAAATTGAAGTAGAGTGCTTCGAGGCTGCATGCCTCAAATACCTTAAATCAAATAATACTAAAAAAATGTTTAAAGTAACTGGTGTACCATATTCATTATAGTTTATGAAGGCAGTAATAAAAATGCAGATTGGCGCATTTTTTATGATACATAATCAGACTTTATTTTTAAACAATTAGTGAATCGTTTTAATGTGTATACATGCACCATCATAATCTATAATTTAATCCTTGTACCAACTGGGCAAGATAACGTTAATCCTTGATTTGAAGTACCAAACATAATAAATCTTGTAGCATACAATGAAAATAATTAGTCGTGTTTTATGTACCATAAAAATCGTCTCGACATTTTTATATCGCCCCGATTTTTCTTTCTCCATAAAAAAAACACAATAATTTTATTACTCATATTTTATTGATCATATGGAGATCACATTATTACATGCGATCATAAAAACCAAATCATAATATAAAATCCATAAATCATTAAGAAAAGTATTACGAGTATTTATAGGTTGATGTGTAGTGTATTGTAAATATATATATATATAATATGATCGATTTGCGATCAACAGAGAGAGCGGGATAGAAAAAATCGTTTGCTGTTTGTTTTGTTCATTTGTTTACTTTACAATATCCCATTTTGATTATGATTAATCTGATTGTTATTAACTTGAATATATCAAAGATGTTGGCTTTGTAAAAACTTATAAGATTTGCGACTAGACAAAATCGTATGTATATGGTACAGTACTCGTATATCCAGATGATAATACAGAAACAAATATTTTGATGTTGTTTATGTAAGGTTAATGATCTGCGATTCTGCAACAGACGCGCAGAGGACGTGAAATGAATTTTATTTGCATTACTCATTTTTTTATGTGGTGCGATCAGTTTTGTGCGCGCACATTTGATTATTGCAATATGTTCGTTTGGTCGTTATTTTCGATTTTTATTTGTCTGGAGGAAAGTATTTCGTCTTGATTGATGATATAGAGATCGTAGTTTTCTGGAAAATGATGACAGGTATTTAGATCGATAAGCTAAATTTTTCATTAAGGTTGAATGATCATGACCGTGAGTCATTACACAATTACTTAAAAATATTAATTATCCACTGAGTAATTAACGCTCCATTAAACAAAAATCAGAATCAGAATCAAACGCCACATTCCTAAGAAATATTCCGCCAACAACTTCATTATCAAAGTCAAGCCACCATTGGTTTAATTAGTACAAATTTCGGTGACCCCTTGGCAACACGTACAGCATAAAAGTGATTGTAAAATGAAAGGAACCCGATCAACCGACCCCGATAAAGCCAGTGTACCTCATCAAGGAACAGTAAGCTCCGTCCAGATGCCCCGGGACCTGATTACGATTTAATAAACTAATCAGTCATTAATTTGAAGATATGTAACTTCAAAATGAACTGTAATCTTAAATATGAGGTGGCTCATCCCTCCATGGGATGTAGAGCCAGCAAAATTAAAAATAAATTCGATAAAAAAAATGTCTGACTTATTGTCTGGCAAATAAATAATCAGTAATCAGCCATTGTTTGCTTCGTCTTGCACGGCAGAAAGCCATGTCTCTACGAGAAAAGCTGTTTAAATCTTTCAGTTGTGCTTTTTGGTCCTCAGCTACTATGTACGGAGAGCTATCTGCATTTTTCTCAAACCAACTAGCAGTTATGGCTGCTAATTTCAATTATATGATGGTTTTGAGAGATCCTAACCTGACTAAAGTAAAATGGCTTACTGATGTAGATGATCTTCTGTGCCATTCAATGGTGATTTAACTTCAAACCTGGTCTGGTATTCATGCAGTGAAATTACATGTTTAAATCATTGCTTGTGATGGTCTTGGCGGATGTTTTAGTATTTTTCACACACCGCGCACTGGACATCAAATTAATTTTTGAAAATTGTATTAATGTTAACCTCTTGCGCTATCAATTAGATAGAAGAAATTTATGTCCATCCACTCAAAGAAATTTCAAATGAACTCCTCCTGAACGGCTGGATCGATTTTAATGAATTTTTGTGTGTGTGTGAATATGTCGGATTTCAGTTCTTGAATTGTGTGGTGTAAGCTAAAATACTAAAGAACTGAGTGGCACTGTGTAAAGAATAAACTAAGTAGCAGTCCACACAAAGGTAAAAGTGAGGTACAGATTAGACAATTATATTCGCTGGGTCCCATAAACAGAAAATTCGTGAGGTAAAATCGTCTTGCTAAATTATATAAACGTTATGAAGAAGAAAAATAAACGAGGAGACAGACAAAATAGTCCTAATGAAGATTTATTCACGTAAAAAATATTCGAGATAATCAGACGTGCAAACGATAATGAGTCCATCAGCAGTGACTCTGGAATTAAACCAAAAGAACGTGTACAGAGTAGTACATTGATAGGCAACGACCATTCTAAACTACAAAAAGAGGAACAATTAGTATTAATTCGGAAGAAAGAGTTAGAACTCAAGGACAAGGAAATTGAAAGGGAAAACTAGGCGATGAAGGGCAGTGTATCGATGTCAACTAACACAAATAGCGGATTAATTTTTACTTTTCGAGACGTTGAGGAATCTCTGGTGGTACGGCAAAAATTTCTTTGAGGGAGAACGTGGACACGTGGGAGAAACTAATTCAGTTGTTAAAATTAGAATTTCCGGAAAACAGAAACATTGCATTGATTCACAAAAAATGGAAGACAGAAAGAAGCAGCACACGGAAACATGTACAACTTATTTTCTAGTGATGAGAGCTTGGTAAAACTGGAAATATGGAGGAAGCGGCGACAATTCAGCATTGCATAGACGATATTATTGACTTTGAACCAAAAACGGTGGTGTTGTATGGTGCAAATACAATCGAGGAGTTTAAGACCGAGTTAAGACACTATGAAAAAATCGAAGAAAAAAAAGTGAACTAGCAGCATCAAAGACCAAAGATGAAACCAAACCGTCTCAACAATCTAAGAGTTCCAGGTGTTTCAATTGTGGCGGAGCTTGCCATGTTTGAAGCTACTGAAAAAATAAAGTCAAAGGCCCGAGGTGCTACAAATGTCTGAAATTCGGAAACATTTCCACTGTAATACATGCATACCACCCTGTATGGCATATACAATACTTTACATAAATTAGCATTTCCCAATAAGTTAAATTGCATTTACCAATAAATTAAATTAGCTTAAACTGCAATTAAATATTAATATTTCAATTAACAAAAAGTGATGACAAAAAAGGTAATTGTACGAGGTACAATGTACTGAAGAACGCTGACGGGTTTTTTTGTATAAATCGAGCGTTCACCAAAATTATAAATGAATAATTGATTATAGAATTAGAGTTGAAGCAGAGCAGGTGTGAAGAATAAAAAATGTAAACTAAAGTGTAAAATAAAGTAGAACTAAGTATGTTATAAATCCCGTGTCTTTTATTGATGAAGTGAATAAAAAACCAATAGAAACTTTACATGGCGACCGTGACAGGACACGGGATCCTTTAAACAAGTGCTTGAGAGAGTTAAAATGAATAATTCAAAAATAAAAGTGAAAAGTTCAACAAACGTAAAATTTTTTTAAATGAATAATTCAGAAAATAAAGTGAAAAGTTCGACAAACTAAAAACGTAAAACGTGAGCAGTTCAACAAACGTAAAATTTTTTCAATTAATTATTTGAAAATTTGAAAAACGACAATCATAATGGGGAATGGTGCTGCAAAAGAGCCGGAAACAGTGGTCAAGGAGAACATTATTTTAGACAACAATAACAGCAGCAAGGATGAAGAAAAAGGATCAATCACACAGACGACGGAAATGATAGTCATCGCCGTCATCATTTACATAATTGGTGAGTTAGTAAAATATGTATATAATAAACACATCAATAATATAAAAAAGATAGCTAGAAATACGGCTGAAAGCGTATAAAATAATAGGAAGTAACTTAGCTTAAATAAATAAAATATATAAAAATATATTTAAAATACGTAATTTTTGGGTTAAGAAAAACAATAACAATTTATATTATTAAACAAATTTAGATTACCAACATTTAATTAGAAATGGTTTTAGATATTAAAAATATACGAAAGGGAAATTACAAAATAAGCAAAAATAAATATATTAAATATAACATTATCTATATGTGTATATACAAAGAACAAGGTCATTTTTCTTTGCAATCATATGTTTGATAGTAAAAAATAAAAATCATTTTAATATTTTTTTTATATAAAACGGTGTCATAAGTACAATGCTCTTGAAAAAAGAAATATATAAGTATATATATTTTGTAATGTGATATTACAACAATTACAAAAATTATTTTTTCTACTTCGTTATTCGATATGGTCGTTATAAATTATGGTCTTAGATAATATTGTTTAGTTAAATAAGTATAAAATATATAAAATAGCGGTAGCAAAATGAAATATTACAAATAATTTACTGAAAAATAATGAGATGGCAATCATCGCAATTGATTCACTCTCAAATTACAAATAAATCGAATTTTTTTAAAAAAAAAAAAAAAATATAACAGATGAAAAAGTTAAAAGAGTTAATTAGTCAATTGAAATTGAGGAAAGAGAGTTTCTCCAAAAATCCCAATAGAAAATTTTCAAATAAATTTTTATTAAATACTGTAACGATATTAAAAGAATCGAATAAAGTATACATAAATATAGTAAAAGATTTGGACATAGGAGACGAATCTGTAAAATTATTAATTGACACATATAAGAAATACTACAATTTAGTAGAAGATTTTGTGGGGAAACAGCAATTAAAAATATTAGAAGAAACTACTAACTCGGAGGACAATTCGGAAGACGAAACAGAGCAAATCATGGCTAGCTTTGACTTATATCAGTCAATGAAAATTGTCCCAGAATTCAAAGGCAAAAATAGCGAGTTAGAAAATTTCTTAAATATAGTGGAATTAGTTTCCGACTCGTTAAAAGACGACACGGAAAGAGAAAAATTACTAAAATTTATTTGGACGATTAAAATAAATACAATTGTGAAATTAAAAATAAACAACAACGGAATACCAAAATGTTTACAAGAATTAAAAAACTCTTTAGCTAACGGATGTCCGAATGAGGATACGGTGCAGACGTTGCATAGCCAGTTATCTCGTATTTCCCAAAATGGTTCAAATATCGATGTTTATATTTCAAAAATTGAGTCGATAATTTTAAAATTAAACAGATTAAATAAGGAAACAGTAGGTGGCGACGCCAATACTATTGAAAAAATGAATGATCAATTAGCTTTGAACATTTTTAAAGAAGGTTTAGATGAACCTCGGAAATCTTTTATAGTTGCTGCTAGGCCTACATCTCTTACAGAAGCAACTAAACTTGCAAAAGAAATGGAAGCCGCCAGCAAAACTTCCAATATAGCTTCATCAAATGTCAATTTCATAAACAAACAAAGACATTTTTTGGGCACAAACAGGAATAATAAACAAAAACATTATTACAGTTACAATAAAAAATGTATAGAAACTAAAAATAACAGTAACAATTCAAGATATTCGAATCGAAACCAACAAAATAGATTTTACGTACCAAATAAATACACTCCAAAATTTAACTATCAAAGTCAACACAGTCAAAAAAATAATGGTGCATATTCTAAAGGTTATTATAATAATCAAAAATTCCCAAATTATAATAACAATTACCAAAACCAGCGTTATCAAAATACACCTGGTACATATCGAACCGGTAAAACTTATTACATTAACAGTAACGAGTCAAAAAACGGGGTTACTTTCCCGCAGGGGAAAGACACAACTGTTCAAGGGTTGGAGCAAGATTTCCAGAACCTGAATATGTAACAGAATATAGTTTCAAATTGTATAATATATCTTCTAAATTAAACAATTATATTGAAGTATACACTTCACCAAATCTAAATACAAAACTGAATTTTCTGATTGATACAGGATCAGATATATCACTAATAAAATTAAACAAATGTGATAAGAACATAGAAATTAATACTAATCAACGTTGTAGGATAACAGGTATTACTGAGAATGAAAGCTATACATTAGGTACAACAAACACTAATTTTATATTAGACAATAATAATTTTAATCAAGAGCTACACATCGTGGCGAATGATTTTTCAATTCCAACTGATGGAATATTGGGTAGAAACTTTTTAAATAAATATTGTTTCAAGATAGATTATGAAAACTATATATTATCGACAAAACTAAATGAAAATTACATCGAAGTACCACTTATAGTTCATGAAACTGAACATAATGATATTTTTATTCCCGCTAGATCTGAGATTATTTGTGCAATAAATATTGCTAGGGAATCTGAACTAATTATAGAAAAACAAGAACTGCAACCAGGTATATTCATTGGTAGTAGCGTAATACCAAGTAAGGGTATAGCACACGCTAGATTTTTAAATAGTACTGAAAAAGATGTAGTGATAAAGAATTTTAAACCAAAAACTTCAGAGTTGCACAAAAATACATGCAATATCTCTTCTCAAAAAAACCAAGTTAACAGAATAAAAAACTTAGAAAAAACTTTAAAAATAGATGGATTGGATACAGAGGCCAACAATGGAATATTAAATATATGTAAACAATATAACGATATATTTTTATTAGAAGGAGATATTTTGTCAGTAAACAATTTTTATAGACAAAGTATTATAACTACGGAACATACTCCTGTTTACACCAAAAATTATAGGCAACCATATAATCAAAAGGTTGAAATAAATTCGCAAATATCAAAGTTATTAGAGAATAAAATCATAGAACCGTCTGTTAGTCCTTATAATTCACCTATCTTATTGGTACCCAAAAAGGACCAGGACAACTCAAAACAATGGAGACTAGTGGTTGACTTCCGAAGGCTTAACAATGTTGTAATAAATGATAAATTTCCACTTACTCGATTGGAGGATATCTTAGACCAATTAGGGAGAGCGAAATATTTTTCTACGCTCGACTTATCCAATTCTTTTCATCAAATTGAACTGGATGAAGAATCAAGACCACTTACTGCTTTTTCGAGCGACCAGGGTCATTATCAATTCAAAAGACTTCCTTTCGGATTAAAAATTTCTTCAAATTCTTTTCAAAGAATGTTGTCAATTGCCCTTTCCGGACTAAAAAGTCAAGCATTTCTATATGTAGACGATATTATAGTACATGGTTGTTCAATTAACCATCACAATAAAAACTTAGTATCAACTTTTGAATGTTTAAGAAAATACAATCTTAAACTAAACCCTAGGAAATGTAATTTTCTAAAAAATGAAGTTGTATATTTAGGACATTTAATAACAGATAAAGGTATCAAAACAGATCCTTCTAAATTTGACAAAATCAAAAATTATCCCATTCCAAAAAATGCAGATGAAGTGCATCGTTTCACAGCTTTATGTAATTACTATCGTAAATTTGTACCTAATTTTGCAAAAATTGCAAAACCTCTATATTCGCTTCAAAAGAAAAAAGTTCCGTTTAATTGGTCAATAGAATGCGAAATTGCATTCAAAGATTTGAAACAACGATTGATAAATGCTCCAGTGTTACAGTATCCAAATTGGGATAAAGAATTTATATTAACGACCGATGCGAGTAATTATGCATACGGCGCAGTGTTGTCGCAAGGTGAGATTGGGAAAGATCTTCCAATTGCCTATGCAAGTAAAAATCTTGACAAGAGTGAGATAAACAAAGATATTTTACAAAAAGAGCTTCTCGCAATTCATTGGGCGATCAATTACTTTAGGCCTTACCTGTACGGTAGAAAGT
Organism: Nephrotoma appendiculata; assembly: GCA_947310385.1. NCBI lineage: Eukaryota > Metazoa > Arthropoda > Insecta > Diptera > Tipulidae > Nephrotoma > Nephrotoma appendiculata. The sequence continues at coordinate 272,613,454 of OX371225.1, read as the reverse complement.
TTAAGGTCATAACTGACCACAGGCCACTGGTAAGTTTATTTACAGACAACAAACCAACCTCAAAAATGACAAGGGTGCGTCAAAGTTTATGTGAATATGAGTATGAAATTGTATATCGGAAAGGTACACTGAATGTGGTAGCGGACGCGTTATCACGTATAAAGTGGGATTCTGACATGCTCAAGGCATTAATACCAAAAGACGCTGATGTTAAAGTCATAACTAGGTCAATGACAAAGAAAGCTCAAAATAATAATGAAAATATACATATAGATAAAAATGAAATAAAAGAATTGAAGCCTGATCAACTTCATATTTGGGAAAGTACATCATACAATGATGTGAAACATAAAAAAAAATTAAAATTTGTAATAAATAACGGTTTAATGAAGGTGCGAAATGAGAATAATGAAATAATAATTACACTTAACGAAACTCTACCAGAATTAGATTTGGTATTTGAGATGTTAATAGGTGCGATGAAAAGAAACCGAATAAAGGAATTATCCATGGATATAAATGATAATATTTTCAAATATATAACGCGCGAAAAATTTAAAAAATTATATCAGAATGTATGCGAAAATCTAGATAAACGCAAAGATAAATTAAAAATAATAATGTATGAAGCACCGAAAATTTTGGAAAATGAAGATGAAATAAATAAAATAATTAAATTATATCATGACAGTCCCATAGGAGGTCATGTTGGTACCCGCAGATTAATTAAAAAATTAAAACAAAAATATATATTTAAAAACATGAACAAAATTGTAACTAAATACGTAAGAAAGTGTGACATGTGTGCTAGGACTAAAATTAATAGACACAATAAAGAATTATTAGTAATTACAGATACTCCTGATAAAAGTTTTGAAGTAGTGGCAATCGATACAGTAGGTCCTCTCTTACCATCTAATAGTTTTAGGTATATATTGACTATTCAATGTGAACTAACAAAATATGTGGTAACAGTACCAATGAGGGATAAATCTGCAATCACTATCGCGAAAGCTTTAGTTGAACATTGTATTTTAGTATTTGGAAATTTTAAGAGCATAAAAACAGATTTAGGAACTGAATTCGTAAATGAAATATTCAATAATTTATGTAAGACATTGCAAATTGAGCATAGGACATCTACAGCTTATCATCATCAAACTTTAGGAACCATCGAAAGAAACCATCGTGTACTAAATGAGTATTTATTATGTTTTGCCAATAGTAATAATTGGGATGAATGGTTGAAATATTATGCATTCTGTTACAATACAACACCGCATACAGATACCAATTATACTCCTTTTGAATTAGTTTTTGGAAAAATTGCAAATTTACCAAACGATATCACAACGGTTACAAATAAGTTATATAATTATGAAGATTATGTAAAAGAATTTAAATATAGATTAGGAATAGCGAATCAAAAAGCACACGAAATGTTAAAAATAGCAAAAATGAAAAGACAAGAAATGTCAAAGAATAATTGTACCAATAACGAATTTAAAGTAGGGCAATGGGTATTAATACGAAACACAGATAGAAGAAAGTATGAGAACCCATATAATGGTCCATATAAAATAATTGAAATAAACAATGTTAATATAATGATAGAAATAAATAAAAAAAACAAATGGATACATAAGGATAGAATAAAATCCTATGATTGTAATACTTAAAATTTTAGAATATTATAAAAAATTTATAATAAGACACAAAAGTTAGTATTATATAATTATTAATTAAGTAGTAATTTTATAATGATTGTAATAGATAATAAGTATGTTATAAAAAAAAAAAAAAAAAAAAAAAAAAAAAAAAAAAAATATATATATATATATAGAATATACATATATTATTTTTTTCCTTAAAGGCCGGGGGTGTAATACATGCATACCACCCTGTATGGCATATACAATACTTTACATAAATTAGCATTTCCCAATAAGTTAAATTGCATTTACCAATAAATTAAATTAGCTTAAACTGCAATTAAATATTAATATTTCAATTAACAAAAAGTGATGACAAAAAAGGTAATTGTACGAGGTACAATGTACTGAAGAACGCTGACGGGTTTTTTTGTATAAATCGAGCGTTCACCAAAATTATAAATGAATAATTGATTATAGAATTAGAGTTGAAGCAGAGCAGGTGTGAAGAATAAAAAATGTAAACTAAAGTGTAAAATAAAGTAGAACTAAGTATGTTATAAATCCCGTGTCTTTTATTGATGAAGTGAATAAAAAACCAATAGAAACTTTACACCACAAATTGCGACAAAAAAATGGAAGCGACTAAAAAATCGTGTGCAGATCTAAAAGAACCAAATGAGCCATTGAGTAAAACAATTAAAATGCTTTATTTAAATGGGAAAGAGTTCTATGCGTTAGTAGACACAGGTAGTGACATCAATCTTATGTCGCACAGAAAATTTTTAATCTCTGGAGTGGCAAAATTGGTTGGTGATTCTATTGCATTTCACGGGGCTGGTTGTCGGAATTTTAGCACTTTAGGGTGGTTTTAATCAATTTTAATAATTGATGATGATATATACCAAACAAAGATTCATGTGGTTTAAGATGAAGTTTTGCCTGTTCATTTCATTTTAGGTAGAGACTTCATCAACCAAACCGTTACTGTGGTAACTCCGCAATGCATCACAATGAGGAAGATTAATCCAGAGACATGCTTACTGGTGATAGATGGTGGAGATATTCCTATTGAGTTGGGACACGTGAACGATACAGCAGCAGCAGATGCGATCCGAAAAGCAATAATTAACTATCCAGTGAAACGGACAGCACACACAAACATCAAATTGCACTTAGAAGTGGTCGATCCAAACCCTATCGCGTGCAGGCCAAGACGTTTGTCACCGTTGGAAATGGAAGTGGTAAAAGATCAAATTGACGAATGGCTCGAGGATAAAATTGTTCGTCACAGTTCATCCGAGTACGCAAGTAACATCGTGTTGGTCAATAAAAAAGACGGGTGTACTATTAGGGGGGGGGGGGGGGGGGTTGATGGGTTTGGTCCTTTGGTCGGTTCTACATCCGGAGCTCTCAAGACCCTGACTTGGCATCATCCATAACACCCAGGACAAACTGAGTGCGAGCCGAACAAATCCAGCGGGATGATGTGGTATGTTTGCCCGAGACTCCCGGTATAAGTTCATCGCGGGTCGCGGAACGTAACACCACTTCAATCACTTCTGTGCGATTCGTAGTGTGTTTTATTGTAAAAAATGTTATTTAATAAAATTCACTCAAAACTTGAACAAAAATAAATGTTCTTGACTTATAGTGTAGAAATATTTGTGTTTATTAAACATTTTCAAATATTATTATGAAAGTAAAATTTTCGAGTGTTTTTTCAATTATATAGTACTCAGTGTATATTTTGTTATTTTGGAATACACTTCACTCCGATTCTTCACTCATGTCATTTTTGTATGTGTCCCGCAACAAAATGGTGAACAGTTGACGGATTTGTTATGGTGAGCAAACGAATTTTGCGTCTGCAAGCGTTTTAACCAATGATTGTCGTCTTCCAGCAAATGTAGTTCGCGGTACGCGTCGCTATATGTATCGTACAGTATTCGAAGGTACTTATCAACTTTGCCAATAACAAATGCAAAAAGAAACACTCACATTGATTTGGGTGACCAGTGTATAATCGGCCCAATGTATGTGTTTTAAATATGGCAGGAAATGCCGGAACAGGGTCACCTCACTTGCGCGACTCCCATTTTTTTGATAGTTTATTCCATGTGAAATATCGAGGCACGTCGGAATAAAATAATGCTCGTGCGAATTGACCGAAAATATCTGAAATATCTGTTTGTTTGGATATAGAATAATTCAATCAGTGTGTTTTTTTTAGATTGAATGCTGTTTGCAGAACATTGTCGCTTGTGAAATAAATACATTTTAACCGTTTTCAAGATGCATGGCCAGATGCGTGAATAACCCAGAGTACCCCAAATAGATTTCTTACTGTTATTTTGTCGTTTAAATTTTAATTTGAGCTCCAAATACTGTCGCTGAGAGATCGCTGCTCTTATGAACGTATTTGCAAATGAATTTAATTTACTTAAAGGAACCGATAACTCCACATTAATGTGAGCTTTATAAGTTTTTGACAATATAGAGGGTAATATGATACTCGTACTACCCACTGATTGTCAATGTCAATCTGATTGCGACTGTTTCACATTCGCATGTGTAAATGGACGACCTCCATTGTCTGTGGTCCTATATACGATGATACAATGGATAATCGTCGATGTTCGTAATAGGGTCTATTTTTTAATTAAACCCGAGCAAGCAGGCTTGCCCCGAGCACAGGTTGTGCAGTGCCAAATAATCCAGTGTACATAGAGTAATAATTTGTTTTTTACTTTGCATACTCTTCGTATACACTGGCATTCTGTTCAGAGTAAAATTTAAAGAACCGAGTATGCTCGGTGTAAGTACAGGAGGCCTATTTGGGAAATCGAATTCGATCAATCGAACGACATTTTCGAATCATCGGTATTTGGGAATTCGAAATCAGATTTTATTTAAACGAAAACGTATAACTAAGGATCGATTGAAAATTTCCCTTATCGGGCAATTCGATTTCGAGCAATAATTTTACGATCATGAACGAATTTTTATTCGTAGTTAGTTTTGTTCACGAAGGCAAATGCAAAGGAAGCATCCTATTAAAATGGAGATGTTCATTCACTATTGGACGCATGATATTAATGTGAGTTCCGTCCACGCAGTCAATTACTCCGGGAAAACCAGTTTTATTGTAAAAATAATTAACTGTTTCTTGTTTCTCTCTGCAAAAAATCCATTTAAAGCAAACTTTATCTTCCATCACAGAAAGTACCTCACTTAATGCAGTCGATATGGATGGTTGAGATAGCCCAATTAAAAAATCTTGACCAACGCTATGTTGGTAGCTACCTTGTGCCATAAATCTTAAAGTTTGAGAATATTAGGGAATGCCGATCTTGAACGAGTAAGTAAACGAACGTCAATTTCATCCATTAAATATTTAACAGCGTCTTTCGATGGTTCGATAGTCTGTTAAAATCCATTCACCTGAAAATCAAAAAAATGCCGAAAATGGAGGGAAATAATCAGAACAAACTCATATGTGATGTATTCAAATGAAAAATTTAACATGTAAATAAAATATATTAAAATAAATACAATTTACTACAAAGACAATCAATTTCTCTTCATGAGCGGAATATGAGGATGCAAAGGTAAATAGTCAACATTTTTTTCGATATAATCTCTGGCGATGCGGACACATTTCTCCTGCTGTTCTTGTTCGACTTGCTTAACGAACTTGATATCCTGTTGGCGATCATGTAGTACCCATTCAGCTTGATGTAATTGTTTCTTAGCCACACGAACGTTTTTAAGGCGTTGCCGCCGAAGTGTTTCCTTCGGCAACAGAATCCATATTACTGACAAACACAAAAAAAAAAAAAATATAATTGCAATTAAACGTCAAAATATCGCCCATATTCAAATTTTTATTACAGGTATGATGATTAAAAATAATTTCCCTAGTCTTTATTTGACAGTGTAAGTTTTTATTTTCGATCGAATTCCCAAATACCAAATCAGGTCGAATCGAATTGATCAATCGAATCGAAAAGCAATTCGAATCGATTTCCCAAATAGGCCCCCAGTGGCACTATTCTGGTTTTCCCTGGGAATAGGGAATTGGGAAAAATATTTTCATAGTATTTTTGTCTAAATTGTATTTTTCTGGCCTACTGAGAGAACATGTTTGGTGTTAATATTTTTGAAACAAAGTGAAATGGGAAAATATTTTTCCCAATAAAAATTTTGTGGAACAAAAGTTTCCCAATTCACTTTGTTTTGAAAATTTTTGCACTAAACTTTTTGTTTCAGTAGGCCAGAAAAATACAATTTAGACAAAAATGCTATGAAAATATTTTTCCCAATTCTCTATTCCCAGGGAAAGACAGAATAGGGCCAGTTCACAAATAAAATCACACAGTGTGCAGAGTAAAATTACTCAGGTTGAATACAAAAACACAGAGTATTTTTTGACAGCGCACTGCATGCTCAGGTTGAATTAAAAAATAGGCCCATAGTGTGGTTACTACACTGTTTTGTGAAACGCTTAATACATTTTCCATTACCCACTGTCGTGTTCAAGTCACCGCCTGGACCATGAATCGTGTTTGTGGTAACAATATCGAATAATTCTTCATCAGTTGGCCGATCTGATATTTCGGGATCATATTCAAACGCAAAACGAAGCGTCAGTGACTCGTTGACGCGAGTGCTTTTATCTCACAATTTTGATATACTCAATCCACAATCGAAATGTTAAAATAATGCCAAGCTATACGACGCAATAAGCTTATGCATGACAGTAGTCAAATGTCACAGATTATTCAAAGGGTCATTATGAATGAAACTCTCATAAAATGAATTATTGTATTACTATTGAGATGTTGGGGGGCTGAAAATTTTGAATTACATATTTTTTTATGTAAGAAAACCAAAAAAATAGATGAAAAAATTGGTCGAAAAGTAAAAAAAAATAAAAAATCTGGGACTCGACGACAGTGCCACCTCTCGAGTCCAACTACAACTAAAAACCATCCAATTGACCCCATAAGTAGAAAAAAATGTCGTTACGCACATCGGAATTTTATGTATAAAGACTAGCGGACCGCGACAGACGCTGTTGTGCCCGAACATTGGCTTGAATGCTATTAGCGGGTTCAACAAACATTTTTTCGATATCTGAATTTTCGATAATAGTTGACATTTGATATTCAGTTTGACATTTCAATCTTTTCCTTTCGTCATTGTGTAATTTGCTGTTGCCCAAACTAAAATCAAAAAATGAGGGCAATTTAACAGATAACATCCTGCGCCAGGTGATATTTGTCATTGGCATATTTGACGAAAGAAGCGGTACTTTTCGTAAGAGTAGAAGAATATTTATGTTATTCTATGTGTCTGATGTCTGACACCTGTACTGTTTTTTTCATTAGCTGTGCGGAAAAGAATGCGTGGAACCAGTTGGTTCGTGAGCCCATAATGCATGTACAGGCAACGCACTTAAGAACATTGCCCATGAATTGTTAATTCAAGAATTCAACAAGAATATTTCGTTCACTTAGCCACGCATGATTAATGTAATTAACGCTCAAATCTGTGAATATGCTTTCAATCAAAACATCTTTCGTGGCTACCATGATGCAAAAATTGTCTGGCAATTTGATGCATTGTGTATTTCAATGAAGTTGAAATCGAATTTTTGGAGTTATATATTCTGATGTGCGAAAAATCTCAAACAAATAAAAAAAAATCGTTAAAAAATTAAAAAAACAATTTCCTAGAACCCGCTTGCACCACCACCTACCGGATCCAATGTTAAACCTTAACCAAGCCGGTTCCAACCGTTTTTCTTTCCTGTTATGCAAAAAAATCTTAAAAAAATAAAAATTAAATTCTTAGAACCCTATCGCGGCGTCACTTACCGGGTCCAATTGTGAATCTCAGCCGTACAGCCGTTTAGAAGGAGTTCAATGACATACTAATTACAGAAGAATTATATATATAAAGGAGGGAGTGGTGAAGGGGGGGGGGATGCAATTTTTGGGTTATATGGTCCAGGCGCGTACGCAGGATGAAGCCATGGGAGGGGATTTCAGAAAACATATTTTATATAATTTTTTTTTCACGTAATAGAACTAGCTAATATACATATATTATATTTTATTTTATTTCACTAAAAAAACAAACGAATTTCTAATTTACGTCAACTTTTTGCTAGTTCATCTAGAACTGCATCAACAAAAACCGCGACACTACGATGAATATTAAGTAACGCTAATCCATTTAGCCTATCTTCATTCGTTGTGTTGCGTGAATACATTTTGAGTCGTCTCAATGTTGAAAAAAATCATTCACTACTTGATGTTGTAACCGGTAGTGTTACAAATACTTGAAGTAATTTTCGAACAGTTGGGAAAATTGATTCGTCGCATGATAAAAATGCAATATGAGCATTTTTCGGTGTATTCGAAGAATTTATAGCGCCACCACAGCTTCAGTTCATCAATGCTCACAACTATGCTGCAGTTCGTAATACTTTTATATTTTTCCAAAAGGATTTTTGCAGATTTTTCGTGCTCCAATGAAAAATTTTGTTCATTATAAATATTTAATATATACATACATACACTACCGCTCAAAAGTGTTTAGGCACTGCCAAAAGCAGCGTAAACCATATAAAAACTCAGTAAAAATGTGATAATATTTATTTTTTAGGTACACACACACATTTATTAATGCCAATATACTAAATAAATGTCAAAATTAAACTGCTTAATTAAAATTTTACTTTCATTTTTGTGACCGCTTCTTGATTGAACAATCGCAGTGCATTGTCGAGGCATTCTCGCAATAAGTTTTGCCAGAGTTTGTGGCGTTATTGAGTTCCAAATTGATTGAAGTTTTGTTCCACATAACAGTAGCTGATGTAGGAGCTGATTCATTTACTGCCTGCTGCAATTCTTCCTACAGTAACTAAATAGGGCACAAGTCAATGCTCTGGGGAGGCCATTCCATAATTTTAATTGGTCCTTCATCCTCTAAATGGTGAATATAGCCTTTACATAATTTACAGGAATATTTTGGATCATTATCTTGTTGAAAGATACAATTTTGACTCAAAAGCCGAATTCCTGAAGGTACTGAGTGGTTCTCCAAAATTTGTCGGTACTCTTACTTTCTTAGTATTCCGTCAATTTGCACAACATCGCCTACACTAGCACCAGCAAAATAGTCCCAAATCATCACTGAAAAATCTCCATGCTTTACGGTAGTGGCAATACACTCTTTACTGGCATATTCACCTACAGATCTTCTCACGAATACTTGTCTTCGGGTACCGAAAATTCAAATTTGGACTCATTCGTCCATAAAACCTTGTTGCAATCGTCTATCGTCCAAAGTTGGTGTTCACGGGGCCATTTAAGTCTCGTTTGCTTATTTTGTTTACTTAGTAATGGTTTTTTAATTGCAACACGGCCATGGAGTCCGGATTCCTTTAGACGACGTTTCACCGTAGAAACACTAACTAGTTTTGGGTGACCAACATTTACTTCTGCGACTATTTCCGGGCTGTTTTGTGTCTATTCGTCTTGCTAGTAGTCACTATTCTATGATCATCTACAGATGTTGTCGCTCTTGGTCTTCCACTACGTCTTTTATTACGTCACGTTCCCGATATTTTTTAACATTACAATCGACCGTAGCGTGGTCTAATTCTATTTTTTGGCAATCTGTCATTTACTTATGTCAGCTGTATGGTAAGCGATTATATGCACGCGTGTTTCAGTACTTGGATCTTTTCTTGGAGGTATTTTAAATAATTGTCACTCGATATTTCGCTTACGATGTTAACAGTGTAAATATTAGACTCCAACTGATCGTATTTGACTCATTTCACTGAAATCTTTTCAAAAAAACAATTTAAACATCATTACCTAGAATAAACCAGACTGATAAATTTTTCTGGAAAAATTTTTCTGTTGGATCATGGGGGGGGGGGGGGGGGGTTAAACCCCTAGTAACCCCCCCCCCCCCCCCCCTTGCGTACGCCCATGATATGGTCTGATATCCGAAAGTTCTTTAAAAAAATAAAAAAATAAATTTTCGCCAAAAAATAAAAAAAAAATTCTTAGAACGCAGTGAATCTAAACCATCCAGGAACTTACTCTAACACACAGACAAAATTTCATCAAAATCGGTTCAGCCGTTTACGAGTTCAGTGGCATATGCACGTACAGACGGATTATATCGGTGGCAATTTAACATAATCACTTAAGTATAGATAAGTTGTTGTGTTTAACTATATTCTAATCGATAGTATTTCTCATTTTTTCTTTCCATTCAATTTTTCATCAAAATCGGACTATTTTTGACAGAGATATAAGCAAAAACAAAACCACTTATGTTTATTATAGGTGTTTGGTATATATTGAAAACCACTTAATTGATAATTTTTGATATTGTATTGAATTTAATTTTGCGTTTGATATTTACTTCAACCGATATAAGTGTTTTTTTTCTAAATGCTAATTAAAAATGTTGGGAATTTCCAGTGAAAAGATAAAGATTAGGGCAAATAAAATTTTATAGCTCCTGGCACATTTTCGGGGTAGTATGATTATTTGAAGGTGATAGTGCAAATTTTTAGTGATACATTTATCGGCTTTAACACTATCTGATTTCCCATTTTAAGCTGGAAACTTTCAGTTAACTTTAATATGGTCTTTCATTGAGGCGAGCTAATTTGAACGGTGCAGGTTTAAAACACTTTCCAAATTTTAGTCTGTTGCTAAATCAACTAACAACTTTATTGTTTACAGCAAATTATTATCTGTTTTACGACCCAAAAACTTTTTTTAAGTATAATAACCTCTAATTTCATCACTTATACTGTTTTCATTGTTTAACATGTATAGCGTTTGGTGGCATTACCCGATATCGCGGTTGCAGTACACGGGTGATGACAACTTCAATATTTTTTGCATTCACCTTTTATAATCCGCGCCACCAACATCGTTCCCGTTAAATAAACATATAAAAAAAAAAAATCAACAAGAAATTGATTCCAGTTAAATAATAAAAAAGAGACTGCAATTTTTATCTCGATTTACATTTATTTCCAGGAAATAGAAACCACTAATCACACACAAATCTATATAGAATTCCAATAAAAATAGTTAGTTGATGGTTATTATTGTGTTATAGAAATATTGTTGTTGAGCACAAAAAATTAATAAATTCCATTACAATAAACATACATACAACAAAAACACAAGAACAAGTATTGATTGTTGTTAATTAAGACGTTAAAATACTACTATGCACGATCAAAATTGAGACATCGAACTACTTTATACCTACCTGTGACCACAAGAGCGACGCGACTTTTACTAAATTCCGGATAAATGTTAATGAATCATATTTTGATAAACCAAAAAAAATATTTATTATATTTTTTTGAACAAAAGAATTAATAATTTACATTAGCATGAGACATTTTATGCAAAAACTGGATTTTAATGGCAATTTCCATTTCCTTAAACGACAGCAACAACAACAATTTTATCTTAATAATTAAATTAGTTTTTTTTACTAATAAATAATCACAGACTCGAAAAAATTTATTTTATACGTATATTGTTGTTTTTGGTTTTTTGGTTGGCTGTAGAATTTATCTAGATAAATATCAAATGGTTGTCATAAAATTTTAGATTTATTTAAATCGATAAATAAATAAAAACAAATTTTGGAATTTTTGATTTTTGGTTTGGTTTAGTTTTAAATAACAATGCATGGATTAATTAGAAAGTAAAAAATTTCAATTAGTAAATACTAGCGCTGTAGTGGCGGATTTGAATTTTTAGGGGCTTTTTGAAAATTCCCTGTTATTAGTGCTGCTCTTAGTGTCGTAAAAACCATAAATTAAAGAAAATTGTATTTAGAAACAGCAAGCTGTGGAGCATTATTACCTGTGGTCTGATTATTATTTGGTCTGGGAGCAACCATAACCATGGTTATCATATCAGTTATTCAACATATCAGTTTACTTTACATCCTACATTATTCTTAGAAAGCATACAATTATACATGAAGTACCATCATAACAGGAAGAAGTATTCTAATTGGGACCCAGTCAGCGAGAGATTTTTTTTTCTTTTTTTTTGTTAATCGGTACAATCTTATCAATCCTATCCCTTGGTTTATAATTTTCATACGGTTAGCTTATGTGGTTTGATTCGTTTGAGCCGCCTTACTTCGTTTGTACTGTCCAGTAGTTGTACGGCCTCAAGATTGGTGTGGGTAAGAAGTCTCTTTTCATGTTTTATGGCACATTCGCGGATAACGTCTTCTATCAATTGTATTTCTAAATCATTGTGGATTTCCTTGTTAGTCACAAATCGGTAGGCGTTGATGTGCATTCGAAGAAATTTATTTTGGCTTCGTTGTAATATAATGTCTCTATTGGATTTATGTGTACAACCCTATAGCTGTGCACCATATATCCATATTGGTTTGAAGATAGTCTGGTATACCAGTCTTTTGCGATACAATCTAAATGCAGACCAAGGTATTTTGCCGATTTAGCCTGCGGCACTTGCACCCCTTTGAGGTATATATGAAGAGTGTTATTTTTATGTCGGAGCGTAAATGACACATAGGTTGATTTGAGCTCATTCAGTGCGATTTTCCAGTCAATTGTCCATTTAGTAACGTTGTCCATTGCTCGTTGAAGATTTGCCACTGCTCTTGGTTGAGATTCGTCTATACTGACATAATTACAGTGTCGTCAGCGGACGTGCCGATAAATGTTTTATTCGTTGTAGGTATGTCCGCAGTATAAAGAAGGTAGAGGAGGGGACCCAATACGCTTCCCTGCGAAACTCCCGCAATCGCTGGATAAAAGTTACAACATGTTTCTTTATGAATGACTCTGAACTGGCGATCAGAGAGGTATGATTCATCTGGCAATAGTTTTGTTGTAGAATTTTGCTCATCTGGAATGGCAATCCCTCATGCCAAACCTGTAACGGAATTATCTATAATTCCGTCACCAAAATCTATCCCTAAGAAGATCTACTTATAATCGCATGACATTGAAGATTATAATCTTCACCTATATCTCAATAATATAAATCATGCCAAATTCTCATATTTTTCTTTGTTATCTCTATGCGTTTATTTAATTGAAGGTCATCATTTTAATTCATAATGGAATTATTATGAATCTTTTGAATAAACGTGAACTATGTCTGTTATTGTGATTACACCTTTTGCTCCCGTGCTCGTTGCATATGCTTAGCAAGTGCATTTGTTGTTGTTCTGTATAGTACCAACACTATATAGAATAGAAAACCGAGTATTTTGCAGTATATGAATTAAAATCGTAAATATCCAACTTACACGGTAATTAATAACAATTTCCGTTTGTCATCCAAAATAAAATAATATGTGGCTGAGAAGGCATTTTCGTCTTTCGTGTGAAAAGACAATTTGATTTTTCTTCCCCCCTCCTTCTCAAACAAATTATGGGTGATAAGAAAAAAATTACCGGTGAGACAGTCAGTTTTTAGATAGGCCAGCGTGTGGTCAAGTTTTTTTTAGTAAGTTTGAAGTGACTGAATAGATAGACCAACGAGTGGTCGGTTGGAGTTTTTTTTTTAATTTTACAAGTCATTGGTGAAGTAACTTGCCTGACCGTTTTGTTAATAGTTATTTTTTTGTGTTTGTAAATTGCCGGGAAATTTTGTGGAAAATAAATTGGTTTTAATTTAATTGTTTATATTTTTTTGTACGTTTTTTCTTGTGTGTTTCTCAGTGGATTCAAAACATAATCGTTAATGTGTAAATTAAATTAAATCACAAAACACAAAAATAGTACCATAAAATTGGGCCATTAAGATAAAAAAAAAAAAAAAAAAAAAAAAAAACTCAAAGTATGTTGAGATAAATTAAAAGTTTGGAATAGACAAGAATATAAAATATATAAAAACAAAGGTCTAAGAACTTCATATCTAAGAAATTTTCCTTAAAAGTGAAATTTTTGTCTAATAAATGAATTAAATCTAAATAGAAAGTGCAATAAATGAGTTTGGAATTCTGATTATAATACGGTTTTACATTAAAATAAATTGTGTTAGTAAACTCTAGTATTTTAATAAAATAGAGAAGTGTTTAATTTGAGAGGCGTGGTAACCAGAATTGAAGGTAAGTAATTTATGTGCAAGTGAGTAACAAATTAAATAGCAGCAGTGGGTTGGCTCGGGGTTTGCTGGGAAGGAAATTGGTGACACGAGTTGGATGTTTTCCCCTTCCTGGGGAAAACAGCAAGCACTGTGGCATACCACTGCTACTTATAAGCACTTAACATTTTTTCTTGGTATTCCCTTAAGGATTCAGGCCCGAGAGGCCTCTAAATCCTTAGAATGTTAGGATAGTTTTTTTTAAATACAACCACGGTAGGCGTCTGATTGCCCAATTCATTATTTAGGGGTCCGATGTTTTTTTTATATCCGTACCCGTTCAATCTTGTTACCTCCGGCGGTAACCTAGGCCGCTATCTTTTGTATCCCTATCCCCACGGCCAATTAACCTTTACCGCTGAGCTAGCGGGTTAATGCCGCCTACGGGGTACATGTAAAAGGATTGTGGCAACAATAAACGTACCCGAGGTTGTCCTGTTGACGATAGTGACACCTTCCGGTTACAAAATATGGCGCCCAAAATAAGGTTCGGCAGTATAGCCAATAATAATTAATTACAAATTTAAAATCTGATTTTTTTTGGTTCCTAATTAGATTGGAATTTGAAACAAAATTCCAATTTAATTTCGATTATGTTTTTAGGGTGGCCGGAAGTCGGCCGAATGTGATTTTTCTAGTGAAAAAGTGCTTAATAATAAGATGTGTTGAGTGATTTAAAATGTGAAAGTATAATACGAAACTATTTTGTGTGCGTATGGCAGCGATCTTACCTTCGGGTATACATATCTGACCAAATACACGGTGGGTCATACACACGCGGATTAGTTTCGAAATTTGTTGCTTTTCGGTACCGAATCTGCAAATAATCAGTTCACCTGCGGCATGTCCCAACTCGCACTCTGAGGGGTGAACTGATATTTGTGGTGGTATACGGAACCCAACAAATTATTTCCTTTCCCCAGCGTTTTCACTTTATATGTACATCAAAAATTGTACGGTTTTCGTGTACCATGTGCAACACATAATTTTACAATTCATTGCTGGCAAGGGTGAATGGTGCGATCCCTGAAGTAATGAGCATATCCCTTTCCTGCCGAGCGACGATATTGGGTGGTATAAAGGGCTGCTCATTATAAGGCTAATTGACACATCATTCCGCACCCCAGTCGGAATTGTAAAATTGAACCTTTCCCAAATTATCCCCAGTTTCGGTAACAATTTAGTTTGTGGCTAGAATTTACCACAGATTAAAATATTCTGTTACATCAAAAATTTGACAAAAATGGAATTTCCAATTTACTTTATATTCAAGTTTCGCGCAATCTCCACTTCAGTTTTAAATTTTTAAATATTCATCTTTCGGGATGGGGTCGTCAGTCTACTTTATAGTTCATAAGTACATCCAGGGTACTGCTCATCTGGTTGGTCACACTTAGCTGTCTGCTTAGTGGATGGGCATGAATACAAGTTGGCTATAAACCAGGTAAGTTAGTATTGTAAAGTAACGGAAATTCGCAACAGCAGCTGGCGAGTTGTTGTTCGTAGTTGCGTGAGCGGTTTGGCCTGCCACTCACACAGTCTGGTTTTCTTACAAGGTGTAATCGAATGATGACTGTGAGATAAGAGGGCAGAAGGATTGTCTCATTCAAATAGGTAATTTAATGAGGTACCAATTGGCATCACCGATGCAATGAGTCTCGCTTGCGTGATATACGAGGTTTTGAATGCCATTGCTGGTCGGGTTGACATTCAGTATTTTCATCCAAAATTTATTTAATATCCTTTCCTTTCCTAGTTTTGACCCAAATAATGATTATTGTGCCGTCATTTCATGGCGGATGGGGGGTCAGATGATACCGTGGTTGCTTATATATTTTGAATTTTTTTTTTTTTATTTATCAGATGTTAGGTTTATAGTAATCATAATTTTTTTTTTATTTAAATAAGTTATAATTAGGAACTCTGTCTCAGGATGGAGTTCAACATAGAAAAATTGGGCGAGGAAGAGTTGCGCATAGAGTTGGAGGTGCGCAACCTGGTAGTTAAGGCTAACCAGGAAGTATCCCAAACCTTGAAGCAAGTGTTAATTCGCAGATTAGAAGAAAAGCGTGAAGATCAAGAGCTTGGATGAAGCTGTAACCGAAAGTGGAAGGATAATAGGCCGGGTCAAACGGGGTAGGCTGACATTCAAGCAAGCTCAAGAAGAATTGGAGGATTTGGTCATCAAAATACCTGAACAAGAGGCTAAAGCGTGTTTGAAGGAATTAGAGGAGGTTCAAAACTTGCCACCAAATAGTGCGTTAACCTACTCCGCGTCAAGTGCGTACTATAAAAATGAACGCGCGCAGCCACAACACCTCAGGCTAATGCACAAATTGCACAGGAAGCAACGCGTGCCAAGTAAACCAGTAGTGGTTTCATCGACAGCACCACCTATATCTCATCCACCCGATGTATCTAGTTCGGTTAAAATAGCTTCAAAAAGAGCCTTACCAAATAGCACGAATAGAACGCAGGTTACAGACGATAATCAGGTAGTCCAAATGGTAAACAGTACTAAATCATCACCTCAAGCAGCACAAACAACCTTTCCATCTGCTGCATTGGAACAATGGACATCACTCAGTTCTAAGAACGAAACCAGAGCTGAATTTGATGGGAAATTTTCAAAAATTGTTTCTTTTGGACATTTTAAAGACAAAGAGAATGGGAACGATAGAGATACAAGTATAAATATCAGACATAAATTTAAGATACAGATAGGGAATACCATCGAATCGATCGAAATAGTCCCAATTCAACCTAGGGTAATTAAATTATCGACGATTTTCTTTTTTGAATTACCCAAGATTACCTCCTCAATAGCATACTATTTCTATATGAGTCCTTTAAATTAAGAAGTTACATAAACATTTCTGAGGTGTTTACCATCAAGCATCCCAATGTTAGAATCAGGGTCAGGGGTGATGAAAGATAGTGCAGTTTATTTGACTAAGAACCATCAGTTAAGTTAGCAAAAATTTAATAGACCTTAATCATCTTCCCACAACAAACACAGTGGTAGAGATTGTTTGTCAGTTTGATCTACAATTGTCTATTGTAGATCAAACTGTTTCGTTAAGATGCAAGTATAATGTTAACGTTATTAAAAACATTCAAAAAAGATTAAAGTTAATGCCAAGTAGCGTTATAACTGCCGCACTATCACAATTGTTGAATCAATTGCAATGAAATTGCAAGTGGCATTGTGATACTGAGTACAGCCATAGGGCATCATTGGATTATATAGAAACTACGTCCGGTTACAAAGTGTATCATAGCCGGAAATCTGTAACGAAGACTTTACAGCGAAATTGGAAGCGCCAGCGTTGAAAAAGGGAACGTGTACTTCATCCACTTTTCCATTAGACCATCTATGTAAATATAATCGGGCATTTACATAGGTGATGTAATGGTAAAGTGAAGGCTGGTATATCGTGCGCGATATTAGAAATATACCAGCGTTATTAGTTAAGACATTAGGATTAGGGAAATATAAAATTAAGTTTAATAAATTAGTAAATTAGTAAATAAGATAGAGGATGAGGTTAGCTCAACCCCATTCAGATAACTTAGTAATCTAGGGTTGAGGTAGCGCCATCAATAATAATAGATATCAGTAAGTTAAGTTAAGGACTATAACAAATGTTCAAATTTAAAATGCTATGTATAGAAGTTTGGAACTCCAGTTTCATCTTCCTTCAGAAAGAAATTCATATAAGAAAAAAAAAAAATTAGTAAAAACAATCAATCAAACAAATAATAAAAAAAATGTATTATCTAATAAGGATAGAATTAAAATGGTAAAGATAATGTAATACATGATAGGACGGGATAGAGGAGTACCATGTTAAGAGCAGCAACTAAACATACTACCAATGCTCAGTACGAGGGGAACAGTTTCGTATGCGGGGATAACACGAACACTCGGATCTCTGGGTACATACTATCAAATTCATTCAACATTATGTGAAATTGTCATTGGGAAGAACATTTATTGAGATTGAGTCACTATGTGTGCATTTCACGCCAGATTGCGTTGATATAATCGAACACCTGTTAGTAACATCGGACTGTATATCAGAATAAATTGATCCATCGGCAAAAGATGACAAAAACAAATCAAAAGACTTTCCTGTGATTCGCATTAAATCAGATAATAAATACATTTGGGATTGCAGACGATACACCTCAGTAAAACTTGGATTCTAAATCGCCAAACTGAAAATATCATCCAGTAACTGCGGAGCTTCAAAATTAAACAAGGCTTGCGACAAAACGTGAAAGTAACACGAACATAGTGGTCGTGCAAAATCAACGTGAGGGATATTATAGGCCGTGACTTTCAATTATCACCAGCTATAGTTTCTAAACAAGATAAAGGGACAATTTTTTCATGAAGTTAGAGAACAAATACAAATATGGCATCAACATCACACATGAGGATAGGAGATTCATCCAACGTAGTTCGACTCGGTTTTGTATAAACTAAACCGTAGCAGAGATGAACAGATCTAACAAGCCAATTTTTCTATGAAACACATCGTGGTAATAGTAGTCAGGCCAATAAACTACCACGTTTGGTTCCCATAAAATTTATACCAAGCCAGTATTAAGAAAGCAATCCTTCACATCGAGTACACGTGATAGAAGCAACAATAAGTAGCAACGAAAATGTCGACGTTACTGTTCCTTACTCGACGCTCAGCATAACCAAACAAGGCAGCATCCGGGACCAGTTCAACTTCACAATGCAAATCACATTAACTTTAATCATCTTCGCAAGTTCTTGTTAAATAAATTAGATTTCAAATTAAACCTTCTACTATTTTCGTAAGTGTAGTAGCTGTTATTCTCAAAATTTTAGGTTGAATAAAACCGCTAACTTTTAATTATTTGTAGCGGGTTAATGCTGCCTACGGGATACATGTAAAAGGATAGTGGCAACAATAAACGTACCCGAGGTTGTCCTGTTGACGACAGTGACACTTCAGGTTACAAACCCTATCAAAGGCCTGGGATACATCCAGAAATACGGTAGAGCAATATTTCTTTTCTTCTAACGCTTGCTTTATTACCGCAGTTATTCGATGCACTTGATCTATTGTGGAGTGGTTATTCCTCAATCCACATTGAAAATCAGGAACGTTTACCATTGGCTTTAGACGTTTTAGTAGCAGTTTCCCGAACATTTTTGATAAGGTCGGAAGCAGTGAGATTGGTCTGTATGATGTTACTTCTTCATCTGCTTTATCTGGTTTCTTTAGCACAATTATTTGGGCCATTTTGAAGCATTTGGTACATACTTCAATCTCATACAGGCATTAAATAAGCATGTGATCAAGATGATTGCTTTATGTGGAAGTTCCTTGAATCGACCCGGTGATATTTCATCAATTCCTGGTGCTTTTTTATGATTAAGATTTTTGTCGATTTCTTCAGCAATTTCCATTGGCAAAACCCCTTTTAAAGTCCTGATTTGGTTGATAAACAGCTGTTACATCAATGTTGGATTGAATTTCATGGGGTTGGAACACTGCAGCTAGGTGTTGAGCAAAGAGTTCCGCTTTTTCTTTGTCTTGTCGAACCCAAGCAGTAAATTTATTAGTAAGGTTAAGTTTGGTTTTCTTTTTTATGACTATAATGTACTCAAAGTCATTAAGACCGGTGTGTGATCGGAAGTAAGGTCGGTCAATGAATACGACTTCAATGTAATTTGAGGCTATTCGTTTCGAGATATAAAAGTCAATCAAATCAGGAACTTTGTTGATGGCTGTAGACCAATAGGTAGATTTACGCGATGAGTGATATTCACAACCTGACATTTCTATTGCATTTAGGAGTTTTTTTTTCCTTTTCCTGGTGTTATGAGTCGAGATCCCCAGGCAGTATGTTTGACGTTGTATTCACGTCTTATAATAAACCTTGGTTCAAGTTGATTAAAAATGTTGACATATTGATTTCTTACGATATAATGCCTTGGTGGGCAGTAGATCGCTCCTAAACTTAGCCCAGTAACACCATATATAAAGGGTGATTTTTTTGTGGTTAGGATTTTCATGCATTAGTATTTGACAGATCACGCGGGATTTCAGACAAGGTGTCAAAGAGAAAGATGCTCAGTATGCTTTGACATTTCATAATGAATAGACTTACTAACGAGCAACGCTTGCAAATAATTGAATTATATTACAAAAATCAGTGTTCGGTTCGAAAAGTGTTTCGCGATTTACGTCCGATTTATGGTCTACATAATCGACCAAGTGAGCAAACAATTAATGCGATTGTGACCAAGTTTCGCACTCAGTTTACTTTATTGGACATTAAACCAACCACACGAATGCGTACAGTGCGTACAGAAGAGAATATTGCGTCTGTTTCTGAGAGTGTTGCTGAAGACCGTGAAATGTCGATTCGTCGCCGTTCGCAGCAATTGGGTTTGTGTTATTCGACGACATGGAAGATTTTACGCAAAGATCTTGGTGTAAAACCGTATAAAATACAGCTCCTGCAAGAACTGAAGCCGAACGATCTGCCACAACGTCGAATTTTCAGTGAATGGGCCCTAGAAAAGTTGGCAGAAAATCCGCTTTTTTATCGACAAATTTTGTTCAGCGATGAGGCTCATTTCTGGTTGAATGGCTACGTAAATAAGCAAAATTGCCGCATTTGGAGTGAAGAGCAAGGAAGAAGCCGTTCAAGAACTGCCCATGCATCCCGAAAAATGCACTGTTTGGTGTGGTTTGTACGCTGGTGGAATCATTGGACCGTATTTTTTCAAAGATGCTGTTGGACGCAACGTTACGGTGAATGGCGATCGCTATCGTTCGATGCTAACAAACTTTTTGTTGCCAAAAATGGAAGAACTGAACTTAGTTGACATGTGGTTTCAACAAGATGGCGCTACATGCCACACAGCTCGCGATTCTATGGCCATTTTGAGGGAAAACTTCGGAGAACAATTCATCTCAAGAAATGGCCCGGTAAGTTGGCCACCAAGATCATGCGATTTGACGCCTTTAGACTATTTTTTGTGGGGCTATGTCAAGTCTAAAGTCTACAGAAATAAGCCAGCAACTATTCCAGTTTTGGAAGACAACATTTCCGAAGAAATTCGGGCTATTCCGGCCGAAATGCTCGAAAAAGTTGCCCAAAATTGGACTTTCCGAATGGACCACCTAAGACGCAGCCGCGGTCAACATTTAAATGAAATTATCTTCAAAAAGTAAATGTCATGGACCAATCTAACGTTTCAAATAAAGAACCGATGAGATTTTGCAAATTTTATGCGTTTTTTTTTAAAAAAAAGTTCTCAAGCTCTTAAAAAATCACCCGTTAGTTAATCATTATTACGGTAGCTTGCATAAATGGCTCCTTAATTTCCTCTTGTTGGAAATGTAGGATATTTTGTTTGATTAAGACTGCTGTCTCTCCTCGAGCACGACCACTAGGATGCAATGGCCAATAGGCTCTACATATCGTGTAATTTTGATAACGTTTTTCTCCGTTAAATGCGTCTCTGATATTAAAGCTACATCTATGTTATTGGTTCTTAGAAATACTTCTAGTTCTTGAGCTCTTGCATTAAGCCCGGTAGCATTCCAGGCCATTATACGTAGGAACATTACAGTCATTTACTTGTTATGTTTTAGCGGTTTGTTTAGTGCAATTATCTTCCAGTTTATCCACCCTGTTAGCAAGCTGAAATTTTGTCTCATTTCTGCCTGAAATTCGGTGAGCGTTTTTGTTACATTACTAATGGTTGGCTCGTTGTTCACAGGCTTCTGCCTGTTTTCTTGATTTAGATTATTATTTGAGATCACCTGGGCGTAGGAAACCCATTTGGTTTGCTTATTGCAGTAGTTCTTCGTGTGTCCTAACTGTTGGAAATTTTTACACTGAGGTATACTTATTACCTTTTTAGATGGTTCAATAGACACCTTGCAATATAGCAGGTTCTTAATTTCGTATATATCCTTATTGTTTTCCCCCTGCAACAGGTCTACATAAAACAATGGGAAGTGTCTAATAATTTTCTCATTATTAATTGTCGACTTTTTATGAGTATTAATAATGTTGGTTACTTTATGACCATGGTTCTCGATTGCCGTTTCGATCTCTTCGCGATCGGTAGATGATAAACCTCTTATTACGATTCTATACCATCTTTCACTTTTGAGCTGATAAGTATGGTATTCCATCATATATAGTGTACTTTCCTTGTTACGGTGGCAAAGTGGTTAGCACGCTTGCTACAGCGACCCGAGGTCCCGGGTTCGATTCCCTAACAAGGAAAAAAATTCACGGCTGGTTTAGGATCAATGAATTAATCACTCATTATCAGAAATGAAAAATGATTATGAAACCTCATCTGAGGCGGCCAAATCCCTTGATGGAATATAATGCCAGAGAGAGAGAGACAGAGACAGAAGTAGTTTTTAAATTTTACGGTAGTCATTTTCAGACTACGTTGTTATTTTGATATCGTTATTGGATATTGCTTTAAACTGAGCAGGTATCTCTGTGACTGCCAATACTTGAGCTCCGAGTATATTAAAATCTCTAACGTTGCTGACATTGGTTGGTGGTAGTAAGGGTTCCTTTTGGGGTGCAAGTTGTGGTTGTTTTGGTATTTCATTAACTTGCGGTAGAAATACTCTTGATAATAGCGTTTTGGAAAGTCTCCTCTTTTTATTTACATACATTTACTTTATTTTGTCTAGGTTGGTTTTCTTTCTCAAGTTCCTCTTCATCCGTAAAGTGTTCATTATTTAGACTTTGTATGCTCTAACTTCTACCATTAGTAGACGTAGAAGATTTATTTTGCCTCTCTAGTTTTTCGATTCTGTTTTGTAAGTTTACTGAAATATCTTGGTATTTATTATATTGTAAGTAACTCATATTGCTGGCATTTTGTACTTAGTTCATTATTCTGGCGCTCAAGCGAGGCTAATTTTGATGTCATTTCATTGCCATCTTGAGGCAGCGTGAGATGATTACAATTTTATACGAAACGACTAGGAATTAGTATTGAAATTTACCTTGCGGGACGCCGTTAAAACAACTAAATAAAAAGAGACCCCCAAGTACATTAAAGGTAAACATAAAACAAATGTGAAATGCAATCAACGCACTCCAAACAAATAAATAATTATAAACGATCATAAATTTTCCAAAAAGTCATTAAAATTAAATAATTTTCCAATTTTTTCATTTCTCGTACTTTCGATGTATATTTGTTGTTTGTATACAAAATTGAAAAACAAAATCACAATACAGTTTCTGTTTATTTCGGTTTTGATTTTTTTATCTTAAATAAATATTTAATTTTCCCTGAGGCCCACCAAAAGGAATTAAAGTTAAAATTCGTCTTATATCCCAATTTATTATATTTGGTGCACCACATCAACCAAAAAATAAAAAAAATAAAATACCAAACACAAATAATTTTAATTTATCTGAGTAAAATGAAAACAATTGAAACGCGAAAATGTATATTCGCCTGGGAATAAAAAGAAAATTGCGGAAACGATTTTTTGGTGCAAATTTTCTAGATACAAACAAACTTTTATTGTTTGCTCTATGAAAATATGACGCGGTGCCAATATACAAAAAAAAACACTAGATAAATACGAATGAGTCTTTACTTTTATGTTAATTCAACCAAAAATCAGAGATCCGTAACATTTCAGTAATCCGGGTCCTCGAGCTTAGAGGACATGTGAATTTTGAAAGACGTATGCTTTAACTTCCGAACGAAATTTTTATTGTAAAATAATTGGTCCGAACCGCATCGGTTAAGTAGCACTGCTATAAATATTCAAATTTATGGTGTACTTTTACCAAATAAAGGCGAAAAAAGCTTTATGATGTTTTCACAAAAACAACAAAAGAAAACTGGCTTAAGTGTAAAAATTCAATCTTTTTGTGTTTTGTGGATGCTGTTAGAGTTTCTGCTGTCGTTGTTATTGTTGTGCTGTATATATGTATGTTGTACAATAACTTGTTCGAGCTGAGCATTGTCAAAACAGTTCGTTAAAATTCCATTGAATTGTTCTTGTTAAACACACAAAATAACAGAGAAAAGTACCAAATTTTCATCGTTGTTGGTTATATTTCCCATTTCTTCCGCTTTTTTATGTTTGTAAAGTAGTTATTCAAATTTTTATTTTTAGTTTTATTATTATTTTTTTGGGGTTCTGTTTGATCATAAAAGAACAGCAAGAAGAAGGTTTTATGTACATACGAACATGTAGTAAACGGCAACATTTATTTTTGTTAGGACATCTTAAATTCGATTGGCAATAATTCACATGTGCATAGCTACGTGATAAAATGATATCCGGAGGCTCATTTATATGCAAAGAGGAGCCCCTTCATTCCTAAAAATAATGTAAGATTTCTAAAATACTTACTGTAGTTATGAACTAGCCTCATTTGCTTTTATGATTAAGTAAAGTATAACATTATAAATCAGTGCCATACGTATAATTTTGTAGTTAAGGATGTGTTTTATACCCAGGTTTCACAAACAAACTAAATCCAGCACGGATTCAAGAAGATAAGTAT
This sequence comes from Nephrotoma appendiculata, assembly GCA_947310385.1. Classification (NCBI taxonomy): domain Eukaryota; kingdom Metazoa; phylum Arthropoda; class Insecta; order Diptera; family Tipulidae; genus Nephrotoma; species Nephrotoma appendiculata. The sequence goes on along the minus strand of OX371225.1, from coordinate 272,589,033 downwards.
TTAGTTTGGATAAAAGTAAAATATAAAATGAGCGCCGCTTCTTTAGCACCCCACCAAAAGGTTTCGATAAAATTGATGGTTTGATTTGTTTGGTTAGGATTGGTTAACAGTTTTCATCGTTTGCTCATTTACCATTAATCGGTTAATAAATGTCGAAAATTTGGAAAAAACAATTTCCGAGTCGCACACGTTTGCTTGAAAATCATAAATTTTTTATCAAATTTCGTTAGGTAAACGTTAGGTCAGAACTGGTCAATCTTTCCGCACGATTCAAAGTGTTCGGCAAATGTTGGCAAGTTGATCAATATAAATAATTTTATAAATTCAAAGATCGAATTCGCTTGATCAACTGTCATTGAGGATGGTCACTAGTTGTTTAGAATTCGTAATTTTTATACGTAACGATTTATTACGATATTTGAATAAAAACTAATCTTTGCATACGGTTCGAAGTGCTCGGGTGTGAACAGATTACCAATACTGATAATGTTATTAAATCCAAAGATCAATGGAGTGGATTGGTCACTTTCTGTTTTCGGTTGGTCATCACCGAGTTTGTTAAAAAAACTACAATAGATCATTATACTTAGAGAAACTCGCACAAAAACACATTTTGAACAATCCTCAACGACAGTCAACTTTCCAAAACGGAACACTCCGAAACCTGCAGAATTGATGAAGTTTTAATTAATTTTCGCAATAAATCATTTAGTAGGGAATCAACTAATGATCAATCATTCTTCAATGACCGATGACAAAGAGATTCTGATCGTTGGAGTTGTAATATTAGGCTTATACAGAGTCAAATATGTCCCGTAGTGCATTCTCGCATATTAATCTTAATTACGTTTTGCATTTAGTTGAAAAGCCAAGTTTTTAACAACCAAAAAATTGAATTGATTTTAACTTATGCCATGCACTTAAACAGCAATTCATGGAAAAATTTTTTTTTATCCAAATCACATTGATTTTGTTATTAATTTTGTAAATTGAAATTCCCAAATAAGCGACGAACCTGATTTTATTGAATTAATACAATTTTAATTTCATTTTTTCGCAATAAAAATAGACCTATTGGTGGCCAAATGCCAAAATTTGTTGTCCAAACGATGACCTAACGATCATCTTACAAAATTTGATAAAAACGTTATGATTTTCCTGGAATGAGGCGCTATCCTGACCAGACGCAGGCATAATTTGTGAATGTGACATTTCATAAATATTTCTCGATACTGTTTTTAGTTCAGTTCGACTACTTTTCCCACTAACCATTTTTATGGGGGCCTGTTGTTAGCTTTAACGATAGCAATATCTTCAATTTTAATATTGTTTTGTGCCATTTGCTTCTTTGCTGTACCGTAGATCCGACCACCCAAATGGTAGTGAAATAATTCCATGAAAAATGCCTATTCGAAGACGTTCATAAATTGGTCGTAGTGACCGACAAATTCGCAATAGGCAACGAATAAGAACGAATTTAACACCACAACAACAAGAAACGACAAGAGAGGATGCACGATTGCTCATTTCAACCACCCGCGCATTAGAAAGTGACGCACACAGAATAAGACGGCTTGCACAAATGAGAATTACAACTCAAAGATCATGCAATCGTGTGACGGATTCAAACAGAAGTTTGGTGCAATTGAATAATCGTGTATGCATGCAAGCAACAAAAGCACTAACACTGTCATCATTCAGAAATTCTACAAAATTTCTACAAATTTACTTTATGGGAGATGAAGAAGAGCAATTTAAAATCCGTTGCGAGTACAATCACATTTCAGTAATACAGGCACGAGCTATGGTAGCCGATTTATAAACATTTTAAGCAGAAAAAAATAACCTCATCCTATTGTTTAAGCAAGTTTCCAATTACAAAACGATACTTATAATATGATCGTTATATTAAAGTCGATAAAGTGCCTATTGGCGAACATGCGCGACATTGCAAGAGTTATCTGCTATTGGTTTTAGATTTACATTTCTTTAAAATTTACATTTCTTTCGTCGTGTTCATTGGACAGACGAGGCATCGTTTAAGAGTGGCGGTATAGTTGACTATCAACATCGTTGGAGTGTAAATGCTTGGATTGGGTTAGTTAGATCTCGCCTATAATCGACCGATTTTTTTGAACTGTGAATTTTTTATTAGAAGATTTTCCCGATTTATTCGGACATTGCATTGCGAGGACATGAAACGGGACTTCAGTTGGATGGTGCACCTCTTTATTTTGGTACAGCTTCCCGACAACAACCAAATGTAATATTTCCGAATAAAAGGATTGAAAGGATTGAAAGGATTGACCCTAGCCCTACAGTAACGTTGACTCCGATTTTACAATACCATTTTTGTAAGACTTCGAGTGTTCTAAAATAGGGAAAGCAGGGAAGGATAATTGGCCATTTGGAATTATTATTGTTATTAGTTATATTTTAATTTGAAGTTTTTTGACATACCCTTAAACTTAAGTTATTATTTTACTTAAAATATACACTAATATTACTGCATATTTTTCGCAAGCGGTTTGGTTGGTTGAAGTTAAATAGAAGAATCTGGGCACATGTCAACTCTTCTACCAATTTTAAACGATACGTGCAATGCAGAACAATTGGAGTAACTATAACAATTTTTCGTACCTCGATTTCGCTTTCTTTGCTCGCTAAAAATGATTAAATTAAATTTAAAGTCCAAGTAAATAAATATTAAACCAGGTAAACTTTTAAAAATTATACGTAATAATATTGTGATGTTTTTTTCTATATCTGTTGCCCGCATTAAAATCTACTTGAAGCAAATTATTCCCATCACTTTATTTTATAGAACCTCAAGGCAAAAAATGTGTTATGTATAGTTTGAAACTAAAATATTGCAATACAAATTTTCACATTAACGTACTAAAAAAAGTATAATTTTATTACACCAAATATCGAGACAGCTTTAAAATAAATTGCAAATGTAATCGCGGATAATTATTCGCCAGCAATATGTAATAAGTTTTTTTGTAGAGCAAGCAGCTACTATTTTTATTATTCGACGACCGCAGGTAATTAATACTTCCTTCCACCTTTACGATTTAAAAAACAATTTTCTTAAATATTTAGATAACTTGATCACTGTATCAATTCCTTAACAGTTTATTATAAATTTTATAATGCGACATAATATACATCAATCTGTAATTTATTACGCTGGACAATAAAATGGCATTAAAAATAGCATGAACGATTAAATATTGCATTCGCGCAGAGATAATATCATAAACTATCAACTTGTTTTGAACTTGTAAAACCATAAAAATTATTTCAATTATTTCTATAACTAACACCCCCAGCATATAATATTTATTGGGAATGCAAATAACCGCATAAAATAAAAATAAAAATATTATTAATGTCAGACAAATTTATAATAAATACGAAAATTTTCAATAATTTTAGTCAATTTTTCTTTTTATTTTCTCAATCAAAAAATAAAAAAAATCTGTACAAGAAGACCACCAGTGGTCAGGCAAAATACCATTATTCAAAAATACTGTTTGGTTTTGCATATATCTCCGTTTATTTTATTTATTTTAAATTTTAAATACACAAAAAATGAAATTCACAGAAATAACGACATTGCACTTGTAAGGCAGGTACACAAGTATCAGGCCTGAATACAGCGTACCAATATTATTTGCGATTTGGTTGGACATTGCTCGACTGCATTATGCTCGCGGAATACAATAAAAATATTGCTCTTATTCGGGAGGGAAAGTTACTTTTACAAATTTGTTGCTATTGTTGTGATTATTCGAATAAATTATAAAATGCATTACACACACAAAAATATATATTTTTACAAACTTTTGGCCACATAATTATTATTTTGATTGTAAATATTTTTTATTTTTTGTCATGACCAAATATTCGAACTTTGCAAAATTTGATGGAAATCTGTGTACCGGAAGTGGCATCTTGCATTGGAACTTTATAAATTTTTGAAATGATACTAAAATTAAGTGCGTGAAGTTATCCCAGTATTTCGTCCCAGAAAAATAAAAAATGTTCATCAGGCAATACTAGGTATATCCCATCCCAGGATTTTTAAATTCATCTCAGAAAATTTTAAAATGGCACAAAATATGATAATTGATGATTTAAAGTGTCCATTCTTCAAAAATGTTTCATAAAATTATGAAAGCCAGCCGTATGTTGAGATTGGCGCGAAAGCCAATCTTTATTTAAATAATTATTCTGTACGTTGAATAACTGAATTACTCCTAAACAGTTGAACCGATTTAAATGAAATTTTGTGTGTGTGTTTGGGTAGGTTCCTGGATGGTTAAGATTTACAATTGGACCTGGTAAGTGACACTGCGATCGGACTCTAGGATTTAATTTTTTCGTGTTTTAACGAAAACTTTATTTTTATTTTTTTTAAGATTTCTTGCATATCAGAGCAGCTTACCCAAAAATTTCGTTACCCCCTCGCCGCCACCCACCCTCCCCCAATCTTTATATATATAATTCTTCTGTACGTTTGTTTGAAATTGAGTTACTCCTAAACGGCTGAACCGATTTTGATGAAATTTTATGTGTGTGTTTGATAAGGTCCCTGGATGGTTTAGATTCACAATTGGACCCGGTAGGTGGTACCGATATCGGGCTCTTGAAATTTTTTATTTTATTTTTTAACGAAGTTTTTTTTTTTAGATTTCTCGTATATCAGAACATATAACCCCAAAATTTCACCGCCCCCAAATCTTTGGTATATATTATTTTTCTTTACGTGTGTATGTAATTAAACTCCTCCTAAACGGCTGGACCGATTTTAAAGAAATTTTAATTTTGTGTGTATGTTTGAGTGGGTTTTTGATAGTTTAGATTCACAATTGAACCAGGTAGGTGGCACTCCAATCAGACACTAGGAAATTTATTTTTTATTTTTAACGAAATTTTTATTTTTTACTTTTTTAAGATTTCTTGCGTATCAGAACATAAAACCTCAACATATGGTTCCCAGAAACCTGAAATATCGTCATCGATCTCTTGTCATTTAAATACAACATGATGACCTCTGACTATAAAAAAAATCCCAAGACCAACCGTATATTGAGATTGGCACAATACGTCCATATATGAATGGCCCATTCAGTTCATGTATGAATTATTGATTTAAATTTATGGTTCCCGGGAACCACGAGTGTCGTGACCGATCTCTTCTGTTTTCAACACGGCATAAAATTCACTTGTTGATCTGTATGGTACTAATATCATCTAGTGTGGTGCCTAATCCATTTAGCGTTACCCAGGAAGCACCACGTGGAGGTATGAATTTAGGTCTTGGCTCCCCTCTGTTTGTGTTTTAGGTTTTTTTTGTTTTTTTTTTGTTTTTAAATTTTTTTTTAGTTTTTTTTTTATATATTTTTTTTTTAGTTTTTAAATTTTTGTAATTTTTTTAGATTTTTTGTTTTTTTTTATTATCGAAAAGGATTTAGTTATTTTGACTATTAATTAATGGATTTCCAGTGCATTTTGTGTAAATTAGCAAGTGCGGAGATACTCTTAAGATATGCGGATATTTTATGTTAATTGCGTTTTCCATTAAATCATCATATTTTTCCCAATTATCATTCCTATATAAATATGTAGCTAACGTAATGTTTAGATGATTTTATATAACTGACGAAACTGTTTAGTTCAAAACTTTGTCCAAAATAGTCCACATTCACTGGTATGCTCGACACAGTTATTTCTTCGGTTTTTGCTGTTTCAACATATATTAAAACCATATTGCTCGTATTATTTCCTTTATAGCCTATTCCGCGCCGCAACTGCAATATAATGTGTCTTTCTCTTTTAAACAGTCGCTTAATTCGGATATACTTAAACTTTCCAATTTCTCTAAATTGATCGGAACGTACTGATAGACATCATTGTTTGTTTTAAGGCAGGTCGTACACCGCGCCTTTGTCTCAACACTTCTATAATTTAATTCTTTACAAAAAAAAAAGTCGACATTTTTGTAATATTCGCCGTACAATTCCACGTTAGTCCATACAATTTAGCTAAAATAGTATATCTTTTGGCTTTAGCTAGTGGAATATTTTTTAGTTTTAACGCATTCACAAGCTCCAGTAATTCGTTATCTTTATTTAGGATATTAGTAAAGTTATTGTTTTCCATGCATTGTATAAACGAATCAAAGGCACAAGTGTTGAAATAATTTTCATTTATGATCGTTCCGTTTTTCAAGTATGCGAGGTGGTCTGACGTTTTACTTTTAAAGATTGTAATTCTTTTTCCACACAGAGGTGATTTTGGTGTATCAAAAATTGTCCTATTTTTTACCGAAAGGCATTCAATTAAGCTACCTGTTTTTTTATTATTTTTCCAAATTTCTTATTTTTTTAATCGTACCTAGATTAAAATTAGTTCCTTTTTTCTTTACTTGACCTCTCCATTTTTCTTCAGCCAAAATTCCACTTAATTTTTTTTTGGCAACTTTTCTTTTAACGATTCGGATCGCGCTTTCCGAATAGCTGTTAACGATTTGACGTTAGTCGTGTTAAATTTGCTGAGAAATTGTACATTTTCATTTCTAACCATAGTCTCGTACATTACTTCGGCGGTGCTATGTGAAATAAGTGACTTTTTTAGAGCATCTTTTTCAGATCCTCTAATTTGGCAAGTTTTAAGGAATTCATGGCAAATTGCGCCACTGGAACTATATACCGCAAAATTCCCGATTGCCAAGTTATTATTTTTTAAGCATTTTTGTTAAAAAAAATGCTATATGGTCCGTCTGTGTCTACAATAACTTGAGAACGGATAAAGATATCAACTTAATTTTTTCACTAAAAGTTCAAGCAATTCATGGAAATGTGCCCTATTGATTTGGACATTTCTGAGTTCAGGGTGTTCGGAGATACGAAGGGTTTTGTTAACCCCCCTCCTTAAAATTGAAAGATTTTGTTTTTATTTTCTATACTATTTTGAATTCATAGAGCATGTGAATGTGAAATAAAAATATATCTCATGTGGATGTGGGTTTGTATCGATGGTGTGGTTTGGGGGTGGTAGGAGTGGTGGTATGGGGGTGGAGGGGCGGATGGGATGAGGTGTTTTGGGTTTGGTGTGGGAATTGAGATTTGATGGATGAGGGTTTGTGTGGTGTGTGTGTGGGAGAGAGGATGGAGGTGGTGTTGATATGGATAGTGTGGTATAGGGTAGTGCGGGTGAGATGAGGTTTAGGGGTTGGATAGTGGGTGGGGGTGGTAGTAATTTTTAGGTGTGGTGGTTTGCGATTGATTGGGGTCGGTTGAGTTACGGTGGATTGAGGTCGGTTGGGCTGTGTTTAAGGGGGGTTAGGTGGGTGTGGATGTGGGTGGGCGTGATATTTGAAATACACAAATCACACATCACATCTTTATAGACACCAAAAATGCTTATAGAGTTCGGTTCCGAACCTTTCCCGTCTTTTAATTTATAAGTTTTGCAATTATTATGACCACAATATGCCCGAATGCTTATACATTTTTTGCCGTAGTCAATGGATTTAATGTTTATTAAACAACCTGTTTTTTCTGTCAAAATATTTGCAAGTATGCTTGGACACACTTTTTTGATTAATTTTTCTGTCAGAGGATCTATTATAGTAACCCAAATGTCAACTTGAATAGATCCGCATGCTTCTAAACTAATGTTTTTTTTGTGACATTATTTATTGATCTATGAATTCCAGTTCGCACTAATGCACGATTTTTAGGTGTTTGAAAATCCGTAACATTATCGTCATCTGAAAGTTCGACTTCAGGCATCTTATCATATTTAGGTTTTTTTGTTTGGTGCACGATATCGCTTTCATAAGGATTCTGAATAATAGCCTCACGTTCGGGATTTTTGGAGCAGTTGATTATATCGGTTTTACCGTTAAATTTGTTGACGGTTGGACCTTCAATAAAATTACTCAGTTCGCCAATACTACTTGGGCTGGTAAAATTATCTAGAGTGTCAGAAATAAAATTGCGTTGTTGGCTTCCTACGCCGTTTGTGGTTTTTGACAATTTTGTAATTTTTTCTTTAAAAGAATTTAAAAATTCTTTATTTTTAAAGAGTCTCTCACACTTTAGTCTATTTGCACCAACCAACTACAAAACTTTAATTAATCAATTTGACATTTGGGATTTTTTTTATAGTCATCATGTTGTATTTAAATGACAAGAGATCGATGACGATATTTCAGGTTTCTGGGGACCATATGTTGAGGTTTTATGTTCTGATACGCAAGAAATCTTAAAAAAGTAAAAAATAAAAATTTCGTTAAAAATAAAAAATAAATTTCCTAGATTCTGATCGGAGTGCCACCTACCTGGTTCAATTGTGAATCTAAACTATCCAAAAACCCACTCAAACATACACACAAAATTAAAATTTCTTTAAAATCGGTCCAGCCGTGTAGGAGGAGTTTATTTACATACACACGTAAAGAAAAATAATATATACCAAAGATTTGGGGGCGGTGAAATTTTGGGGTTATATGTTCTGATATACGAGAAAACTAAAAAAAAAATATATATAAAAAGATTGGGGGGTTGGGTGGCGGGGAGGGGGTAACGAAATTTTTGGGTAAGCAGCTCTGATATGCAAGAAATCTTAAAAAAAAAAAAAATAAAGTTTTCGTTAAAACAAGAAAAAAACAAATCCTAGAGTCCGATCGCAGTGTCACCTACCAGGTCCAATTGTCAATCTAAACCATCCAGGAACCTACCCAAACACACACAAAATTTCATTTAAATCGGTTCAACTGTTTAGGAGTAATTCAATTTCAAACAAACGTACAGAATAATTACACTGTGCTAGTTGAAAAATGCAACAAGCTGGGCACCCGGGGGGTAAACCTAATTCGACTATGCTGAATTCATTGGTGCTAGTCCCATTTCAAAGTTAGTCCCAATTTTCGAGATATCGCTTTCGACATATTTTGCCTCTGAGACAAATATTTGTCAAAATATACACTCATATTCACGTTGATAGCTCCTGAACCATTAAGATTTTAGTTATGCTTTCTTCAGCAAAGTTGTTGCGCAAGCCAAGACCAACAACTTTGCTGAACATATCAAGGCCGAAAAACGACATCTACAATCACATTTTTGTGTTATTTTATTTTTTTGCGTTTCAAAAAATAAAATAACACAAAAATGTGATTGTAGATGTCGTTTTTCGGCCTTGATATGTTCAGCAAAGTTGTTGGTCTTGGCTTGCGCAACAACTTTGCTGAAAAAAGCATAACGAAAATCTTAATGGTTCAGGAGCTAACAACGTGAATATGAGTGTATATTTTGACAAATATTTGTCTCAGAGGCAAAATATGTCGAAAGCGATAATTCAAAAATGGGGACTAACTTTGAAACGGGACTAGCACCAATGAATTCAGCATAGTCGAATTAGGTTTACCCCCCGGGTGCCCAGCTTGTCACGCAAAAAAAGTTTGAAATTCAAGCACAGTGTTATTTAAATAAAGATTGGCTTTCGCGCCAATCTCAACATACGGCTGGCTTTCATAATTTTATGAAACATTTTTGAAGAATGGACACTTTAAATCATCAATTATCATATTTTGTGACATTTTAAAATTTTCTGGGATGAATTTAAAAATCCTGGGATGGGATATACCTAGTATTGCCTGATGAACATTTTTTATTTTTCTGGAATGAAATACTGGGTTAACTTCACGCACTTCTAAAATTTAAATTAATTTAAACATTAAATTTTCACCCAACCAGAAGTAGCAGGAAGAGAAGTTTAAAGAAATTTTAGCAGGAATAAACATTTTTGGTTATACAATATGGTTTTTACCAAAAGTCCGATAAGATTTATTTTTTGCTTTAGAATCAAATGTTGTGTGCATACCATGCTCGAATGGTAAATGAAAGTCAAATATTGTCCATAATATATTCACTCCTCCATTTTTATTTTTGGATTCATCTTATTTCTCTCTTTCTAGAAAATTAGCATTCAGTTTCTTTAACGCAAGACAGATCAAAGTGAGTTTAGTCTTCTCCTGCAGACATCCCAGTAAATTTTATCAAGAGAATAAACAGTGGCTTGATCAATCATTTTCCATTAATTTTTCCTATTTAAAAAAAAAATTACGTCGGGTTATTTCAACGAATGGCAATTATGGACATTTTGCATTGGTTTTCAGAAATAGTATATGGATTATTGGTTAATATACATTTGTTAATATTTCAAACAATTAGTAAAAATTAACAGCCAATTTATAAAATAAAAAATCCAGCCGACTGCGAGTCAGACTCGCGCAAGTTACGCCCTTGTACCAACAGGCCTTCACCTCACCAACATTAGTGGTGAGAACATTACAAAACACGTAATTCGACACATACACAAATCGCAAACACTTCGCAAATTCGACATATGCATTGGAATTTCAACATTGTAAAAAAAGGTTAATGGTAACTTAATGGTAACAACGTCTAACCTAAAAAAAAAAATTCACGCAGTCATCAAGAAAAACAATAATTTTGAATTAAAACGATATCGATTGCATTTCATTTTTCATTATATTAAAGTAAAGTATATTTGGTAACCGACGACGCAAGTCGTCTTAATGTAATTATAAAAATAATTCGAACCAAAATATAACCGCGCCTAGGGTTCCGTAATATAACTCTTGTAAGAATTTTTATTTATGTGATTGCAAATAGTGAAGACTCGCGAATTGTGCTGATATATTCGTCGGTTTTATTTTTTCGCACGTGTTTAAAATTAAAACAGCGAAATTCTTCGAATACAGCTTAAAATATTCAGCCCGCTATCATCCACCTCGGATATTGAAAATTTAAAAAAAAATTCTGCAAAATTTGACTACTTGCATTAATGATTGAAGTACAGTCTATTGTTTAAATTCCGCTATTGAACGAGGAGAAAAAAAAATTGTTTTCAGATTTCGCGAGCTCCTAAATAACTCATAATTCTGCACTGGATTATTTTTCAAATTTCAAAAAGGTGGGAGTGCCACCTCGTAGAATTTAAACAAGTACCATAAGTTTCTACTTCACACGTGAAGGTTAATAATGTTGGTTGCGTGATAATTAAAATTATGTAAGGTATAAATTGTATAAATATGGATATTAATTTCCATTTCATTGTAATCATGTAAATAATTTTATTTATGGTGTTTTACATGCTGACTGAAATACAATGTATGTAGATAAAATAATAATTTGCTGTAATATACTTTTCTTATAAAAATCATCCTTGCACTTTTTTTAATAAGTATGCGGTTAAAACACCACATGCGACCTTTTTTTCTTAAGTCTTATAATTGGGTACGGCGACCATAAAGATCCAATAAAAAATATTTTATCTGTTGCAAGCAAAAATTACTATATCAGTATTTGCTTTCTATATACTGATCACTAAAAATGTTGTTAAACAATAGAACAATATAATCTTATTGTGGTTTTTATTGATTGATCGTGATTTGTTTGTTTCTTATAAATTTCCATGCCTACTCAGATTGTTTGTTTTTGAAGCAATGTAGTTTTTATGATATAGTTGATGTACTCGTACGGTCATCTAAACACAATAAATCGAATCGTGGGCATAGGTCATTTTTTTCACAAAACGAGATACCTTGTAAACGTTGAAATTCTACTTGAGAAACGGAGTTAACGCACGCAGGTTACTAAAATTATTTTACAAAGCAAATTTTTGTTGTTGGTTTATTTCGTAAATTTTTCAAATTAAACACTAAATTCTAATTAAACTTGACATAACCTCTTCATTTGATGTACATATATAAATTTCTAAAGACAAAAAGACCCCACAACGGTTCAGATGTCTTCTCCACAAAAATACAAAAAATTCTATATAAATGAAGAGACAGCGAGTTTAAGGAATGAACAAAAATATAGAAAGAAAATTATGAATAATTTCACGGTTGTCTATTTATTACACATTAATCTAAACTTATTTGAAATTTAAATAATTTTTGTTTTTGAGATATAGCCTGTACGTAATTCTACGGTTTCTTTTATTTATTAAAATATAAGAATTAAAATTATCGTTCTATTAAATTGAAATAAATTAGATGATTTTGTTTTATGTGTGATCGCACACATGATTCTGAATATTTTAATTTTAATTTTGTTTAAAATATTTCTAGAGTTCATTGTTCCATTTGCAAATAGATGTTTGTACATCGAACTATGAAGCACCATGTTTTGTGGCACTGAACCACGTCCTACCATACGTAGTAGCCAAATCGAGGGCGTACGGCTATATGTCGGGTTTACGTAACCATCTGCACATTGCATTGTTAGATGCCAACCTATTTAGTACTACATAAAAGATGGGTCCTTTTTAAGTCAAAAGTCTGAAATCAGTGAATATCCGCATTTATTGGGAAAAGTGTAAAATTATCAAAATGCTTCGTAGATGTGAAGATATAACGAGAAATATTTAATAAATTTCCAAACATTTTTATTTTATTGAAATTGAATTTATGTGAGTGTACATTCTAAAAATAATGCTTACTTGTAGATACATGTATATGCTACGATGCTCGAATTCGCTAAATGTCCAAATAAAAATTGAAAAAAACTATTTTATTGCTTTGAAATCTATGAAAAAAAGTCATATATTCTTTAAATGGTTCACCCTTTCGAATATTTTGATGGTATTAGTGCAAATACAATGGGAAAAGTAGGAACTAACGGCTTTACTAACACTCACGGGCTCGCGGGAGCTAATTGTACCTTTGATGCCACTTACCCCTTGATGGAGATACATTTTAGCTACTTACCCACATTAAGGGAGGATGGTCAACAAACATTTCGTAACCATCGGATCTGTGGGTAGCCGGTTTTAATCGTGTACACGAATTTAAAAAATGTAAATTTCGGAAATTTTCCGATTTCGTACTTTAAACATAACATAAAGGTATAGCCCGATACTCAGCCCAAAACAACGCGATGGCAACACTAAACTTACATCGTGAGAGTTTACTATCTCTCCATTTCACTATCGTGAAAGTAAAATGTGTCCAGACCGAAATTATAAAACTTTTATATATTTTTAAGTTATCCCTCCAATTGCTGGGAAGCCTATACAGCCTTAACCTAAACTACGTGATTGACCACCATGAAAATTAGACCACATGAACTTAGAGCCCCAAATTTTAATTTGTAGTTTTTGAACAGAGTTGTTTGAAGTTTCGACTACAAACTGAGAGATTTAGAAAAAGCCTGTTTGGAATTATCAGAATAAAGTCGTTTTAATTTCGCCCCCAGGCAATACAAAAACACTTGAATATACCACCGGATTCTTTTAAGAGAAATAATAATTTTTTGAAAAAATTTTTAGAAAAATTCTTTCTGGAATTTTCGGGATATAGTAGCTTGAATCTCGCTCAGAGACGATTCACAAGCAATTGACAAATACCGCTCAATTCGTTGTTTATAATTAGAAAGTGGGAGATTTGCAGAAAAATTCTATCACTGGATATAGTCGTTCGAACCTCGCTTTACAGGTGATTCACTGGCTTCATGCCTGTGAAGCGAAATTCAAACGATTACATCCCGTTAAAGCAAAAGAAATTTTCTGTAAGTTTCTATGCTTGTAGTCAAACCTTCAACAAATCCAATTGTGGATTATGTTTTTAGAGTGTGATAATGTGAGTAGAGCTAGCTGTGGAAGCAGCCGATATTGAATATCCAACAAACGAAGACATTTTTGAATTTTTACCGAAACGCGCAAACTCTCTGACTGAATCCATTCCAAAACAAAATTTTAGTTCAAATTCAGGAACGAAACCAACGTGTGCTAAATCGTTTCATTCCACAGATTACAAAGCCATCCTCCTCACTCTGTGCGAGAACGAGACCCATCAATTATACCTTTGGCACCGGTGTGAAGTTTCTAACGTTAATTAAAAGTGTAGCATACGCAACAAATATTCTGCAGCGCATGCAACTTATCTATGAAGTGTATGCAACTTAATTAACATGTATGTAAATAATTTATAAGAAAAACCACAAAAACTAACATTAAATTAATAATTTCGAATTAAAAACAAAAGAAAAATATATGTACAAATATGTATTAAAGTTTTCAAAGTTTTATCATACACTAATATTTACCAATTGAGGTTAAACACATAATTAACACTCCATCCTAGAGTTTTCGCAATATAGCCACTAGTATTATCGAATAGTAGACATACGAGCCTATTTAAATTTGTATAGCCCGTATATATAAAAAGGGTTGGGCTCCTCTGACAAAATTTCATATTTTGATAAAAAATGTATATGGAAGCTGTACCTACACACCCAAATAACACTCCATCCTATAGTTTTCGCAATATAGCCACTAGTATTATCGAATAGTAGACATTCGAGCCTATTCAAATTTGTATAGCCCGTACATATAAAAAGGGTTGAGCTCTTCTGACAAAATTTCATATTTTGATAAAAAAAATTTATATGGAAGCTGAACCTACACACCCAATTAACTTTATTAATTAGTGGTTATATTGCGAAAACTCTAGGATGGAGTGTTAATTGGGTGTGTAGGTACAGCTTCCTTATAATTTTTTTATCAAAATATGAAATTTTGTCAGAGGAGCCCAACCCTTTTTATATGTACGGGCTATACAAATTTGAATAGGCTCGAATGTCTACTATTCGATAATACTAGTGGCTATATTGCAAAAACTCTAGGATGGAGTGTTAATTGGGTGTGTAGGTACAGCTTCCATATACATGTTTTATCAAAATATGAAATTTTGTCAGAGGAGCACAACCCTTTTTATATGTACGGGCTATACAAATTTAAATAGGCTCGTATGTCTACTATTTGATAATACTAGTGGCTATATTGCGAAAACTCTAGGATGGAGTGTTAATTGGGTGTGTAGGTACAGCTTCCATATACATGTTTTATCAAAATATGAAATTTTGTCAGAGGAGCCCAACCCTTTTTATATATACGGGCTATACAAATTTAAATAGGCTCGAATGTCTGCTATTTGATAATACTAGTGGCTATATTGCGAAAACTCTAGGATGGAGTGTTAATTGGGTGTGTAGGTACAGCTTCCATATACATGTTTTATCAAAATATGAAATTTTGTCAGAGGAGCCCAACCCTTTTTATATGTACGGGCTATACAAATTTAAATAGGCTCGAATGTCTGCTATTTGATAATACTAGTGGCTATATTGCGAAAACTCTAGGATGGAGTGTTAATTGGGTGTGTAGGTACAGCTTCCATATAATTTTTTTATCAAAATATGAAATTTTGTCAGAGGAGCCCAACCCTTTTTATATATACGGGCTATACAAATTTAAATAGGCTCGTATGTCTACTATTTGATAATACTAGTGGCTATATTGCGAAAACTCTAGGATGGAGTGTTAATTGGGTGTGTAGGTACAGCTTCCTTATAATTTTTTTATCAAAATATGAAATTTTGTCAGAGGAGCCCAACCCTTTTTATATGTACGGGCTATACAAATTTAAATAGGCTCGTATGTCTACTATTTGATAATACTAGTGGCTATATTGCGAAAACTCTAGGATGGAGTGTTAATTGGGTGTGTAGGTACAGCTTCCATATAATTTTTTTTATCAAAATATGAAATTTTGTCAGAAGAGCTCAACCCTTTTTATATGTACGGGCTATACAAATTTAAATAGGCTCTTATGTCTACTATTCGATAATACTAGTGGCTATATTGCGAAAACTCTAGGATGGAGTGATAATTTGGTGTGTAGGTACAGCTACCATATAAATTTTTTATCAAAATATGAAATTTTGTCAGAAGAGCCCAACCCTTTTTATATGTACGGGCTATACAAATTTGAATAGGCTCGAATGTCTACTATTCGATAATACTAGTGGCTATATTGCGAAAACTCTAGGATGGAGTGATAATTTGGTGTGTAGGTACAGCTTCCATATAAATTTTTTATCAAAATATGAAATTTTGTCAGAGGAGCCCAACCCTTTTTATATGTACGGGCTATACAAAATTAAATAAGCTCGTATGTCTACTATTCGATAATACTAGTGGCTATATTGCGAAAACTCTAGGATGGAGTGTTAATTGGGTGTGTAGGTACAGCTTCCATATAAATTTTTTATCAAAATATGAAATTTTATCAGAGGAGCCCAACCCTTTTTATATATACGGGCTATACAAATTTAAATAGGCTCGAATGTCTGCTATTTGATAATACTAGTGGCTATATTGCGAAAACTCTAGGATGGAGTGTTAATTGGGTGTGTAGGTACAGCTTCCATATAAATTTTTTATCAAAATATGAAATTTTGTCAGAGGAGCACAACCCTTTTTATATGTACGGGCTATACAAATTTAAATAGGCTCGAATGTCTACTATTTGATAATACTAGTGGCTATATTGCGAAAACTCTAGGATGGAGTGTTAATTGGGTGTGTAGGTACAGCTTCCATATAAATTTTTTATCAAAATATGAAATTTTGTCAGAGGAGCCCAACCCTTTTTATATGTACGGGCTATACAAATTTAAATAGGCTCGAATGTCTACTATTTGATAATACTAGTGGCTATATTGCGAAAACTCTAGGATGGAGTGTTAATTGGGTGTGTAGGTACAGCTTCCATATAATTTTTTTATCAAAATATGAAATTTTGTCCGTGGAGCCCAACCCTTTTTATATGTACGGGCTATACAAATTTAAATAGGCTCGAATGTCTACTATTTGATAATACTAGTGGCTATGTTGCGAAAACTCTAGGATGGAGTGTTAATTGGGTGTGTAGGTACAGCTTCCATATAATTTTTTTATCAAAATATGAAATTTTGTCAGAAGAGCCCAACCCTTTTTATATGTACGGGCTATACAAATTTGAATAGGCTCGAATGTCTACTATTCGATAATACTAGTGGCTATATTGCGAAAACTCTAGGATGGAGTGTTAATTGGGTGTGTAGGTACAGCTTCCATCTAAATTTTTTATCAAAATATGAAATTTTGTCAGAAGAGCCCAACCCTTTTTATATGTACGGGCTATACAAATTTGAATAGGTTCGAATGTCTACTATTCGTTAATACTAGTGGCTATATTGCGAAAACTCTAGGATGGAGTGTTAATTGGGTGTGTAGGTACAGCTTCCATATAATTTTTTTATCAAAATATGAAATTTTGTCAGAGGAGCCCAACCCTTTTTATATGTACGGGCTATACAAATTTAAATAGGCTCGAATATCTGCTATTTGATAATACTAGTGGCTATATTGCGAAAACTCTAGGATGGAGTGTTAATTGGGTGTGTAGGTACAGCTTCCATATAAATTTTTTATCAAAATATGAAATTTTGTCAGAGGAGCCCAACCCTTTTTATATATACGGGCTATACAAATTTAAATAGGCTCGAATGTCTGCTATTTGATAATACTAGTGGCTATATTGCGAAAACTCTAGGATGGAGTGTTAATTGGGTGTGTAGGTACAGCTTCCATATAAATTTTTTATCAAAATATGAAATTTTGTCAGAGGAGCACAACCCTTTTTATATGTACGGGCTATACAAATTTAAATAGGCTCGAATGTCTACTATTTGATAATACTAGTGGCTATATTGCGAAAACTCTAGGATGGAGTGTTAATTGGGTGTGTAGGTACAGCTTCCATATAAATTTTTTATCAAAATATGAAATTTTGTCAGAGGAGCCCAACCCTTTTTATATGTACGGGCTATACAAATTTAAATAGGCTCGAATGTCTACTATTTGATAATACTAGTGGCTATATTGCGAAAACTCTAGGATGGAGTGTTAATTGGGTGTGTAGGTACAGCTTCCATATAATTTTTTTATCAAAATATGAAATTTTGTCCGTGGAGCCCAACCCTTTTTATATGTACGGGCTATACAAATTTAAATAGGCTCGAATGTCTACTATTTGATAATACTAGTGGCTATGTTGCGAAAACTCTAGGATGGAGTGTTAATTGGGTGTGTAGGTACAGCTTCCATATAATTTTTTTATCAAAATATGAAATTTTGTCAGAAGAGCCCAACCCTTTTTATATGTACGGGCTATACAAATTTGAATAGGCTCGAATGTCTACTATTCGATAATACTAGTGGCTATATTGCGAAAACTCTAGGATGGAGTGTTAATTGGGTGTGTAGGTACAGCTTCCATCTAAATTTTTTATCAAAATATGAAATTTTGTCAGAAGAGCCCAACCCTTTTTATATGTACGGGCTATACAAATTTGAATAGGTTCGAATGTCTACTATTCGTTAATACTAGTGGCTATATTGCGAAAACTCTAGGATGGAGTGTTAATTATGTGTTTAACCTCAATTGGTAAATATTAGTGTATGATAAAACTTAGAAAACTTTAATACATATTTGTACATATATTTTTCTTTTGTTTTTAATTCGAAATTATTAATTTAATGTTAGTTTTTGTGGTTTTCTTATAAATTATTTACATACATGTTAAATAAGTTGCATACACTTCATAGATAAGTTGCATGCGCTGCAGAATATTTGTTGCGTATGCTACACTTTTAATTAACGTTAGAAACTTCACACCGGTACCTTTGGCCAACATTTTTGAGCTGCTTCATTCTTCATCCACAACCGAATAATGTGACTACTGCTGTCTCAACTACATCGTGTTTATCTGAAACCATTGAGGTAAATCCATTATCAAACTTAGATCTTTAATAGACCAGAACTAACGGAAATGGATAAGAAAGCCTTCATTTTAATGTTAATATCTTCCAATTTGCCATAAGTATCAGTTGATGAATCGTTATTGGAACTGATTAAAAATGTACATACAGTTGTGGATATATTGGCCAAAAACCCTATATCGGCTGATTTATTTATTTAACTTAGTGGTGATATCAAGCATTTTTTATAGAGAAAAAAAGGTAACTAAGAATGAGTTATATATCAAAATGATTGCTAATTATTGCCTTATTTTCAGGTGTTGTATTATAAAGGGGGCAAAAAGCCAGCAGGCTTGTTATACAACAAGCATAAAACCACTAATGTAAGCTCCGGAAGATAGGCTATTTGAAAAAAAAAATTTAAACTGGAAAAAAAATATTTAATTTACTGCAAAAACTACAGGTACGTCATCGTACTAATCGTACTAATGACAAGAACTAATGTTTAGTCTGGATTTTTTTTAAAACTTACCCTGTATTTTTTCATCCTTAACAATTTTTTAAAAACTTACCGATGTTTGTTTATTCCTGCATGTTAAAATATGTGTGAGTTAATAGAAATCCGACATCTTTATCCAGAAAGGCGTTTGAAGTATTTAAGCAATTTCTCCTCTACAACTTACTCATAAATGGGTTTTTCTATCAAAAAAAAAAATTATTTCTGACAGAAAATGCATTTTAATTATTAGAAAATGACAATGAAATAGCACGCCAAGTACCACTGCCCATGGGAAAAACACTGCATTTCAAGGTTTATTCCACACACTTCCAACTATTGGCCTTGTGATTTATTATTCGTCATTGCGAATGCAAGACAAACCGGAAACTGAGCACTCTTAGATTGAAATAGCAAGCCGGTTGGAATCAATGGTATCAGAACAACCTCGCCTTTGAACTTTCCCATGACTATCGTTGCTTCAATCACATGTTCATCATCTTCTTAACAGTGAGCTTTGTTCCATTCCATAGTTTTGGTTGGTTCAGGTTGCGTAACATGATTGCCACCGAACCGACCTTGAGCTGCAAGTTTTGTGGCGGCATTCCTGGCAAATCCAATGAATTCAGGAATTCTATTGGATAATTAACGACTTCATAATGGATCTATAATACCAGAATTTTTCCATTGCCAATGTCTACTAATTGCTTTGAAAACACGTCCGCCAATTCATCATTTTATAATGCGACTTGCATATTCGTTGTTAATTTGATAGTTTTCGCGTATCTCCACAAATCTTCAAGCAATCGTTTATTTCATCAGCACCTGTTGATCTTGGAATTACTGGCAGCGTTTGGCGAAAATTACCGGCCAGCAGAATCATTGTACCTTCAAAAAGGTCCTGATTATTGCGCAAATCTTTCAACGATTATTTTGCAAGTCTGTAGTACTTTCGCCATTGCTGATTTTCTGGAAATGTTTCACGTCGGTTCATCTATCGTTTGCAAATTCAGTGGCAATCAACTGATGCGCTGGAAAAAAATTCCGGAAGTTTCCGAGTTTTCCACTCGTCCAATTTTTCTCTTCTAAAAGATCATCTGGATCGGATGCGTGTAAAATCCCGTACAAAAATATTATTGTTCGATTTTCCGGCTTTTCCGGTGGATTTTCCCAAAATTTCTTTCGTAAGAACCATCTCCTGGAAATTGGGAACACATCAAAAAAAGATTGAGCCAAATCTAACCCTTCTCAACTGATGTGGTAGAAAAAAATTCAATATTCTTCAAGTTTTTCCGGAAGTTTCCGAGTTTTCCACTAAGATTTTCCAATTTTTCTCTTCGAAAAGACCATCAAGGTCGGATAAGTGCAGAAAACCGTACAAAAACATCATTTTTCGATTTTCCAAATTTTCCGACTTTGCCAGTTTTCCCAAAATTTTCTTTCATACAAACCTTGTTTTGACAATTACGAACACAACACAAACAAATCAGCCAAATCGGTCTAACCGTTCTCTAGTTATGATCAGTCATACATGCGCCAATTGATTTTTATTAATATACTAGCTGAGTTACCCGGCGTTGCATGGGAGGTATATAAGGACGAGTTGTATTTTCGAATGTGTTGTAGAAAATGTCTGGATAACTCAGTAGTTCCGGAGACGTAAGCTAGAAGAGGTTCAGGTGGATCATCTAGAGGAGGCAAATTCACTTTTCCATTTGAACAACACATTCCAGGCGATTCATTGTGAAACCTTAAAGCATGATCATAAAAAACAAATGTTTTCCATTTGCCCAATTGAAATATTGTAATCATAGTCTTTCTCGTAATTGAATACTGCTAACTTTAAATCACCTTCAGCCGGGCCTCATGATGTTCAATGGTTTCATTAGCTCTGAAGAAGATGTACTGCTTCGAACGTTTGCAAGTCGTGTTTCATACTCTTCGCTTGATTCAGCCACCCTTGCGGCTCTAATCTTCTTCGACTTTGCAGTTACCTCACCAATTGACCTTTTTTTCGGTGGCATTTTTAAGCAAAAATGAAACGTGTCGCTAATTAATCAGGAATGACGGGCATTCAAAACAGAAATTAGTATTAATTTATTCAAAACGATTAAAACTACGTCCACTTCGATACGTTTTACCGCGAACTGTGGTTAAAAATGACATTTCGAAAAACAAAAGAAGTTTTTCAAACTAAGGCAATTTTACACGTACAATAATTTGAATCCAAGGATGTTTCTTGTAGAAGATGCTATTTTCAAATATAAAACGCTAGTACTTTTCAAAGTTAATCAGTTTATATACGTACAATATTTTTTAGTACCTTTCCTAGAATTGATTTTATGATATAATCATTGATTATTTAAGTAATAAACTAAATAAAGTAATAAACTATTGGTTAAAATAGAATATTAATTATTTCTGAAGTTATGTGGAAATTAGAACTCGCTGACTATGGTACATTTAAAAACAGGATATGATAAATAGGTTATCACTTAACAGTACATGTCAAACCAGTAAAAATGGATTATTAGTATGGATAATATAAGTGTTCAGAGATTTGTCTTCAGTAATAGTGATGAAAGATTGTCTTAAATTTAAATTAATTTGAATAATTAAATCAATTATAGTAGAGGTATGATTTGTGTATAACAATCGCACGCTAGATATCCTTTTTGGAGTCTAAATTTGCGGCAAAGACGCTATTTCGGAACGTTTAAATAATTGTATCTATACATGTAAAAATGAATTCTTGATCCAGCGCAGACTTCCGCATTGAAGCATGTCACTAATTTCATATAACCCTTTTCCTTAGTCATTCCCGTCAAAAAATCTTAAAAAAATTGAAACTTGAGAAAAAATTGTACCACAGCCCCTAGACCCCGGGGTCCAGCCCCTTCTAAAGTATCGTGGGCTTGGTCCTGAACATGCAACATATACATGGTAAAAATTTCATGGCGATCGATAAAGCGGCTACGGCGTTATTTTAGAACAATCAAATAATTGTGTCTTTACGAATTTTTGATCCAGGGGCGGACCCCCCGAATTCGAACATGTCTCTTATTTCATATAACTTCTTTCCAAAACTCATTCTCGTAAAAAAATTTAAATTTTTGACAAAAAACTGTACCGCAGCCCCTAGACTTCGGGGTTCAGCCCCTTTCACAATATCATAAGATTGGTCCTGAATATGCAACATTTGCATGGTGAACATTTCATGGCGATCGGTTGAGCGACTAAGACGTCATTTTGGAATAATCAAATGTTTATATCTATACATGTAAAAATTAATTTTTGATCCAGGGCTGGGCCCTTCGGATTCGAACATGTCTGTAATTTCATATAACCATCCCCATAAACTCATTTTCGTGGAAAAATTTAGAGAAAATTAAAATTTTCCGAAAATTAAAATATCGTAAGGTTGGTTCTGGATATGCAATTTGTACATGGTAAAAATTTCATGGCAATCGGTTGAGCGGCTGAGATGCCCATTTGGAACAAACAAACAGGAATTCAGATAGATTATATGGTGTAAATTTGAGCTAAATCGGTCCATAAATAAGAATTTCGAAAAAAGTGACTCCCACCCCCCCCCCCCCCCCCCCCCACCTAATGGGTCTAACACAAAACAAAAACCACTCGGAGCATCACACAAACATATGGTGGAATATAAGTTAGATAGCTTCACCGGTTCAGTCGTGATTGTAGGTCATACACTCGCACCAACGTTTTTATTATATTAAGATAGTAGTTTCACTAAACCGCGGTTTAATTTCACTAAACCGCGCTATATCTTTATCTTCAACTGTCCCAATAAATTCGGCATTTAATACTTCAACGGTTGAAAATATGTCTCAGTCTGGCATATCCGGCTCGAAGGATCATGGAAAATCTGGTCTATTATGGTAATAAATGGCAAAAAGTTTAACAATTCGATTAAATAAAATGCCGAAATTAATTTATGTTTTTTTTTTTATTAATTCAGACTTCTTTTATATGATTTTCTTAAACAGAAAAATGAATTTACCTTTGCATTTTAATAACAGTTAATCGCAAAAATTAACATTAAATATCCTCTCTCTTTCTTTGGCACTATATCTCATCAAGGGATTTGGTCGCCTCAAATGAGGTTTCATAATCATATTTTCAATTCGGATAATTAGTGATTAATTCATTGAACCTAAATTAGCCGTGAAACTTTTTCCTTGTCACCACCGGGGCAGCACACATTAAATATCTGCTTCTTTTATATCACTTGTTGGTTTTGCTTGTGATGTGAAAGGGTAGTCGCAGGTCAGAAGAAGTCAAAGGTCAGTCAAAAGAATAGAAAGCATTTTTGATTTGGAAATGCCAAGTCACTTCTATATTCTTAATCAAAGATTATCTATGATTCGACATTTTCGCAACTCATTGGTGAATAAATTTACTGTTGTACATTTTCTTACCATGAAAGTAGCACGATTGTTTTGATCTTATTTTTGACAATTAATGAAACGGGCATAACTTTGATCATATATTTTTATCTCCGTTTATATTAAAAATTCAAAAAATAAATTTTTCTCACTTAAAATGATTTTTTTTAATACTGTAACTTGATTTGCCAACAATGCTCAAATTTCCACTTGGTGTCGCCTAGAAATTATTGAAGGTGAAGATATGTGTGATTTTTACTCACTCTTCACTCGGTGACAAGTAAGTGAGATTCGTAATAGAAGTATGAATTACTGTACTGCAGCTTGACCAAATGAGATGAGTTGAAATGAGATGAGGTGAGGTGAGAAGAAGAGATATGAGAGGAGATGATATGAGTGGTGAGGTGAGGTAAGGTGGAGTGTGGTGAGGTGAGATGAGGAGAGGTGAGGTGAGGTGAGGTTAGGTTGAGTACCCCTATTATGAATCTCACTTATTCGTCACGGACTGAAGATGTCACCATAATTAAATTTATGATTCTATTCTGTATTATGATTCTTACTGTGAGTGATAATGTCACATATCCTCACCTACAATTTCTTGGCGACACTAAATGAGGATTTAAATTGTTTTGACATACAATGATTTGTTTTTTATATATTTTAACTTAATTTGCCAAAAATTCTCAAATTCCACTTGATGTCGGCTAGAAATTTTAGGTGAGGATATGTGAGATTCTCACTCACAGCGAGAATCATAATACCACCATTTGATTATTGTGACGTCTTTTCACCCGGTGGCCCGATTCATTATAGGGGTATTAGTGTTATGAAAGTAAATCAATGTGATTTAACAAAAAAAAAAAAAAATAATAATAATAAAATTAGGTTATGTACTTTAGTAAAAATATTAAATAATATTTTTGAAAATTAAAGTGACCATAATTCAACCCATTTTATATAATTCAAAGTTTTTTAAATTCCTAATTAATGTTTTAATGTGTCGGTTTTGTATAGTTTCGGTTACTGAAGTCATTGTTCACCACAATGAGAAATGTACTGATTGTGGTACTTTTTATGTAATTCTGGGCCTCCGTGGATGCTGTCGAATGTGCCTGCTGGATATCGGTAATTAAATTTAAACAAGATACAATTTTTATTCTTTTCCTATACAGTAACAATAAATTAAAGAATTTATATTAAAAAATTGAAGATATCGTAAGCAGCCTTAGGTTGTTGATATAGACGCTAACGATATTATTCCAGTTTTATGTAAAATATAAAATAACTATATGGTTTTTGTCACCAGTGGCTCTCATAACATTTCTTTTTGGCCTGTAGTAGTGCACAAAAAAAAAATTGGACAACAGTGTTCTTTTATGTCACAAGTCTCACAACCATGAGTCTGATCATTAATTTTTTATTATTGTTATCTTTATTTGCGGTTGTCCTTCGGGCCCATTAATATTTATGAACATAACATCGCAAGACGACCATTATATGATTATTACAGTTTCCTGTCATATTATTACATGGAACTTTATGTTTACATTTCCAATTATGTACTAATAAAACTACGTCATGTACCTCTATTATCTGAAATAATAATATTCTTGCTGCAAAACATTTCATTTAATGGATTTCTTTAGAAATAAGAAATATAACGATTCAATAAATAAATAATAAAATTGATTCCTTTGTACTTTTATATATACGAGCATAGATTTTCATTGTACGTAATGTGCTATGTACCTCTAAACACCAATTAATTACTCTGTACATGAATGCTTTATTTATTATTTTACCAATTTCGTGAGAATTGCGTTAAATAAGACGTTTCAAAAACAATAAATTAATGACGTTTCTCTTTACTATACTCCAATGTTCCATTTTGATGTTAAGTCAATAAATCGGTTCACTTGTGACCAATCTTATATAGATTCTCACACACAACAAATGATTAATTTATATAGACATTTTGTTAGCCTATCTTTTTACTCTTTACCTGTCGATGTGTGCGTGTATGACAAATCTTTTAATTTACTGCGGTCAAAATATTTTTGTTAAATGTTAAAACTTGAGACGAATTTCCAAGAATTTTTTTTGTGTATATTCAATGAATGCTTCGTATAATACAACAAGTGATGTGTTAATTGGAGTAACCGCATACAAAATAATAAAAAATATTTTTTGTAAGTTGAAAATCGTACCCGTCTCTATATAATTAGCAATGCCCCGATAAAATACCCACCACACGAATATGTTTTACGTAATAGAAAATGATGACCCAATGAGTTTTGTACTTCATCAGGCAACAATATTCAATAAATCACCCACTTGCTGTTATGTGAAGTTAGCCCATGCCAGAATTTATTTAAATTGATTCTATCTCAGAACTGAATATACCGAGAGTCCATACAGGTTTAAGAATTTGCGGGTATAGTCCAATCCATCTTTCAGTGTTTAATGTTTAACTCGCATTTTATTCGCGTTTGGAGCCTAGCTTAGATATTTTGAGACATTAAGATTTATTCGCCATCTCTTTGTCCAGGTATACTGACAATATTAGTAGCTCTTTGAAATTTGTTTGTGGATTCTTCTAAAGTGCGTGGTGGTGTTTTAATTGCTGTAAAGAAATCAGTCTCTAATGATGTGATCGCCTGCCTTGATGTCATTGCCGTTCACATTAGACTAGCTTACAATACCTCGATTGTTATCGTCGCCGTTTATATTCCTTACGGATTCGATCAGGATGTCTACAACACGTTTATCAACAACATCGACTTATCCGCCCATACTTCCAGTTCGTCCTTGTGATCAAATTATCATTGTGGGCGACTTTAACTTACCCGATATATCTTGAAACGATGTCGACGGTGTGTTCTCCTCATCCTCAACTGATGAGAAACTCCGTACTTGGACGTGAGAGCATAATAGTACAACTAGTTGTTTTTTTAATGATTTTCATTTTTATTTTAGAATGGCCGACTACGAATCCTTGAATGAAATTCTCAGTACTGCCGATTGGGACTTTTTACAGTGTGACGCGGATTTGAATGACACGGTATTGAATGCGATAATACCGAGTTGATCAACGCCCGCAATGAATTTAAGACCCTTAATTGGTTCCTTTGTTATTAAGTTTTGACATCTAATCTTAAAAAATTGTGGTACTTTATCAACAGTAAGAAAAAGGTATCTGGTTTTCCGTCGAATATGTCTTACCAGACCTCCACCGCCAGTCAGTCATCCGACATTTGCAATTTGATCGCATCAGTTTACAAGGAGCTTCGGTCGAGAGACACCGAGTCTCCTACTACTCCCATTTCAAATTTACCGAATAGGGGATTCTAGGGAGTCCGCCTACTAGTTTTATACTCGAGTTGAAATATTTAATACGTTTTGTGTGATACCATGGTGTTTTTTTAGAACTAGCTTCCGATATCATGTACGAAGTTTGATGGCGAACAATTTTTTTATTCAGTTCATTCACGAAGAAACACATAACCCAATAACAACCCAATAATGAAATCGGTCGTCGGATGAATCAAATGTGAAAACCATAATAGCGGTACTAATATGACTTGATTAGTATTTTGCATGTTAATGATTTTTTGATTATTATGTTAATGAATGATAATTTGAGTATACTTATAACAATCTATTGGTAGATTGAACTGTTTTGTTAATTTGCGTAGGTAGCGTTTTTATCAATCTAAAATTTTCCAGTAGTTTTTAATTAAGTAGTGATTGTTGCTCATTTTAAATATAAACCAGGTAAATTGAATCATCTCTCAAGATTCAACGGTTATCTATATATAGAATTCAAGTAATTCCACGATTGTATCCCAGAAAAGGAAAAAATTTCATCCGGTAACACTAATCAATAAAAAACCTAGCTCACTTTTATGTGAAGTTAGTCCTACACAGAATTTTTTTAAATTGATTCTAAATAAATTGTGATTTGTAAATCTAGCCCAGCTCAAAATTTATTAAATGAAGCTAAATGAAAACAATTAAATTTGTCCCTTTTAAATTTTGCGAATTTCAGCCGTGCAACCGCTATACAAATAGAAGTCGTATATCCAAACTTACCTTGAAGTTTTTCACATTAAAGGAATAAAGCTGTCGAATTAAACATAGTTTTGGGATAGTCACACTAATGCATTACGTTTAGGACAATTTGCGGAAAATCGCCCCACGGTCACTTTACGAAGAAGTTGTGTGGATACATCTCTCATAATTTCGCATAGTTGCCACGGAACGATTTGTCTCTAATTTTGCTAAGAATAAGGCATGCGTTTGACTATCCCAACACCAAATAATTTCCAATTAAAAATTCGATGCTATTTATCCTCTGAAAGTTAGGGAAGTGGTTTCACCAAAACAAAAAGCAAGAAACTCCTGGTACAGAAGTCGAGTGCCAGAATATAAAGCAACCCTAAATTTTTTGTCCAATAAACTAAAGTTGCAAATTAAAGATATCAAGAATGAATTAACTAATAAATATCTAAGTGGCTTTACTACGGGGTAAAATATACTGAATATTCCCTTTGAAGAGAACATGGGCTATAAGTGCAAAGCAATAAGCTTCGTTATTTGCAACCCAACTCGAGTACACATTCCAGCCGCTACCTACACAGACAACAGTGGAAAACATACCACCAGCAAATAAAATGGGTAACTGCAATTATCTCCTATCACATTACAAGAATTAAAAGAGAAAATCAATCTTAACCAAAATGCAAAGACATCTCCAAGATATGACTTGAAAATTTATTTATTTATTTATTTATAAATGGTGCCTACAGTTACTACAATCGGCACAACAAAACAATTGGTAAAATTTACTGCACATAAGCTCGACTACAAAAGATTATGTTAAGCTTTCTTGATAATCAAAAACTTCATATATACCTTGTTAGACTCCCTCGATACCCTCGGAATTGGAACAGAAAGACCGTAATTTGTTACAGCTCGGTCGATGAATAAAACTCCATTGCGTTGACACATTCAACGTTCGGAAGTATTTAAGTTGATATGTGCTAGTAACTCAATACAATCGATACGGGAAATAATGATATCACGCACAAACAGCGCGGAAGGTACATCTCGGCGATTATTAGACGTTGCACTTTCAAAAGATTGCATCGATTTTGATAAGGCGAAAGAACGTAATCCAAAATAAACGATTTCTGGATACTCTCAGTCCTCTCAGAATGACAATCGCAGGAGGGTGACCAAACAGGAGATGCATATTCCAAAGGAGACCGAAAAAAGACGAGTATAATGATATCAAAGTTAACGCGTCACTAAAGTCCTTGCAGTTTCGTTTAATGAAACCAAGCATAATGTGCGACTTTGAATTAATGACGTTTTCATGTCTGGTAAATGTAGCATCAGATTCAATCGATCAATGGTTTCATTGCACAGTTAATATTGATAAAAAAACAGGCGAGCAGATGCTGAAGAAAGAAATAGTTTTGCATTTACTCACGTTTAAAGCCAGTAATGTGGTTAATTGACCAACTGACCATTAACACGCTACAGACCCGGGCAAAAATTTTCGTGTCAGCCGCGAAGAGGAGGCAATTGACACACTTAAAACATTTTACAACGTCGTTAATAAATAATGAAAATAACACTGGACCAATCTGACTACCGTAAGGCACACGCCGGATGGGGGCAATAATTCAGAATCCTAACGGATTTCAAGTGATCTGAGAGATCAGAACGCAACCAGTCGATAGGAATTAAATGACAATCGAGACTCTCCAACTTGCTAATAAGAATACAGTGATCAATCACATCAAGAGTCTTTCTGAAGTCCGTGTAGACAACATCAAACGGCTGCTTGCAGTTTAGAGTGTCAAGTTAATGACCACAATCGGCGATCCCACGATTATTACTTACCTCACTTCTATTACTCTCCTTGAAAATTGAATGAATACATGAGATTTTGCAGGGATCCAGAAAAAAACCACGATGAAGACTTTCGTTAAACAAGAAGGTAACTACAGGGGCCAGACTTACAGCACAACGTTTGAATAGGATCAGTGGAAGACCGGCATAACTCGCTCCCTGACCAGTTTAGCATGGTGGTTATATCACGAATTTATGTCACTATTGGAGACGTTTTTTGTGATATAATTCAAAACAAAAAAGTCTAAAAACACAATCCAAATAGTAAAAATGATAATTTGACGTTTACTTACTAATTATTATGAACGTTTTTTATGAAGTACTTTTGTGGCAGCCATAATCTCGGAAATTTAGTAAAATATTTCAAGAAACTTATTTGAATTATGTATAAACAATAAGCGATTAAACGCCGAAATAAAATGTTTTTTATATGTGTGGAAACATGATGAAAGATATGGCGGTCTTTTTCATTCCAATCAATTTACCATGTGGCGGGTTCCTCCAGATATCATATGAATTAAGCTACAACAATTTCTTCATATTACACTTTAAATCACGAAGTGTGATATAACCACCCTATGATTTTGTAAGTTGTTTTTGGTAAAACTGTTTTTCAAGCATTCGGCCCTGTTCTGACCAGACGAATTCATTGATCGGAATGAAACCTCATGCTTAAGCTCTTTCCACAAACTGTTAGACTCTAGTGATTTTTAGCCGAAATCGGTTCACTGGAAGTGACAGCTTCCATAAGAGCTTTTCCGTGTTTGCAAATCTTTTGAAAAGCTGTGGTGTGAACTAAAAGATTTTAAATTAAATTTTCAACATGTTCAGATCAGTTTTTGACAAAAAACTGTCTATTAACAAATTTGGCGCTGCACAGCCCAGACTGATTGATTGATTGGGATGAAACTTAAGCGTTTTCCTGTTGAAGTTTGTACCTAAATTTTGGCAAACAGATTTGAACTGATATTGTTACAAAATTAACCTTCAATCTTTCACTTCATACTCGTTTTCTCAAAAATGATATTCCTTTCAAAATATTTGGAAAATGCTCCTATCGTAGCTGCCGCTACCAGTGGACTGATTTCGGTAAAACAAATCCTTAGAATATCCATCAATTTATGGCCGTAAGGCCGAAAAACGATATAGTAAATGGTAAATCTGCACAAAAGAAAGAAAAATAACAGCTGATGGTAATTTTTAAGTTTTTCTAATTATTTTCTTGAATGAGAATATTCATTTCTGCCTTTAAAGCTAGTCAATTAACATCATGGTCAAACGCATTGGACTGAGCCTCGTTCTGATATTTCCAAAAATTCTATCTCCCACAAATTGTCAAAAACATTTATTTAGTCTGTAAACCCAATTGGTTTTGTCATCAAATTTTGATGAAAACTAAGAAACTACAGTTTTGTTCCTTTAAGGCGTCAATAAAGTTCTTTATTTATGGTTGCATTCGTTCGGATTTTCGATCGTTCGGTCTTTCGTTCGTTCGGTCTTTCTGTTCATTTTATTAGATCAATTCCCTAATATATTCCCTAACGACACTTCGCTGTTAAGTTCTAATAACTTTCTATCAAAGTGAGATAAACACGAGAAGATTGTGTTTCAATTTACCAAAGCTTTTTTTAATTCTAAAAAAAACTTATTTAAAAAATGTTTTTATTTTTATATCTCCGATCCTAGAAGATGTTCACCATAAAAGCTACTTAGGAATTCCATAAATTTTAATAAATTTCCTAATTTTATTTCACTGATCCTAGAGATGCTCACATGGTCTCACCAATATGGTCAGACAGATTCTTCAAAATTCTATGCGTTTGATGAACGGGATCTAATTATGATGATTTTTAACTTTTCCGGAGACTTTTACCTTTGAAAATGTATTCAAATTATTTCATGCAATTTCTAAGTCGTACAAGTCATGCCATAACTAAATATCATCATAACCGAACCATGTTCGAAACTATTGAAAGTCGAATCTTTGAACTATCCAATAGTATAAACGCGACTCTGTGAACATCTCTAGGATTTTCTGTTATTTGATTATTATTACAATAAATCTGGTTCGTAGCTTATTTGGGAATGTCAATTAGGTAAAAATCCGATTGTAGAAAGTACCAAAATATTCAATTGAGAATGCAATTGAAAATGGAGAAGTTGTAAAATTAGAAAAACATGGTGAAAATCATCATTCGTGTCCTGTTTTCACAATATTGATAGAAAATTGTCTGACCTATGTATATATGAAAGAGATCCCGTAAACATTTCAGGGATATGGGATATAATCGTAAACGTAGAAATGACTCTGGGCAAGTTAAAAATCACCATAATTAGATCACATTCACTTCACGCATAGGATTTAGACTGGTCTATCTGACTATGTAGGTGAGACCCCGTGAAAATCTCTAGGATCGGTGAAATAAAATTTGAAAATTTATTCAAATTCAAGGAATTCCTAAGTAGTGTAAGTAAGTGTGTGTGTTTGGAAGGTCTAGCAAGCAGTGAGAAAACATGCTATCGGAGCATCATTAAACACAAAAAAACAATTCCTACTGCGAGATCGCTAAAAAGAAAAAGTTTCTTGCACATCAGTAAGTAATTTGGCAAAGATTCTTCAATCTGGGAATTCTTCAATCAACATTTTATGAGACAAAGAGAAGAAACTGTAAAAAAAACTAGCAAGGGAACGCCAATGACAGATCGGAAAATTATTCAATCAGCGTTAGAAAAGCAGAGCAACGACGAGCGAGCTACAAAATCACCTAAGTGACACTGCGACGAAGGCTATATGAAAATAATTTGAAATGCTGGTATTCAGAAAAGAAACCCAGACTCACTGAACAAATGTGGAAAAACGTCTTATTTGGGCTAAACTTCATAAGCACTGGACAATAGACGGCTGGAAGAAGGTAAATCGAATTTTTAAGCACTCGTTATATATTTTCAAAAATTAAATATAAAAATCCGAAATTAACAAGTTATTTTAAATTTATAGGTTATATTTGGTGACGAATGAAGGCCAAAGGCCGTTACAGAATCGGCGCTGTTCGTCAAAAGGAGTCCAGGGAGGCTATTATACAATTTTTCGATTTCAATTTTTTTCGATATCGAAAAGGTTCGATTCAACGCAGATTTGTCTTATTAAGAAATTTTTCGATTTCGATTTTTTTCGATATCGAGAAAATTCGATAAGTCAGGAAAAATAGAAAATTGACAATGATTTTGTTATTTCGTTTTTTCGTTATATTGTGCGATTAAAATTAATTAAAAATGGTAATTAAAATAAACAAATATTTTTTTCATTTGTGTGAAACATTTCAACAATTCATTAAAGATTAAATATGGACAGTACCGGTTTTCTGCCCATTCAATTGATGAAGACTCTGACGTTATAGAAACGACGATTTATTTAGAGTAAAATCACATTCTAATAATAGAATATAAGTTATTTCGTGCCTTTACGACTCAAACAAAAAAGTTGTGACGATTTAAAGGCGAGATTTTGGGTAATTGAAGAAAGCCTTAAAAATATCATATCTCAGTTACCGTGGCACTTAGGACATTAATTCTTTAGGATGGAAGCTTCCAAATAACCTCCCAATCTGTCAACAAAAATTTGTCAGCCCACGCACCAAACACCCTGTATATTTAGTTAACCTTATAATTTACTTTATAATTTTATAAATAATTTTAAATACATTTTTCACGCGTTCAACATCTTTGGAAAAACAACACGTGTTAACAGACGTCTTATTTCTTTACATGAGGTCGCTTGAGGTATCAAGGTCAATATCCTTACCCTTTTATGCAAGATGGAGCTGCTTGCAATACCACAAAATTAATAGAGAATGTCCTCCTTAACCAAAATATTGAATCCTCCCTTGGTCTAGCAAAGTCCAACGTATATAAAACTCTCAATCCTACAGAGTCCACCCTAAAAAAAATATGGAGAAATATTGATTAAATTCGCAATATGATCAATACTTTTGTATGTAGCATGGCCGAAAGAATAAAAGCTGTGATTAAAAATAAAGGTAGTTTAACAAAATTTTAATTGTTTTCCAATTTATGTATACTCAAACTTATTTAATTTTAAAAAAATTAAACATTTAAAAAAAACATAGAAAATGAATGGCAACTAACTTCATGTTACTTGATATCTAACCTCAATCTTCACTTGTCATATCAAAATAATTTTTAGTGTGGTTTTGCAATTCGATGGAGGTGGGTAGTTATTTTAGAAAGTGTTTGGGTCATTTTGACCCACGTTAGTAAATAATTAATAAGTATTTATTTAGATAATTTTGGATAACGGATGATTATGAGCGTCAGCAAAATCGGCTACGTGCTATTTTAGCCGAGTTAGATAGCGCGGAGGAAAGCCCTGTCGATGGTTTAAATGTTAGTGAAACAGAAGACTTAGAGCTATTTAGCAAACATGATTCCGAAACAGAGCAGGAACTTTATCCAAATAACGACGGATATGATGAGCCAGATGGTGATTTAGTGGGTAAAGATTGCTCAATATGGAGAAAATACGCATTTAAATCTACACGGGCAGTTACCGAAAACATTTTCCGTTCGTCATCAAACCTTACCGATTTTTCGAAATCTGTTAAAACACCCTTAGAAAGTTTCAAATTATTCTTTACTTTCATCAATGATATTGTAGAACACACAAATCTATTTATAAAAAACACCAAACAAAATATAAGGATGTGAAACATGCTGCAACCACCGATTATACAGAAATTAATGCTTTATTTGGATTGTTGTATCTAACGAGGTTGCATAAATCATCGCATGTGCATGTACGAGATTTGTGGGCTACCGACGGCTAATTCGTGAAATCATCGAAAAATTCTACGAAAATTGCCAGCACAATTATAGTGTGGGTTTTTTTATTACAGTAGATGAGAAATTATAGATAGCTTTCGTGGAAGATGCTCATTTAGGCAATATATACCCAGTAAGCCAGCGAAATATGGAATACAAATTTTCTCTGTTGTTGATTCCGTGTCATTTTACACATCTAAGCTGGAAGTTTACTGTTGACAACAACCGCCAGAACGATACAATTTGAGTAATAAGTCTGAACAAATCGTATTACGTTTAATCAGACATTTGCAAAACGTTGGACGTAATGTCACAGTAGATAATTGGTTTATGAGCTACCTTTTGGCACTAGAGCTGATTGAAAAAAACACAAATTTAGTTGGCACAATGAAAAAAAAAACGAGTGTTGCCACCGTCGTTTACCATTACAAAAAATCGTGCGATTAAATCTACAATTTTTGGTTACCAGAAGAAAGCCACTATATTATCATACGTGCCTAAAAAAAATGTGTGATCTTACTATCTACGATGCACAGAACAGGCAAAATAGCAGAAGGACCGACCAGCTTTGCGATACATACAATGTTGCAAGAACTGCAAACAGATGGCCAATAATAGTTTTCTTCAGCTTATTAAATTTGGCAGGTATAAATAGCCGAATAGTTCTATTATCCACTGAGAATCCTCCAGTACAATATAAAAAACGGAAATTATTTTTAAAAACCTTGGCTTTAGCTCCTATGCAACTACATATAGATAGACGGAGTAAAATCCAACAATTGAGTACAAACCTCAAATTGAGTTGTAACAAATTTGCACGAAATCCATCGTTCGAGCTTTCGGCAAAAAACCCAAATTGAATAGGCACTGTAGATGACAGCTCTGTCAACCGACTCGAGATCGTAAACCAAACACAACTTGCTCCAGATGCAATAGACTTATTTGTGGAAGCCATTTGATTGGTATCGGCATTCTTTGTGGGAATCTCAATTAGGTAATTCATAAGTTTAGATTTAGCCATATTTCAAAGGTAATTATTGGGAAAAAAAACTTTATACACAAACAAATTGTTAATCTTATTTTTCCGCTCACAATTCCAGATTTTCAACGATTCCAACCTTTTGAAATTCTGACTGATAGGACGCAAAGGAAAGCTTTAAGCAAGCCTTTATATTTTTTTCAATGAAATCTTTTACATTTTGTGGTAAATATTTTTTTCTAAAGACTGAAATAAAATATTTAATATAATTTATTTTTTATGTATAATTATACTCAGCGTTAAATTAAAAAAAAATATGGTGTAATATATTAACCGTTGCAGAACATTGGGCTTTTTAAAGATGGCTCAATTTGACCCATCGTTAGTAATGTTGTAAGTTAAATTAACGTTAGTAACAGAGGGTTAAAGAGAAAATATTTCACTTTATACCTTTCTTGAACATTCAAACTTATCGTGGTTAAGGAAGAATTAATTCGTCGCCACCCCAAGTCCTAAACCCTAGCTGGTACAAAGAAAGCCACGCAAAGTTTTGAATTAGTTTAATATTTATTTATTTATTTATTTTTATACAATTTATAATTTTGCAAAACCGCACACCCCATTTTGAGCATCAAAGCTCATTCACAACGAGAATGCAGTTCTAGTTTTCTCCAAAAGTTTTAGGTGCAATTTACAAGCTCAATTATAAAATGGATGTAATTCATAGCTCCATAGTTTTATCGTCTTCAAAAGATTGCAGTTGCTCAGAATTGCACCAAATATGCATGATCGACATGCATATAGTCATTGTGTGTTAAACAGCTAGTAGGGGCCAATTGCTAGGAGGACAAGCGCAATATTACCTTTCTTCAAATTCACACAGCAACAACATTTTTCTAGTATTCAGAGATATCTACTTTTAAACGACATTTAACATATGACGCGCTACTTGTCAATTGGCCGATCGTTAAATGCTCATGTAGTGTGTTTCAGCAAGCTGCTTCAAAATATATCCTACAATCGATACAGGTTGGGGTATATCAACTTTTTACTGGAGGGCACTGTTTCACTTTAACACAAATACAATTTCCAATTTCTCGGTATCATTTTGGATAGAGCTGCTAAAATGCCTGCATAGATTTTTTGTTTTTTCCATTTTGGGTATTGAAATAAAAATTATAAAAATTATAAAAAAATATATTTTGAGGAAAAACAAACGACATAAAATAGTGATATAAAATTCGGTAACAAAGACGTTAATTTAAAATTTAAATTTTCGGTGTCAACATTTGTTACCGACTAAAGTTAGTTTGAAACTGATTTTGGACAAAAATTAAATGAGCAAATGTGGGAAATTTTCGATTGTGCTTCCAAACCTACGAGATTTTTTAATTTTAGTATATACTCGTTTTTGTAGTCCGTATCGTTGGATTATTCAATATTAAGCAAAATTATTTCTGCACATATGGCAGGTATCGCGCTGGAGTTTTATGTGGTGAAGCAAGTACTGCTTGAGTTAAGTTTAAGTACGCGATATATGAACCGGTTAAATGAAACTGAAACTTGTTAACTGTAGTAAATCTGAATGCGCTCAATTTTGTTACAGACACGAACTGGAAGCTACAGAACAACCTTTTCACTTTATTTGCATTCATCAATCGTTCCACTATCTAACTTGAAAAAAAAATCAAAGAATACTTTAAACATCAAGCAATGTGAATACAATTGATTGTTTCACAATGTTGCAAACGCGTCAAGTATCTTGTGAAAACGTCATTTGTTTATTGCCGACTCACCGACCGCTGTACAATGAAGAAACGAAAAATTAATGACCCTAATGCTGCACCTACCACTTGTAGCATAATCCAATAAAAATGGCACTGGAATTTTTTACGAATTAATTACAATTTTTTTACACAGTTACAAAAATTATTTACGTGCCCCGTTATCCTGCAATTCGTGTGTGGGCTGGCGTTAGTCAAAGCTACACCAAACTTTTCAAGTTTTTGTTAATATTTAGTGTATCGTACTGGGAGTGGTACTGGAACTTTTTACGAATTAAATACAACATATCGGCATAGTTCAACCTTTCCAAAAAACTACCCCTAAGGAGTGCAATTCTTCAAAAACCATATTTTTCGGCTTTTGGCATTTCAGTTACTATTTGTTGTATCATACTGGGGGTGGTACTGTAGTTTTTTACAAAATAACTTCAACACTTCACACTATTTGCCGTAGGCTCTTGGCGAAACACACTTACACTTAATAAATACATTTTATTAAACACTTGTTTTTTATTTCGCAAAATTAGATTTTTTGAATATTTTCAAAAAGTACAAAAAATCAATCGATCGATTTCGACTTGTTAGGTCATCAGTAGTATCATCGGCTGATTTTTGATACTTTTTGAAAATATTCAAAAAATCTAATTTTGCGAAATAAAAAACAAATGTTTAATAAAATGTGTTTATATATAACTTCAACATACTGCGACATAGCTCAACTCCCAAAAAACTACCCCTACGGGGTGCAATTTTTTAAAACCATTTCTTTCGTCACACTACCCCTTGTATTTCTGTGAATTTTTGTTGTATGGTGCTAGTAGTTACAATAAAATTGCATAATTAAACCCCCAGAAAACTACTCTAAATGGGGGCAACCCTTTAAAATCATCGTATCGTACTGGGGTGATATTAGAAGTTTTACAAAATAAATTACCATATATTGGAATAGTTCAATTGCCCTATATTTTCCACAACAATTGTGGGTGTGGGCTGTTGTAATAAATTCAGGGATACCAATTTCTTACAAAGGAAGAAAGTTCGATGAATTATGATTGAGTTTTGAGGATGTTGTAAAAATTCAAAGGTACCAATTTGTGGATTATGACCTATACTGAGATATATTGTTTTAAAGAGCTTCACTTTTTAGGGGCAGATTTTGGCAATTGAACTATTTCAATATATGGTATCCAATATATGTTGTAAAACTTGTAGTATCACCCCCCCAGTACGATACGATGATTTTGAACGGTTGCCCAATTTGTAGTAGTTTTCTAGGGGCTGTGCAATTTTATTTGTAAAAAAAATTGAATACCACCCCTAGCACCATATATCAAAAATTCACAGAGATGCGAAAGGAGTGACGAAAAAATGGTTTTTTAATAATTGCACCCCTTAGGGGTAGTTTTTTGGGGGTTGAACTATTCCGATATGTTGTAATTAGTTCGTAAAAAATTCCAGTACCATTTTCATTGAATTGTGCTACTACAAGTAGATTGTGCTACATATTTAATGATCCTAATGCTGTGCCAGCAGTTGTAACAAAATCTACGAAGTAAGATTTTAGGATTATCGTATTAAATTATAGTAAATATTTTTCTATAGCTTAAATATTTACATAATTAAGCATATTGTTAATCTGTGGGTTGTCGTTTGTGCACTGTGCAGGTGATTTTAATGAGCTGTTTAATTAATTGTATACAAATTTAAATATCATACCACTCTCGTAGACGGCCTCGCATGATATATTTTTGAATTAATATTCATAATTTATTTTTTTTTAATTTTTTTATTTTCAAACAAACAGATGTCTTCTTGGATATTATAGACACGTAGATTCCCAGTCTTCTTGGCATTTAACCAAATTTCTAATTTCGATAACAAATTCGTTTATGTCTTTCTACATAAATATAAAATATAAAATGTTATCTTACCGTAAAAATCATCCTCGGTATAAACATCCTCTGCCTACATTTTATGATAAAACAAAAATTACAAATAATTTAAATAATTTTTTTTAAATTTTTATAATAAATCGATTAAATTATAAAGAGCGCAACAAGAGGTTAAAATATATAAATACGTTTTTTTTAAAGAAGACAAACATATACGTATACAGGTATATCTAGATAAATATAAATAAGATTTTAATAAAAATATTAATACGAATATTATTTATGATTTCATTGTATAAAATAATATTTAAATATGTATTTTTTTTATTTTTGTAAATTAATAAATTAAAGTTTTTAACAAGACGTGTATCGTATAAGACGAAAAATTTCTCGTCATTTGTCTTCCATATAAATTCTATAAAACTCGTACGAAATAAATTTTTTTTCATGTAAGCTTATTAGCATATAGTTAGAATATTAATTAGACAACAACAACAACAACAAACACAAATTGTATGCTTCTAAAGCCAAGTAATATGACTTAAAGATTAATTTTTGTTTAATTATAAATTATGGGCTTACATGATTTTGACTGTGAATTTAACTGTCGAATTTCTAGCGAGAGAGCTCTGCATGGAGATCTATTCACATATTAAAGCCACACATGTGAAATTAGTTAATATTATTTCTTAGCTGTTTAGTTGGGTGGTACCAATTTGTTGGATTTAATTTTAGATTATTTATATTTGGCAATTTTATGAGTTGGTTCATTTAACAATTTACGTTTTTTTTTTTAATATAATTCATTGTAACAAAAGTGGTTGAACATAGTCAAATAACTTTTAATTTATCAAATGCTAGTAGTTGTAGAGGCCGAATGCTTTACAAAATGGTCAGAAGTTCGTCAAATTAGCAACGTTCTTGCCATTCATGTTTCACTAATACAGATCCCTGAAAATTGTATGAGTTGATGTTGGGGGAACAAACTGGGATTCATGCAGAACGGTTTCGCGCTGCTTGAGGCTTCGAAACATGTCCTCTAAGATAATGCCTGTTGTGTCTCCCAGACCTCTCCACGAGTTTACTTAGATCCTCGAAATCTATTCCTATCGAGTAGTTAAATGTAGTGACTTTGATTTGGCCTTGTGCGAAACCTATAGCAGACAGAAAGTAGAGAACATTGCTAGAACTCTACATGATTTACTTTTGCTAGTCTTTGGGGCTGCTCTCTCATTTTTTGGTTGTTCTTTGTGGATTGTGTATTGTCGTCTTGCATTTTGTGTTGTATTTTGTGTTGTTAGCTGATACAGATTTCCTTTTTTGTCTGTTACCGACTGAGCAGGATTATTATTCTCGGAGTGCATGTTCGTGTGGTCTTCAGATCCGTTAGTTAAGGAAAGGGGGCATGCTCATGTAAGATTTCTCTTCAATGTGTTGTTTTTATATTTGAGTGTAACTATCTTGACTAGTCCATCTTGTCCCAGATGTAATTCGATGATTCTGGCTAGTGGCGAATGCGTAAGGGGTAATTGTTCATCTTTGAGGATTACTAGTTTTCCCACCTGTGGCGCTATTCTGGCTCCCTCTAGGAATAGAGAATTGAGAACAATATTTTCATAGCATTTTTGTCCAAATTGTATTTTTCTGGCCTACTGAAGGAATAAGTTTAGTGCAAAAATTTGCAAAACGAAGTTAAATGGGAAACTCTTTTTCCACAAAATTTTTATAGGGAACAGATTTTCCCATCTACTATATTATATTAATAATCTTAATTTTTTCATACTCGGTTGGAAAATTACATCGGGAAGTTCCCGAAAAGGGTACCTCAGGTGGCTTCTTAAAATTTTCAAGATTTTGTGCGCGTGAAATCTTGCAATATTTGAGAATTTTATGGGACGACCGAAAAGCAAATTTTTTTGTTCAAATTAGTGGCGCACGATTCAAATTTAAAGTAGCGGATACAAATAAGACTGGATTGAAATTGTTTTAAAAAAGCGAACTACTATCTAATTAAAGTAAAAAAAAAACCAAAAACAGTGAATTTCAAATAGTAATAAAAATGCATTAAAATGAAAAAACGACGCGAGTGACCAATTGTGCGATTTTCAAATCCATACTAAATTGAATAAAAATAAAAATATTTTTATTTTGCTGATTTTAATACTGAAATGTGCAAGAAATTCAAAAGATAAAGCCGCAATCATCAAGTCAAGCCTCGAGTATAAATAAAGCACCACTTTGAATGAGCGGTCCAGTGAGTGAATC
This sequence comes from Nephrotoma appendiculata, assembly GCA_947310385.1. Classification (NCBI taxonomy): domain Eukaryota; kingdom Metazoa; phylum Arthropoda; class Insecta; order Diptera; family Tipulidae; genus Nephrotoma; species Nephrotoma appendiculata. The sequence goes on along the minus strand of OX371225.1, from coordinate 272,547,757 downwards.
ATTACCATTTCTCACCTCGAAGAGTCTTGACCAAACTCTTTTCATTTTTCTGCAAAATGCCTTGAAAATCAAGAGACCTTCGAAAACGAGAAAATATACGACCAAAATCGAAATTCACATCAAATTCAAGACAAGAACCAGTTCCATCATCATCAAGTGACACCACTCCATGGATCTAACAAGACGCCAACCCGGTCCCAGGGCCATCATTAGCCACCCTTCCATTGATCTTGTAACGAAAACTTTAGATCGTGTAGAATTTCCATTTGATAATGGCTTCGTTGTACGTCTTTTCGTTGTCAGAAAATATACATATATACTAAGTTCATTGCCCTTGGGCGGTTATTTTGAGCGCGGCTATGGCTCAGGAGTTAAGGGGTGGGCTTTCCAAGGGTTGAACTAAGTCTTGATAAACCGCATAATTGAGATTTTAGTATTACCCCGACCAGAATTGTAAAAGCTTGAATTAATCGAAAGAAAATAGTGATTGTCCCATTGTCACTCCACTACTCACCAGGTCTCCCGATGATTCACTTACGTTCTCATTTTAATTAATTAACATGGATAGAAATACATTAATTAATATTGTAAAATTTAACATGTTCAATATTTATTTCATTATTTAAATTCTATAATAATTCGAAAAATTTGAAAATTAAATAAAATGGATGATTATCATTTAATGCAAACCAGAAATTTAATTATGTCAAGTTCAACGACTCAATGAAAATTAATTTATATAAAAATATCTGACTTGCATAATGCAACATACAAAAAAAAATTTAGCTATCCTAAGGTATATCTCCAAAAATCCTATTCTAAGCTTAACTAGGCATATAAACTAAAAATAAATGACTTAACTAAGCGTTAATGGATCAGAGATAAGATAAATTCGTATTAATTAGTAATAATCTGATCAAATGAAATAAAAGAGTTAATAAAAAAAAACAATAATTTACTTGTATGTAGTTGAATGATGTTGTTTGTTGATTGATGCTTGCGATTGTTGTTATTAATCAAAAAAAAAAATCGTTGAATGAAACCAAGAATTAGATTTTCCGTTGTCTATGGTTTGTTTTGTGTTCGTGATGTAATGGTTTTATCTCGTATTTAATGTTATCAATTGAACAGTAATATTACACCGGTATTATTATTGAGGATCCATGAAATTCGTTCATACGAATTTGCGTGTTCGGGATGTTAAATATTATTATTGTTTTATTTATTTTAATTATTATTTAAAATTTTAGGTTTGATTATAGTTTAATCATTTCGAACTTTTACTTAATTATGCTGTCGGTGGTAGTATAATTTTGAATTCAATTAATCAATGTTGTTTTATTTGTGGTAATTTCTAACGTTGATTGCAAAGCATTAAAATATGACAACCACTTTATTCTGCGTACACTATTCGGTTGGTTAACGGGTTTTTTTCCACGGTAACACGGTTATATAATTTTGACTTTGTTCTTTATCATGACTTTAATAACACGGATATATATTTTTAATATAAACTTTACTTTTATATATTTTATGCAATATTGATATTTTTTTTTCTCATATAGGTTATAGCACTAAGGAATTAAAGTTTATCTACACTGTGATTTTAGACTGTGATATTTTATACACTTTTGTTTATTATTGTCCATTGATTAATATTTATTACCATATTTTGTTTAAACAAGTGAATATTCACGAAATGTGCATAATGTTATCCATGTTTTACAACGGAACCTCTTTTATGATCTTGTTGTTTTTTTCCAAGATTTTAAATCACATGTTTGACACAAAAAAAATGTTTTCTGAATAATTCTTGGTTACCATGTCCTTGAGGCCCAATTCTAATCAATTACACTTCACAAAATAAATCGTTATAAACAAAGTAGTTAGATTATTAACCTAATCTAATTATTAACTAAATTTTAATGTTTTTGTACAATTTACACAAATCTTCGGTTTGTTTTTCATTACTATGTTAATCACCGTAATTCAACCAAAATAACCACGCACGATTGAAATGATACCCACAATTCGCAAGTGAATATATATAAAACTAATTTTAAATCTTTTCACCAATTTTATAATAAATTTTGAAACATTTGTTAAATTTAATTATTTTAAAAAAAAAAAAAATTAGTTTTAGTAAAAACAACCGAGTAAACGTTTATTGACACACGATATCGTTAATCTTTTTGATATCACACCGACTCCATCCAAAAAAAAAATTCGTCTTTTATAGCTTCTGACTCAACGAGTCTATTTGGTGTTCGGTTTTCGTTTTCGTTTCCGTCAGATAGGGGAGGGGAAAATTTGTATTGTCAGATGAGCATTCAATTAGAAATTCAGCAGATTAACGCTGTGGTGATCAGTGCAGCGTTACAATCTCTCAAAACGCGTTCAACATTCCAAGTGGATCTCCAGCAGACGCCTTCCTCACATTTGAAGACCAGGTTCCAGACGAAGAGGCGGAGCAAGATCAATTCGATTTTAATGTTAGTTTTCAAGAGACACATTTTGCGATTTGCGATCTTATTCATTTCTCTATTCAGGAGCCTTTTCCCGGTTACGGCACACAGGAAGATTGAGGTCAGTTCCTATAGAACTAGATAAAACACCGCCACTAGGTTTTTTATTTTTGAAAACTCGCTAATTTTTTTCTTTTTATGAGTCTTTTGATCCTGTGAGCACACTCCGGTATTCCAAAGTGTCTCGGCTTCACTTGCTGCTGTGGTAAAGGAAAGATGTCCCTCCCCGCCCTGCGCAAACTCCCGTACTTCAATCAGCTGATTTTCGGAACCAACTCCACCTCGCGGTTCTACAAGACTAACTTCCGGAAGCTTAATTCCGCCCTCTATTCAGTAATATTTCTATTAATCTTTATTTTTGACAAAAGTGCATAAAATTAATTTACATCTTAAAAATCTTCTTAATCATTTCTTAACCAAAAATTCAATAAAATGTATTCACGTGACTGATTATTCAGTCACAGGTTAGCTAGTTTAACTTTGTTTCAAAAATATTTACACCAAACTTATTCCATCAGTAGGTCAAAAAAAAAACAATTTGGACAAAAATGCTATGAAAATATTTTTCCTAGTTCCCTATTCCCACCTATAAAGCCAGAATAGCGCCACTAAGAGGTTAGATTGTTCTTGTAACCATTTTGTCCTATAATTCCATCTTGTGACGGTCTTGATACCATTGATGTGAGGCTGGGGTGTTGCTAAAACAGCTCTCCCTATCCAAAAATGTGCCGGAACTAAAAATTCGTCTGGATCTGAGTTGTTTGAAAGAGGAACTAATGGCATGTTGTAGTTTAAAAATGTTTCTATTTGAGCTAGAAGTGTTGCAAGCTCCTTGGTTAACGTGTGAGTTCCTACTACTTATCGGGGATATTTTTTTCTATTTATTTGACTTCGGCATCCCATAAACCTCCAAAATGAGGACTTTTCGGGGGTAAGAAGTGCCACTTAGTTCCCATCTGTGCTATTTTATTTTTGACTTCACTTTCTTGTTATTTTGCGTGCATTTCTAGTTGTTTATCTGCCACAACGAAGATGGTCCCGTAATCGCTGAATAGTTTCAGACATATGAGCTTCATTAGAGACACACCTTGATTATTGTTGAGACGTTGTTGAGAAGATAAATTCTAATCTTTTCTAATTGTTGCAATTCTTGTTTGTAGTTTAGCCATCTATTTTCAAAATGTCCTACATCAGAAGCATAAGTCTTCAAGTAGGGTTTTTAACGGGATCACTACTGGTGCTTATCATCCAAAAAGCCTAGCCGCTTCAGTTATAATTGTTCTTATAGATACTATTGTGTTTATATCGCGCATGCAAACTTTAAAGTGAAACGTATCTGTTGTGGAGTTCCAGAGTGGGTTGGTAAATATTGTGGCTAGGTTGTTTTGTAAAGTTGGACTGTCGTACAACATTTCATTTAAAGACGTGCCTGTTGTTATTTTGCAGGAAGCATCAAATGGTTGTTGTGCTATCAAACACAAGAACCATCTGCTATTGGATGATCTTTGATCAGTTCCTTGTGCTTAAACTCGACATCGTTCATGTTCCCTAAAACATCAAAAGATTCCGGAGTGTCGAAGGTAGGATCGGCCACGATTACTTCCTTTTGTAGTTGACTATCTAGACTCATTATGTTTTTATCAGGAAGCGATTTAGTAATAGTTGTTAAGGCTAGAGCATTAACTTGTATCTTAAACATTGTTCGAAATCTGGGGACTGATGTTTATCACCTGTTAGTGCGATCGTCCCTTTGTTACTGAAATTCCGGAAACTTCAGCTAAAACCTTTGTGCTTGGTAAGCCGAATTTTGTGCTACTTCTTCCGTGACAAAGGTGACTGGTGATCCTGAATCTATATTAATCCCCGTAATATACTGAGACCACCGTATATATTTTATACTTTTACTATAGCTGTTTCTAAGAGTAGTGCAATTTGATTTATTTCGGAAGTGCTCGGTTCTATGGTTTTGTTCCAGCATACGCAAATAATAGTTTATTGTGTTGCAGCTACGAAAGCATGTTTTAATTGTTGTACTTGACACCTGTGTTGTTACATTGGTACAAACTTGCTTAAACTTACACAAACTTGGTTTGGACTTGTTGCTACCGCCATAGACTCTAAGGATTGAAAACGCCTTTCCAGAAATTACAAAAACTGGCTTGCCTCGTGGAATGATGATGAATTGAGTCTATGTGTCGGATAGACAGACATACGGTTGCTGTGTCGTGCAAGCTTTTGATCGAAGCAGCGGATTTCATGTTGGCTGACTTAATGAATTGTTTAGCAGATTATATTCAAATAATCTATTATATTAATACGCTTAATTTTTTGAAACTCAACCAAAAAATGACCCCTAAACATGATCCGATCAGTTTAAATTTTTCAGGGTAGGTCGACATAAATATAGCGGTGTGCCTTTGCTAGAAAAATTGGAAAAATTCCTCCGGGAAGTACCTGAAACGGGTACCTCAGGTGTTTTCAGCAAAATTTTGTCACGACGCCAGAATGCCATGGCAAAATATGTTTATATTGAATCTATGATCATGCGCATTACACCGTGACAATGACAAAATTTATTAAAATTGCCGATGTTTCTGTCATGACACTGTGATGACAAAATGAGTAGAAAATTTGTAATTGAATCTCAATTAAACAAAACAGAGAACATAAAATGATTTTACAAACATTTTGGTGTTAATAGTTGTGAGTGTAAAAATACAATTTTGTCATGACACTCTATCTATTTAATATTTAAAAATTAACCGCGTATATGAATTTACTTTACTTTTGATAAAAGTGCCTCAAATTTACATCTTAAAAATTCTTCTTAATTATTTCTTAACCAAAAATTCAATAAAATGTATTCACGCGACTGATTGTTCAGCCGAAGGTCAGCTTATATCTATCTTCTATCTATCTATTATATTAATATTCTTAATTTTTTCATACTCAACCCTAAAATGACCCTTAAACATGATCCGATCCGTTAGATTTTTTCAGGGTAGGTCGACATAAATATTGTGCTGTGCGTGGGCTAGAAAAATCGGAAAAATTCCACCGGAAAATACCCGAAATGGGTACCTCAGGTAGTTTCAGAAAATTTCCAAGGTTTTGTGCGCGTGAAATCTTGCAACATTTGAGAATTTTATGGGACGACCAAAAAGCAAATATTTTTGTTCAAATTAGTGACGCGCGATTCAAATTCAAAGTTGTAAAACAGTTGGTACGCGATTCAGATTCGAAGTTGCAACACTGTCGGTACGCGAATCAATTTTAAAGTTGCTTAATGGTTGACGCGCGATATAAATTCAAAGTTAATCATGCCAGGAGCAGAGCTCACAATCATAGACGGGTAGTGGGTGTTCCATTAGCTCTGAAAATCATCCTCATGTGTGATGACTACCTGAAGGCGTGACGCGCGCGAACTTGCGAATCGACCGTCAAGTTGAACCCGCTTTGGAAATTGTTAAATAAGTTTACACTCACCAAGAACATGCGCGTCGATGAAGTTGAGGACGAGTTTGCGCAATATTTGCTTTCTGTTGAAAACTGCAATGCTCGAACCGACTCGATCACACTTCCGGCAGACTTCCTCATAGTGTGATTGATTTCGTGTATGGTGACATCAACACAACACCAGCCGATGGAACCATCGAAGAGCGCACCATCCTTGCACCCAAGAATGGTGATTGTGCGCAAACCAATCAACAGGTGCTTTACCTCCTGCCCGACGAACGAGAAGTCAAACATAGTGCTGTTAAACTTGAGAGTGACGACATGCATGAAGAACTCTGCCTACCCGTCGAGTTTCTCAACAAGATTGAATTGTCCGGATGGCCACGCCTTGCCATTCCGTAAAGGTAAATGCGATCGTTCGTTTGATGTGGAATCTAAGGACTAGCAAGGGTCGAATCAATGAAACACGCATGCGCGTCGCAAAAATAAACCGCTACATTCTAGAATGTGAGGTGCTGACTGGCTTCTCAAAAGGCGAGCGCGTTCTCATCCCACACATTAAGCTCTCATCCTCGGAAGGCATCTTCTCATTTAAAATGTCTCGACTTCTCATCTTGGTTGGCCTTTTCACGATGCCCCTCATTTGATGGACTCAAGGTGTTTATCGTTGAGACAAGCGATCAACCAGCTGATCGGGATGGGCGCATCACAACAAAGAATGTATTTTTTGAAAAGATTCTGTGCATGTAAATTGTAATATATTCTACTATTTTATTATCTACCTTCTACTACTATTTTATTATCCTTTTGTACATTTCTTACGAAATATTTAGATTAAAGTTTGCCTCAGAAATTGTGTGCTTTTCCCTTTTGAGATTTTAATATTTGGTTTGGGTGCATAAGTGATCCTGTGATCCCGAGCGCGCGCTTCCTGTTTGAGATATGAATATTTGCCTTGACACGTAAGTCATACTGTGTACATTTGAGCGCGTGTTTGCCTTTTAAGATTTAAAAATTAACAACGTATATGAATTTACTTTATTTTTGATAAAAGTGCATCAAATTCACATCTTAAAAAAATCTCTTAATCATTTCTTAACCAAAAATTCAACAAAATGTATTCACGTGACTGATTATTCAGTCACAGGTCAGCTAGTATCTTATTATTGAAGCAATTCTCATTTCTCATAGGTTCCAAATGGCTTATTAATTTTCCAGCTGACCCTTGAGTATGGTTTAATAAGTAGTTCATTTTGTTCGTGTTTGTAAGTTGATTGTTGTTATGAACTAATTTATGAACGTGTTGTTTGAAAGTGTCAGCGAAATCAACCAATTTCCTGTAATCTGCATGAAAATATGGGAGTTCCACTGGTACGAAGTATGTTAAATTAGTTCTTCGGAAGCTTCCATTCAGATTATTTCATGTAACTCCATGGTCTACATTATCATCCTCTCCATATTTTTTAATTTAAAAAGTAACGCTGGTCTGGATCTGTTATTGCTACCCGGTATTTGTTCAGCTGTACGGATTTCTCTATAGAAACGACGCATTCGGAGTTGGTTCGGAGGATGCATCTGGAGTTGGTTTGTTATCAAAACGGATGATGAATTTAGGCATTGACGCATATCGTCAACATGTTTTGTAAAACTTTCCCACACTATTTGCTTATCTTTATAGTATTGGTGTGTTGATTATAGTTCAAATTGGAATTGTCTTATTTTGTTGTCTACATCAACGTACCGTTGTACGTCTTTTTAAGAGTTGATTTTCAACCCAAGATATTTCTTCGTTTTCCGGACAACACCATCTGTAGTTCGAAATGACGTGGTCTATCTCTACCGCCTTGTCTTTTTGCTGCTGCAATAACTGCTCCATGTTTCTGTTTTTATTGATAGGGGTGTGCGACTGTTGTTGTATGGCGTAGACTCTGGTTTGTTTAGTGGCTCGACGGACCAATGCAGGCCCCTTTTACGGCTCGAAGAACCAATGAAAAATCGATTGTAATTTTCGTAATGACAAATGTGATATAATTTAAGAAATACATCGATTGAAGCACATTGCACGATGTGCTTCAATCGATGTAGTATTAGCTTTGAGTGGAAATTTTTCTATGAGATTGTCACATATTTATTTCGAGTTATACACACAAATCAACACCTGTTTCCTTGTGCCAATAAAATTTATTAATCAGTTTTCAAATCTCCTAAAGGCCATGTAGGTACAAAAAGCGCTTAAAGAAAGTTTTATTAATGCATTCATTAAACGTAACTGTCACACCTATATCATTCCAATTAAAATACATAAAAATACAGCAAACTCGTAAAACAAAGTAGAATTATGCGAAGTACAGTAGTTGGCTTAACGCTTTAAGCCATGAAATACAGATTTATGTGAACATATCAACATTTTAATTAGAAATTATTTAAATGCGCCTTTATACCAGAGACATGCACAACTACTGAAGCGATGCAAAAAAACACTAATTGCCATTTTATTTTTTAAATCTAGTTGCAATGCAATTTTTTCTTAATAATGTAAACGATTTAATTAACGCGAGAACGTGCGCCCTCAATGATAACCAATTAGGTGGTGTGCACTTGTGTAACGGAAACTTTGCTGAAATTTTAAAGGTGACTAAATGCGATGTCTCTATTTGGCGTGCGTAAATTTAATTGGATTTTTAGTTTTATCACCATTTTCCAATTCAATTTTCCAAAAGCGCAACACAAATATAAATACTCGAGTTCCATGTTATTATATTCGTGTAACAGCATCTAGCTAACTATCTATGCTAGTTAATCTGCGAGCTCATACTGGGAAAACACAGATAATTTATGCATATACCACATATATGCATAAAAAATAAATTAGCTTGTCTTACACCTGTCCTTCATCTTCATCTTAGGACGCAAAGTGAAATTTCGTTACATATTACGATATCTGGTGAAATGAAATCTATCTATGACTTGATCAAAATTTTCGGTGTGCAAAATCCATGGGTCGCCCCATCTTCCATGCCAGTATAAGCTGGCAGCTATGCAATGTGCAGATGGTCTTAAATCGAACCTATAGCCGTACGTCCTCGAGTTGGCTGAGTAGGCGTAAAGTGAGCAAGTAAAAAGCATAACCACGAAAGAGCAGGATGAGCCTTGAGCCCCAAAACAGATTGCATTGTAAATAAATAAGAAACACTAAAATAATAAAAAAATAAAATAAATTCTTTAAAATGTTAATTTGGTTTAAGGATCGCGTAATTGTATTTTTTGTCGTGATTTATTATTTAAGCAAATTTCTTTCGAGATAAGATTTATCGCGATATGGGTGAAAAATCATATAGTGTCCAATGAGGACCAATGGATTCCGGCTAGTGTAACAACCCTTATCCTCCAAATGAGAGGATAATTGTTGTTAGCAGAATTATTACTTGTAGCATACCTTGGTGTGGTCGACTGGTCTCCGGCTATTACTCGTCGGTACGGCGTGGGTGGTCCAAGGCTACAAGTAATCGAGAATTAACCGCATTATAACACTAATTATACTGTTTTGAAGTTAACATCACACCACATGTCAGCTAACAGACCTATTTTAGTTTCATTCCCTGATTTTTAATTTAAGAATTCATAATGCCACTATACAGCAAAACCGAACACGCGGAAAAACATATGGTTTACAAAAAAATAACAAAATTATAGAAAATATGCACCAATAAAAAAAACATAATAATATGTGATAAAATGAAAAAAACTTGCCCACTTTCCTTCAACGTATATATTCGTATATGCTGGATAGCAACCTCCGTTGTGTTCTATTCCAAAAAAACCGCTTCGCCGCCAAACTGCAATCACTCGAGCACCCCAGATTTCAATCAGCTTTCAAAATCTTCGTTTTATCAGAGTTTTTTCTTTTTTACTGACCGACGAATTATGTGCCGCAATAAACCAATTCTTTCATTAGCAGAATTGGCAGAATTGAATGTGTAGTATGTGTTGCTGTTAAATGTTTTGTTTTGTCTTTACTACGTTGAGTTTGTTTGTTGGTTATTTGTTGTTGGTCTATTATAACTCATAGGCTGATGACACACGAGAGTTTTTTGTATTTTGGCATTTTTTATCTACCAATGTTTTGTTCTGCTCTCTCTTAAATAAAATTTTAACTAAAATGAGTCAAAAATGTCCTTGAAATATTTTTTATTTCATTTATGTTTGAGTTGTGTGGTTGAACAGAAAATTTGTTTAAGTCGCAATTAAAACTTGTATCATAGGTAAACGGGGAAAGAAACGAAGAAAAATGCGGCATTTTTTTTTTACGTGTGGCATGGGCCATAAGCTTTTTTTTTTTTTAATTTCTATTTACACACAGCGGAATCTTGTATTTGGTTTATTTAGCAAGTATATTAGTATGATGTAACTTGCCTGTCACTAAAAGTTCGTTTATTCACTTGGAATTTTAACACAACCAAAACCATTCACAAAGCAAACACATGGAATGTACCGAACCAAGATAACTTGACATATCACTTGAAAGAAAACAATAACGGCCACAATTTTTTTTTTCTTGTATAATTAAAGTATATAATTTATTCAGAGGATATGGATCATACATATTATTTTCAAATTAGATTATTATTATTTAATTTCTTTTTATTTGCAATAAAAAACATATATACAAAATTGTTAAATTTGATTATTTATCGATTTTAATCCACTATAGATGTGAGCATATAACCACACACAATATATTTTTTTTTAGTATTGGTACCGTTAATTACTGGACACGGACTACCAATATGTTTTTCATTGTTTTCTGTTTTTTATTTTTTTTATTAATAATTCATAACTTTTATTTAATTTTTTTTGCACGAACAAATCACGATATAAAATTAAATATTATTTATTAATTATTTTTATGCTTTTCAATTTTTTTTTCACAAAAAAAAATTTTAATATTTTGCGGACCACTTTGTTGTTACTATATTGCAAAAAAAAAAATTAACTACATATGGTACTTTAAAACCAAATTTTGACTTCACTATCTTACTTTCTCAACTTAACTCCCTAAAATTTTCGTTGTCCGGCAATTTATAATGTCTAGTACCATAAAAGCGGATGAGCTAGTTGAGTTGACCGTAAACAAGGATGGTATTAGGGTAACAGGTAGGTCATTAGGTATAATATAAAGGTGACCAGATTAGTGTCACCAATCGTGGGGACGACCCACCTGAGAAGTAGTCTCATTGGTAGCCGGGCTTAAAGTCAAACAAATATTAGACTACGTACGGATATCTTTTAAATGATATAATCCTAAAGGTTTGCCCTTTTCATCATTCAAATGGTAAGCAACATTGCCGACTTTCTCGCGCACAACGGCTGGTATAAATTTGTGGTGTAATTTAGCGGCAAATTGGTTTGCGGCATCACTCTCAGTGTTGTGCAATTGTATGTAAAAAAACTGTTTTATACATTTTTTACGTAAAAAATGGTAATATACTTAAATTACTGTATAAAACGTATAATATTGTATAAAACCAAACGCGTATAACCGGTACAAACGGCTTTGTAACCTTAGTAAAGCCGCAAACCTTAATATACGAAACGTAAATTTGTATCATATTAATACATTTAATTTTATTCGATAAAAACTATATTAATAAAAGATGCTAAGTTGAATTAATATAAAATACGACATAAGCATAACTACAGAAGTCGTTATCCAAATATACACTTCGCAAATGCAATTACTGCGAGTAACACTGCGTAAAATATTCGTAACTAATTCAAAAACATCAATTCTTACGTATATGAAAAAATATTTGGATATATGATGTAAAACGAGAAATGGATTTGAAATTTTTGAATTTATTTATATTAGTTCTAATTTATTAATTATAATTAAAAGTAAAATATTTGTAGAAAAATATAACTAAAATTAGTTTTTTTTTCAAAGAAAATATGGTTTGTTTCTCAGCTACTAACTTATAATTTTGAATAGAAAAACAAAATCCACAACACTATGGGATTGAAGTGTAAAACGATTAATCATCGAACTCATTCAATATTAATGCTTTAACATTTTAATGTTATGTGTTACAAAAATTGTTTAGATGATTACGAAAAATCATTACCATCTTTCGACAAGATTATTTAACTTGACACAGACAGAGACATCTGTAGTGCAATTTGTTTTCTATCGATTATTGCTTAAAATAAGAATTACATTGCTTAAAATAAACAACTTCATACTGCTCTAATATTGTAGCAAAACGAAATAAAAAAATTGTTGCGCTATGTGACGTGAGGAGAAAAAATCAAAAATTTAGGTGTCATTTGTTATTGTCAAATGTCAACACAAAAAAATAAAAATCGAAATAGTAATATCGATTAATATTACGGAGTTTTCAGATAGGTTTGCACGAATTACTTTAAGACAGCTATCGTTGTGCCGCCTCGGTGGCAAAGTGGTTAGCATGCTTGCTTCAGCGACCGGAGGTCCCGGGTTCGATTCCCGGTGGTGACAAGGAAAAATTTCACGGCTGGTTCAGGATCAATGAATTAATCACTCATTATCCGAAATGAAAATATGATTATGAAACCTCATTTGAGGCGGCCAAATCCCTTGATGGGATGTATAGTGCCAGAGAGAGAGAGAGAGCTATCGTAGTTAATCGCTAAGAGTCTGTTTGATAAAAATTTTCGACTAGGGAGGGACAAGTTTCGAATGTGATCGAAGATTTAATAATTTCAGTGCAACGTTGGATAAGTTTGGGTGGCTTATCGCTGCAGTGCTCCAAAAATCTTGTGGATTTCTTATATCTTTTGAGTATAAAGTATGGGATATTCCACTTTCGTTTTTGTAAATGAGCCAATTCTCATTTCCTTGACCATTTAAATTTGTTAAAACTGATTGATTTTATCCATTTGACTATCAATTAAAAGGTCGTTATCGTAATAAGGATGCACATAATAAGCTGGCGTTCTTCGAAAAATATTTGTAGTTTATCTCTAAATCTTACCTGCACGTTAAATGATAGCCACATAAAACCAGCATTCGCTAAAGTAGTTTTTCCACGTTGGAAAGTGTTTATAAGATTACTATTGGGATCAAACAATTCTTTTGAGTTTTGTACGCTTTCGATAAAATCTTTATCAAAAATAAATTTTGATTTATTTGCCATAACTATTTTGATGTCTGACAAATTTAATTGGCCACGGAAATTTGGGAATTGAGGTTTGGCACATTTACAAAAACAAAGTGGAATTTTCCAAACTTTATACTCAAAAGATTCCAGACATTTTTTGGAGCACTGCAGCGAAGCCACACAAACGTATCCAACTTAGCACTGAAATTATTAAATCTTCCAGCATCGACAGCTCAGATTGAGCGGATATTTTCAAATCGGGGTCAAATTCCTTGCCTAATTCGAAATAGCCTGACATTTAATAGGTCTAAAAAAATAATTCATATTTATTATTCTTTAAATAATAAAGAAATTCTAATTCGATTTGTTGATAGTGATGATAATGAAGATTTGCGATAAACAAAATTTCATTATTGTTACTTTTAAAAGTAAAACTGAATTTATAATAAATAAATAAACAATTTTTTTGAAATACAACATATTTGTTTTTTATTAATAATTATTATAAGCATAAGTAAACAAAATATTTATTTTTCAGTCAAAATTCTACTTAGTTAAGAAAATTAAAATATTCGAGCCAAAGAGCCATTGGTATAGTTTCATTTGACTTGTAATTTAATAAATAATAGAAAACTCACTCGAAAACGGTTAGTAAAATTTTAATATCTCGGGCCAAATTTTGATTTGCCGTATTCTTATAGCAAAGGCTAAGATGAGCGATACATCGAACAAGCATAGTTTCGAACTCCAACTCATTCATACGAAATATCGTTTTCAAGCAAATTTGCACTATCCTTGATTCCTTTACCGTAATAAAATCCTCTAGTTTTGGAGCTGGTGTATTTGGAGCTGGTGGATATAATTATATTATTTTGATATAATATAATATTTAAATTTTTATATACCTGGTTTTATTGTTCTATTTTTATTTTTGTTTTTTTGTGTTGACATTTGACAATAACAAATGACACCTAAATTTTTGGATGTTTTCTCCTCACGTCACATAGCGCAACAATTTTTTTATTTCCTTTTGCTACAATATTAGAGCAGTATGAAATTGTTTATTTTAAGCAATGTAATTCTTATTTTAAGCAATAATCGACAGAGAACAAATTGCACTACAGATGTCTCTGGCTGTGTCAAGTTAAATAATCTTGTCGAAAGATGGTAATGATTTCTAGTAATCACCTAAACAATTTTTGTAACAGATAACATTAAAATGTTAAAGCATTAATATTGACTGAGTTTGATGATTAATCGTTTTACACTTCAATCCCATAGTGTTGTGGATTTTGTTTTTCTACTCTAAAAAATAAGTTAGTAGCTGAGAAACAAACCAAATTTTCTTTGAAAAATAAATAATTTTATTTATATTTTTCTACAAATATTTTACTTTTATTTATAATTAATAAATTAGAAGTAATATAAATAAATTCAATTCAATTCAATTATTTAAAGTTCAATTCTCATTTTACATCATAACTATATCCAAGTTTCGTTATATAGATATGTAAGAATTGAGATTATGAACTATAAGTAATTTTGAATTAGTTACGAATAGTTTTTGTATTTTACATTTTCTAAAAAATTGTTATGTGTAAAATACGTATTTTACGCGCGAAAGATCTAACAAAAACTGCTTGTCCTGGATTTAAGTTTCTGTTTCGACTCCGTAAATTGTACTTCTGAGCGCTCTATTGTATGCTGACTTTAAATATAACATCACCTTGTTATTAATCGAACTAAGTCGATCGGGTTTAGAGCTGATATTCATAAAATTATCGTTTGCTCCTTCAAGTAACTCCCTTAGCTTATAGTCAGAACCATGTTGTACCATATATTGTCCGAACACCAAAAAATGTGGAGGGTATCTTGTGGTTCCATGTACGCAATTTCGAATGGCTGCCGCAATCTCGTGTATATGAATATCCCAATTCTTATGCGAATCCATTACATAACATCGAATTGCACCCACAATAGTCCGATTCACTCTTTCGGAAGCATTAGCTTGCGGTGAGTAAACGGGTGTACGCAAATGATTCACTCCATACTTATGTAAGAGCTCTTGGAACTGTTTTGACACAAACTGTTTGCCGTTATCAAAAACTACGGTCTCGGGAACAGAAAACATGTTGAAAACTTGATTTTCCTCAAATTCACATAGTGCTTTAGTATTAGCCTGTCTTAGGGGTTTTAGAAGGGTAAATTTTGAGAAATGGTCTAACACAATCAGTAGAAAACAATGTCCATTTTTCGATCTTGGATATGGGCCAAGAAAATCGACGTATACCCGCTGGAACGGCCTGCATGATTCCGGTTGGTTTCCCATACGTGGTTTCAACAGTTGATTTACAGGTTTATTCATTTTACATTTTCTACATTGAAGAACAAACTGTTTGACGTCTAAGGCCATACTGGACCAATAAAACTGACGCTGCAAACGTTCTAATGTTTTTTGTACCCCCATATGGGCCGAAGAAGGAGAACAATGGGCTTGTTTCATTAATTCAGATGTCATTTCCTCTGGAACTCGAAGCTTCCATTCCGATATATCGGTATCCACGTATTTGGATCCATACGAAAGACGCACTAAAATTTTTCCATTTCTAACACGATAATTGCTGTACTCGGGATCTAAATTTTCAATGTTTTTAATCTGCTCCGCATACGCAGTAGATGAGAAAGCCGCCGAAGTCAAATCAATATGCAACGGTGGCAATTTATCCTCGGAAATCTCGTTATTCGAATCAGTTTCTTTCACTTCATCGATTAAGCACAAATAGAAATTAGAATCGGTGTTAATATTGATATTATAAGGTTTCACCCAATCTAGTAATTCGTCAGTGTTAAGTGCTTCACAGAAAGCTCTGGATAGAGAGTCAGCCACAGTGTTTTCCGAACCCTTTCGATAATCAATTTCAAAGTTGTAAGATTGAAGTTTCAAGCTCCATCTGGCGAGTCAGCCTGATAGCTCCTTCTGCGACATTAGCCAACGTAATGCAGAATGGTCTGTATAAATGGTAAATTTGTAACCTTCAATATAACACCTAAATTTTTTGACGCTGCTTACGGCTGATAAGCATTCAAGCTCGGTGACTGTATAATTTGTATGAGCTGCGTTTAGCTTCTGGGAGATGAAAGCTATTGGACGATCTGCTCCATCATCATCGACCTGAAACAGAACGCTACCAATACCATCTGAACAAGCATCACACTGGATGAAGAAAGGCCGATTAAAATTTGGGTTAGCCAGAACAGGTGCAGTAGAAAGAGCTGTTTTAAGGTTATCGAAAGACTGTTGAGCCCGCGGGCACCAAATTAGTTTGTTACCTTTCTTAAGAAGATCAGTTATTGGAGCAGCGAGGATGGCAAAATTTTGTATGAATCTTCTATACCATCCACAAAGTCCCAAAAAGCGCCGTACCTGCTTCACAGTCTTTGGTGTCGGATAATCCAAAATACCCTGAATCTTTCCTGGGTTGACCTTTAAACACCCGTCTCCAACCACATATCGCAAATATACGATTTCCTTGAGCAGAAATTTACATTTGGAGACGTTTACTGTTAGCCCACCTCGTTTCCATAATTGAGCCACTAGGTTCAACAACCTGAAATGTTCCTCAAGGGTTGCAGAAGTTATAAGCAGATCATCAAGGTATGTAAAGATAGATTCATGCAACTCTGAAAGTATTACCTTGTGCATAAGGCGGCACATGGTTTGCGGAGCGTTGCATAACCCGAATGGCATGACCGTGAACTGGTACAAGGGACGTCCTGGCACTGTAAACGCCGTCTTGTCGCGGGATTCTGGGTCGAGAGGAATTTGCCAAAAGGCATCATTGAGATCAATTGAACTTATATATTTGGTTTGCTCTAATCGACCCAGTAATCCTTCCACAAGTGGCAATGGATAGGCATCTTTGACTGTCCACTTGTTCAGTTCACGGGCATCCAAACATAGCCGCACTTTGCCTTAGACACAAGAGTAATTGGGTATGACCAAGAGCTCTGGCTGACCTCAATAACGCCTAAGGCCAGCATCCGATCTAATTCAGCATACATGAGCAGCTATGCAATGTGCAGATGGTCTTAAATCGAACCTATAGCCGTACGTCCTCGAGTTGGCTGTGTAGGCGTAAAGTGAGCAAGTAAAAAGCATAACCACGAAAGAGCAGGATGAGCCTTGAGCCCCAAAACAGATTGCATTGTAAATAAATAAAAAACACTAAAATAATAAAAAAATAAAATAAATTCTTTAAAATGTTAATTTGGTTTAAGGATCGCGTAATTGTATTTTTTGGCGTGATTTATTATTTAAGAAAATTTCTTTCGAGATAAGATTTATCGCGATATGGGTGAAAAATCATATAGCGCCCAATGATGACCAATGGATTCCGGCTAGGGACATAGACATTCGTAATCAAGTCTATTTAAAAATTTTGTATGTTTCTCAGCCCCACCGCACCAGTTTGATTGTGTGGCTAAAGATTTGACAATGTCACTCCTCCATTCAAAAAGTGTCCACTAATGGGGCTATCGCAACATTCTGAATGGTGGAATTATTTTGCTGGTGTAACACTATTATGATGCCAAGGAGAAACTAAACACGGAAAAGATAGGAACTGAGTATGATGTAAAGCTACCAACGTAGTTTAAACGAAGCGTCAAAACAGGTGGAATGTCAGAGAAGCAAGAAAAAGATGAAATATTAGCTGCGCTAAAACGTGGTTGCTAATCGACACAATAATTGCAGTAAATTCCGCAGATTGCACAGTTTTTTTTTGGACGGTCTTACGTGGTATTTTTACGTTAGTGTTTTTTTACACGGTTGGAACGTATCACTGCGTATAAAAAGATAAATCAAGTCAGTTCACCTCTAACCATCATCGGAGCAAGACGCCGCTCGCAAACATCGCCGCACGTAGATGTATTCGCCATATTCGACAAATAATAAATTTATCAAAATTAATAAATAAAATAAACATTATCAAAAATAAATAAATAAATAACCAAGCGTTATATCTAATATATTGCTGGTATCACTATACATGTGGTGGAAGAGCACCTGAAACGTATAAACCGGGCTAATTTTCATCTCAGAATAAAATATCCACAAAGTCAAGTCCTTTAAACGAATAAGATCGACTGTCTTTACGGCAGATAGTCGAATGAATACGAATCGCCGTCTTTCTCTTAGAGGTCAAAATAATAATTTGCTTTCCCTTGCACGAGGGTATATCAATAAGTCTTGCAATATCATATGAAAAAAAAAGAGTGAGTGAGACAACAATATATTTTTCAAAACCATTTTTTGACGCGATGAAACTTCTAGAAGACCATTTCGATGTAAATTTTACAGTTCGTTTGTTTTTGTCAATTTAGTAATACGTGTTTTGAATTTTTCTTAAAATGAATGAAATTGAATATCGCGCCTTTATTAAATCTTTTTGTAAAGATGGACGAAATGCAATTTATATATTCAAATATATATAAAAAGTTTACGGCGAATGGGTGGGTAAAATTATTCAAAAGTGGTCGGGAGTCATTAGAAGACGACAACCGCTCGGGTCGGCCAGCAGAAGCTATTAGCAGAATCTACTTAAATATAAGTCCTGCTAACTCCACACATATAAAATAAACAATAACTAAGTAAAGATGTATTGGAAATTTTTTTTACATAGTAATTTTTTCTTAAATAACTAAGTAGTAATGTGACCGACCAAATGGCACAGTGGTTAAAGCTTTGGCGTTTGGATCGGGAGGTACCGGGTTCGAATCCCGATAGGGGCAGGATGCAAAAGGGATTTTTCATCATTTGATTACGATCGATGATGGAAATGAACACAACTATGACCCCCTGTCGGAGTGCACAACTCATGGGCCGACCCATCTTTCATGTCAGTACTATAGGCTGGCATGGAGCAATGCAATGTGCAGATGGTTCTACGTAAATCGGACCTATAGCCGTACGTCCTCGATTTGGCAAGCAATGCGTAAAGTAGGACGGTAAAAGTAAACTGCGAAAGAGTTGGGAGTGCTTCGGCCCCAGAACAGATTGCATAGATTAAAACATAAAAAAAAAAAAAAAAAAAATAAAAAAAAAAAAAAAAAAAAAAAAGTAGTAATGTGTTGGTGCATAAACAAAAAAAATGAGCAAAAAATCAAATCAAATTTACGTTGCATTGTTTGTGTAACCAACACACTCTTTGTTAGTTTTCTTTAAATAGGTATCTGTCAATGAGAAGAGTAAGCAGGACTTATATTTAAGTAGATTCTGCTATTAGCCATGAAAACGTAATTTTGGTAGAATCTATTGTATTGGAGGACCGGCGTATTTCTGTTCCTCGGTTAGCGTGGAGACTTTCTCTTTCATACGGTACCACATATACTATATTACATGACCACCTTCACATGTCGAAAGAAAGTGCGCGATGGGTTCCCCGTTTGTTGAATGCAGAACAAAAAAAATGCGTGTTCAAACTTCAAAGGCGATTTTAGATATGTACAAAGAAGATCCAGAAAATTTCTTCGATAACATAATAACAGGCGATGAAACATGGCTTCATCACTGGTATCCGGAATCCAAACAAGAATCGATGCAATGGATTAAACGTAGTGAACCACCACCAAAGAAATTCAAAACTCAACTGGTAAGGTTTTGGCAACAATTTTTTGGGATGCTGAAGGAATTTTGATAATCGATTATATGCCATCGAAAACCACAATCACAGGCATATATTACGCAGAGGTTTTGTGAAAATTGAAAAAAGCGATCCGGGAAAAACGGCCAAGGAAAGTTAGGAAAAAGACCTTGCTTTTTCACGACAATGCACCAGTGCACAATGCTAATATTGCTCAAGCTGCATTAAAGGACTGCGGCTTCGTGGAAATTCCGCATCCACCGTACAGTCCAGACTTGGCACCCAGTGACTACTTTCTGTTCCCAATTTGAAAAAAACACCGGGCCGGAAATTTTCCAGTGACTATGAAGTCTGTTGTAAATGAATATTTTATGGAGCAAAATAAATCTTTTTTTTAGAGGGTTTCGGCAGGTTAATTGATCGATGTGACAAATGTATAAACCTTAAAGGAGATTATGTCGTAAAATAAAAATATTGCTGTCTCATTCACTATTTTTTTCATATGATATTGCAAGACTTTTTGATTTGCTCTCGTAGATACTGGGACCGACCTTTCAGTTGTTCCAAATAAATTTTTTCAAGGAAATCGATCCCTCTATCCAGAATATTGTATCTTTCGGCAGCGAATGGCACAACTATTAAAACTTTTGGGACTAAATTGATTTCGGTCGAAATTGGGCTTCGGTGCACGTTTACCCATCCTTCTGTGCTAGCGTCGGTTAACCGACCAATTATCAGAGCTGACTTTTTAACTAAATTCGGTCTTCTTGTTGACTTGCGTGGAAAACGCTTTCTAGATCCTTTACCACCATCAAATAACAACTGTTATTTGCTAACTACCGTGGACAGGTTTACCTGTTGGCCGGAGGCATACCCAATTCCGGACATGACCGCTTCATCAATTGAGAAATATGTATCAAGATTCGGTGTTCCTCTGGAGATTACGACAGACCAAAGTAGCCAGTTTGAATCGAAACTTTTGTCAGAACTTACAAAAATCCTGGGTTCGCACAGAATCCGCACATGGTAGAGCGTTTTCACAAGAACTAAAAACTTAGCTTAAACCCCGAGGAAACATTAAATATTGGAGTTCTTAGTTACAGGCATCAGGGCATGTGTAAAAGAAGACCTTTTACGTAGTCCGGCAGACTTACGGTATGGTCAAAGCCTCAGACTTCCTGGCGATATATTTTTAGGTCCCAGTTCAGAACCTCTTTCATCCACTGACGATTTCATAAACCAACTTCAAACAAATATGCGACATTTAATTCCAGTCGATACCCAAAAATCTAAACAGTCTGATATATTTGTTAACAAAAACTTAAATAACTGAGAGTTTGTTTTTGTTCGTGTGGATAAAATACGAATAGTCCTAACCTCACCTTACGAGGGTCCTTTTAAGGCAATTCGAATTACAGCAATAAAATCATTTTTTATGGCAGATCGAACTAGAACTATTTTTATGATCTATTTTAATGAGCTAATTATCTCAATTAGTTTTAAGCTCGGTAAAGTTATTTATGCATCAAATTGTTTGTTTAACATCATTTGTCAAGGCCCTATTGTAAAAGCGATTTATAGCAATCAAGCTTTATTTACGAAAGTTTTTTTTTCGATTATTTAACATATTTCTTACGGGTAGGGCAAAATGTCTAGTCCATCAGAGGATTCCAGCGGTGATAATTCCGATAGTAACGTTCAATTCCACCTATCCTTCAAGCAGGTTGTATTGATGAAGGAACAATTGTTAAATCTTTTGGGTATATTAAATGAATTAAAAACCAACATAGAGACGCGTAGTGTTTAAAAAGACACAGTAAAAAATACCAATAGTACACTGAAAAAAAAAATCTTATATATTACGAAAATTAACATTAATATTATAATTTTTGCATAAAAATTGTACCGATGAACCATTTCATTATTATTGAGAAATTCAGTACATTAATAATAAGTAAGACCTTCAAAATTATGTTCATTGTATTAAAAAACGAAATATCAACTTCGATGAACGCTTCATTGAATTGGTGTAAATAGTTCATACTTTAAATTAGAAATTTGCTGCCGATGATGAAATCAATCTTAAAGTTAATGAAATAAGTTATAATAATAAATTATGTATGCTTGACAATAATGTAATAGTTACATAAAAATCAATGAAAGAAATCCTTAAATTCATGAAAATGTTATTTAAAATATCGCTTTAGATTTATTATATTAATAAATGATTTTTATCATTAAAAATTTGATCAATAAGAAAAATGTAATAAATAATATGAATGATATATATATATATATATATATATATATATATATATATATATATATATACATACATATATATTTATATATATATATATATATATATATATATATATATAAATATTTTATTTATTTATATATAAGTTTAATAAAACAAATTAATTCAATATAATTATTATTAATTTAATGTACTGTATGTGGTACTCGTATATAATAAGTGAGTATATTACATTTTCTACATCTCGATATAATCGATTATAATACTTGTAAACCTACATATAAATTTAATATTGTGTTCTTAATATTATAAGATAGGAAAATATTTCAACAAATTCAATTTACCCATCACGCTAATGTAGTGAACAATTAATTAAAGATAAAAAATATATAAGTAATAAAATAAAATATTTATTAAATTAATTTAAAGAATTAAATAAATTGCAGAATTCATAAAACTAAACTTTAAGTAAAACATAAGGAGTATTATCTTACGGTTGAAACTAAATTTCGTTACCAAAAAATACTTTGTGTTGTTAATATAAAGCAAACCATTTTATAAAATTGAAAAAAATCAGATTTTCGGTTTGCAAATTTACAAATTTCTTGCTCGAGACGATAGCTGGTTTCCAAAGACATATGAAGGTTATTATTACCGAAATGCTCTGCAATGGTTTTTATTAAGCAAGCTCGATGTACACCCTCTAATTTTGTATGTTTGGAATAATATTCTTGTATTGCCTGACCATTTGTTTTCGTTCTTAAAATGTCTGCTAAAGTTACTGAGCATCTCGAATCCGATAAATTACTGTTGGTTCGATTTGTTATAACCGGAGTAAGCGAGTTTTCCGGCATTGATAGTTTTGGGTGGGTCATACTCACAACATTATCTAAGTGTGATGACCCACTATTTTTAATTATTGGACGAGCTGAGTAATCATAGTAGGGTATACCAATACTATTATGCCAATTTTCTAAATTTTGGTCAAATCGCGCCATATCTCCTATTTTAAAATTATATTTAACGAACATCAATTTTATAATTTGTGGCTTAAAACATCTTAAAGTCGATATCCTTATCTCTTCGATGGTTAAAAGATTGAACAAATGTTTCAAATTCCAAATTTTTAAAAGTTCTTTCAACTCATTATGGCTCGAATTTATTTCATCAAGAACTGTTGTTCCACCAGCTCCAACTATTGCTACTTGTACGGATGGAGGTTCATATGGAAAAATATAATTGTTTAAGCTATCACTAAAGGGATGCATTGATAACGAGTTCATACTGCTTTCTCACAAAGCACTTTATCTATAAAAATAATAATGTAATAGAATGTTAATGTTACGCATCAACCAAATGAGTAAAACTCAGCTCATAAGTGAATTAATTTGTTATTTTCATATGTTTTTACATGCTATTGTAATAATATATCAGGAAGGCCAAATTATACTTTATAGAATTTTACAATAGAAAATGGGCCAGAATTTGTAGCCTCTATTTCAAACCCGGTGTATAATACAATAATAGAGTAAACTAAATAAAACCATTAAACTATTAACCCTTTGTACTCGTATACCACACTGGAGGTGACAATATAAATTTACGAAGTACCATACTGTAAAAGATTACAAAAATTAAAACTGTGTATTTATTTTATTTATTACTTTTATAAAATAATAGTAATAAATAAAATAAATATATTTATATTAAACGTTTGTATTTTATTCTACCACTGGAAGTTATTTTAATTCATTTAGCTAAAAATAAAACAAGTTTACACCCAACAACTTTCAAAATAAATCGAGCACAAAGGGTTAAAAATGTCCGCCATAATAATTTATAAATAAATAACAAATAGTACCATTAATACCTTAACATTAACAATGTCTTTCTCATTTTAATTATAAAGTTTTCCAAGATATTATTATTGTATCCAATACGATGGATTGCGATAGTTCGAAAACAAATATAAAATAAAAACTGCCTCCATATCAGTCCGCCATTTTCAAATTATATAGAAATCCATACGAAATAGTTTAAAATGATTATTGAACAGGAATTAAGTTTTAGATGCAATTAACCTCAACGGAAGAAATTGTCATTATTAAACCAAGAAGATTAACTTGAAAAATAAAAATATATGACGTATCAAATTAAATTTTGTGTAGTAAAAACTTAAATAACATCGCCGCCATATTAGCATTATATTCAGAAATTAATTTTAGCGTCCTTAGATTCGAATCGTCACATTAATCCACACAAAGCACAATTCAATTAATTTATTAAATATAATAACACGTTTTTAATAAATTTATTATTAAATATTTTACTTACCAGATAGGGCCAACAAATTAAAAATTCAGTTTTATCACTTTTAGCAAACAAAATATTTTTAAATTGACTTATCCGTCGGTCTAACAAGCCACTCACATTATAAAGAGAAACTAAAATTCTTACTTTCGAAACTCAACTCGCAAAGTCGCAACATCTCTTTAGTGTACAGACGAACGTAATGTTACGTAGGCTTTAGGAACAGCTGCGATTGTTCCAATGCCATTCTGCGTACTAAAATTATATATTTTTAGTGTATAATTATTTAAAATACTAGTTAATGTTTGATATTTTAATGTAATCCTTTTCTGTTTTGCAAAAAAAAAATTATTAAATTCGATTATGTATTTAGAAAATAATTTAAATTTTGTTTGCGCAATATGTATGTTTACTGTAGTTGTTTTGTTATTTTTAGTTCTCTCTGTATATCCATACCGGTCTCGTAGTAATATAGGAAACCGTATTCGTTCTTTTTATAAAATATTTAGATCGTTCTATATCGTTGTTTTGAACATGTTACATTGTTAATGCATTTATTTACATATCAATTATTTTAGGTGCACGAAATTAATTGAAATTGTGATTTTGTAACGCATATCTATTTAAATATATTAAAATATAAATTGTTAAACCGTACAAATTGCTAAACTAAGACAGAATGTTGCTTACAGTTTAAGGAAACTATTAAGCTTGCATGAAAATGAAAAATACATTGCAATGTACTATTCAAGTAGGTTTAATACAATTTATTGGCCAGTTCCACAATGTTGCCACAAAAACAGTTTTTTTTTCTATACAATTTAATGACAAAATGTTTAGTTTTTTTTTTACAATTACTTATAAATTTAAACTCTATTTAATTATTATTATGAGTTATCGGTTTTTACGTTATGACATAGTTTTAAAGCCATTTTCAAATTAAATTTCCAATATTACACAGAAATGCAAAGAAATGATTGCTAGGTCCTATGGCTGAAATCAAAATAAAAAATTGTTTTACATAATTTAATACTGAGAATCGAATTTAATACTGATTGATATTTGTACCTAAATCGTGTATCGTGGTGATGCATGGTTTAGGTACATATATTAATACGCTACGTACTAATAAAACAGTTTTTTGTTGCTGTTTGTTCGTTAGACATTTCTGATAATCAATTTGTTTTCAGCATATTTTTATCAAAATTGCAGTTGTTTAGTAAAAGTGATATGGCAACAATAGAGCTGCTCTTGTTTTATATTTTAATTGCATGGGAATTATTTTTTTTTGATACACGTGCGGTATGGTGGAATTTATTTAAGGTCAAACGTAAATTGATGAGTTGATACATATTTATAATGAATTGGTTCTCGATTTATGTACCTTGCAAAAATAAAACTAGAAACTTACGTGAACTTCAATCATTAACATTATGTTAAATACATTAAATTTGTAATTTAAAAAAAAAATACCAATACACAGAAGGTTTTTCTAAGTATTGGAAACTATTCCATACCATTTCGAATTGAAATAATTACTCTTACAAGTTAATGCAGGGCAATTTAGAATATTAATGAACCAAACATTTTTCATAACTTCTTTATATATTTATTTCGAGAATTTTGCATACAGAGAACGAATTTTACATTAATAGTGCGAATTTGAATTAATAAATGTCGTTCATTAATATAATGTACAAATTTTTTTCAGTGTAAAAATCGACAACCTGAAATACAGGAAACGTTTACAGTCGCGACAAAAGTACCTCCGTTTTATACTAGCAAGCCGGATCTTTAGTTTTTACAAGTCAAGGCCCAATTTCGTAATAATAAAATTATACAAGGTCAGGTCAAATATGATATAATTATTTCAAGCCTCGATCCAACATGTCTTGATGTGGTGGTCGATATTATCCGAAACCAGCTCAGAAAAGCGCCTCAAGACTCTATTAAAAGGTATTAATTTAGGTGATAAGAAACCTTCCACTCTTTCACGCGAAATGATGGAAACTTCTAACGGCATGTTGAGTAGTGCAATTTTAGAGCCATTTTGGCTTTGTAAATTGCCAGAGCCGCAATACGGATCTGAATGTAATAAAAAACGTTATCTGCTCAAATGAAATCATTAACCATCGTATTCAAAGGCATGACAAGAAAATTCGACAATTATTACAATGATTATTACAATGAGGTAGATTACAATGGTTAGCATTGTACAAATAAACCTGCACCACACGAAGGCTGCTTCGGCAGCCCTCGTGCTCAGACTGACTAAGTCAGATGAGGACTTGGTGTTATCCAAGAACCTTGGATTAATAATAACAGGATCTGTGGCCTCAGAATGAAAGGGTATAAATTATTATACTCAAGCAACTCTGAAAAGATCAGATCGTGTATCTTAGCGAAAAATAATTTGAATATTTTTCTTCTTCCACAATTTAGTAGCGGTTGCGTTACGGCGGTGAGCGCTGAGGTAGGCTGTGAAAAACTATGGCTAGCCTCAGCCTACATGGATCGCGAGAAGGAGGTTCCACCGGACAACCTGGGGGAACTGATCCGGGATGCAGGTCAGAAAAAGGTAGGTGTGATACTTGGATGTGATGCAAACGCGCATCACACAATCTGGGGAAGCACAGACATTAATGAAAAGGGGTGAGTTATTTTTTGATTACTTATTAAATACTAACCTTGTAGTTTGCAATATTGGGTGTGAACCAACATTCATTGTTAGAAATCGACAGGAGGTTCTAGATGTAACCTGTGCGTCAGAAACAATTTTTGATATGATCAGTGGGTGGAGAGTGGCGAAAGAGCACTCATTCTCTGATCACCGATATATTACATATAACCTCAAAATCAAACCTGTTGCCCGGAAAGCCATCAGGAATCCCAGAAGGACAAACTGGAACAAATATGGGGAGGTGTTGAAGGAACTATTGCCGCTGGAGGTTCCTGGACTTCCGGCGACAGTAGAGAAATTAGATGGCATGGTTGATATTGTCACAAAGGCATGCAATCTTTCATTTAATGCTGCGTGCCCCCTTATAAAGCCTAGGGGCAGGCAGAAACCGACATGGTGGACCACGGGGTTGGGAACCTATCGGAGAGCGTGAAGGACAGCCTTTAATAAGGCTAAGAACACCAGGGAAAATCGAGATTGGGATTCCTATAAGGAAGACCTGAGAAAATACAAAAAAGAGTTGAGGAGGGCACAAAGGGGGTCTTGGAGACTCTTCTGTTGTAGAATGGAGGAGGTCTCCGAGACTTCTCGCCTAAGGAAAATTCTATCAACTAACCCAACCAGTCCTAGTTACTTAATTAGGCCGGACGGGTTATGGACAGCTTCAAGTGCGGAATCATTGGAGCTTCTCATTGAGACCCATTTTCCGGATTTTCCGGGAAGCATTGATGACTCGATGGAGTCTGGAGCTCATCGAGAAACACCTTTAACAGATGTGGATGGCATCGTGGACAGGAAACGAATCCTGTGGGCACTGAACGGTTTTAAGCCTTATAAATCGGCGGGCCCGGATCGGATTATACCAGCAGAGATCCAAAGGAACTCTGCGGTCATCCTCCCCTGGCTGGAGGTTATCTTCAGGGGAAGTCTGCAATTGGTCTATATTCCCAGGAAATGGACGGAGGTCAGAGTGGTTTTTATCCCGAAATCGGGAAAAAGCTCACAGGCTTATCCAAAAGGACCTGAGGCCTATAACTCTATCCTCCTTTCTGTTGAAAACCTTGATAGACGTACTTATTCGAACAAAAGTTGATCCGAGGAATTGGGCAATGTCTCAGCATGCGTACTGTAAGGGAAAGTCGGTGGACACAGCTCTGCACGATCTAGTACGCATGATTGAGAAGTCAATTTACTCGCAAGAGTTCTGTATGGTAGCATTTCTCGACATTGAGGGTGCCTTTAATAATGTAAAAACGGAGGCGATCATGGAAGGATTGTCATTTTTGAAAGTGGATTATCCTATAAGTAGGTTGATAAATCAGATGCTGGTAAGCAGGATTATTATCTCGGAACTGGGAGAGTCCATCATTAAAAGGCGGGTGGTTAGAGGAACTTCGCAGGGAGGAGTAATGTCCCCCTTTCTTTGGAGTGCAGTGGTGAATGGATTGCTGTTGGAACTGGAGAAAGAGGGGATGGGGGTTGTAGCGTATGCAGATGATGTAGCGATAGCTGTCTCAGGCAAATATCTGGATACGATTAGGCATGTTATGCAGAATGCACTCCTGATCGTTATGAAATGGGCCGGCAAATGTGGATTAGGGATCAACCCGTCCAAGACAGAGCTGGTACTATTTACTAAGAAATATAAAATTCCGGTAGTTAGCTCTCCTACTGTGAACGGAATTAGACTGGCTTTTGCTGACAGAGCGAGATTTTTGGGCATAATCTTGGACAGTAAGCTCAGCTGGAAGCCTAGCATTGAAGAAAGGGTGAATAAGGCTAATGTAGCCATTTACTCGTGTAGAAACGCAATAGGGAAGAAATGGGGTTTGAAACCAGAGCTGGTACACTGGCTCTATACCGCAGTGGTAAGGCCTGTGCTTATGTATGGGGTGGGCGTGTGGTGGCCAGCTCTGGAAAAGGTAACCTACATAAGGATGTTGGAGAAGGTGCAAAGAACGGCCTGTATGCTTATAAGCGGGGCGCTTAGGACAACACCTACACGCGCTTTAGAGGTTATGTTCCACCTTATTCCAATCGAATTTTTTGGTAAGCAGATGGCAGCCAATGTGGCTACAAGGCTCTCGGCTGTCTCTCAGTGGAAGTCTCTTCAGGTGAGACACTCGACGATAGTTAGATCACTAAGGGAAGAACTGGTGAATCTAGATTATATTAAACCAACGTTGTGCTTCGATATAGGTTTCCGGATCATCTGTCCTTCTAGGGAATCCTGGAGGAATGGATCAATACGGGAAAACGAGGCACTGACATTTTTCACGGACGGCTCTAAACTAGACGGCAAAGTAGGAGCTGAAGTGTTCTGTGAGAAGCTCAATGTTAATATTTCTGTTCGTCTCCCTGACTACTGCAGCGTGTACCAGGCTGAAGTGGTGGCGATAGGGGAAGTCGTGACATGGTTGAAGCATAACGTGGTATCTGTTAGGGATATCGCGATTTATGTGGACAGTCAAGCGGCACTCAGGTCACTAGAGGCGGTTTCTCTGAAGTCATGGGTGGCGCTGGATTGCCGATCATCTCTTAATGAGATGAGCGAGTATTTCAGTATCCAGATGATCTGGGTCCCTGGTCACTCGGACGTCACGGGAAACTGCAGGGCAGACGAACTAGCTAGGTACGGTACGACTCTCCAGATGCAACCGGAAAGGGCAGGTCTGGGGAGGCCTATAGCAGCGCTCAAATTGACGCTCAGTAAAAAGGCAATCGCCTTAACAGATGAGAGGTGGACCAACACTCTCACGTGCAGGATAGCAAAACAGGTTTGGCCAAAACTGGACCTGCGGCGCTCCAAGGCACTTGTATTCCTGGGAAAACGAGATTTAGGATTGGTCGTAGGGATACTAACAGGACACTGCCTTTTTGGGGAACATGCGAGAAGGCTGGGTCTAGAGACGAATGACTTTTGTAGAAGTTGTATGGACGAAGAGGAGGAAGAGACGCTAGTTCACTTCCTATGCTCATGTCCGGCACTTTCGTACACAAGACGTAAGTACTTGGGTATGTACAACATGGACAGCCTTTCTGAACTCGCGGACTGTAGGGTGCGATATATTTTACGCTACATCAGTAGCTCTGGTTGGTTTCAGCAGGAGTAAGGGGAGATTGGATCCTGTGGTATCACAATGGGCCATTATTGGCCTAAGTGTGCGATAGCAGCCACTCTAACCTAACCTAACCTAACCTACAATGATTCAATCAATTGACGATGGGTAACATGACGTCTAACGGATTTTCCTATTTTGCGAAAAAATGTGCCAAGCCTAGACAGAAGCTTTGCTTTTCCAACAAGGAATCTTCTGCGGTCAACATATACAGTAGCAAAATATCGTACCAAAAAAATTCGAGCTAGATATAATGGACAAAATCAAAGAAATATTTCCATAATGTGGTATGTATAGATTTACTATAATATTATCAGTCAAGTCAAATTTGTAATTACATCGTTCCTACTTAGTTTTTAGGGCTCAACGGATTCTAGAGAAAGAAGACTCTAAATTGAACATATGGATGTAGGATCCACCGTTTATACAGAGCCTCAGACAAAACAGAGATCTATTGGAGTGCAGCATAACAATAAGACATTTCCTATAAAGGCATACAAGTAAATGAGGATATTCAGTGTAACTACTTACTATTTCAAATTAACACAAACCACGGATTGAATTCATTGACGGAATACTAACCATGGAATTATTAAACACTATAGCCGATTGATAAGGCCTTCTGAAAGTGCTAACATCGGTTTTTCCTTAAGGCACAGAATTGTTCTTACAACTTTTAGAATTAAAACCGATTTATTCAACTGTTCAACTGTTATCGAATGCCCTAGAATTTATTGGCAATAACTAAAGAGGAACATTTAAGAAGTTTGCCAGCTTGCTTTGAAAGATTTCAAATACTCGTACAATAACCGTTTTAGATTGGACGGAAATAAAGACCATTCAATTCCTATGCCTTACCTGCAGAACCTGTGCGTATTCCCACTATATTAGCACACATACAATTAAACTATTGATAGGAGTTTCTCCCTCCGGTCTTATTAATTTTATAAGCACAGTAGTAGGCAGTAGAACATCAGATAAAGCTATATCTTTAATTTAACAAAGTTGTGAGATAAGGTAACACCCGGAGATGCTGTGATGGTAGACAAGGGGTTTAAGATCCGTAATGACCTACCAGACGCTAGCATTGAGATGATTCGTCCGCAGTTTCTGCATAACGGCATAACGAGAAAACTAAATCTTACGTTGAAGGCGATTGACTAATAACAGCACCTTGCATTTACGTAGAAAGGCGTATATCTCGGATTAACCTGTCTAAAATGTTTTCCTACAAGGTCGCATTATCTGTACTTGTTTATATAGATAATATTATAACAATTGTGTGTGCTATTTCTAACCTCAGTACAAAACCTCAGTTAAAACATGATTTAATAAAATAAACAAACATTTTAATAAAATTAAATATCACAAATTTAATTCATTTCACATATGCTATCACATATTTTGTATCAAAATGAGGCTTCGAAAATTTAATGAAAGATGGCACTGAAATCGCTTTACCACTCCTCAATAAGAAGAATCCCCGTAATAAATCAGTTGATAAAAAACAGTATGACCACTGCTGGCATCATTTTAAATACGGTGCTAATGCTCGGTACAAATGGACAAGTTGGTGCAAATATAATCAAGACGAAAAGTTAAATTCAAAAAAATTATTTCGCCGTTTTGTATGGCGGGCAATTCGGCACAGCCTAGTAAATGCCGCTTATTCATTTTTAACAGGATATCAAATAATCATTTATTAGTTGATACGGATTCAGATTTATCTATCGTTCCGCCTACTTCCAAAGAGAAACCATAAACGAACAATACCATTAGTTTGTTTGCAACTAATAGCTCAAAAATTCAAAACATTCGGACAGAAAATAACTACAGTTTCCATTTGCTGACGTCACAAAACCAATTATCGGCATACATTTTCCATTTTATTGAAACGAAAAGTCCTTCGCAAAAGCTCGTCGGTTGACTCCGGAAAAGCATAATTTAGCAAAAAATAATAATTGAAATGTTAAAGGAAGGGATATGTCAACCATCAAAGACACCTTGAGCAAGCCCTTTATACCTATATCCCTTTTTCAACAAAAAAAAAAAAAAAAAAATGGCTCAGTTTAAGTCGAAACCACACAAATGTGTGAATAAAAAAAACCATAGTATGTAATGGCGTTTTCGATAAAAAAATGTCTCTTGATTTGAAGTACAACCAACACAATTGTGGATGGACAAGTGGCGCAGTGGTTAAAGCTTCGGCACTTAGACCGGGTGGTACTAGGTTCGAATCCCATCAGAGACTAGATGCAAATCAAATTTTCTTCATCGATTATAATCGGTGATGTTAATAAATACAACTAAGACCCTCTGATGGAGTGCAGAATTGAGCGCCGATCCACCGTCCATGTCAATGTACAGGTTGACATGGATCTTGCAATGTGCAGGTGGTATACTGTAGTTGTGTAAGTAGGTGAATAGGTAAATGGGTTCATGATGTGGCGTGAATGCGTGGTATCACAATGGGCCAAAAATGGCTAAGTGTCAACCACTGAAACCTAACCTAACACAAGTGTGTGCATAGTTATAGCGTTTTTTTTGGACGAAAATAAGTTTGAAAGGAATGCACAAATGTGTGAGTTGGTTCAAAAAACATACAAAAATAAATTTTTGAAATGGTACTTTTGTCGTAACCACACAATTGTGTTACCGGGCAGGAAGAGGGTTATACTGCATATATACAACACCAAATATAAAGGGCTTGCCCCAGAAAACAACATCCAGGATTTTACTATTAACCTTGAAAATTGCAAGGTATTTTCCAAAATTGATCTCACTCGCGCATTTCATCAAATACCGGTTCACGATTCCGATATACTGAAAATAGCAATTATTTCACCTATAATCGGTTAAAGAATTTACAGCAATGAATTTTGGACTTAGAAACGCCATCCAAACGTTTCAAATATATGTATATCGATGAAGTACTAAAAGAGCTATCTTTCGTTTTCAAATATATGGATGATGTTCAGATTGCGTCAAAAACCCACGAAGAGAATTATGAACACCTGTAAATAGATTTTGGACATTTTCGTCAATTCGGTCTGAAAAATATCTAACTAAGTGTGAATTTGGAAAATCGGAGATCAGTTCCTTGGTTTTAAAATAAACGAATTTGGAATCAAACCCAATCTGGAAAGAAACCATATCACAATTTCTATTACCACAGGTCGTGAAAGATTTAAGACGACTCAATGCTTCAATAAATTTTTAAATCTAGTTTTTGATGTTGTAAAATCATTACGGAACACTGTATGCTTTGTCAAAAAGCTAAAATTTAGTATTCAAAATAAATCTGAGCGTCCTAAACGTTCGAAGCATAATTAAAAAAGTGACACTCGGAATTGCACTGGTAAGGATGTTCATCCTGAAAGAGTTTGTCAAATTTTACGAAACGAAGGGTTTAATGGAAGAGTGCGAAGGAAAAACCATAAGTAAGTAAAAAAATAAGTAGAAAAGGCTTGAATTTACAAAAAATACGTTAATGAAGACACCGAATTTTGGAGCAAAGTGCTTTTCACTGGCGAAAGAAAATTTAATATATTCGGATTCGATGGAGGGGAAAAATATGTTGAAAAATTAACCAAGATATGGCTCCAAAAATTTGCTTCCCACCGTTAAACACGGCGGTGGCAATGTAATGGTTTTGGAATCTAAGGCAGCAGCTGGTGTCAGAAAATTAGTATTTATTGCGTAGTAATTTACAACCATCCGTCGACTGCTTATGACTAGGCAACCAGTGGATCGATCTTGTATGAAGATATTGATCCAAAATATACGGTGATGTTAGTAAGATAATTGCTTCTGTATTATGTGCCGAAACCGCTTCATCCGCCTCTCCGGATTTGGAACAAAACGTCCGAAAATATAGGATTACCAATAGAATAGGGATTCATTAAAAAGTGCCCTTTCGAGTGCATATGGGCTAAATTTTGTCAGCGATTACTAAGAACCTGGTTTTATAAATGCCCAGGTGACTAAGCGCGGTTATTGAATCTAATGGTGACGAAACTAAGTATTAATTTTAGTTCTTAAATGTCTCTGAACATGATCCGTTTACTTTTATTTACTGTATGTAGACTTTTTTGATATAAATTTTATGTAATTTCGAAAAAAAATTCCAAAACCATGGGTATCGTGCAAAAACAGGAAAATTGGGTTCCATATGAACTCAAGCCGAGGGACGTCGAACGACGTTTTTCACGTGCGAACAACTGCTCCAAAGACAAAATCGGAAGGGTTTTTTGCATCGAACCGGGCACGAAAAGTGGATCCACTACGACACGACAACCCATAGCACAATACTTCGTCAAACCGAATATTCATGGCAAAAAGCTTTATGATGATGTGCTTCTGAAGGAATCAGATCAAAGTGATCTATTATGAGCTACCTCTTTCTAAACTGTGATCACCATTGCTTGTAAAGGCTTTAGCTATTGCGGTCCCTAACATTATTTGATTTCTGGACGATAACGAATTCATTGAATTTTGTAAGCTCATATTCGTTGAAGTAGAATGTCTCTACAAATTCCTAGCATTACTCGCTGATTATCCGTTTCTTGGCTGTAATGCATATTAGGTGAACCTGTGTCAATAGATGAGTGCTTTCAGCTTCGATGACATTGCCAGAGCAACGTGTACCTTCCGGCTGTTTTTCACTGCTTGAAGTGTAACAAACTATGATATATTAGAGCGCATTTGCTACAGCCATCATTGGTGCGGTTGCGCACAATATTTGACGAAGGCAAACAATTTGTGCATAATCGTTTCTGCTTAATGAAATGAAACCGCATTTTTGGCGTTAGGTTCGAACCACAAAAATCTGAGCATAAAATTTACAGACTCTAAAATTTACAGTTCTTGTAGTTGCTGCATGATGTCGATGAAACTGGCTTTCGTAGAGCTGCTAGTATTCGCACACGCTTTTTCATAATTTTAATAAAATTATCTAGATGTGTAACTGTTCCATCATTAGAGCCTTTGAATACATCTGTACGACTTGAATTATCTTATTTCTCCGATAAATGATGAATTGAAATTAGAGTACAAATCTCGACTGTACATGCAAGAAAGCATTAAGGGTGTTCTTTAAGTAAGGGGAAGTTGTGCAGGTTCGATAAACATCTGTGGGAACATTTTTTTTCTAGAGTTTTTCGATACTCAATAGCTATTACGAAAAACTCGTGCTTAGTTTTTTCTTTTTCCCGAGATTTTCTTTTAATATTTTGTTATTAGCTTTCAAACTTGGAGAAGTTGTGCAAGTTCGATCGGAATATACAACAACAATAGACTCAAATTTTTTCCGCAGTAACAAAGTTAAATCTATAATTTCGTGCTTAGTTTTGTTTATTTTTAAATATTTTAATTTTGTATTATAGAAATTTTTTTTAATAAAAACAGACTACCTCTAATTTCCAAAATAAGTTATGAAAACTATCTCATAAAATTGTCGAAGAGTGTCAGTGATTGGTTGATTTGTAAATAAGGAGTTTTTCTATTAGGTAGGTTCAAATGGTAAAGATAAAATGTATAAATAGACACATTGAAATTTAATTTTTAGGTTAGGTTCAACAACAAATTTAATTTAGTAAAGAACGAGCTTAAGAGAATTATAATTTTTTACAGCCTCATCTGTGAATGCTTGCAGAGATTTCAAGGAGTTTGGTACGATTGGTTTAATTTCGTGTAAACATTTTAAATATATTCTTTGAATTGACCCTTCATTGTTGCACTGAAAAAAAATTCTACGTAAATATAAACAAAAACATTGGTTATTTTAAACAAACATATGGATTGTTTTTCAGCCAACTAAGCGCTAGTTTCGTAATACTAAAATGAATAGTTCATTTTCAAATGAACTGTTTTATGTGAAAGTGGTAAAAGTCCACTTTTCAAAAAAATTGAGTTAACGGTAATTTTAGGAAGATATAGACACCTTCTCTCCATATTTATAATCATACATTCAATAGAGTACGGGTTTCTTATAAAGTAAGCAAAAGAATTTTGGCTATAAAATGTAATCGCAAAATCTTTTTTTTTTGAAAGTGGAATAAGTCCATTCCTAATAATTATAATGGGAAAAAATTCGCTTAAAATGAATTATTCATTTTTTAGTGATCGAACAGTGTTATTTGTAATACTGATCAGTAAGAATAATGAAAAGCAACAAAAAATATTTTGTTTTACTATTCACTTATGAAGAATAATGTAGAAAGAAGTTATTCACTATTCGATCGATCAATGAAGAAAATAATATAAATATTTTATCTATTCACTAATACAATGAATGTTCGCTTTATTGATTGTTAAAGCAAAAGAGTACAGATTTAACGAACTTCGATTTAACGGACGCTCGAGTTAACGGACCTCGATTTAACGGACAATTTTTTTATTTTCCATTTTTTGGTTATCGATTATGATGAGATTGGGTATGTTGAATTTAAATGAGATTTTTAAATGATTTTGGGAAGAAATTCTGGTATATGGCCATCTGGGACGGAACTCGATCAATTCTTAACCGATTATGATGGGTTTGGGTATGTCGAATGGAAAAAGAACTCTTAAATGATTTGTTTAAGAAATTCTGGAATATCGCCATGAAATTCGGTAATTTAAACTAGGGCGGAACTCGATAATAAGCAGCCGTTTTTCTTGAAGCAAGCGGCTAATCATGCTAACATGTTTCCGGTAAGGCTGGATGCTTTAACATCTATCGCCAGTACGTAACCCACCCATGACCGGCAGATCAACTACTTATGCTCCCCAAAAATCATTTTATGAACCCTACACAAAGGGTTCGGATAAATTTATATTGTTCTTATCAACAACCACCTCGAAAAGTGTTCACGGGAACATGGAATATATTGCCTTCTAAGATCATAAGATCTTCAGAACCAACCAAGCGAAAATTTACACCTTTGAGGTGCTTTTAATACAAGAGTACATAATCCATATGGCCATATTCCAGAACTTCTTCCAAAAATCGTTTAAAAATTCCATTTCAATCCAACATACCCCATCCCATCATAATCGGTTATAATTGAACGGGTTCCGTCGCAGGTAATCATATTCCAGAACTTTTTCCAAAAACTGTTTGTGCATCTCATTTCCGTCCAACAAACAAGATTATCAAGGAATCGGTTGAGATAAACGAGTTCTGCCCTAGGTTGCCATATTCCAGAACAAGTGTAAAATCTATAGTCGATTAAATTTAAAAACATTCGAATTTAACGGACATTCGTATTTTACGGACTCTCCAATTAGTCCGTTAAATCGACGTTTTTCTGTAGTAAATCCCGTTCGCTCACACAAACAAAAAATCATCAATCCTTTTATTTTATTTTTATTCGCTCACTATTCGTTTATTACTGATTTACTATTTACGTTTAATACTACTTCTCATTTTAATTATTTAAGATAATTTTTTACATTAAAAAATTCATTTTAGTGAAGCTAATGTCTATAAAAATATGGACATAAATTTCTTCTTGTTTTTATTTCTTATAATATGTTATTTTTGAAAGTGGTATAAGTCCATTTGGACCTAAAAAACACGTTTATTTTTTAAACATTTTCAATAATTATTATTTCATAATAAAATTTAAAAAAATGTAAAAGTGTTAAAAACATTACGAATTGATTAACGTTTGCCAATATTTTTAAATTAATTCAAATGCAAACCCTTAAATATCTCGATACATTAAAAAATGGACTTATACCACTTTCAAAAATAACAGTTCAAACCAATGCCAATTATACATATTTGCTTTAGACAATATAACTAAGCAAAACGTTAATACAACTTAACACGTCGGTTAATTTAAACAACAATTTAAACCATTTGCTAGGTTATGTTGACCTACAGCATATGTTGACTCAACTATTATTAAAGTTGAGTTTGACCAATAATTACAACTTTACGTATAACCAACCATGTAGGTTAATTTTAACGAAATTTTGAGCCAACACACTGTTTAGTTTAAACAACAAAAATACGTTTAATATAACTAAGCAAGTAGGTTAATTTAAACCGAAGCTTTAAACTTTCACTAGGTTATATTAACTTTCAGCGTATATCAACATATTTTGAACAGATTAATTATTATAATTTAGTTACTTAGTTAAATTAACCTTCAGTTATTTAAAAACCATAAGAAACAATGAGGACCTCCTCAAGTTCTTTCTAGGCAGTTTGGTTGCGTACTGATAAAAAGTTTGTCTACTCATTAACTCATCAGGTTACAAGGACCATACTGCAAAAATTCAAATCTGATTCATACCTATAGTATAACACAAGAACATATCGATTTAGCGAATTTTATCCATTATCACCGTTTAAATGTCCACAGTTTAATTAAACTATTGCTATGTTATTTCATATGAAACATATATAATATGGTTTAATTTAACTACTACATTGTTAAATTGTTAGTTTTTAAACAAATGCTTAAGTTAGATGATATTTTTGCAAGATCAAACTGTTATGAGAGGAATATGCCTATGTTTAGATTAAACCAAGCATATAAGTTGAATTGACTACCAAGCTCAGTTGATTTTACTTTTACAAGGTTAAGTTTAACTATTCCGAAGTTATCAAATAAATGCTTAGTTTGAATTGACATACAAACAAGTTCAGTGTGAAAGAAAATAAAGCATTATTGATTAAATTGAAATTAACTTAGCCATTTTTGTATTATGAAACATGCATAAGTAAAATAAACCATGGTCATTTTTACCTAAATTACGCAAAGTCTGGGTTATAATAACTAAAACAAGTTGAACTAGCTTAAGTTCAGAATATTTTTTTTCAGTGTGTATTTGTCATAAATAGATGTCCAAGAAGAGGGATTTGCTAAATCTACATAAGTAATTATTTAGACACGAGACATTACTTCCAAATTCGGGTTTATTAATTTCATGGATTAGATTCAAAATACTACTTTCTAATTGACCATAGTCATTTTCAAACATTGCACTATCCTGTACAGCTGCCACCTCGAACAGTTTGATTTTTGATTGAATGACGTCATATTGCGTGTGTAACCCTATAATATTATGAAAAACAAACGTACTCCAGGTTAGGTGCGGCTGAAGCGGGCGTCTGTCTTGTATCAAGCGGCTCGCTATATAAATGTGTTCAAGGTAGGACTGGATGCCTTAAGATTATCACCAGTACGTGCCCCACACACGTAACAAGCGGGTTGAGCGGCAGGCCAACAACCTTCCCTCATAAAAACCATTTAAGTTATGAACCCTGAACAAAGGCCTCGGATTACCATATCGGATTCATCACAAACTCGACCTCGGAAATTGTACACGGACAACGCTTTAAAAATGGGAACATGGAACGTGCTTAGCCTCTTAAGACCTGGAGATCTCCAGAACCTTTCGAACCAAGCCAAAAGTTACACATTAGACGTACTTGCATTACAAGAGCTTAGATGGTCTGGGAGTGGGATCCATGACACCACCAATGGTTACACTCTTCATTACAGCGGCCATCAGAACGGAGGAGAATTTGGAGTTGGCTTCCTCATCCATCGGCGCGTGAAGCACCATATCATCGATTTCCGCCCTATCAACATGCGGATATGCACGGTCAGACTTCGCACTAATAAATTTAACATCACGATCGTTAATGTGCATGCACCCACCGAAGATAAATCAGATGACATCAAAGATCTCTTCTTTGTCGAGCTCGAGGAAGTCATCAATAACATACCGCACCACGACATTAAAATCATCGTGGGCGACTTTAATGCAAAAATCGGTAGAAGTGCAGAAAATACAACGCACATCGGTCTTAACAGCCTGCACCTAACTAGTAACAACAACGGCCACCGCGTCACCGACCTGGCAATAACGTACAACTTAGTTGTATCAAGTACGTTTTTTCCACATAAGAGAATTCACAAAGTAACGTGGAGATCGAATGATGGAAGAACGGAAAACCAAATCGATCACGTCATGGTGTCCAAGAGACACTCCACCAGCATATCTGACGTTAGATCTTACAGAGGTGCAGATATGGACAGCGATCATGTGCTTGTCATATTTAAATATAAGTGCAAACTGTCATCAACCTTCAATAGACAAGCACAAAAAACCGTTCGATGGAATGTCGATGCTCTAAAAGACCAAGCGTCACTGCAGAGTTACCAATCAGCTGTCACTAACTATTTAGAGCGGCCCAGCGACAACGAAGGAGCTCCTCCTAATATCCAGGAGCAGTGGCACGCTATACAGTCAGCCATAACCACCGCGGCGCAAAACACTATCGGCAGAAGACCGCCGAGATCCCGCAATGATTGGTTCGATGGTCAATGCCGCCTGGTCGTCGAAAATAAACGAAAACTTCGTGAAAAATGGTTGGCTCGCAACACGAGAAGCACTCAGGCAGAATATCTACGCGCAAGGAAAGCCACGATTAAATTCCTTCGACAAAAGAAACGCGATCATATGAGGTCATGCATCGAAAACATCAGCTTCCAAGCGGAAGTAGGAAATTCAAGGGACTGTTTTGCCAATGCCAGGAATCTCACTAAAGACTTCCACCTAAGAAGTACAGCCATCAAAGACGGGAATGGAGAATTGAGAACAAACGTGGCTGATGTTCTCTCAGTATGGCAAACCTACTTTCAAAATCTGCTAAACTGGAATGACGAAGTGACCCCCATTAGAGCAATAGCTCCGCCAGGTGATGAGGTCTTCGTCGAATATCCCACAGCAGAGGAAGTAGACGCAGCTATTATCGATTGAAAAACGGCAAGGCACCCGGTCTCGATGGAATCCCCGCAGAATTAATCAAACTCGGAGGCGCTACTCTTGCAACAAGTTTATACGATCTCGTCGTTTGTATTTGGGACCAAGACGAGTTGCCGGAGAATTCGAAGACCGCACTCATATGTCCATTGCATAAAAAAGGCGACCGTCTTAAATGTGAAAACTTTCGTGGCATACGAGGGCAAATCAAAAAGTCTTGCAATATCATATGAAAAAAAAGAGTGAGTGAGACAGCCATATTTTTATTTTTCGACATCATCTCCTTTAAGGTTTATACATTTGTCATATCGATCAATTAACTTGCCTAAACCCTCTAAAAAAAAAGATTTCTTTTGCTCCATAAAATATTAATTTACAACAGACTGTACTTCATAGTCACTGGAAAATTTCCGGCCCCCTAGTATTTTTTTCAAATTGGGAAACAGAAACTAGTCACTGGGTGCCAAGTCTAGATTGTACGGTGGATGCGGAATTTCCACGAAGCCGCAGTCTTTTAATGCAGCTTGAGCAATATTAACCTTGTGCACTGGTGCATTGTCGTGAAGAAGCAAGATTTTTTTTCCTAACTTTCCTTGGCCGTTTTTCCCGGATCGCTTTTTTCAATTTTCGGAAAACCTCTGCGTAATATATGCCTATGATTGTGGTTTTCGGTGGCATATAATCGATTATCAAACTTCCTTCAGAATCCCAAAAAATTGTTGCCAAAACCTTAACAGCAGACGGTTGAGTTCTGAATTTCTTTGGTGGTGGTTCACTACGTTTAATCCATTGCATCGATTCTTGTTTGGATTCCGGATCCCAGTGATGAAGCCATGTTTCATCGCCTGTTATTATGTTATCCAAGAAATTTTCTGGATCTTCTTTGTACATATCTAAAATCGCCTTTGAAGTTTGAATACGCATTTTTTTTTTGTTCTGCATTCAACAAACGGGGAACCCATCGCGCACTTACTTTCGACATGTGAAGGTGGTCATGTAATATAGTATATGTGGTACCGTTTGAAAGGGAAAGTCTCCACGCTAACCCTGAAACAGAAATACGCCGGTCCTCCAATACAATAGATTCGGCCAAAATTACGTTTTCATGGCTAATAGCATCTGCTGGCCGACCCGAGGGGTTGTCGTCTACTAATGACTCCCGATCACTTTTGAATAATTTTACCCACCTTGTTACTGTGGCATATGATGGTGCAGATTCGCCGTAAACTTTTGATATATAGTTGAATATATAAATTGCATTTCGTCCATCTTTACAGAAAAATTTAATAATGGCGCGATATTCAATTTCATTCATTTTAAGAAAAATTCAAAACACGTGTTACTAAATTGACAAAAACAAACGAACTGTAAAATTTACATCGAAATGTTCTTCTAGAAGTTTCATCGCGACAAAAAATGGTTTTGAAAAATATATTGTTGTCTCACTCACTCTTTTTTTTCATATGATATTGCAAGACTTTTTGATATACCCTCGTAGCTCTATTGAACACTGCTTACAAAGGGTTGGCTAATGTTGTACTTGCCAGACTCATCCCTTTCGCCGAAAACATCATTGGCGACTATCAGCGTGGTTTTCGTCCCAACCGATCGACCACTGACCAGTGTTTCACCATGAGGATGATCTTGGAAAAATGTTGGGAGTACAACATAACCATACATCAATTATATATAGACTTCCGGCAGGCATATGACAGTATAAACCGCGACAACCTTTGGGCCGCGCTCATATGCCTAGGTATTCCAGATAAACTTGTTTCTCTGTGTAAATTAACAACGTCTGGATCTGCATGTAGAATTGTAATTGAAGGATCTGTGTCAGACTCCTTTCAAATAACATCTGGTGTTCGACAGGGAGATGCACTCGCGCCTGTGCTGTTCAATTTGGCGCTTGAGTACGTAGTGAGGAAAAGCAACATTGAAACTTCGCGCTGTATATTCAATAAATCAGGCCAAATTCTTGGATATGCAGATGATATCGTGCTTCTTGGCCGAAGACCTAGCGACATCAAGGACAGTTTCATACCGCTCAATCGCTGCGCAAGAAGACTTGGTTTGGAGGTGAACAGTACCAAAACGAAATTTTTAACAACACCCAGGAACATCTCTATGGCAAATCTCGAAATTGGCGACCATAATTTTGATAGCGTCGAAAATTTTAAATACCTCGGGTCACTTATAACATCATCAAACGACATGCAGGCAGAAATAAAAGCCCGAATCGCTGCCGGACCACGAGTTTTCTACGCGCAATCAAAATTATTGCGATCTAAACACCTATCGCAGTCGTGCAAGCTCGCACTTTATAAAGCACTGATAAGACCTGTGCTGACTTTCGGACTCTAACGACTGTAGATTATTATCTACCTTCGAAAGGAAGGTCATCCGTTCAATTTTTGGTCCTATTAAAGTTGCGAACAATGAATATCGGATTCGCATGAACCACGAAATAAAGCAACTTCTCGGAGGTAGCGATATTATCGGCTTCATCAAATCTAATCGAGTGA